>CM068840.1:107298826-107963826 GCA_028554795.2 Sinohyriopsis cumingii | reverse complement strand
TCCGCAGCATGATAATCTCGTTCCATGCTGATATGAAGGGAACAGTCCTGTTTGATGGATCCTCCTCAGCCTCCTTCCCAATCAACAGCAGCGTGAAGCAGGGCTGCGTGCTGGCACCAACCCTTTTCGGGATCTTCTTCTCTCTGCTCCTGTCCTACGCCTTCGACTCGTCCACTGATAGCGTATATCTGCACACCAGGTCCGACTTGAGGCTGTTCAACCTGTCACGACTGTGTTCGAAGACCAAAGTGAGGTCGGTGCTCATCAGAGGGATGCTTTTTGCAGATGACGCGGCTCTTGTGACCCACACCGAGTACGCCCTCCAAAGATTGGGAGACCGTTTCGCTGATTCCTGCAAGCACTTTGGGCTCACCATCAGCCTCGAAAAGACAAAGGGCAGCGTGCAAGATACCACCATTGCCTCTTCCGTCAAAATTGACGGTGTCACTCTGGAAGCAGTCAACAACTTTACTTACCTGGGGTCAACCATCAGCAATAATCTCTTGCTTGATGTGGAGCTGGACAGAAGGCTTGGAAAGGCAAACACCATCTTGGCACAACTAACCAAGAGGGTGTGGAAAAACAACCCGATGACATAGTACACCAAGATCCTAGTCTACCAGACCTGCGTTCTCAGCATCCTTCTATATGGAAGCGAGACATGGAGCACCTACATGAGGCAAGAGCGCCGGCTCAACTCCTTCCACATACGGTGCCTAACACGCATCAGCTGGCAAGACCGCATCCCACACAGCGAGATCCTGTAGCGTGCAAGTACCCCCAGCATGTACTCCCTCCTGAGCATACACCGCCTTCGATGTCTGGGACACGTCCAGCGCATGGAGGATGCGAGGCTGCCAAAGAACATCCTATATGGACAGCTGGCCACTGGCCCCAGAAGAGTCGGCCGCCCCCTCACTCCGTTTCAAGGATGCATGCAAGAGGGACATGAAGGCAAGCGACATTTCACCCAAAGGCTGGGAAGTGCTGGCCGTGGACTGACTGAGGCACCTGGAGACATACGTTAAGCAAGGGAATAACAGTCTCTTCAGCGAGGAGATGCCAGTTTGCGGCAGTGAAACATGAAAGAAAGAAGAGTGCGGTAGTAACCCCAGTAACTCAGACTTCCCAGTATGTCTGTACCTGCTGCAACAGGGACTGTCACTCGCGCATAGGCCTGCACAGCCACAGCAGACAATGCCAACACCCCAGAGACAGACGCCACTCCAAGGGCGCTATTCGCATGGTCTCTCGAGACTGAGCCGCCAATATATATGTGTGTGCATGTGTGTTTGTGTGCGTGCGAGCGTGTGTGTGTGATTATGCAGCCTTATGAGATATCGATGAGCATAGTAAAGTGCATTGGTAAGGTAATGAATATGCCACATGTACTTGTTTATAAGCCAGTCCAGTTGCGAATTGCACATTCTAAGATCTGCCGGTGCATTCTGCAGTTTAATGTTAAGTAATCAATAGAACAAATTACTTAGA
This sequence comes from Sinohyriopsis cumingii, assembly GCA_028554795.2. Taxonomy (NCBI): domain Eukaryota; kingdom Metazoa; phylum Mollusca; class Bivalvia; order Unionida; family Unionidae; genus Sinohyriopsis; species Sinohyriopsis cumingii. The sequence continues at coordinate 107,962,335 of CM068840.1, read as the reverse complement.
ATTTTATCTGCCTTTGCTTAAGTCAGATCTGTGTGTTTGCAGTAGGACTCGACTTAAAAGCTAGTACAAAATACGGTAGTCTTTACGTCTGGCATTCCCCACCTATCATAAGTAACAAATTATAGTTCTCAGCACAGGATTCTTAAAATACATACCAAATAACAGATATTATTACTTAATTCATTAACATGTATTCAAATTTACCTATACATGCAATTCGTACACTTATATATAAGAAAGGATGAACATAATTTTACATAGAATGTGAAGAAACTGAAGAGCTACATGAAACGGACCCTTTAAGCATTTAAGGAAGGAAACGAATTTAAGGATACATATATAGGAAACAGATGAGTATTGTGATGATGTAAGTAAATTTAAAGTTTTTAATTCTTGGCTATTTTAATTTAGTTTTCATAAAAGGAAGGAGACCCCACCTGGCAGAGTGGTTTACAGCGCTCGATTTACCGATCACTGCCATTTGACCTTTGTACGCATGGGTCTGAGTCCAGGGCTGGGGGGATTGCGAGAAAGCTGCCTTTAGTTTCCAGTGGGTCGGTGGTTCATACCAGGGTTTTCCCCAGGTTCTTCCTCCACCAATTATACTTGCCGCCATGTATGGCCTAGCTTGTCCTGATGAATGACGTCAAATCCCAAGCAACATAAATGGAAGCCATATTAGGATGGAAGGACAGCCTGATGAGGAAATATATTGTACGAATCCAATTATTAATTTAGATGGTTGATTATCCAGTTCAGGACGGTGAATATATTTGGTTGATGTTTACTACAATATTTTCAATAAGCTGAGAAATAATGTATTTGATTACGTCAATAACAATGAACCAACGACTTTTAGTTCCGTTTCTTTCGTGTAACCTTGAAATGTACATAAAGAAATTAAAATAAGGTATGCTAGTTGATGAAGAAAGCATTGACATGGAGTCCCTGAAATACAATTCAAATGTTCTAGTCACTTCATCCAACTGCACTTTAAATCATTTGATTTCTTAGTTAATCGTGTAGTTCTTGGCTGTTTGTCGACTAAAAATGTATACATCTTCTTAAAACAGATCAATAACACAAAAACTCATCAAATAATTACTAGTCCTGTTAGCGATATGACTGTGATTACAAAGAAGCATTATTAACAGATTAAATATAGGATTTTAAATTTGAAACTGGATACGCAAATGACATTAAAACAACAGGAGAGATATCATTAAGAGATTCTAGTGATATAGGTTTTAAATCGGCGGAAGAAAAAACAGGTGAAGCAACAATTAAGGTGTTGTTGTTGTTGTGGGGTTTAACGCCATTTAACAACAATTATAGGTAAAACAACAAACAATGAATTGAACCTCAAGAACAACAGTAACCTGGTCTATTTGATTTGATTAAATCAAATGCTGCTACTGATGCATAACATTTGTAAATAGAGATATCGACTGTAGAGGATAATTAATAGATATTAATAGATGGAGAGAAGGCAAAGGAGAAAAGTACAGAAATCGATATCTTACTAATCAGAGATTGTCAAGGATCGAAATGATCTTACTGATGAGAAAGAATAATACAAAAGGTAGAGATACAAGGAACGTGTTGATGGAGAGGTGACTAGTAATCTCGGTCTTGTCCAAGGCCGTATTGACAAAATCCGCTAAAAGGATAAAAGGAATAAGGAACGATTTAAATGATATAGAACAAAGATTAGATATACAATCAGCATTTAATTATTTAACGAAATGAGTATACAGAGTCATGTAATGGGTATTGGAATAGGTGAATTTAAAGAAAATTCGAAAACAACAACAACAGAAGAAGAAAAAAGAAAAAAACAATTTCTGGAGAAATTCAAATGAATGCCTCGATGATTATTGACATACAGTGTTTTCACGGCACCAAGTCAGGAATTTCCTAATGGCATTGTATTACTGGTAAATCAAAAAGGAGAAATACGTTATTTTAAAGTTTGAAAACAATAATACTATTTAGTTGAAATTTAAAAATATAACTGTTCCACAAAAACGTTTGCTTTTAAAAGTTACACACAATAGATACTTCAGATGTTTCACAGCAGTATGTCAATCGAATTAAAATTCCGGCTTATTAACAATCTGATTTGTAAATACATGTTGAAATGGTTGGTTCATCATTATCTCGAATTTATATCGAATTAGGTGTGCAAAGAAAACAAAAACACAACGTGTTGCTTACTTATTAGCCGGTGTAAAGAATGTTAACCTAATTTGTATTATGTAAACGAATTTCTTATATACTATATATAAGACCACACTATTGATTATTCCGGGACAAACTCATCATGAGGATTATTATGTAAACGGTCAAATAAAAGCTTGCAGCTGTGTCAAAGATAATTTACAGCTGCAATTTATTTAGAGGAATAATTGCAAATGGGCTAGCATTTTCAGAAAATAATTATCTGCTTAAATTATTGTATCATAATGTTTTCAATGAAGAGAGATTTAAGCATACTAACAGTGAATGAATTTCAACAATAAACTAAATGCAGCGAGAACATAGTAGAGTCCCTTGACTATCTCAATGATAGATTGAGAGACCAATGACTATTTAGCCAGTACCTAATTAATTTTGTTGATGGTTTTGCTCTTTTTTTCTACTAATCACACCAACGCTACTTAGGAAAAATCTAGACAATCCAAAATCTTTGTTTTTGCTAGCATTCTGATGTACAGGTCAAATATTGCCGCTGTAATGGGTGTTAGTGTTAAAGTTGGTTACAATTTGTTGTGGGGGTTTTTTTGTGTTTTTTTTTTTAAAGCTTCACCTATTGATATTAAACGTTATAAATCAAGAATGGTAAATGTATAAATTTCTAAAAACAAGTTTAAAGAGTGAAAGAAGGGGTATTAAAAAAAGAACCAAACCGCATTCGTGTGTTGCTCTGAGTCGGGAAAAGAACTCGTTTAATATGGTTTTTGAATAACTCTCGGCCTTATGGTCTTTACGAATCCATGCACCATACTAAGCTCATTCTTTCCGCTAACTCAAAACAAAACACGCGTACATTTTATGTATGTATTATACATACTTACCGTAGCAATGAACCTGTAAATAGCATTTCCTAGACTGGGACCTAACGTCATGACTGTAACTGTTGTTTCATATCATGTCATGTAAATGTGAACTGCTTTCGCCTTGCATTCTTTTTACAATTATTGTCATGTTTACCCCGACCCAGAGTAGCCCAGTTTGAAACATGTATAATCAAGGTAATTCTGACGGGTCATTGTTTGATGTCGAACATTGCCGAAGGCTAGCACTAATCCGTTACGTAAGATTGTTGTGGCTAGAATCGAAGGACCGGACATCGGAGTTGCGAAGTCACAGACAGCCAATTATCACCTAGGTCTCGAAATGTTCCCAGATCAAAAGAAATTGCATGAAGAAGTGGGAGTGTCCTAACTTCTTTCCCTGCAAACAGACAGACAGGTTGAACTGGCCGCTAAGACGATTGGACAGGGGCATAGCGCCACCCAATCAGAATCGAGATGGGAGGAGACCTTGATTTGGGTAGAATGATATCCCTGCGTTTTCCGGCAAAAGTTAGTTCGCTGAGAGAAATTACCCAGAGAAGAGGTTAGCGTAACTCCGAATAGCCATTCGTTATTGGCGGGAAAATCTTAGAGCGGGAAATTCTAAGTACAGAAAGCTTCAAAGGTCAGTAGATATTTGTTCGGTCTTTGTGGAATGCGACTGCATTTTAATTGTAGGTCGTATGTATACTTTATTAGTACTAGAATCGTAGTGCGAAGAATTACTTTGTTTTGTTAATATGTTTGCATATTTTGAAGAAATGAGTTGATATTTGTAAAGAATTATATAGCTTGCCAGCCGTCGTAAGAGTTAATATTGTAATTTACTATGTGGGTATTTTATAGTAGACTAACACATATGTTCATATGATTATAGATTTTGCCATTGTTGAATATTTGTAATGTACAGACATGCGTCTGATTTTGTCAGATTGTAGTACGATGAGATTAAATATATATGTGTATATACTGACGTGACGCAATGTATTGATGTCTGTATAACAATTCGCTAATACTGTGTTATTACACCATTGATTACCCTGCAAGAAGTGTGTGGGAATTTCGATGTGTATGCATGCGTGGCCGAAACAGTGACAGCTATCTGATGGTTAATTGTCGTTATAGTGTGAGGTGAGGTTCGATAAAACATTTGTTAACGCCTTGTGGTTGTTCACAGGAAGCTTTGAGGGACAGACCAGTTAAAGTTTGGTCCCGTTGTCTCGGATAGAGAGACGGAGGAAAGGAGGGAAGGAGAAGAGGGTGGAGTTGAAGTCTGGGAGCGGAATTGGAGGAGATAATAGAGAGGGAAAGGAGAAGAAAGGAGAAGTTGAAGTCTGGAGCGAAGCTGGAGGAGATAGTAGAGAGGAAACAGACAAAGAAGGAGTTAGAGGAACGGAAAGAAGGAAGAATCAGCGGGAAGAAATAGATGATTAGATGCAAGGACAGGGGGAAAATCGAACTCACACTGTAAATCACGGGATGAATTAGGCTGTCACTTGGTCGAGGGAAAGACGAGTGATTGGAAGTTATCGTTTTTAAATTATCACATTTATTAAATTGTTATTGATTGAATTTCATCTTCGTGTTCTCTATAATTTAACCGTCGGCATCGCTGACTGGGGGCTCAGAGCTGTAAATCTACATCATCACTAATTTAACTTTCTAACCTAACGAGCCAGGGTGGAACTTTCAATTTAATTTAATTAAATTATATTGGGAGAACTCCACCCCAATACGACAGAACGTCACAATTATAAAAAGGATTGAACCATTTTCGGCTCATATCAACGACGTTCATAATAGCGTTGTCATTACCGAGACAGTTCATTTAAATTATCATCTAAACTGATATTAGTCTGCCTCGACACTGGTTTCAACAATCATTTCTTTTTCTCATTCTGTCTGGATTAGTCATAAACTGAGCAACAATCAAACAATTATCATCTGACCAATGCTTAGATTCTTCTACTTCGGAAACCCGAGTGAACTTCGGAAGTCCAAATGACCTTCGGAAGTCCGAGTGACCTTCGGAAGTCCGAGTGACCTGATATCCTTCGATATATATCAGCTCTTTCTTCACCACCATCATCATCATCTCGCATTTCGTCATCGACGTCAATAACATCACCTTTATACTTACATCTTGCATCTCTTTTTTTATCCTCTTCCTCCTTCTCTGAAACATTACCTAGACGATTGTCATCTTACCAGTGTCGTCTTTGTAACATGCTCAGTTCAAGACTGAGCAGGTTTGTGGTAGTAAGCACAGATCCTGCATGAATACATCAGGGGGAAATTTCCCCAGCTGTCGCACCTTTTCCTGTTTCACGTTTCGGCAACATGCCCATCCTCACCACATTGTGGCACTCGTAGTCTTTCATAACATTATCAGGGTCAAAACGAATGGAGCAGACATTTGTTACAATTTCAGATTGTATGGCATTTCTTGTATAAACAAGCACTGGATATACCGCGTTCTGTTAATTGCGCATGTACCAGGGTAACATTTGCGTTGAACAAGAGGCACAGGTTCAACTCGATGACAATTGTTTGCCTGTCCGGTATATATGCTTGTAAATGAAGTACAGACACAATAATATTATTAGAGTAGGCTACAGTCGTAACAGAAATCATCAATATCAGTGTCACTCTAAATACTGTATGCTAGTTGATTATTGGTACAGTAACTCGTAAGCATATGCATCTTTATACACTATTGCATACCTAGTAATTTACCCCGTGATTTTCCTTCACACTTCAGGTCCCATCAACCTAATTACAACAGTTTAATAGATACATTAACGTAAGGATCCGATTTTTTTTACGTCACAACGATATCTATTATGTTGACTTCGTAGACCAGACTTTCTACGTCATATCTTAAAACCTGTTCAGTGGTTATATAGTTTCCAGATGTTTCCAATATTCATTCACATATCAAAATAAGGGTTGATTTTTTTCCTTTAACCTTCTTCACAAGGATGAAATGCAGCGATGCATTATTTCTGAAACTACGATCTGCAGTTATACGGTTACCTGAACGAGCTGATTAATTATGTTAATTGGTAGTAATTAGGTGAAATGGTACCTGACCTACTGGTAGCATCTGCCCGATCCGCGACCTTTCAGACACAATCATATATATTACTCAAACGTCAAACGTAATTATATATGTACCAAATTATGTACACAATTCAGTTTATGTATCGAAAGCAGTTTTGAAACATCATGGAACAATCACAAAGCGTGGTATCCTGCCTGAGGTCTCGACTATAGATAGATTCCTTTTGTTTCCAATTGCTTACAACCACAACTGGAGCGCCGAAACCAGAAAAGAAAAGGAATCGTACTGGATACGCCGCCTTAGAACATTTGAAACCGAGCGGTTTAAACCAAGAAGACTAGAAAAAGACAGCCAAGCACAAATATAATCATCTTTTTGCAGCCGATACACATTCTTTTAAATAATAAATAATTCTCTAAATTTGAATATTAGTCACCCAATAGCCTATAATTACTACTATAACAATGAAATATCGGAGATAAAATTTGCGCTCACAAACATTTAGATAAAATAACAGATGGCGATATGGCTCATCGATTTCTAGGTCAGTATCAAATATTTTTCAGCATCCGCATCAAGTTGAAGTAAACTAGCTGAAACAAAATATTTCAAGCTTTTATTCCTGTAGAAATAGAAATGTAAAGTTTTATAATCTCAACGGTTTTTCTGTTGTTTTCTTTGTTGTTATTTTGTCTTTGGCTTGTATTTGCCTTTGAAAAAAAAAACCACTCATTTAGGGTCGATAGCTCTCAGGCCAGTTATATAACGGTCCCTTTTTGGCGTTAACCATTCCAAAAATTGTATACAAAATTTTCCTTTATTGTTTTTATTTTAGAATTTTATTTTGGAATTAAAAACGTATATACACAACAATGAACATTTTATAGTTTATTGTATAATCCACGGTACTTCAGTATTTACTTTTGATATTCGTTCCTGAAACAAGAATAGCTTCTGATACAGCGTATTACACATTTTTAAGGGGCCCCGAGTGGTCGAGTGGTCTAAAGCGCTCTCCGTTACGGATCACTGCCATCTCACCTCTGTCTGCGTGGGTTCAAGTCTAGGATTCGGCCAATGTGGGTATGTGAGAAAGCTTGCCAGTAGCTTCTCGTAGGTCGGTGGTTCTTCCCGGGGTTTTCCCGGGTTCTTCCTCCACCTTTAATACTGGCCGCCATGCATAGCCTATCGTGTGCTGAAATATGGCGTTAAACCCCACAACAACAACAACATTTTTTTAATATGAGCACACTTTTAAATAGGTAACGGGTTTCTTGATATTTTACATCATAAACTAATGTCAAGAGTTTGTTGTATTACGTCAATATCTCTTAAGGTCAGTTGTAGGCTGGACTGATTCGTTGGCACAGTTTACAAATTTCATATCTCCCTTTACTCTCTGGCTTTGCACGTTGTTTATGTATATGTTTGTGTGTGTGTGTGTGTGTGTGTGTGTGTGTGTGTGTGTGTGTGTGTGTTTTTATTTTATACATAGGCGGTATTCCTTTGAAATATGCACAGTGACAAGTATCATTTGTATACCTTGAATAATTACCTATGTACTTTTTTCAAAAGGAAAGGTATACGATAACAAAGAGCAAAACACACATGCATAGTAAAACCTCAACGGCGATAATATAAACATCGTTTAATTCAAATAAACACCCTGCCAAGAGCACATGTAAAACCTTTTCGCAAATACATGGCTAAATCACAGATGGCCTTTATTAATCTGTTTGGGAAGAGAGCTGTCAAACCACTGGTTATTATCAATTTTCCCATGAGAAACGTTTTCGAAGAAAAGGTCCCGGTATTTCCTTCCTGTTAGCTATCTATAATCTACAGGTAATTTACATTGAAATAGATAAACCACTCACTGAAAACATTAAACTTCCCGAACACCGTAAACAACGTATTGATAAGACAGAGAGTTATTACAGTAACAAAAGAAAGCTTGTTTAGCTTTCTATTTGCAGCCTTGTATAGCAAAACGAAACATTGGATATTCTCTACGTCTCATACTGGCGATCATTAGATTGCAAAGGAAGCGGCATTGGTTAGCACAGGGAGTCCGCACATTGATTAATTTAGATATCTAACCAAATCAGAGTAAAGGTAGAAGCCGTGTTTTCACTGGCAAAGCAACAAGCTTGAGGAAGTATTGGCTCGGTCAAAATAGTCAACAGGAGTTTCTGTATCATATGACCTTATTTGTGCCAGAAAATCCTTTTCTATCCAATAAGTGGAAACGAATAACAAAAAGACAGGGAGAGGAAGTAAATTCCACTGTTAGCAAGATGGTATCAAACCCCAAAATACTTCCTAAATTTGATTCTAAATCGAAATTTTCCTGGTCTGAAGTTCCTGTACCTAATCTCCATATGATGTAAATATTTCCGTGATATTAAATAAACGAACCGAGATCTCATTTCAGTCAACGGAACAAATATCACAAAAGGAAAATAAAATCGGTGATTACGACAGTTTCGTTATATAAAAAAACTACTCTCCAAACGAATGCAGCCACATTCTAAGATTGCTTCTTTTTTCAGAGGCCAAAGAGAACAGAAATTAATGTTAGATATTGACGGAAATTGTTTCTAGGCAATTATTTCCCATCCTTCATTTTATACACGTCTTCCTTCCATCCATCTTGATATCTTTTATTTTTACAAATGAGATCGGCAATAGCATTCTGCAGCGAACTCTGCATAAACAGTCACGTGTCATTTATATATATATATATATATATATATATATATATATATATATATATATATATATATATATATATATATATATATATATATATATATATATATATATATATATATATATATATATATATATATATATATATATATGTGTGTGTGTGTGTGTGTGTCCCTCTCTCTCTCTCGGGCAGATCTACACATCACTTCCGGCGAAGCGCTTTTAATACTACAGCACAAATCCGCTTTTAAACTATGTCTATGAATTCATCTTAGCGAAGTTTACGGCATTCTGTCTCAAGTAGGTGACGAAACAGTCTTGTTACTATAATGACACTCATAACAATGTAGTTTGAAGTTTTGTATACTTAGTATATATACGCGTTAATATTTTGCATTTGACAGTTTTTGTTGTGGGGGATTGAGGGTCAGGAAAGGCTTCCTTTTACAGAAAAAGCAAGAGGCACGAATATGCGTTATTCAGCTGACTTTCTTTAAAATAAGAGAACATTAATGAACCTGAATTATATAATAGACTGGACCATTCTAATGTGAAGATACTTAAATTATGGTTTTCTACATCTTAACATCCTGGTCCATTAGAGAAAATATTATACCACATGTCTGCGGCATGATGCCCCAGTGCTAGATATCACTGTGAACTGCCACACAGCAGAAGTCGTAGCGATATGACTCAAATTGTTAAAGCCCCATTAAAAATCCAAACACACACACACACAAGCACACGCACTCTCTCACACACACACAGACACACACCCACACACACACACACACACACACGTTCTGGAACGTACGATGTGTTTATAATCTTTCACCTTGTACTAGTAACATATAAGATGTAAAACAGCTAGATACTTCAATTGACGATCGCACTCCGTAACATTGCTATTGTCTCACCGCGACGTCTCATTGCTGCTGTTCACTCAGAAATCGATTTGAGTAGGTTTCATTTTGTTACTGGTTTAGCGCCATTTTTCAGCACACGACAAGCTAGCTATATACATGGCTGCAAGTATAACTGGTGTAGGGAGAATCCCGTTAAGAACCACCAACATACGGTAAGCTACTGGCAAGCATTCTTGTATAAACACATTGAACACGTCCGAGACTCGAACCAACGGCGACAAAGGTGAAATGGAAGTGATCGGTAAAGGAAATCGCTTTAGACTACTCTGCCACCCGTGGCCACTGAGTCTATTGGAAATAAACGCACCACTCATTGAGATGGTGGCGTCATCTATTATGAGTCTGTTTTCCTGCATGAAATCATCTGTCATCTGGTGTAAAATAATCCTTACGTAAATTTCTACTTATTCTCCAGTAGTTTTAGCTTACACAACATGGTATCTAGTTCGTAAATCTAAAGTCCAACCAGTTCTTAGAATTTTCTTGTATCGCCAGGTTTCTCTTTGTTTTTTTTATGAAGCCTATGAAATAATGTCCTTTGCTAATGCTTGTTGGTACTTTGCTTTTCTATAATAGTCCCAACCATTAATATCGGAACGCCATAAGACAATGTTGAAGAGTCTACTGTAGGTGATGTACCTTGTTCAAGCCCCATATTAAACTGATCATGCTATTAAAAAAAAATGAAGATCAGCTCTCGCGGTCGGAGTTGTTACAGACATGTTGCATCATCATAATTCTTAACGATTTTGTTCATTCTGATGAAATATAGTTGACATTCTGTCTAGACGACTGCCCTTGATGTCAGCGTGTTATCGATCACGTTGAAATGGTGGGAGTACGGCTGTAAGATGAGGCTTTAGTGCGCAACAGATCACAAATGCCCTTGAGAATACAGAAAGTTGCTCCCTATCATATCGCCAAACTCTGCTTGCACCTGAGACGATTTTAACATTGGAACAATAAATTATGAAAGACAAAGTGCAAAGTTCTTTTTTAGAAACGTTGTCTTTAGAAGTTTCCCGGTTGTTGAGTTGTATGGCTGTTAGTCGTAGCTGATGGTATAAATAACCATATAATCTAAATCTTTTGCAGTATTTCATAAACGAATCTGGAACGTGTGACATTTTATTGATATTCATAAACTTTATATCTTGAACAAATCAGCTTATTCTTAAATTGATTACATAAATGTACTGGAAAAACCAAACTGCAAAAAATATAGACCCTAATCTACCAGTCTATGTTGTTTGTTCTGCTGATTTCTCACAAAATACTGAATAGAGCAAAATCGGGATCACGGTATTTCATTTTGATATATTGGATGCACGTGCTAATTAAAATAAAATCAGCCTTGTTACAAAGATCTGGCATCTTCGTTAGCCAGAGCTCCTATGTGTGAACCCTATGTTAATAGGGTTAACTATGAGGGGACGTAGCGGACAAAAGCTGGTCCAATGAGAAAGTTGTAGTGAAAAGAAATTTCGCGTGTTGGATCAAATTTCATGACCTTAAAGTTCCATTTTCTAGATCGAGATTTTAGATTTTATATGTTGAATTATACAGTGGTTGTTTAAAGTTTTATTTCCTATATCGACGTTCTAAAGTGTATATTTTTGAATTACACAGCGGTGGTTGAAATTGCAATATATCACATGTCGAGAATCCCTAATTCACACGTTGAATGTAACTGTTTGTGACGAAAGTTCCATTTCATATGGCGAGTATTTAGATTTCATCTGTTGAATCTCACGGCAACGAGAAGCAGCGTCCTCGTTTAAAAATAACGCGTTCCATTCAGAAGAGCGACCTCTAACGAAGAAATTCACATTAATTCTCGACCTGTAAATGGTAACTTCAAACGGTATATGCTTGAAATGTAATGGCGCCTCATGATTGATTACACGAATAATGTATCTTAATACACGATATTATTTTGTATTGTTAAAGTGGACATTGTGGAATGTTAGTGTTAACACCAATACATCATTTCACTGTATAAAAATTGCAGTTCTGACAAAGCACAATAAACTGTCCAACCACCGCTGTGTAATTCAACAGATACAATCTAAAAACTCAACATACGAAATGGAACTTACAGCACAATCAATATGATTTAACATGTTAAATTGAAACTCTCGACATATGAGATAAAAATTTCAACAATTGCCGTGTACTTCAGGAGATACAATATAAAAACTCGACATTGGACATCGAATTTTTAACCAGCGCTGTGTAATTCAACAGATGAAATCTAAATACTCAACATATGAAATGGAACTTTCAACATAAACTCTTTGAACCAATACGTGAATTGGGAATTCTCAACCTAATACATTGAGATTTCAACCAACGCCGTGTAATTCAAACGACACAATCTAAAACCTCGACATACAAAATATAACTTTTAACCACTACTGTTTAATTCAACATATACAAGCTAAAATCTCGACCAGAAAATGGAACTTTCAGGACATGCAATTTGATCTAACACGTGACATTGGATTTCTCGCCATACGACATTGAAATTTCAACTGCAACTTTCTCATTGGACCAGCTTTTGTCCGCTACGGCGCCTGATTTAAACACATCCCAACCTTGGCGAGCAAAGATGAAGATTCGATTGTATAACGCATACATCCTGCCATTTTTGGTTCGGACACTTGGATGTTTGCAGTAACGATAAATGAAAAGCTAATCGCTTTCACTAATAGTGCCTCAGCAGCATCCCCCGCGTCACATGCACCCAACTCATCACGAATGTAGAGATCAGGACAGAAAACAAAGCTGTTTGATTAAAATCATATCTCCACTGTACTATGTGAAGATCTGACAGCGACCGATTAGGTGTCATGTTCTGGTGACCTTTGAATTAGCCAGTGGAAATGCATCTATCATAAATCTGAAATTGAATCAAATCGTTCGGCACACAATAATGCTCTTTAGCTACACTGCTCAGTCTCCCAAACGCGAAGATATAATATTACATCTGATTGGCTGTTAAAATGAGCTATTATGGTAAAAACATAGGTCAAACGGAACATGACCCTTAGCGGTCGCTGTCGGACCTTCGTGTATGACAGTGCAAATATGATTTTGATCAGATTGGAACTGTAAGGGTGCAAATTTCTGTCGATCTATAAACAGCACATTAATTTGGGCAAGAGAATAATTAATTAGATTTATGGGGACAGGTGCTTGCTAAATCGCTATGCTGCGATGATTTTTAATGTCTGTGTCGTGAGAGGAAGTGATTCTTCACTAAGCCTTCGTTTATTTAACCGTCAGACAGACTGGAAGGGAAAAGGTTAACTTGAAATTGTCCAGGATCAGTTATTTGGAAATCTAGAAGTCAGGCTGTTTTGGCGCCTTGTTATAAAAGGCGGTAGATATATTTAATCCTGATTGAAATGTCTTGATTTTATATGCCCCATCGTACAAATTTAGTCAGTCCAAGTTCTCCTGCAAAAGGAAAAAATATAGGAGACTCTGAGATTGAATTTAGAAGAAATTCTCTCGTAAAAGAATTATCTGAGGAACAGGAATTCTGGAAAGTCGACGAACACAATTCTGGCGGTAGATGCGAGCAAAGCTTGAAAGAACAAGGTATTTGCGTCAATCTCATATAATTCATTGACACCAATATGATGATTTCCTTGAATTTATTTGCCTATATTTGCGGAAATTTATTTGTTTAAATCCGAAGATTAATTTTCTTGATATGAGTATAACTGTGTTTGAGTTCATCTATCTGAATTCGTACAGTGATCTTCTTTATATACGTTTGACGAATTGTTTGAATTTGTCGTCTTGATTGTTATAAGGAATCAGGTTTTCTAAGAATTTCATGCATTACTTTAGTTGATATGAGTTACGAGAATCCATGTGATTTCACGTATGATAAAGACTTGAGTGCGTATTGACTGAAATTAACGTTGTTAAGCCATAAAGTGAGATTTCATGTAAGCTAAAGACTTGAATGTGTGTATTCGCTGAAAATAACGTAGTTAAGGCATATGATGAATTTCATTCATTCATTTGTGTAATTGAGACGAGAACGGAACTGTTATGTCTCGTGTGATGTTAATGCGAGTGAGTGATGAACTAGGTTTGTTAACGGTCTGCCATGTTTGGCTTGACCAGATAGCCTTTGGTATCTGTTTGAATTCCCATAGGACGATATCTGACATAACGAGAGGGGAGTAATGATCTATTCCCAGTAGGATATCTGACAGAATATTTAGGTTGCTTCTCTGTTTATTTGAAAAGGGAAATAGCTCCACTGACGTATCCACGTATCTACTTATCCAAGTATCTACGTATCTACGTACTTAACGTATCCACCTACCCACACAAAGTTTGAGGGCCGAAAGAGGTGAGACAGTAGAGAGTTTGGAGAAGGAAAAAGAACCAAAAGGACCAAGCAGAAGAGCCACAGTGAAGTTAGAGTGAACCGGAAATAAGCGGGTTATAAAGTTGTACAACGCAACGACTTCGACTGTTCACTCGATTCTATGATGAACCAATTCTATCTTTTAAAACAGATCGGCAATTTATATAAGTATATTTGTGTTTGAAATTCGGTGAATGATTTATTTTAAAAGTGAATTGTATCTTCCAAATGTAACGTATTATCACATTTGTCTATGTAATTGATTAAATTGTTGTATTTCATGTACGGGGGCTCGTGTCATTCTATTCAACATATCTGCTCAGATCTCTATTTATTCCTTCTATAAGTTTCACACTTTATATTGATATTTACTCGATCCGGGAAACAACACCAAGGGCGATCACCCTCTAGATAACGATAACCAAAACAGCGGACACCTTGTAAGAAGGTACAATCCGCCAATCAACCCCACCAACACCACCCAGCCCCCACATGAACACAAAGGTACCGCAGGTCACAAGTACCATCAGGTCTAGACGATTACACAGGTGCTCGACGCGAGCTGGATGTTGAGATAAAGCAATAATCTAAAGGGAAAAAATTCATACTGAATGACAAAATTATCTTAGATTACCCCCATGACCCTCTCTGACACAGGACGCTGTCTATGATACTTTAAAAGAGACAAGGTAAGTAACTTCCATGAACTTCGTTCCACGCTTGACCCTCGATTTCCTTCTGCTATTTCCGTCTTTGAAGGCACATGACCATAATCTATAGCTTGTTTTACCCCTGAGATATGTTTCTGTTCACCAAACTATCATTGGTATTTCTGAGTTGCACCAAACGGAAGTTACTGGCTTCGAAACGTACGAATTAACCGAATTTCGCCGGCCGGAATAAACTTACGCTCCTGTGCAACGAGTTCTCTTTTTGCGGTGTTGGCGACTGTACGATACATTCCTTCATTAATATGAGAACAGTGGTAGATCCAAAAGTATTTTCCTACTACAATAACTCGATTCAACCTTAGGAATCCTGTTCCACAGAAGAACACACAAATCGAGTACACGTTACACTCATTTTCAAAACATCCCGACAAATGCGGCATACACGTTAACGGCGAAATATAACGGGCTGAAAGAGTAATACTTAAATAACACGCATGCATCTGGTTCATGATGTTACCTTTTGAGATAGTCATATTACGCTATTACGTTGCATATGAGCGCAAGTTTGTCCCGGCCGGCGAAATTCGCGCAATTCGTACATATTGAGCCCGTAAATTCATTTTGGTGCAACTCAGATGGACTTCGAGGAGTTCAATATTGGATTGCATATCGGATGACTAAAGGCATACGATCGCATCTACTAGCGGTGATTCGCATCCACTGCAACATTTCCTTCAGTGGCATGCTGGTGATGAACACGATGGCTCATCACAGTTAACCGCTATCTGTGCTGAGGTGGCTCCAAAATGGGTCATGTGATATAGACGCGTGAATAAATGGAACATGAAAACTAGGCCAGATAACCAAGGTTGGCTAGAATGGCTACTGCTTCTCAGACTGGACGCATGTATCAATTTCCAATAATGTACGGATAACAAATCCTTGAGTCGAACCAAAGATAATGAGTCGCAAAAGCGCGCTCGACAGGCGATAACAGATAATGTCATTGAAACATTCAGATAGATCCACCTATTTTTCCAAATAAAATTCTTAGAAATGCGTCAGAAATTGTAATTTACCATTTTATTTGTTTAATTTGATAAAATAATGCAGCTGACCATTTTATTCGTGTAATTTGATCAAATAGTATGTCATTAGAAAAAAAATCATAAAACAATAATGCTTGAAAATGAGTGTAGTCCAAAATTACATAAAATTAAACAAAAAATGTAAAACACATTCATTTCTTTAGCACACTTCATATGATACATTTAATTTTGTGAGAATGCTGGGAGAAATACGTGATATTATCCCCCACTTGTTACATTGATTTGGTTATCATTATCTAGTAGACGATCGACCATGGCGTTGTTGCCCGGATCGAGTAATTAATAAAATTAATATGAAACTAATGGATGGAATAACAGATATCTGAGTAAAGATATAGAATAGAACAACGCGAACCCCGCATGTAAAATATAGTAATTTAATCAATTACATAGACAAAATGAAATTGAACATGACATTTGAATGATCCACTTTCTCTTAAAAATAGAATTAGAAATTTATGCGAAATGCAGTTAGCCGGTCTGTTTTACCGATAAATCAAATTACATCATAGACCCGAGTGAATAATCGAACTCAAATTGCCGGCATGTCAGCATAACCAGGTTGCCTCCGGTCCTTTCCAAATCGGTGTTGGTGAGAGGTCAACGTTGCCATATTTCTTTTATTTATTTTCCTTCCCTCTCTCTCTCTCTCTCTCTCTCTCTCTCTCTCTCTCTCTCTCTCTCTCCGACATCTTCGGGTCATGGTTGTACTCGGCACTCCTTTTCATTGAGTAACACAGGGTATGGAGCTATTTTCCCCCTTTTTGCGTTTTCGAGACTCACTCTTTCTTTGCAGCCGTATCTCTTTTTCTGGTTCCGGGTCTCTCAAATGCTTCCAGACCCACGTTCCTTGGACAATTTAACGAGAATTACTTATTATTTCCCGAGCTTAATTTTGGCTTCACACAGAAACTTAAAATGACTAATTTCGCGAGAGATAATACTTAAAACATTGGGTTTTATTAGGGAAACACCCCCCCCCCCCCGTTTAGCTTAGCCGATCAGAATTAAATTTCTCTAACTGCCATAATTTTAACACTCATGTCGATGTCTGAATAGTACTCTTTGGTCCGCCTTTACGAATAACTATTCCTGGATAATTTCATTTTACGACACCTATTTTCAAAGGCACAAACTGTCTCAGGATTGTCTCTACTTTGTCATCTTCCTCTACTATACCCTACGTTAACATATCTGTCGGGCCGTTCTCCTAGCAGGTCCTAGTTAAAATCCAATTTCGCAGGCATAATTTATTGCGAACCTAGCTCATACGTCAGAGTTAATTGTTTGGTGTCACGCTGTCCACAACAGAATATGCTGCGAGAGCATATAAAAATATTTGCACCGTCTACACCTTTGTTTCACTGTATTTAAAATAACATACACAAGAAACCATTTTGTTTTTGCAAATGGACACGGACTAATTCGTCTCAAACGCTTTCGTTTCAAAACTTTAAAGAAGTCTTTGTTCTAAAGGCAATTGAAAAAGTTTATGGCAGATCCGCAATGACGTTGAAGTCTGAAATTGCTTTATGGAACATCAGTGGAACTCATATTTCATTGGACTATAATTGTTTTTCTAAGAAAGCGTTGTTTACAGAATGATGTTGCTTCCACTACTATAGTAGACACTATCCTCAGAACGTTTTTCTGCAGAAAATATTAGCTTAGCAGTTTTACAGGAAATATGGGTCAAAGTGTCATACAATGAACACGGCGGCTGTATGATGCTTTTTAATCAATATATTTATCAGTTGCAACGTTCCCAGCTGTTCCCATTGTTCCGGTTGCCAACTGTTACCTGTCAGCCATATCTGGTTTTCATACGTAACCATCAATAATATGTTGTGAACTTTGGTTCACACCATCGATGACCTTATTTACCCATTTTGTCAGACCTAGGGTAATATAGGTCAGCCTTGGAATCTAGTCATTTGCACCGAGTCCTATTGCTACAATCCGTTCACCATTTACGAAAAGGAATTAGGCAGAAAAAATGAACATAGAATATTATACGTCAATCATTAATTTGCTTTCTCTTGATGTAATTTGCTATATTATATAGTTCATAGTTATCGCATTCGACAGTTATATTTCGAAGGCGATAAAAGAAGCCATATAGCACAGTAGTTAAAATGGCTATCAGCTGCTAAGTTGCAAACCACGTGACACGCATTCTCACAAAATAAAAATAAAGTTAAAGTGTTAATTAAAATATGAGTTTAGCATTTAAATAAAGTTAATCAGCCTTAAACCCCAGGACATATTCTTTGAAGCGTAATATACACTCTCAGTAAAAAATTACAGGTAATAAGGAATGCAACGCAAATCTAAATGTACTATCGAATAAAATGTAAACCCTTATTAAATTTTTCTTAGATCGGTGATAACATAAAGGGTAGGTGCAGCTACTGCAGAATTTGTGAAATTGTTGAAGTGTAGGGTTGATTTTGTTTCATACTTTACTTTCTATTTTAAGTTAAGATGTTATGTTGCTGTCATAGGACATATTTTTTTTTCTTCACAACCGCCATGCTTTTTCTTCTAAGTTTCTGTACTTGTATTACAGAACATTCTACTGCTTTTGGGATAATTATTTTGTTCTATTTTTAGATGCCAGGCAAGTACAGAAGTCATAAGTGTTCGAAACAACTACACCATTATGTGTTTATGTCGGGTTGGAGAACACGATCCTTCGTCAACTTCAGCTGGCGGTCAAATGACTTCCTCCGCTTTCGTTTGAACTATAAAGCTCTTTGTGTGTGTGTGTGTGTGTGTGTGTGTGTGTGTGTGTGTGTGTGTGTTTAATTGGTTATGCGATTGCATCAACCAATAAGCAAGCAGCAATTATGTCAATGCTAATGAGGGATTACACCAAGTTGGAATGATCCATTGTCTTTCAAGGGAAATAAGCATGCTATTGAAAATGGTATGGTTCTTCTAATATTGGGGAAAATGCTTTTTTTTTTTATTTTATTTTAATAAATGTGCCATGAATTGCATCACATATATCCATATTTTTTCTAGCTGTACGGACAAATGATTTTGCAGTTCTGTTGTTTACCAGCGATATTAGATTTGATTTCAATTAATCCCTGATCTTGTTACGTTATATTTATGGACAGATTACCTTTCTGGCAATTCACAAAGAAGCGGTATATGTTAATATTTGTGACCTAATACGCATTGTTTCCCTTGTGAAACCCCCTCCCCCCCCCCATACATACGATGAAAAATCTGGTATTTTCCATATATCTACCACAGTACTAAACGAAAACAAAATCCTTAATCTGTATACAGATGCGAAACTTTTGCGCTTGTTTCAGAGCACTGTCTGACTCCTTAGACTTGAAGATAGAGTTTTCACCTACGTGGAATGAAGGATTCTCTAAAACCCAACCCTGACCTATTCTTACTAAAACTGATACAGGTGTCATGAAAACCTGGACATCAGTTAACTTTAATAATTCTAACATACGCGCTAATATGGTTGTAACCCTGTATCCGTGAGGTGTAAAACATTGATTGATCGGATCTTATCCATCATGTTGCCTTACCATTTTCCATTTCTCTTACCTTAGAATTTCTCAAAATATATCTTGAAAAATATTGGGAATAAATGCTAACCATGTCGTTTTCTAATTAATATTTAGTCACAAATTAAAATAGCAGTCCGGGACCATTCTGGCCCAGTAGTCTAACGCGTTCGCTTTTATTCGTCACTCACATATCCCACCGCTGTCAATGTGAGTTCGAGCCTCAGCTCGGTATGTGTAAAAGCTTGCCACAGAGGCGTAGCTGGGGGGGGGGGCAGGGGGGTACATATGTCCCCGGGCGCCAAGGTACAGGGGCGCCAAAATGAGGCTTACAACGTTACATTATAATAAGTAAACAAGGGTAATATTCAAAAATGTGATTAAACGGGGAGGGGGCTGGGGCGCCAATTTTATAGTTCGTCCCCGGGCGCAAAATATCATAGCTACGCCTCTGGCTTGCCAGTAGCATCCCGTGGGTCCGTGGTACTTCCTGGTGTCTTCCCTGGTTTTTCCTCCACCAAGTATATTGGCCGCCATGTACTGACTGTCATGTGCTGAAAATGGCGGTAAACCCCCCGAAACAAAAGCAATAAAATAGCAGTATAGGAGGATTGTATTCAACATCAAAGTCGAAGCCAAATGGAATGAAAACCGAGTTAATTACTTCATCGATTGAGCACAGCATACGTTTCTGATTGGTTGAATTCAAATGATGACGATTAAAGAGTGTTGTCCTTTGTATGAATGTATACGATTTATATTAAATTGTGCTCCGTTTAATCAGATCCTTTTATAACATTGTCATAGGCCCCTGGTGGCCGAGTGGTCTGCGGAGTTCGCCTTATCTCATCTCTGTCCGCATGGTTTAGAGTCTCCGGCTCGGCCATGATATATGTGTGTGTGTGTGTGTGTGTGTGTGTGTGTTCGGGCTCCACGGCTTATTCTTACTTTAAAAACATTTTTGCTTGACTTTAGCTGACATCTTAAAGTAACAGTTTGTAACTGTTGAAATAATTCTGTTTACGTCAGATCTACACAGGAAAGCTGTATGAAACAATGCCTCAGAATTTTCTTCCTGCTAACTGTCCTTCATTTGTACAGGAGGCGTTGAAACGGATAAATCGTCCAATGGAAATTTTGCACCCTACTTCCTGCCCAATCATGTGACTGATTCACTGAAAACAGTAGGTAAATTCCACAACAGTGTGGTTGGGTTTTTATGCTTGAATTAAGTGTTATCTGAGAGAAACTTAGAATTTAGGTGGTGGAGTCTCCCTCAAACCCACCTCTCTCTCTCTCTCTCTCTCTCATATGTCACTGTTATGCACTTATTATCTCACTATACAGTTTATACTAACTTAACAGAAATACCAAAGCAAAGAAATAAAAACAATTTAAATAATCACTACAGAATCATTGGCCTCTCCATCAACGTCCGTGTAAATGTTGTATGGTCAGTGCGACTAAGGTAGGTCAGTGTTATTTACAGAAGATGTCTTAAACTTTTGTTTAATTAAAAGTTTCAAAGCCAAGTTAACTAAAGTTCGATTCCATGGTTAGGGTTCTGATTTTAATTATATTTAGGTGATGTAAACTTAGGGATAAGTTATTACATTTATAATTGAAACTTATAAAACATTAAGAGGATTACATTCCAGTGATGTTTACACCATTAACAAACGCTTAGTTAATAACAGTACTAGAAACCGGATTAAAAAAGAGAAGAGTAAAAGAAGCGCAGTTAGAATCAGATGGAAAAGTCCCTATTAATTATATTTTCGTCATCGTCGTCGTTGTTGTTATGGTTTGCTTTTTTGTAAAATTTTACGAATGAAAAAAGACGCTTGTTTGCTTCATCCGATTGGCTTTTAGAACCCATTTCAATATATTCGCATTAATTTGGCTTGTCATCTGTGTTTTCCTTTATCTTTAAACCACAACAATGGTTCTAACATTTTGTAAAATATGAGTGATGCTCATTTGGATTATTCGCGCGATTGAGCGATTAATTGATGGACTTATACGTGATGCGATTGAGCGATTAATTGATGGACTTACATGTGATGCGATTGAACGTGTGTTTATTTAGTAAATATATTCATTAGAAATTTTTTATTAGGTATGCTGATATAAGAATATGATTCCTCCGAAAAAGAGAAGCATACATTCTCCAGGGCAATATCATCAAAAATACCGTTTTCAATCAGACAAGACGATGACCAAAGCATAGGATGTACGTTTTCCTGTATGTACCAGTTAAATTATTGCACCTTCAAGCTGTTTTTTTTTCTTCTTTCGGTTGAAACATTCAGCAAAAGAAACTCCAATGTACGTAAAATCATTGCAAGAAAATTTAAAATTTTATTTTCGTTTTCGAATCGATTGAGCTGTGTCCATTGTTTGTTTGGTTTGCTATTTGATTGGGGGGGGGGGTGTAAGCGTTCATAGGGTTGTGTGATTGCTTCTGTTCAAGGACAGGTGAGTACTATGGCCAATGTAGTGTACAAGATAAAGCTAAACTAGTCAAGTCACTTGGTAATGACAGTGGTTGTAGTAAATTCAGTTCTTAACCGTCTTTCATTCATCCGTTCGTATATTTCCATCAGTACTATATTTTGTTCTGACAAAGAAATACTTGTCTTTTTCCATATTATTATACTGTATGTATGTATGCATGTATGTATGTATGTATGTATGTATGTATGTATGTATGTATGTATGTACGTACGTACCTATCTGTATGTCTGTCTGGCTGTCTGTCTGTCTATCTATCTATCTATCTATCCATCCATCCATCCATCCATCCATCTATCTATCTATCTATCTATCTATCTATCTATCATTAGTGTTCAACGGTACGTCAGTACAATCTTAGCTATATAGTGACTTTAAAATGGAAAAATTGCGGGGGAAAAAAAGGAAGCTAAACCGTTGAAAATAAACGTAGATATTTAGTCATTCTAGACAGGGAGCAAATATCGCTTGTACCAATATTCGTACAAAAATGTGCTAAATCAGATTTAAATTTTCTGTTTCACTTTGCCCTGTTTCACTTTGCCCTGTCCATCATGGAGTGAGTATGAATCACTGGAGCATAACTAGCTGCGGTTTGGGCCATTATTTATATTTATTGACAGTGTATGCGAAAATAGCACGTGCAAAATGCATAATATTTCATCAGCTCATTCTCTCTCTCCCTCTCTCTCTCTCTCTCTCTCTCTCTCTCTCTCTCTCTCTCTCTGTGGTTTTGTTGTTTTTGGGATATCCACAAAACATAAAGATAAAGAAAAAAAAGTTTGATGAAATTTGGATGGAAAAAAAATGATAAAGTGAATTTGTATAATGTGTACATATCCGAATCATCGCACCTTTCACACGAAAAAAATAATAATAAAAAAACAAATAAGTAACACACCACAACATGATATCAGAATAATACTGCTACACGTCGATATCCAAGTCCGATTACTTGTTTAATACGAGGGAAGTGTGTGTGTGTGTGTGTGTGTGTTCTGGATTTTTAACGTAGCTTTAACAATTTTTCAGTCATATCGCTACGATGTATGCAATGTGACAGTTTATAATGTTGTCTAACGTCAGTTTTTTTCGAGCGTGCGTCCCTGACCATTGAATATCCACTTTTGTTATCACAGAACGATTATAATAATCTAGGTCAGTGTAATTCAGCCATCTAGAAGGTACAAAGTTTACAAAATCGTGAAAGTTCTATTATTCTAACTTAATTCTTTTAAAGTACCGACTGTTAAAGTTTGATGACTTTAGGATTGACTTTCAGGTTTGAGGCCTAAAGGTTTGGTAAATTCTGTTCCAGTAAACGAATAAGTTTTCTTTCATCGCCTCACTTTGCTTTAAACAGGATGTTATGACGAATCGTGTTAATCAGTCATTAAAATCTTAAAATATCATGTCTATTACATGCCCGAATATGTCCTCATATGTCCTCTCTCTCTCTCTCTCTCTCTCTCTCTCTCTCTCTCTCTCTGTCTCCCTGCCTCTGTCTGTCTGTCTGTCTCAATATATATATATATATATATATATATATATATATATATATATATATATATATATATATATATATATATATATATATATATATATATATATATATATATATATATATATATATATATATATATATATATATATATATATATATATATATATATATATATATATATTGATGTTAGGGGTTGTTATGCCGCCACTGTGGTAGGTATGTTATGGTTGGGCTGGGGTGCTCCCCATATACTACTTAAATTATTATAGAAGTCCAACACAGGCTCGATTTTGGTTGGAAGTTAAATTGGTGAAAGATAGGTGTAAAGCTCCGAGCCCCCAGTCAGCAATGCCGACGATTAAATGATTGAATATACAAAAAAAGTGAAATTCAACGAACAACAATTTAATTTCAATTCAATAGTCAAACGATTAAAATGTCCCAAGTACTCTCTTCCGCTCGACGCTATGTAAGCCTATTGCATCATTTGATTAGTAGCATGAAATAGCTTTCCTCTGTCATTGTTCTACTCATCTGTGTATCCTTCTCTCCTATTCCTCCAATTCCTTCTCCTCTTCCTCCCGACTTTCTCCAAATTCCTTCTCCTCCTCGACTTCTCTGTACTCCTCCTCCCTCTCCACTTTCTCCTCCTCGACTCCTTTTCCTCCTCCTCCTCGACTCTCTCCACCGACTAGACTTGTCATCTCTGACTGTTCTGCTAGTCTCAATTCCGTATCCCTCTTAGAAGACTCGAGACTTAATTGAACCGGAAGTTCTGTCCCCCAAAAAGCTTCCTGTGAAAACACAAGGAAGGTACAATATTTTCCTTAGCCCTCTCATCTCACACTACACCCAGCGTATCATCAGATAACGGCTATTAAATTTCTTCGGTCACGCATTCATTCACATCGAAATACTCATACGTTCTTATATGGTAAAACAACGTCGTAATAAAAGCCCAGTATCAATTACTTCTCATACATACATCAATAAATTGAGTCACATCCGTACATAATCCTAATCCCATTATACTAAACAATATCACAATAATCAGACGCATTTCTTTGCATTACAACGCATACAAAGTAAACAAATATTCAAATATCCATGCTCTGATATATCCATACATCCATATTAACTCATCTTACACACTTCAACCATTTTCCAAATTCACAATTCAAGCATATGTAAATTCAAACATATCACATGAATAAATGCACTAGTTTACTACGATTTAACGTAATAGCAAATTACGAAATTAATTCTGACCACAAGCTAACAATCTACATAATACTCAAATGCGCCTGTAAATGAACACTACAAAGGTAATGCTACGTACTAAACGATCCTAGCAATTAAACATACATACTACACATAATTACAATTACAAAGCCGTAATATTCTGCAAAAGTCGAGCCAATAACTTACTTACCTTTACGAAGCTTTGTCTTTCCTTAAAATCTCCTCTCTAAGTTTACCGCCAAATTTTGAGTGGCTCGGAGTAACCCTATATGGCTCAGCAATCTTCCTAGGCGAGACTAAATTTTCGCTTGCTAGTTAGAAGTTATAATTCGGATCGAAATTGTAATCACACCGTCTATCTCAATTCAGATTTGGTGTCGCTGTGACCCGATCCAATCAAATTTAGCGGACAGTGTCCTTCTCGCTGTCTATCCATGTGGGGACGGATGTAGAACGCGCCTCGTTTCCACCCTCGCGGGTTCCTCTGATCTTAGGACAAAGCTGTAACACATAGGTGGGAAGTCACGCTATCTAACGCATATGCCGATTCAAGATGCTGGTATTCTCTCTGGTCACAGTAACCTTATGTAAGAGATTAACTCTAGCCTGCGGCAATGTTTAGATATCAAACCATGGCTTGTAATAATACCTTAGTTTATAAACGGCTTACTAACTGGGGCTGAGCAAACGTGACACACACACACACACACACACACACACACAATTGCACTGGATCCAACAAGGGATCACGCGTGTCTGGGATTGATTAAGATAAATGCAATAAACTGACAACGAACAGTGCGAAACTAGTATCAAAGTAGCCTGAGCGCTTTCGACCCTTTAATGAGTCTTTTTCAAAGGCAAATACAATACACAGAGAAGACAAACAGATAAAAGGTTATGTTTGCGAAACTTTATATGGGTGTTTCTACAGGAATTAAACCTTTTAACTTTATTATGTTTCAGCTAGTTTATTTCAGCTTGTTGCTGATACTGGCAAATATTTGTATTGACATAGAAATTGATGACCCATAAGGACATCTGTTATTTTATGTAAATATATGTAAGCACAAACTATAAACATGGCGTGGGTTGCTGCAATGACAATGAGCTCCTGCTTCTTGAATTTTAGCAGAATTACAGCTCACCATTACAACCACTATATTTCAGCAGTAAAACAGCCTGAAAACTACCTGGATGCATCCTAGATCAAAACACTGACACCTAACCAATTACATCATAGTACGCCAGAGGGACTTAAAAGATACCCTTCATACCAGAGTGATGCCCAGTGCAGAGTGCCACACAGACCATCGTCTTGTCCGATGCAAGCTCGACTTCCACTTCAAGCCCAGGTCCAGACAACAAGGAGGTACCCTAAAAAGAAAGCTCCATATCGATCAAAAACCTGTGTCTGAAGACGTCAGGGTAGATTTTCAAGAGAGCCTGCAGTCTAGACTTGAAGAACTTAAATCTCCGCCAGATCTACCCGAGGTAGAGATGTGAAATCACATCAAGGCTACCAGTCTGCCAATCTCAGAAAAAAATTATAGCATTCACCACTAAGAAAAACAAAGACTGTTTTGATGAAAACAACCAAGAAATCCAAGAACTGCTTGCCAAAACGAGATCAGCGTACCAAGCCCTTCTCGTACAACGATCCTGTCCACAGAAGAAAGCAGCCTTCCGCCTTATCTGCAGCTCCCTCCAATGCAGTCTCCGAGACATACAAAATGAATCGTGGACAACACTAGCAGACAGAACCCAGCTGTACGCTGACACTGGTGACTACAAGGGGTTCTATGAGGCGCTGAAAGCAATGTATAGTCCATCCTTCCAAATAAAGAGCCCCCTACGGAGTTCAGATGGCCAAGAACTACCCACTGACAGGGAATCTATCCTGAACCGCTGGTAAGAGCACT
Source organism: Sinohyriopsis cumingii (assembly GCA_028554795.2). Lineage (NCBI taxonomy): Eukaryota > Metazoa > Mollusca > Bivalvia > Unionida > Unionidae > Sinohyriopsis > Sinohyriopsis cumingii. The sequence goes on along the minus strand of CM068840.1, from coordinate 107,935,665 downwards.
TCCACACCCTCTTCAGCACAAGCCGTACAGTCCAGGAGGCAGCTATTGATCGCATCCCACAACAGCCACGTAAGATGGAACTTGATGAGGCACCCACACTGCAAGAGACTGTTAATGCCATAGAACAGCTGAAGACATGAAAGGCTGCAAGAAAAGATGATATCCCACGAGAGATATGGAAAATAGGAGGCCTAGCATTGCACACCAGACTCCACGAGTTCTTCGTTTGTTGCTGGGAGCGAGGGAAACTTCCACAAGACCTCCGAGATGAAGTCATCATCACCCTGTACAAATACAAGGGGGAAAAGTCTGACTGCTCAAACTGCCGTGGAATAACTCTGCCCTCCATTGCAGGAAAAATCCTTGCTAGAGTGTTGCTAAACAGACTGGTGCCCACCATTGCAGACGAGCATGCTCCAGAGAGTCAATGTGGCTTCAGAGCCGATAGGGGCACAACTGACATGGTGTTCGTCCTGAGACAGGAAAAATGCCGAGAGTAAGAGAAAGGACTGTACATCAGATTTGTGGACCTGACGAATGTATTTGATACGGTGAGTAGAACTGGACTGTGGAAAATCCTTGAAAAGCTCGGCTGTCCTCCTAAATTCCTTACCATGGTCATCCAACTACATGAAGACCAGCTTGGTCAGGTCAGAAACAATAACGACCTGTCACAGACCTTCCACATTGCAAATGGCGTGAAACAGGGCTGCGTTTTTGGCCCCCAAATTGTTCTCAATTTTCTTCAGCATGATGATCCAAAAAGCAACAGATGACCTTGATGACGAAGATGGCATCTATATCCGATTTCGTACTGATGACAACCTCTTCAACTTAAGGCGACTTCATGCTCACACAAAGACATTGGAAAAACTGGTTAGAGAACTTCTCTTTGCAGACGACGATGACCTTGTTGCCCACACGGAAGCTGCCTTACAGCGAGTAACATCCTGTTTTGCAGAAGCTTGTCAGCTCTGTGGTCTTGAGGTCAACCTAAAGAAAAATGGGGTACTTCACCAGCCTGCTCCCAAGGAAGAGTACCGACCACCAAGAATCTTCATTGACCAGACAGAGCTGAACGTAGTCCACCAGTTCACCTGTCTGATATTCTCTGATGCCAAGATCGATATAAAAATAGACAACAGACTGGCCAATGCAAACAGTGCCTTCGGCAGACTCTATAAACGAGTCTGGCACAACGCCAGTCTCAAGAGAGATACAAAGATCAGCATCAACAGAGCTGTCGAACTGACCATCCTCCTGTATGGCGCGAATCCTAGGTCACCTACAGCCTCTACCTCCGCCCCCTTGAACGCTTCCATCAGCGCTGTCACCGCATCATCCTCAACATCCACTGGAGTGACTTCGTCACCAACACTGAAGTCCTCAAACTAGCAGGGATCACCAGCGTTGAGGCCACGCTCATGAAGATACAGCTTGACTGGGCAGGGCACGTGTCCAGGATGGAGGATTATCGCCTGCCAAAGATCGTACTGTATGGTGAGCTGTCAACTGACCACCGTGATAGAGGGGCACCTCGAAAGAAATATAAAGACTCCTTGAAAAAAGATCCTCACCACCTGTGGCATCGATCACCGCCAATGGGCATCACAAGCTGCTGACCGTGAAATCTGGCGACATACAGTTCACCAGGCCGCTGACACTTTTGACCAAAATAGACGGGCCATCTTGGGGGAAAAACGATGGCGAAGAATAAACCGGGAACCATAGGCAGCACCCACCACAACCCAGACATTCCACTGCAGCCTCTGTGGATAGACGTGCGTGTCACTATTGGGCTCGTCAGCAATCAGCGCGCGTGCAACAGACATGGACATCCCCCTTCTTAATCTTAGGAAGCGAAGTCAACCCCCAGCATTCATTCAATCAATCAAATCAATTAATCAATCTCTTTCTCTCGCTTTACACTGATTTGTCTTGGAACGATATAACCTTTCATATCCTGATATTCCCTTAAACAATATGTGTGCCAAAGAAGTACCTAAACATCAAATTTCATCGCATGGGGGTGTATTGCGCCCCAGAAACTTTGATGATAAAATATATTTCATCGTTTGGACCAGAAGGGAGGCAGAATAGCGCATACACTTGGGTATGGCGAAGATATCAGAGCCTTAAACTTTCAGGTCCGACGCCTGTTCTGTGATTTCAGGGTTGGATCCATTAATGTGGCGCCAAAGAAGTGTGTGTGTGTGTGTGTGTGTGTGTGTGTGAGGGGGGAACTAATGCTTAATAATGCTTTTCACGGAGTAAAGTAGGGGGCGCTGAGGATAACCAAGGGGGCGGTGGCCCGAAAACGTTTGGGAACCAGTGTTCTACATCATGACGAAAATGTCAGCAGTTTCTTCTGTTCTATGAACATATGTCAAGTTCATGTATTATTGGGCAGCAGACTGGTTTTCGTACAGATTCTCGTTTTCGTTACTCTCGTCACTTACTATTTTTTGCATGCTTCTCATATATTGATTTGGTGCGCCCTTGAAAGCAGTAAAATTACAAATATGACCTGAAGTCCTTGAATGTTTGAAAAAAGAAAAAGGAAAGGAAAACCCCCATGATAATTAAAACCTACAAAAAAAAACTGTGGCTTGAGCCCTAAACAGTTCATTTAGAGTTCATCTAGGCAAATCAGCATCATTCCTAAAATTACAATAATAAGAGACGCCTAATCACAGCTAATATTCGTCGAGAGATTTCAACTTCAAATAAGCAGAAAAGATTGGTTGAGTTGGGGGAAGTCTAAGTTAAGTTTCATTTACCCACGATAAACCTGTCTAAAATAAGACATAGAATGTTCTTCCTATTTCCTAGTTGTAATCGAAGGGCAAATTGCATTGAAAAATAAAATCTTCCCACAGATAAGCATGCAGTGTCAACAAAGTTGTGATAAGCCAAATAAATACTACGGTGAAGTCACACACATTCTTTTAAAACAATGAATGCTTTTTCAAACCAATGAATATCCACCTTTGTTATCACAGAACGAAACTTGAATATTGTCCGGTTCTGTTCTCATAATTATTTCTAGTGCAAACTACATGCTATTGTGTAAGGCAGGAAAAAAAAAAACAACATACATGGTATATACATTTGTCTAATCCGATCAGCGTTAGAGACCCACAGTTCAATGTTTTTCTTCTTCTATTAAATGTACGGCTCCCAAATAGATTCAAACAAGATATTTTCGCTTGGATTTGAATGAGAAAAAGAAACTATATCCATCATTTTAGTTGGAGAAGAAAAAGAATCTCGAGTTACAGAAGGACAAAATATCCTGATTAGAAAGAAGATTCCAGCCCCCTCCCCCCCCCCATCAACACCAATTAAATTGGTTGGTTTCATACGTAAAAGCCTTCGTCTGGACTAGTCGTGTGTCTATTGGCCAAAATACGACCATTTACAAGCATGTACTGTCTCAACCAATAAGATTTACGGGAAAATATGTCTTCGTAGATCATATGATTACACTATTACCGGGAAATTATATCCTGTTATATTAGTGGAAACACAAAAAAAAAAAAACGCAGGAAAAATGAAACGAAACGATTTGCCATGCTATTTATTTAAAATCGCAAAACAGTTTAGCTTCTTAAATGATTATTTCCTCGTTAGTGGGTTATTAACATAACTGCATGACCTTCTTTTGGAGTTCTTGACACATATCCAAGTGATGTCGTCCCTAAACGGAAGAAACGGAACAAGAGTATACTTTTCATCACAGAAATGACGCCATAATAGGAAATTTAAATCTCTGGTTAAGACTTCAATAACCTCATAACCTAATGAATATAGTCACTTTCAAAAGCTTGAATGTTTGAGGCTACGGACAATGAATATTAATAGTTTTAATTAACAAAAGCAACGAATATTATTAATATCTTAAATTGACAATGTCTATGAATATTAATATTCTAAATTAACAAAGTCTATGAATATTAATGTTCTAAATTGGCAGAGTCTATGAATATTAATATTCTAAATTGACAATGTCTATGAATATTAATATCTTAAACTGACAATGTCTGTGAATATTAATATTCTAAATTGACAGAGTCTATGAATATTAATATTCTAAATTGACAATGCTAGGACTATTAATATTTTAAAATGACAAATGCAATGAATATTTATTTATTTATTTATTTTAATTTATTTATTTATTTAGTGAAGAAAGAGTTAAAGTGCGTTAAAACTTGAGCTTCATATTTTACGGGATTCATGAAGTCATAAAGCTCGAAAATTGATTACACTCTACATGGACATGCGTAGCGAAGTTAATCTACCGACATTCATACATAGTGAATACATGTAATAGATTTTCAAGCTTCATCACTTCACGGATCCTATCAGATGTGACGTTCAGTTCTTATAATTACAGTTATAACAACGATAACGAATCTCAATAAATATATAAGAAATACATACATTAATTAGTGTTAAAAAATATTTACAAAATACACAAGAAAGGCTCATGATTACGTCATTCCATTCTAGTGTTATGAACTAAAAATGTATAATTTTCTGTGTCACATGATCTCATTTTAACCAATATAAATGCTTGTTTCAGTGATTAAATTATGTAATTACATATATGCGAAATGGAAACGTTTTTATCTAGGTAAATTAATAGCTAAAAGTAAAATAGTGTACATTGTTCATTTAGAAAGAGAGAAAGGAAAAAATGTACCAGAAACCAAAGAATATAAACAATATTTATTTCTTCTTCTTGCAGTAGGATAACGAAAATTACAACACCTATCCGCATGACTGTAAGATAAATGAAACGAGACTGCATCAAGCGTTGAAGCATATGTAACAGACATGTAACATGATGTCCCACCCAGTCACATTATCCTGACACCAGGCCGACCAGTCCTAACACTAACCTCTTAATGCTGAGCGCCTAGCGAGGCAGCTGTTAGTACCATTTTTAAAGTCTTTGGTATGACTCGGCCGGAGTTCGAACCAGCGACCTCCCACATCCGAGGCAGACGCTCTAAGCACTATGCCACCGGGGCGGTATCTGAGACACGTCAAGCTGGATTGAAAAAAAATTCGAAAATTAATTTTGAAATCTTTGTTAATATTCAACAATACCTTTCATTAAAATATTTCGAACACATGGTAAAAATATCAACCTTACTTGCAGAAGGGAAGTATTTAACTGACTAACGCAAATAATATGCGTAAAGCCGTTCATTCAAATAACATGATAAAGAAATTTAATAGTTGCATACACATTTAACGCGCGTGTTAGAGCAAAGAATTATGACAATTTGAAAACTTCTGCCGTCAATCACTATGTATATAGGGCCAAATGGGGTCGTTCCTTTAAGAACTCACGGCACTAATTCAACTCCCATTGTAAACATACGCATATACCATGATATTAAAAAAAGCGTTAATATTTTATTTCTGAATGATCAAAACCTATATTTATCCGTATAGGCATATCGTTGATGACAGTTTCTAGGTATTAAAAACAAAAACATATGAGCCACGGCATTTTTCTAGATCTACGCAGATGTGCTCGACGCGAGCTTGATGTTGAGAAAGAAAAAAAAAACAACAATAATCTGAAGGACAAAAAAGTCATACAGGGTGACAAAAATACCTTAGATTACCCCCAAGACCCGTTCTGATATAGGACCCTCTCTATCATAATATATAATAGAGAAGGTACGTAACCTCCAAATACTTCGATCTACCCATGACCCTCGATTTTCTTCTGCTATTTCCGTCTTTAAAATCACAGGACAATATTATATGGATTGTTTTACTTCTGAGCTATTTTTCTATTCATCAAGCCATCATTTACTTTTCTGCGTTGTACCAAACTAAAGTTACGGGCTCCGAAACGTGCGATTTTCGCGAATTTTTACTGCTGAGACAAGTCCGAGCTCATGTGACAGTAAGGATAACTTTTTGAGCCAATCATATTTTGGCGTTGACGTGTGTGCCGCATAGTTTTGAAAATAGAGTCGCATGTATACGATGTATGTGCAGTGAAGAAGACAATGTCTAATTCTTGCATGAAACAGGATTCCTAAAGTTGAATCGAGTTCATGGTAAGTAAAAACTTACTTTTGCATCTACCACTGTTTTGTAATTCAAGAAGGGATGTATCGCTGAGTCGCAAACATGGTACATGTATCTCTTTTCACCGGTTGTATAGCAAAATTTCGAAGACGAAATTTTGAAAAGTAGTTTTGATGTTTCAGACAATTCTTTTCCTAATATATGGCCCTAATATCTAGTGCATTGACGTCATGGTGTGAACATCGTAGCCATTCGAAAGAGGAAGACTAAATCTATGTCTATCCAATCCAGTGTGACATCCAATGTGACATCCAATGTGACATCAGATGGATCCGTCAATGTTTACTTCTCTCCAGTCTAAAGTAAAACCGTTTCTTATCTTTTCCTTTCTAACTGGTGTAAATTTCGATTATGTCATTCATTTGAAGTTACACTTCAGAAAGTACGTATTCACCTGGTTTGAAAACAAATGTGTGGTTAAATTAATTTAATCAGAATGTTCATATGAGAACACACATCCGACTTCAACAGTGATTCTGAGACCTCGGATGACCGAGTGGTCTATGGCGCTCAACTTTATAGGCCACTCACACGTCTCATTTCTGTTCGCGTGAATTCGAATCTTAACTCGACCAATGTGGATAAGTGAGAAAGCTTGCGAGTAGCTTCCCTTGGGTAGGTGCCTCTTTCCGGTTTTTCCTGCACCGAATATAGTGACCTCCTTGTACGGCCTATCATGTGCTGAAAAACGGCGTTAAATCCCACAAACCACAATGGAATGTTGTTCTAACTGGTTCTCGAGAAAACGTTTATGAGTTCCATTTCCCATTTATTATTGGTGTTGATGCATACGATATGATATCAACCTTGCATGTGGAAAGAAAGTGGGCTATACAAACAGATACTATTGAAAATTTCTATACTGATATCAAGTTATAAAAGCCCCTTCTGTTCTTATTTTCTAGAAAATTGCCAGAGTCTAGCTTAATTCATGCTAGAGTTCTGTAAAGAGTAAAGCTTAATTCATGCAGAAGTGCTTGATAGAGTATAGATGAATTCATGTAAGAGTGCTCGACAGAGTATAGCTTAATTCATGAAAGAGTACCCGATAGAGTACAGCTTCATTCATATAAGAGTGCTCGATAGAGTACAGCTTCATTCGTGTTAGAATAATTTACAGAGTATAGCTTAATTCATGTTAGAGTACTTTACAGGGTATAGCTTAATTCATGCAAGTAAGAGTGCTTGAGAAAGTATAGTTTCATTCATGTAAGAGAATTTGATAGTGTATAGTTTCATTCATCTAAGGGTATTTGATAGTATATAGTTTCATTCATGTAAGAGTACTTGATAGAGTATTGTTTCATTCATGTAAGAGTATTTGATGGTGTATAGCTTATCCATGTAAGAGTATTTGATAGAATACAGCTTCATTCGTGTAAGAGTACTTGATAGAGTTTAGATTAATTCATGTAAGATTGCTCGACAGAGTATAGCTTAATTCATGTCAGAGTACATGATACAGTACAGCTTCATTCATGTCAGAGTACATGACAGAGTATAGCTTAATTCATGTCAGAGTACATGATAGAGTATAGCTTCATTCATGTAAGAGTACCTCAACCACTGGAACTAGACCATGTGCAAAAAAAAACATAAGCTATCATGTTTTGCATCTTTCAATGACTTGTTTTACGTTTTTAAGAAAACTAACTTGTATCAGTTTTGACAAGTAATTAAAAGAAACATGATAAGTCGTGTTTAATTTTATATGCAGTGATAGATGAACAGACCAATATGTAACAGGAGAAAGAAATCTTTCTGCGGAACGTGAACATATGTCATTGGTGGTCAGTTTGCATGGAGTTCTTGAAACAAGTTAAATCAAAACGTATATATATATATATATATATATATATATATATATATATATATATATATATGTATATGTATCATATGACGAGGCCTACAAACTTTTGTTTCAAAAGCATTTTGAAAATAACATTGGTTTAAATATCAAACTCAATCAAAGCTTCTAAAATATGATATATAGAGGATCTCAAATGAAAAATGTTTTAATATTGAATTTATTAACCTCTGTGAATTATTTCCGGCTTTTACAAGCTGTGGATAGCAGGCAAAAACTGGAACGTATTCAGTGAGTTGATTAATTTAGTAATAAATCAGTACCCTTTTGAGATTCAGCTTGTCACATGGATTTTATTCAAAGTGGGAGGAGTCTAGATAGATCGAAGTAGAAATAATATTAGGCGTTTTTTTTATTCAAAGTGGGAGGAGTCTAGATAGATCGAAGTAGAAATAATAGTAGGCGTTTTTTTATTCTAGCTAAGACGTTGCGCCTTTCAATTATTGAGCATAAAAAATGGTACCAGACGCAAGTTAAAGGAGCAATATTGCAAATTTGATAACTAATAACATTCAAAAGTAAGTATTTGTTCACAGATACCAGTTCCAAGAGCAAATGTTCTTTCAATCAACATAACATTTGACAAGGACATCGTTTTTCATCACTTTCATCACTCTCAAGTCCTGTGTGACGTCAGTTTACTCAGACGGGTCAGCTGGAGTCGCTATGGCGCCATATATATATATATATATATATATATATATATATATATATATATATATATATATATATATATATATATATGGATTTCAAAGAGATTGTTTGCAAAGTTTCCACCTCAGAGCGTGTCGATTCCACCGTGGACATTCATTACAGAAAAGAGTATTGTATATGGCAGAACGAAATATAATTCCAGCTTTTGGATATATGTCTGAATGGATGATTACTGGATGCAGAAGTTTGTACTAAATCTGGAGGTGTTACTGTGGAGGAATTTGAATTCACGTGGCTGTCATGGAATCAATTATTCCATATTTAATGTTTTGTGAACGTATATTTTCATGATTGGACATGGAAGAAAGCTGTGGTTGCGTAGATTTCTGTCAGTTGAGAGACCAGCATTTGTTAACATTCTCTTCATATGAGGTTAGTTTATTTACTCCTATATGTTGACATTTCAACCATGCTTGTCCTGGGGGAGGGAGTGGGGGTGGGGTCAAGGTGCAAGCTCCAGACTGCGTGGTAGCAGGAAGGTAAAGGTAACAGCCTGCATTACAATAGGCTGGAGGACATTTTTTTCACAGACTAGACGCGTTTGGACAGCATAAATGGTTTTCTCAGTCCTCGCACATATCCGTTTAACACGTGTTCCAGTTTTGTTTAGCATTCGGAGAATATCTGGTAGAATAAATGGGCCACAGTCTAACCTACGTAACTCCCATTCTGCGTTTTTTTCCGTTTTTGTTTTTTGTTTTTTGTTTAGTGGGTGGGGTGGAGTGTGATAGTCGTTTATTGGTTTGATGCTTGCAGGGCTGACAATGGGGGGTGGGGGGTGGGGGGTGGGGCAACCGGGGGTATATCCCCGGGACCCAGGACCGTAAGAAGGACATGGTCGAACAACACTTTTTAATTTAATAAAAGACAAATTTTGTTTGAACAAGAATTTGGAGAGGCCTGGCTGTTTCTTACCTCAGGGCCCGTGATCGCTCTCTACGACCCTGGATGTTTGTTGTCCATCACGCCCTCCACCCAATATCAAATCGCCTAACGATTGGAAAGGCCGCCATCTTGTCAATATGAATAGTACAATAAACTAGCTTCAGAAGGCGAAGCAAGAAAAATTTCCACCGTCGCGGCGAGTCAGTACTTGCAATTCTGTGCAAAAGATTTCACTGGAGTATTTGGACCAGTCAGTTTCATAGACAGTAGATATGTTAACGTCCTGACATATCACAAATAGTAGACTGCAAACAATGTGTGATAAACATCAATACATCATTATGTTACGTAATAATCTTATATAATGGTACCGTAGTTCAATATCAAATATTATAAAAATGGTTAGCAATGTCGTATCAATTGAATGGTTTGTATACACAATGGTGTGGTAAGATAACCTTGATAAGAGGAAAAGAGCTAATTTAGGAAAATGACATTGAACCGTGTTAAAAAATGGAACGAGTTTGTTACATCATGATACATGTGTAATGGTTTAATTGTTACATGCTTGTCTTTATTGTTTTTAATAATGTATGCTAGTTTGGTTGCTCTGTTTATATTTGTTTGTTTTTTGTTTGTTGGCTTGTTGGTTTGTGTGCTTGTTTGCTGGTGACACCCACCAGTTCTTGTGTGAGGTTTCAACTGGGGCACTATTTAGACGACATAGTCAATAATCTATTTGAAGAACCCTTGGTATGGGACGAAAAGAAACACTTCTATGTTGAACAGAGGAAAAGAAAATTGAATAATAAAAAAGTATACAAGTAATAGGATACCAAAAGCAAATCATCAGTTTCTGCTTCTGAAAGAGGTGTCTCCATCCCGTAATAATGGTTAAAATTCCATACAACGTCGGCGCTAGTTTACCTCGCCGCATTTGTTCACCGGTTAAGAAGTTCAGTGACAACGTGTAACATTGACATCATATGCTCAGCTTGCATGGTACAGACCTCGTTACAGTCACGCTTAACGTGAATCGTTTATCTTCGGTTTCATCATGTCGTAAACGAAAATAAAATGCCTAACATCGAAATCAATATTGATACTTCTCCCTATCCATAGAACCTCAGGCTGAGGATCAGAGCTAGCCTAACTCAAACAGCGACAGTGAAACTTTCTCAGAACCTGACGGAGAGATTATGGGAGATCGCTCCTCTACGCAGCACTGGCAACATTCTTTTGTCTTCTTTTATTAAATAATGTTAATAATGAAACTACTGATTTAAAATGGCCACCTCATAAAACTAAACCGTTAATGATCTTATCACTGAAGCATAGGAAAATAAATTCAAGTGCCGCACGCCCCACCCCTTTGGTTAGGGATGCCATCTGCCTCCTCTGCGTTTGTGCTTCACATGACTGTAGCATTTTTAAACCTTTCACTTATTAATTAATTAATTGATCGGCTGATTGACTAATTGATTAAATGATCAATTAATTATTATTTTATAATAATAATAATAATAATAATTATTATTATTATTATTATTATTATTATTATTATTATTATTATTATTATAAGTAGTACTAGCAATAGTCTTGTGCTGCTTTTTGTTGATATGGTATTATTGTTGCTGGTGCTATTGTTGTTTTGTACTGCAGATGTATCGTCTTTTTTTAAAAAATAAAAGTGTTTGCCAGTTTGAGTCATCATCCCATTGAAACGGTACTTTGCTGCAGTGACAATGGAAAATAAACCTGTTTTCGCAACGATGGAAATTAAAAGAAAATAAATTGATGGGCGGTGAGGAGGTTGGCAGTTGTAAAGGTTAATTACATTGTAATGCCCCAGGGAATGACTTGTACAGGCACACATGTTTATTTTTTTTTTATACCGATCAAATAGCCTTGCTTTTGAGAACAGCAGTAGTTTTAATTGAAATATGTGAAAGAACTCTTTTGTCGCCCTCTATTTGCCAGAAAATGACAAATTTCTAAATCAGATTTGTTATACGGAGGATTTGATGTTGGTTTTGCTTGTCTATGTTTCAAAAAATGTCAGGGGACTAAAACTCACTAAAAAAAATTACTTGGGGGTGGGTGTGGTGGTAGTAATTTGTTTTTAATATAAATAACCATAAATATTGTAATGTTGATAATATTTGCACAATGTCATCTATACCAATCCAGTAGGTGAAAACTGAAATTGTCGCAGCTCTTTGGTTATGATAAATTTTATATAAAAACAAAATTTCTTTAGGAAACAGTTTTACACAGATTATATGTGTACAGATTAGAGTTATGAAGGTAGATATGCAATAAAGAATTTATTTGAAAAAAAATCCGTCCCTCATACAGCTTGAAAAATTATTATTGATCTGATGCGTTATAAAAACTATATAGAATTGTGTAAATTGACAAATAGTAATTATCTTGAGGTAAAGAAAAAATATAGCCTGGTACCCAAGAAAATAATCACATCCCCACTCACGGAAAGGTATGGTCGGTCAGCTGCCCATATTCACACTGATGGTCAAGTTCATTTGAGATCGCATATAGGAACATCTATCTATCTATCTATCTATCTATCACCGCTCCGGTGGCCTAGTGGTTAGAGCGTCCGCCTCGGATGCGGGAGGTCGTGGGTTCGATCCCTGGCCGAGTCATACCAAAGACTTACAAAAATGGTACTAACAGCTGCCTCGCTTGGCGCTCAGCATCAAGATGTTAGTGTTAGGACTGGTCGGCCTGGCGTCAGGATAATGTGACTGGGTGGGACATCATGCTACATGTCTGCGGCATGATGCCCCAGTGCTAGACATCACTATAAACTGCCACATTGCAGACATTGTAGCGGTATGACTGAAAAATTGATAAAGCAACGTTAAAAATCCAAATCACATCACATCTATCTATCTATCTACCTATCTACCTACCTACCTACCTACCTATCTATCTATCTATCTATCTATATGTCTGTCTGTCTGTCTGTCTGTCTATCTATCTATTTATCTATCTAGCCTATCTTGTGTTGAAAAATGGCGTTAAACCCTACAACAAATACAACAACATATATCTATCTATATGTAGAGAGAGAGAGAGAGATTCCGTGCAGCCCTCCCTTCCCTTAATTGAAAGCTAACTCTAATTAGACGTAATCGTCACTGAGTTTAAAGTGTTAATAAGTAGACTGAGTGTCAATATTTGGGAATGCGTACCCAAGCAACGTGGCGCGTTCTGTATTATAATTGTCCCGTAATATCAGCTAATATTAGTCGTCTATTTCATATAAAATGATTCAAGCTTTTCGGCATTCATGATTGCTAATGTACATGACATAACACACCCTCGACATTTAACAGTCAAAACTGATCATTATCTTTAGAATAATCTGATCAGAATAAATATCAGTTCGTGATTCGGGTCTCTTTTGTCAAAACTGTCATCTCCACATGACATAATTATTATCCTGATCAAGTTACAGTACTGATTATCTATCTATGTATCTAACAAATAGCAAGAAGTAACATGCACACACACACACAAACAAACACACACTGTTTAGTATTTGTGAGATAGGAGAATGGAAGGTTAACACCACTTTAGTCATGGCAATCCTTCTCAAATACCCTATAAATCTGCAATTGTACTTGGTTATTTCGTTTTATCAGTACGAATGAATTTTGATACCTCCAATAACAATTTAATTTGTCTTCCTATTATCAAGTAAATATATTAATTAATGTTACTGACAATAACCATTGTTTATATGGGGAGAACACTGTAACTTAGGAACACATGTACAAGAACATAGAGCTTTTAAGTGAAGGGGGAGGTAGTTTTTAAAGCAAGTTTCCGGCTCTCAAAATATCTTAAGAAACATTTCTGATAATCATTAGCAACAACAGCAAAACACACCCTTTTATATATATATATATATATATATATATATATATATATATATATATATATATATATATATATATATATATATATATATATATATATATATATATATATATATATATTTATTGGTTTGAAAGTAACGAAACTCCAAGCCCCCCAAAAAATTAATGTACACTATATTTATTTCCAAATTTGTTGTTCTTTAGTGTACTATGAAGTTTTTTTTATAAAAAAATAGTTTTGATCATAATGAAATAATACTCCTGTATCATTCAATAAAGTAAAGCTTGTTTTAAAAAAAATACAATAATTTGATCATGTATGGTTTAGTAACCTAACATTTATGTGGCATTCCCTCTTTGTTTTCATACCATGCTAACGAGAATGAAATATTGAACTTTGACTCATGATGTAATGTACAGAAGAAAGAAGAAAAAAAATAGTACATTTATCACAGTCATTAAATTGTGTATTGTCTACCATTACGTCGTTCTGTCACTTGTGTATTGTCTACCATTAAATAATTCTGTCATTTGAGTTTAAAGTTTATCAGGATGATACTAAAATCTAAAAATTTCTCAACAATATTTACTAAACTTCTTTTGTAAATTGTTCTGACAAAAAATCAAAATCAAGAAATTTCTTTGCCATTTGATCTGTCCCAATACATTTGCCTGATTTCTTATATTAGTGTTTGAAGACGACTTTGCAAACTGGATGCTCTTCTAAAATTCAGTTCAGTAGTATAATTTTCATTGTACCACAGGCTTAACAACCGTGCTTTGTGTCTGATAAGTAAGTTTGAATCCGATGACACTACGCACACAATCGTTAAACTATTTGAGACAGGTGAATAATACATCCTTCCAACTGGCATCGCACCTCACTCCTTCTGTAGTAATTTGATCTTTAGCTCGACCTTGGAAGATGGCATGACCTACTTCTTCTTCTTCTTCAGTGATGATGATGATGATGATGATGACGACGATGATACATTCTCCCAAGTGGCATAGTACCTCACTCGTTCTGTAATAATTTGATCTATAGTTCGACTTAAGAAAATGCCACAACCTACTTCTTCTTCTTCTTTTATGACGATGATGATTATTACTATTATTTATTGTTGTTGATGTTGTTGTTGTTGTTGTGGTTCTATTTCGTTTCAACATCTTTACTTTTTATATTTTATCTTATTGTACTTCTTGTTTATATTTATTAGGAATGGAGTATCTTCGTATAGCTTTGTGCAATTCTTCAGTTTTAGATTTTTAGATCTTTACTTTTAACTAGTACAGTATATTCATTGTTGTGTTGGCTTGTGGCACAGTGTAGCCATTGTTGTTTTGAGTTGCCGTTATTGGTACAGTATATTCTTTGTTGTGTTTGGTTGTGACACAGAATATTCATTGATTTGTGGAATTGCCGTTATTGGCACAGTATATTCATTGTTGTGTTGAGTTGCCGCTACTGGCACAATATAACTATTGTTGTGTTGATTTGCCGTTATTGGCAAAATATATTAATTGTTGTGTGGAGTTTCCGTTATTGGCACAGTATATTCATTGCTTGTGTTTGGTTGTGGCACAGTATCTCAAATTGTTGTTTTGAGTTGCCATTATTGGAACAAAATATTCATTGTTGTGCGGAGTTGCCGTTATCAGCACAGTATATTCATTGTTGTATTTGTTTGTGACACAGTATATTTATTGATTTATGGAGTTGCCGTTATTGGCACAGTATATTCATTGCTGTGTTGAGTTGCCGCTACTGGCACAGTATAACTTTTTGTTGTGTTGATTTGCCGTTATTGGCAAAGCATATTCAATGTTGTGTGGAGTTTACGTTATTGGCACAGTATATTCATTGCCTGTGTTTGGTTGTGGCACAGTATCGCAAATTGTTGTGTTGAGTTGCCGTTATTGGCACAGTATAGCCATTCTTGTCCTGAGTTGTCGTTAAACGCCAAGATAAATATGTTCTTTTTCACATCAACCTTTACCTGAGATATATTTGTTGGTAGTCATAATTATATAAATTTTATAACTATTCTAGCATGCTCCCTACCTTTTATAATTTTCAGGTAAGTTCTTTGCTTCTAAGCGTTTGACTGAGTCGATATATGATTTCCATGCAAATCTGACATACTGTACTATCAATTGTTATGTTGTTTTTTTTTTTATTAGTGTTGTTTCATGCAAGAAATGGCGATTTTGTCATCTTGTGAATAGTTGCAGTTGGCTGTTTCAAAGATTTTTACTTTCATCTTTTTCTATTTATTTCAAAAATAGTTTCTTTGTGCCATCATGATAATCCTTATCCGTCTAATAGTTTTGTTTGTGCCATCATGATAATCCTTATCCGTCTAATAGTTTTTTTGTGCAATCATGATAATCCTTATTCTTCTATTAGTTTTTTTGTGCCATCATGATAATCCTTATCCTTCTAACAGTTTTTTTTTGTGTGCCATCATGATAATCCTTATCCTTCTAATAGTTTTTTGTGCCATCATGATAATCCTTATCCGTCTATCCTTGGGCAATGCACTTTAAATATTCAATAATCGAACTACCTCGGCACTAAAAAAAGAAAAATCTTCTTGTGATGCAGTGCCGTAAAACACCAATCAAATCCAAATCAATCACATATTTTAATGACCTCCTTTTTGCATCATTTTGCTAGTCCTACTATCGTATTCGTCGCAACAATTTGTTTGATACTAAATACCCAACCAGTAGTAAAAACTAACAAAATAAAATTGCAAACAATGGGCTGGAAACAGTGAGAAAAGACTAGTGGAAAGGTAACTTCACCACAGTACAAAATTATCTGTCCTGCTCATGAAGTTTTCAGATTTAAACCTTGTTTGGTCTATTGAACAGATGCATCGTACCTTCATGACGTAAGTACTGTTAAAAATATAAAACGACTAATCACGCTGTTCTTGTTTGTGAGAAAAGTCTCTCAGACTTCTCAAAACTGAAAAATCTCCAAGCTTCAGTAGGAACCTGGTGATTATTTTCTGTAACGAAAAGGGCGAACACATGTTACCAAATCTAGCTGGAGTATAATACAATATTTTACCAAGACCAAAATAATTTTTAAACATTATGTAATTGAAACACTTAGATATGGGTGACATTTCATCTATCCATGATTATATAAAACTATTCTACAAAGTGCAAATGACCTTTGATACATAATACATGCATGCACGCACGCACACACACACACACAAGCATACATACATACATACATACATACATACATACTGTTACGTGTTAAGATTCTAATAAACAGTAACAAAGAAGGAGTGAAAACAACAAGCCTTTTTAAAATTTAACAAATAATTTATTTCCCTGGAAAAATTCTGTAAAAATTAAAAAAAGGAGAAGAACTTACGGTTTCAAGAATCAAATCCCAAAAATAATCCAAGAATAATCCACGAATTTAATTGCAAAAGTCCTAGTAATAAATGTTCTAATAATTTCAAGTTTGAATCCTGATGGAAAATCCAAGATGGATGACAATGACGTATACTGTTGTCAGTACTGTGCTTATCTACAGCTCCTTGTAGAAATACAAATAATGACACTCCGGTGTTGGAAATCCAAATTAAATTTGTAAGCAATGTCTTTCCAAAATTTCTGTGTGAGCACCCCTCAAAATATTTCCAGAGAAAAAAGAATTAAGCCTTTTGAAATCCAACTGAAATTTTAACTCAAAATCTGGCTACAACAAAATAACTTTACATCAATGTAAAAAGCCCAAAACTGAGAAATCTCTCTCTTCGCATCTCTGTTAAAACTAACAAATGGAAAAACCGGCATTGTGAAATCGAAAGGGTTGGGGGGGGGGGTCACGTGATCGTGTTTATGTCACGTACATAAAAAATGACCCTGACGAAAACCTATCATTTTAAAATAAAATAGAACTTGCTTACGAAGGTTGCTACAAATTCTGAAACAAGGTCAGGATTTATATCAACATCTGGTGTTTACGAAAGAATGATTCATCTCAACTGAATTTCTGGAAAAATATCATCTCCAGTGAATAAATTTACATTATAATAGCATATAATAGAATACAAATTTTTAAAACTGACAAACAATTAAATTAAAATAAATATGAATTAAATCAGATATATGTAACAATACATACATACATACATACATACATACATACATACATACATACATACATACATGTATGCATGTATATGCTCCCACATTTCGACTAAACAACAGTTAGTAAGAAAATCCGTAACAATTCGTAATGAAAAATATCAACCGGTACACATATAAAACTGCATAAGTGTTTTGTCCCGATTCGGCGGAAAGAAGTCGTTTGATATGGCGTCAGGATACATGGAGGCGTATTCATAAGCCATATCAAACGAGTTCTTATGCTTATTACATACCCCATCTTTTCTCTTTCAAAATATTTGTACATATACTGTATGAATGCAGTTCACAACGAACTGGGATTTATGAAAGTTCAATTCACTGTGTCTAAAAATATATACGCGCGGACGTCAAAGAAGAAACTTAGTAGTTCGAATATGGGTGCGTGATAGGGAAGTACGGACTGAACAGTTGTATCGAACGCCTGATCAAGGATGTAAAATTAAATGGGTATGTAATAAAATATTGCACAGAGAATGTGAAATATTATCAATCTTATTACAAATAATTATCCGCCAACAGCTAATCAGTTTTGGATACTGACTGGAAAGCTCCACAGGCAAAAATTTGGTGAAGGTTTTTACTTCTTAAATAGTCTTAAATGCTTCACATGAATTTCCAAAATTATACCATATTTGTCAAATTCCCAGACCTCTTTTCTATAAAGCAATACTGGTAAAATCTTAGAATGAAAAAGATGCAAGTGAAGTTCTCCTTGTAAAATCTACTTTCTAGCTTTTCTTAAAACACAAAACATCGCTTCCCTGGACTGCTGAACAAGGTTGGTTTTCGCTCTGTCGAAGTTACGGGTACTATACAAAGTAAGACGTTGATACTGTACAGCAGCTGAAGTTCAAGCATTTCACCAATTAGGTAAAATTTAAAACTTCGTTTTTCTTGACTTAGAAAATGCTACTACCGCTGTGTTTGACTGGACTTACAGTACTTTTCAGGACTTGACTATAGAAACACATAGAATTGAAAAGATGCATAGAGCTTGGAATCAGATTTAGCAAATGTAATATTGTATCATTGACATTAAGTAACAAATACAGTATGAAACAGACGTCAGCGCCTGAATCATCTAATAATTAATAAAATTTCAGTCAAACCATCAGATGCATATGAGAATAATTCGTCAAGATAATTCATAAAGAATTGGGAATAAACGAAAGAAAGTGTTCTACCTTGACGAACACCCACATTAGAAGCAACACCATTTGAGCAACCTGAACCTTGCCTGGTATTCTTGTAGTTTTGGGGAGCGAAAAATCATATCCATAGAATCAAACGCATTTTGGTGGTCGAGAGAGAGAGAGAGAGAGAGAGAGAGAGAGAGAGAGAGAGAGAGAGACTTATTTCCATGCGCCGGTGCATGAATGGCTGAGCGCTCAGTGTTTGAAATGCTCTACTTTCTTCATTAAAACCATCTTTCATGTTTAAATCATAAGTGTGTATTATATTGATTTAATCAATGTGAAGAAAAATAGAAACTCAAAAAAGAAAACAAGCAATTTATCAATATACAAAGGTGATTGTGTATAGCCACAAAATGCACAGAACTACATTTTGTAGCAGACACACTCGGCGCGGTGTGAGGAGTTTATTCACTCGGTCTATACACTGTAGCTTGTTGTAAATCTTATCTCCGTTCAAGGGGCAAATATGTGTATTTGTATGTGTTATGAATAAAATATATGTATAGCGTGTACACTGTATCAATGATATACCACTCGTTGCATAAATGTTTCATTAAAAGGAAACTCGACAAGCCTCGTTATCTTGTAATGAAAAACGTATACATCTCGTGTTTTATCATATATATATATATATATATATATATATATATATATATATATATATATATATATATATATATATATATATATATATATATATATATATATATATATATATATGTGTGTGTGTGTGTGTGTGTGTGTGTGTGTGAACGTTATGACTGAATTGAAAGGAATTTAAATGATCCTGATATGCATTGCCAGACACGATATTAATAAGCTACGCTATATGTAATGATATTTTTAAACAAGAATCTATATCGTAACGTTCATGAGCAAGATGAGGACAGAAAGAGATTAACACTTTCACTGATATAAAAAAACACAAATATGAATATCTTTCGTTCATTTTGGCAACTATATCTTATATGTTATTTTTGCCCGAACGTTATCTAATACTTACTCACGTGGAAGAAGAATTAGGTGACTAATACGACTCAGCATTTAGGTCCAATGGTTTACATGTCTTAAAAGTAATGACTTTAATTTGATTTCCTTGTAACATTAATCATGAGTGATCACGATGCGTTTTACTTGCTACGTCATGATGAGTTGGGTAATAATATACAATTCTAAAGGATGTGTGAGATATAATTGTTGGATGTTGATTTAATCGCTAATGAGTTGTACGGATCCCCAGTTCCTATCTTTATCATATTGTATTATATGTCATTGTATTTAAACCCCTTGAAATTTCGATGAATTGTGTCAACGTTGCAGTTTCACGAATTGATGATTGATTTGTAATGTAAACTGGCTTGCATCAATTGTTCGAAGGTGAAAAATATCGCAAACAAATTTCCTCTCTAAGTTAGTAAAAATCTGATGCTGATAAATCTCCGTACTTTACAATATAATGGACAATATTCATATTAATAAATATTTATCCTTAGTATTCTCTTGTATGGTGTTCCGATGTAAAGATTTTACTCCCCTTTCTACGCCTGCCTTCGCCTCGTATTGTATCGTGTAACTGTAACGTGATGGGGCGCATTGCATGGTTGTTCGACACTCGAAGTCAATTTCGTCTGTTTCGCAACCGGGCACATATCAATAGACTAACTGAATCTATTTTGATGTTGGCACCGTTACAAGTAAGTCCCAGTCGAGGAGTCATATTATTTGATTTATGCAAGTCTGTACCGGGAAAAATATGGAGGGGGATTACCGCCATAATTCTATGCATGTATTTTCTAATCTTCCTTGATGCGTTGTTGTAAATGGCTGCTTGCAAGTGCTACTTTCATAATTCTATCCATGTATATTGTAATCTCCATTGATGAAAATTGTACGTGGCAGTTTGCAAGTGCTACATTCCGTTTGCATTATTGTCAATGGCTGCTTGCAAGTGCTACATTCATAATTCTAGTCATGAATTTTCTATTTTTCATTGATGCACGCTAAATGGCAGCGTGCAAACCCTTAGATCAACTTTCCTTCTGCCTCATTTTATGTTGCAATTTGCCAATTACTGAAATGGTACTGTAGTTTGTCGTATGGCAAAGTCTCTGTCAATTATTACAAGTTTTAATATTCTATTTATAAACTTGCTATATCACAAGTTAAACAGATTGCACCTTTAATGTAGAATCAAGCACGTTGCAAGTTAACATCACGCAAGTTAGCATAATGCCTCATTATGACAACAGATGGCGCTTTGACACGTCAATTTCTTACAATACGACTACTCCCCTGACACTAGCAACAAGCGGTTATATCACTTTACGGCATGTTTGGGGCGTCTTATTAAAAATATAATTCGAATTATATTACCGAATTACAGTCAGCTGATTTATCAGAGTATTGTCCTTTGGAAGAGAGGTGGCATGCAAGAAGCAAAATAAATGTATCAAATTGTATACATTTACACAGTGTTATATTTCCGCTGACCCTTCCCACCCCATTTTTATTTGGACATTTTGTGGGTGCAATTTACCACTGCCACACGGTAGCAGAATAGGGTAGCCGCCTACATCCAAGGTATAAGGTAAAATTTGCTTATATATTTTCATTCCCAATGTTATCAATTTAGATCATGTTTATTATTTTAGAGTGCAGTGCAAATTCTGCTTTTTCTATTAGTAAAGACCTCATAAGGTTTGAGCAAATTGCAGATAATTGCATCTCAAGGTCATACTTTCGCTTTCTTGCTTATTCACGAGAGAGAGAGAGACAGAGAGACAGAGAGAGACAGAGAGAGAGAGAGAATAAGAGAGATGAGGGTTCTGTTTATCTCTCATCCCAATGAAATTAATTTCTACTGTGAATCTGCAGTTTACAGTGTGTGTGTGTGTGTGTGTGTGTGTGTGTGTGTGTGTACGCTGTATCAATGACACACCATGAGATGTATAAATTTTTCATTAATAGGAAACGAGGCTAAGGCACATCTGCAACCTATTCCTGCATTTGACCATTTCACAAGCCATTTGGCAGACAAATGGTAGAGTGTAGGTTATTTACCTAATGCCAAGTCAAGCAACCAATGCTTGTTGACCATAATGTGGTGTCGTCAAGATTTCCATAGGCTATTCCTCTGAACAATAGTAAAGCAAAAACTGTTCTAAAAGTTTGGGCAATGTATTTTAACATTTGTTTGCCCACCCCAAATCTGTCCAGCAATTTTATGTTTGATTATTTCCTACAACTTATGCATAAATTAGACATCCATCAGTTACATTTTCTGCCTATCACCCTGAAAGTCATGGGTCTAGCACAAGACTGTCCGAAAACACTATCACTTACCCAGGATACATGTATACACTTATATTGAAATATTGAATCAAACCTTAAAAAAGACAGTGATCAGTAAAATCCTGCATTGTATAATTATCAAGTAAGATCAGGAGAGGTTTTTCGCCAGTGTTGGTAATTATCACCAAATGAAAGACCTGACTACCCTAACACGGCAAAAGACTGTCCCAAAAACACCCACAACTACCCAGGATACGTGTAGGCAATTAAATAAAATCAAACCAAATGAAAAGACAGTGATCAGTAAAATTCTACCCTGTATAGTTATCGAGTAAGATCAATATAGTTTTTCTCTTGTCGATACTTGCTGAAGGAAAGACCCTAAGACTGTCCCAAAACACACTCATCGACCCAGGATACATGTATACAATTACAATAACTTAATGAAATATGCTGTTTTGGTTCATTCTCTCTCTTTCTCTCTCTCTCTCTCTCTCTCTCTCTCTCTCTCTCTCTCTCTCTGTTTGATCATATATAATTCGCTAAACTACTTTTATATTGCAAAGAGTAGCACACTTAATAAGTCGGAATCATGCGTCACTACATTCATATTACAAAAATTCTTTAAAGTTTTTTCTAAATCTTTAATGCGACAAAGAGCAGCTGAATAATTAGAACCTAAGGGTGCTATATTTATATTTTTTACATTCTTGAACCAAATTATTAATTTTAATTTACTTTATAATGGTAAGAATTGCAATAAATAGAAGTTAAATCTCCAGTATGATTATGTCTTTTGTCTCTCATTATCTCCACTTTTAGAGACAAAAGTTTTAATGGATTCAAACCAGTTTTATAGAATTTGTTTAAAGTAGGGTTATTCCGAATAGGTGATTATCACTATTCAGCCGAATACGAATAATTGGACCAACTATTCGGCCGAATACGAATACGAATAGTGTACAAAATAGGTCTACCGACAACATTCACAATTTCAAATATAAGCAAAAGTTTCAGTTAAGTAAATTTAATACATAAACTGAAAGTAAACAGTTAACTGTATGTAATTTTTGCATCCTTCTGCCAGTCTGTGTAAACTAGAAATGGAACTAATTTAACTAAACTTAGAAATTGTCACTTACAGTTCAGTTAACGCATGAATGCTGCGTTAGCTTTCAAAAACACCAATCGTTCCATATTGTCAGCATTAAGGCAGCTTCTCGTTTCACTGAAGGTATCGCCAGCTGTACTAAAGATACGTTCGCTTGGTACGCTCGTAGATGGTGCAGAAAGGTAGTGCTTTGCAGTGTGACACATGGTGGGAAATCTTGACATGTTTATTTTCCACCAGTCCTATGGGTCAGTGTCTCTTGGAATACACGGCTCTGCCAGGTAGTTGTTCACTTCTGTTTCTTTGGTGACAGACATGTCATTGTTCTGTGCCTCAACAGGTGCAACTGATCCCATGAGGTCCAAAAGTCGTACGTTTTCTTTTTTTTCTTGTTGTTGGCAGTTGTTTGTCAGCTGCAGGAAAAACTTCAGACGGCTGGACTGTAGCTGTAGATGACGTTGGTTGTCATAGTAATGTAGCAGTCATAATGTCTGTTTTGGCTTGTACTTGCTGCACAGTGGTCAAAAAACGTAGCTTGAAGCGTGGATCCAAGCCAGCTGACACCGCATACATTATATTTTCATACAAGCCTGAAAATCTCCTCGTTAATGATGCTATCAGTTCGCTGGCTGTCTTCTTGATGCCCTCATCAGAAGCATCTTTCTGAAGATAGCCTGAACAGCTGGTAGGATCATTGAAAAACAGGAATTGCTGCAGCTTATTTCATGGGTCAGTTGTTCAAACGGCTGCAGAATTGCAACAATTCTTGTTGCTAAAGTCCACTGGCTTGTTGTCATGGATAGCGCCTTGTTGTACTGCTCGTCACATTCAGCGACATACACAGACACAGCTCTTTTCTGCTCTATCAAACGATCCAGCATCTGGTACGTCGAATTCCATCTGGTCACTACATTCTGATGCTCGAGGTAACACTTGAAGAATGTCGAAAATGTCCCACAATCTTTCGTAAAAGTGTTATCAAGTCAGCAACAGATGGCTGTGTCATAATGGCGTCACGCAGAGCCAGCTGCAGCGTGTGGGCAAAACAACTGACGCTGGGAAGATTTGCATCACGTATCGCTTTCACCATGTTGGCACCTCCATCACGTATGACCAAGTGGACACGTTGTTTTTCAATATTCCAGCGATTCATCATGTTCAGCAGAGCATCAGCTAGTCGAGTTCCAGTGTGCTGTCCATCAAAGTTTTGACAATGAAGGACAGCAGCTTGGCGTGCAAATTTGTCATCGATCCAATGTGCCGTTAAGCTCATGAAAGATGTTGTCGTTGTCTGCGCTGTCCAAGTATCTTTAGTTAGGCACAAAAAGTTTGCTTCGCTGATGACAGCCTGGACACGACACCCTCACTGTATCGTACATCTCAGGTATGATTTTTTTCACTGAAGAAATCGCGGCTTGGTAGCTCGTACCTTGATTCAAGTACATCAATCAGTTATTTAAAGCCACTATCATCAACAATTGAGTATGGCTGGATGTCAACCGCAATCATTTTTCCGATGGCCCGGTGTACTGTTTGCACCTCTGTGCTGTCGATGGACCACTTATTTTTCTTGTTATTGATGTCGCTTAGTGTTTGCTGAGTCCCTCCTGTCTGCTGAATGCCAGATGTCGAACTTGCCGAGGCTGATGCTGCTACTTTCTGGTTTATGACCTGTTTGTACTCGTCCGGGTGTTGGTATGACAAATGGTTATTCAGTGGAGTTGTTGAGAATGACTCAAATCACAAATTGGTGGGTGGATCAGGAAGATACGTTAGGAAATGACCATTTTCCCATCACAATCAATATTCAAACAAAAACTCAACACATTCCAAACGAGACCCCACCTAAATGGAGGTACCAACAGGCAGACTGGGACCAATTCCAATTATTACTAGCTAGAGTAAATCCAGATAACTTAGAAAGCCCAAGTATTGACATGTATTATGATAACATAACAGACACAATTATAGAAGCAGCTAACAGATGCATACCAAAGACAACTAATATCCAAAATAAAAACCCTGAACCATGGTGGACTAAACAGTGTACTATAGCACATAAAGACAAAAAAAGGGCCTTAAATAAATATAAACGCACAAAAAATTCTATCTACTTCCAGCAATATAAAAATAAAGAAAAAGCACTAAACAAACTTCAAAAACTGCTAAAATTAATCTATGGCAAACCTTTTGCTCTAAACTGAGTCTAAAATCAAACTCAAAACAAATATGGGACAAGATAAAAGCCATGAAAGGGAAAGCAACTACCTCAGCCCCAAAAATTAAAAATGCCATAACAAATAAAGATAAGGCAGACCTCCTAGCGCAGCATTTTTCGAACATGAGTAGCAACAATAATCACACCAGAAACTTTCAAGAACACAAAAAACTAATGGAGGGAACCCAACCTCAAATGTTTCAAGACCAAGGAACAAAAGAATCTCACATAAATAGCCACATCACAGTACATGACTGGAAGATAGCCCTACGATCCAAAAACGAAACATCCCCTGGTAAGGATCAGTTAGGTTACATTATCTACAAAAATCTACCTATCAATATAACAATAGCCATAATCAAACTCTTTAATAGGATATGGGATAAAGGCCAACTACCCACCAAATGGAAACAGGCCATAGTAATACCAATCCCCAAGCTAGGTAAAGATCCCAACAACATAAATTCGTACCGACCCATCTCCCTTACAAACAATATTTGCAAAATAATGGAGATAATAATCGCAAATAGGTTAAAACACCACCTAGAAACCAATAACCTACTCTCCATAAATCAATGTGGCTTTCGGAACAAACGGTCCACCACTGACCAACTTCTCAGATTGGAAACAGACATCAAACTCGCTTTTATCGCACATAGGAAAACCGATCGCAACCTCATAGCGGTTTTTTTAGACCTAGAAAAAGGGTTCGACCTAGTATGGACCAATTGACAAATGGCCAGATTAAACCAATTTGGAATAACTGGACGCTTGTTCAACTGGATTGGCGATTTCCTCACAGGCCGGAAAATTGCCACAAGAATAGGCAACACCCATTCGGAAGAATTTTCACTTGAAAATGGAACACCGCAAGGCAGTGTAATAAGTCCCTTACTATTTAACCTAATGGTAAACGACCTTGACCTCAATGCAGCCTCCGCAAAAATAAACTTGTCACAATTTGCAGATGATAGTGGCATATGGAGGAATGGAAATCCTGCTAATAAGACAGTAGTTAAAGAAATCCAGCAGAGCCTAGACAACATAGGGAGATGGGCGGACAAATGGGGTTTCAAAATATCTCATGAAAAAACTGTGGCAGTCATATTCACCCCCAAATGAAATAACAACCTAGTCTATCCAAACTTCTATATACAAAATCAATTAATCAAATACGTAACAGTAGTAAAATTCCTAGGAATGTTCTTTGACAACCACCTCACATGGAAACAGCACATTGAACAACTCACCCAGAATTGTAACAAAGATCCCAATTTACTCAGGAGCATCACAGGGACTGACTGGGGATCCAACCAGGAAACCCTCCTCACGATATATAAAAGCCTAATTAGATCAAAACTGGATTACGGTTGCCAAGCA
Source organism: Sinohyriopsis cumingii (assembly GCA_028554795.2). Taxonomy (NCBI): domain Eukaryota; kingdom Metazoa; phylum Mollusca; class Bivalvia; order Unionida; family Unionidae; genus Sinohyriopsis; species Sinohyriopsis cumingii. Next base: position 107,908,793 of record CM068840.1, on the reverse strand, counting down.
TATAACTCGGCTAAGCAACCTGTACTACAAAAACTTGACACTATCCAGAGAAAAGCCTTGCTATTATGCACAGGAACACTCCCCTCAACATCATTAGAAGAACTACAAACACTAACAGGAGAACTACCCTTAAAATTACGTAGGCAAGAACTGCTCCTCCGATACTCCTTTCGATTAGACACCCACCCAGACAACCATCCCACCAAAATAGCTATAAATAAGTGTAAAGTTGTCTTCAAACCCAAAATCATACCCATCACACAAAGTGGCAAAGTAATCCTTGAACTAAGAGAAAAGATACCTCTGCTAAAAAAAAACAGGTAACAAACAATACAGACCAGAACAAATCACCATGGTTACAAAAACCACCAAGGATTAACATTGAAGCTACCAAATTAGGCAATAAAGAAGGACAAGAAAACTTACTAAAACCTGTACTGGTAAACGAAATCAACCAAAAATACCTGGACTAGGTTAAAATATATACCGATGGATCAAAAACAAACAACCCACCAAGAACAGCAGCAGCAATAGTCATCCCTGAATTCAATATACAAACGGGATCCAGATTACCTGTCTATTGCTCTATTTACACCACTGAATTCTGGGCTATACTTGAATCACTACAATGGATCAAAGACAACCAAATACCTAAAGCAGTCATTATAAGCGATTCCCTAAGCGTTATCAAATCGATCCAAAATCGCAATACACACTCTAGGGAACAATTCCTCGACAGAGCATGCCAATTAATCGACGATATCACCACAGTACATCAATTAGTCGAGCTCAAGTGGATACCGTCACACATTGGAATCTCTGGCAACGAAACAGCAGACAAAGTTGCAAAAAGCAACCAGGAGATCAAAACTCTATCAAGCTTAACTATAGCTCTACAGAAGCAATAAGCTTCGCACAAACGTATATAGACCAAACATGGCAAGATTTTTGGAACTCCTCCACAAAAGGTAAAAAGCACCATGAAACCCCAAAAAACGTAGATAGGAACATACAGCTACCTAAGGGTACCTATTTAGAACAGAAAAACATAAACAGGATAATAACTGGAAAAACTAAACTAGCAAGCAGTTTTGGAAGGTTTATAGGACCCAAACCAGCAACCATTAACTGCTTTAACTGCCAAACCACCGAAGATCTACACCACGTATTCAATATATGCCCAAAATATCAACCCGCTCGGAAAATATTTATCAAAAACCAAAAAGAGATTGGATCACCACACACATACCCAGAGTTACTTATGGACTCTAATAAAAATAAACAATCAGCATATAAAAATATAAATCAATTCATAGACTCAGCAGGACTTAGGAACAAAATATAATTACTATCCCCACAAAACCAAAAGACCCATTAACTAGCTAAATAAATTTAGAAGCCACCACATAAAAACACATAACATATCATTCAATTTTATAAAAGTATTAATAAATAATTCACTTACGAAGCGCCTATAAAAAACTAAGGAAACGCAAAATCGGATGTCCTAGATGTCCTTAACGAACCCAGTAATCAGCTAGGATTCCGATCCTAGATGTCCTTAACGAACCGTGTAATCGGCTAGGACTCCGGTCTCTTGCTAAATAAAGTATAAATAACATTCAGTCTCTAAAAACATTAATTAATAAATAACTTAAAGAGATAATATCTAAAAACTTATAAATAACATAACGTAGGAAACACACCCCAAACACCTCGACTAGTAATACCATAATAACCTCGAAAATCTCTCTTCATACATGATTTCTACTAAGAACCTCTATAAACAGCATAGAACGTCCCCCCTCCTTTTAGAACATTTTGAAGAAGAAAAAAAGAAAAAAAAAATGAAAAAAAGAATCGAAAGAAACACCAGGCAAATGCAACAAGAAACCAGCGATGTAAAGCAAGCAGGACCGTTCCCGAGCTCTCCTTCCCACTAATGACAGTCAACCATTCAACTGTAAGGGACCTTTATGGACCCACAGATTGAGGCCAAACTATCAGGGTTCCTTGAATCCATAAAAGCCTGAGGGAGGTGGCACTATCCCCTTCCCCAGGAACAACTAGCAGGCTGCGGTGCAGTCAGAAAAAAAGTGGCACATGCACAATTGTGCGCACGCCACTATAATTAAACTCAACAACAACAAAGAATGACTTTGCTGAACTACCGCCACGAAAAATGACTGCTTTGCACAACTGGCACATTGCTTTTGTTTCATCGTCGAAAATCTAGAAAAAAAATTCCAAATTGGACTTCGCTTATTCATCACTGAACTAACCAACTGTAATTTGAATTTAATGTAAAATTAACTAACAAGTTTAACTAACAGTTGATCGGTTCAAGCCTCAAACGCTGAACGTTAACGTTCAGTCACTGTACACATAGGATGAGACAACTGACACTACGATACCGCGGTCCAGGCAGTAGGTAACGTCTGGCTGCAACCACTGCATATATTATGTTAATGAGAGAGTTACTTCAGTCCACTCGCTGTTGCAGCCGCATATGCAGAAACAGATGTCACGTGACCACTATTTGTATTCGGTCCGACCGCTACTATTCGGCCGAATACCGAATAGCTATTTGGCCCACTATTCGGCCCCGAAGCGACGCGAAATGTTCGGTACAGCCCTAGTTTAAAAATGTTTTTAAAAAATACATTTAAAGGCTGAGTTTCTGTACATTAACAATTCAAATTAAGTATTGGAAAACAACTGTACACTAAATTTAATACTTCTAATCGCCAGTAAACATTTTTATCATGTGATACGAACATGATTTTCCACAATTTGGTTAGTTCGGCTTTTGCGACAAAATAGGTTCCAAAATTAAGATTGTGATAAGAATAAGAAAACCTTTCGGAATGCTTAATCTTTTTATTGTCATTTTGCCTATAAACTTTTTTAAATGTGCTATTGATGTTGTTCTGAAATATATTATTTTTGCAAGAAGCTTATGTATAACAGTATCACAGAAAAAGATAGACGTCTGTGAGGTACGTCTGTGAGGTGCGTCAAATTGGGTGACGTACAATACGATCCTTACAACCAGGGGTCCTCTGATGAAAGCTCGTTAAGAAGAGTACGAGGGAATATATCATTGTCATTTCTGATCCTTACTTTGCTAAAATAAATAATGTTTCCAAGTAATGAGAGATATCACTAAGAAGTATATATCTTAAACGGCGGAAGTACGTAATTAAATGCGTCATAACTGGGGTTGATGGACCACCCTGCTGTAATGCATGCGTTTTTTGTTTTTGTAATGTGCTGTAAATCACGTAGCTTAGATCTTCGAGAAAGCACATGGCTTTAGAGAACGATTAAAACTTCGTTGCTAACGTACACCTTAAAAAAGAAATGGACTGAACGAGTTACAATGTTTATCGACACAAAATGAATGACGTAAAGCTCAGCGGGGAGCATTAATTATTTCTGGTAAAGCAAAAACTTCCGAAATGTAGAGCGCCGTCTGTTGTTATAATGCCTTGCTAATCTCTAGTATGCCATTAAGTTGGAAAACAAAGACGGTACTGATAAAACTTTGCATTTGCATGGTTGCAATGCCAAATCTGTATGAAAAAACAGTTGGAATAATGTAATTGTAATATGGTAAGTTTATGAACAGAATATACAAAACTTGCAATAACTGACATAGCGTTTACCATACGACAAACTACAGAATCAATTCAGTAATTGGCAAATTGCAAGATACAGTGAGGCAGAAGGAAAGTAGATAAAAGCACTCCCAAGCTGAGATTTACAGCTTGTATCAATGAAGAATAGAAAATTCATGACTAGAAGTATGACTGTAGCACTTGCAAGCAGCCATTGACAGTACTGCAGACAGAAAGTAGCACTTGCAGACTGCCACATACAATTTGCATCAATGAAGAATACAATGTCCATGGATAGAATTATGAGCGAAATTGCATATTTTAATGAACAGATGACATCAAACAACACCGTCCATCAGTATCAGCAGAGATTTGTGGGGTTGATTTATAGGACTAGAGAAGACTAGACCGAGAAGGGTAAAAGCAGCGGTCACAAATTCGCGAGATGTCTCTGTCAAATAGGTGAGAGAAAAGGGTCTGGACCAATTGGCCTCAGACCACAATTATTACAATTAATCATTCAACAATATGTGACTCTTACTACAACTGACAGACTTCTATTGGTGTTTGTTATACATTAACTTAACTTCATTCTATAAATCCTGCATGGTTTCAGAATGGGTTAACCGGTTCCCTTACGTGTATGACTAATGTAAACAAAACTGAAATAGAGGTTTGCAATGGAAAAGCGCCTGCATGACCCAGAAAGCATGGATATTTTTCATCCTACTGCTTCTAAGAAGTGGCTGACAAACACAACTTTAAAAACAATTTCATAGTTTTAGTTCTGTCCTTTGATAACTATTACAGTAAGTCACTGGCAAATAGACTATGTAAATAAGGCACTGTTTCTTCAGAATATCTTCCTAGTTTTGGACAAACTCAAAGGGTGAGTAAGTGTGGTCTGAGGCCAGCTAGGCTTTTAATGAGTGGCCTTATATAAATCAATCGCTACAGCTTGGAGGACACACGGTACTAATTGCATGGCAAAATGAGATCCAGTCTGGAAATGAGTGAAGATATAATAGAGTGTATATGGATTTGACTGGCCAGGATTGGTTGATAAGGGCAGATAGATTTTAGTAAAAAGAATCTTCAGAGAGCTTAGCTTCACTGTAAGTGAAAAAAATAAAGACATTGTTTTATTGACGGAATTTTAGTCCTTTGACAGTCTTGAGTTTGCAACATTCATTACTGAAATTAGCACCCGACTCTTTTGTGCGGAATTGAAAGCACGTGTTTCAAACGCATGTGGTCCAGAAAATGCCCCGGCTCATCTTTTCTCTACACAAAAGCTGTCATCCAAGATGCATCTATACTGATAAATATAGGTTTGATCATGGGCACTTACAGAAATTTAATGTTGAATTTTTAATATCATGGTTTTTGCATATGTTTACTATGGAAACTGAATTAGTACTCGAGTCATAAATACCACGGTAGCTGGGATGGTAGAGCGCCAGACTCGTAATCTAAGTGGGAGTGGGGGTGGGGGCTGGTTCTCTTGCAACTAAAAAGCCATAAGAGACGATCCAACCAACCAGAAAAACCCTGTTTCCATCCCTCCAGGATCTTAGGAATTTTGCTTCTGTGCGTTAACTTTTGAAGGATTTTATACATTTAAGACAGATCTTCGCATAAAATTTTATTTAAAACAAATCGATTTCCCCGAATCCCACCCCCCCAAAAAAAAAAATTAAAAATAATTATGGAGCTTGTTTGAGTTAGATGTTTGCCACTGCAATACATATTTTCTTCACGCTCGGTATCTTTTGAAGAGCTCTTTTCAGGAGGACTCGAGAAAAGTTTCTCTAATACCAAAGAAAACAGTTTAGTAATCATGGAAATTAAAACAGTATTTTATTTCGAATATAAAACCATCAATCGCATCTAACAAAGCGGTCATCTCTAATATCTGACCCTTCTGACGTGGTAAGTTCTCTTCTTTTTGAGACTGGGTTCACTCTTTACTGTCTTTACTAAGTTCTTTCAGATTCCCAGTAATAATTACGGTGGCGCTCTACAGTTTCATATTTTGCATAGGGTTAGAATTTTAAAGAAAAAGAATTTTCCCCCGGGTTCCCTCACTGCTTATACTGGATATTTAAAAAAGACCTTGTATATCATATGTATTGTTCAAGGAGCCTTTAATTCACTTTATTTTGGTGTATGATTGATGTGTGTAATATGGGTTATAGAGTATACAGCTTGGCCTTACTCCAGATGTGCACCTTTAACAAAAAATGCTTGTTCCACTTGGTAATTTTCACTTCCTGGACTTCAAATGCAAATTTTAAGAAAATAGCCGATAACATTTTTACATGTTATATATTTGGTAATTTATCCATTGCACTTTCAAAAGATGGTATTGTCAAGTTTGGCAAAATTAATTGACCCTATTTTAATAGGTGCTAACGATCGTGTATTTTAGACTAATTCAGGCTGATATTTTTAGCACCAGGGAGAAAGTCATTATAGTTATCAGTGTGCTTTGATGCTGTACAGTTTCAATAAGTACAATATCCAAAGAAATGTCAGCCACGTTGCATCAAACTAACATAGAGGAATGCCAGTATTCTCTCCACCGTGCATGAATGAAATGCACACAACTTCACCTTACATACATCACTCTCTCAAAAGTACATAATAAATGGTGATCACCCTTTATATGGAAGAATGGGAACCAGTCTTGAAATGGGTTAATATATGAGTATATATGGGTTTCGTAGGCCCCGATTAAGCTGTTGATGAATATCAGGCCTTTTACCGAATGAAATTTAGTGAAATTAGGACCTTTTTTCTTCTTTCTTTCTTTAAGTTCGGAATTGAAAACACATGTTTCAAACACGTGAAGATAAAATAAATGCCGCGAGACATACGTGTTTCTCCACTCAATAGATTACGGATAAATTTATAATGAGAAGTTCAAGTTTGATCATGAGCATTTAGAAATGTAGAGCTAATGAAGTTTTAATATCATGGTGTTTCAGTAGGTTACTATGGGAGTTGAATAAGTAACATGAGGCCTGTATATACTCGGTACCGAGTATTTTCTTAATAAGTTTCATTAGTGCTTAGTTATATGAAGCCTGTCAATATGTTATACTATGCAACTTATGACTGTAAAATCAGACAGACAAAATGATGTGAGATACGTTTGCTTTCGTTTCCCATGTACCCTATATTACATGTACGAAAGTAAGTGGGTTCGTTGTGGTAGGCGGGTCGACCTCATTATGTCTAATCCAAGCAGCAGATTGGACTCAAAGCAATGTGGCAGAGACAGTCATGATACGGATCCTTCAAGGATGTCATAAGCTTGTTATGAAAATGCCAAATCACTACTGAAAAATGAAATAGTGCCCGACATAAAAAATAAATCGATGTACCGCAGCCTACACCATTTCGTCAACTTCAGCTAGAAATGGACGAGTCTATGAAACAAGAAAGCGCGTTGATGTATCTCTTTTTTTCGTATTGGACCATTTGATGCAAGATGAAGACATGAAGAGAAACCAAACCAGTTGTTATTTTTTTTTTTTTTTTTAATTTGTATTTTTATTGGGTTTTTTGGGGGGTCAGTTTTGCTCCTGCTGCTAAAATCATTGTTAAAATCTGAATATAATTTGGATAGAAACAAATACTGGAACAAGTTCTTGTTTTTTTATACTTGTAAAATAGACCTTAATATATTACCTTCAGTCCATGCAACTCAAATTTTTATTTTTCCTCTAGCGAAACTTTATATTGCATAAAGCCATTGCACTGTATTTTCTACCAATAATTCTGTGTGAGAAGCACTCTTTCAATCTCGTGCTTTTGTATCCAAAACATATTGTTTGTTGACCAGTCTTTTTCAGTAATGTATTATAGAAATAGACTTTTCATATAATATTCGTTTTTTTTTTTTTTTTTTTGTTTTTTTTTTTTTTTTTTTTCGTTTGATGAAATCGGAATCGTCGCACGAGGTACGAGCAGATGAGGGTGCATACGGTTCATTCTACTTGAGATTTTGTGATTCCTTCAAATAACTAAAACACCCTAATATGCAGGTACGTTATACTGTGAAAAATAGTGTGTATGTGTGTGCTTGTGTGCGTGTTCCCCTGCCTGCGTGTGTGTCTTTGTGTTCCTTCAACTAACTGAAAGTCCTAATAAGCTGGCTAGTGTCATACTGTGACAAATCGGAGTGAAAAAATTGTGTGTTTGTGTGTGTGTGTGTGTTAACATTGCCATCGATTGGTGGTTAAACAGATTATTATTTTATCATCTGATAAATAATTCATACCAGACTAGTCACAACGTGTGAATGAATATATTGAAGGCATAGAAATACATTACCGCAAATATTATTGCGTTGATGGGGAAACATCGATCAAGATTTTATCGATTGGGAACTTCGCCTTGTTACGGAATAAAGTACATTATGGTGGTACAAATACACGGTATATTTTATGTTTGCTAAGCAAACTAACGTATGGATTTTTCGATATCTGCAATAGAATTAGCCTATTTCGGGAAAGAGCTGCCGATAAAGCTGAAAATAAGGCTTGCTTTATAAAGAATCAAATGGACAAAGTCAATAGTACATTTATTTTACTGTTTCACCTTAACCCGGAAAGTGAAATCAATAATTGATACCGTGAACAACGTGGTTATTATACTGTTTAACGTCAGGTCAGCACAATACTGGTCATATGGTGCCAATGAAAGGAAAGTTCAAAAAATGTCAATATAAGTAATTCTACCTCATCTCCACCCCCAAAAGAGAAAGATACATTCTTCAAAAAGGGAAAGAAAGCAAAGTTTAGGTACAAAACGATAAAAGTTAAAAGGTGAGGATGTTAACATTTTATAAAAGTTATATAAAATAAGATAGAGCCAAAAAAAAAAAAATGAAATAACTTAACTCAGGAATTTCTTTAGAACAGAATTTATAGAATCGGTCTCGCCTCAGAATGCGTTGAGGGGTCCCGAGTGGCCGAGTGGTCTCAAGCGCTCACCGTTACGGATCACTCCCATCTCACCTGTCTGCATGGGTTCGAGTCTCGGGCTCAGCCAATGTGGGTATGTGAGAAAGCTTGCCGGTAGCTTCTCGTGGGTCAGTGGTCCTTTCCGGGGTTATCTTGGGTTCTTCCTCCACCATTAATACTGGCTGCCGTGTATAGCCTATCTTGTGTTGCAAAATGGCGTTAAACCTTACAACAACATCAGAATGCATTAGAGGATTAGATGAGAAGCCTTCGATTTTTGTTCATCATTTCAGCACTAAATCGTTACAGTTGAATGAGCCATTAAATGTTCAATCCCTGACTTGGACACTTGCGAACGTAAAGTGATCACCTACACAGTGGGGGGTGGGGGTGGTCTCTGAGTTATCCAGTTTCCGCCACCACAAATTACCACAATAGGTCAACATCTAAGCAGTCGAGGTTCTTAATAACAATGGCGATAATCAAATAAGCTGGGGTAACAAGCTTGGAGGCACTTCTTTTGGTTCGTTCGGAAATCCACTTAAGCTCCCCTTAGCTTAATATTTGAGTAGGAAAGGTGATCAATTTATAGTCGATCCATGTGCACGGAAACTCGGAGTTTCTCAGTCTAAACGATAATGTATGTATTTTATTATCATTCCATTTGCTAGAGTGCCCAGAAGTTTGGGGTGAAAAGTATAAGAACAATGGCAAAGAAGCAGTAGCTGTCGCTGCTGCTGATGATGAAGATAATGATGGTGACAGGTGGGAAAGGATGGAAATGAAAGGACAAAGTTAATTTTCTTTAAAGGCATAATAGTGCAGCTGAGGGTGAATTTTCTTTGACAAATGTTGGGACATTTATGTATATCAATTGATTAAATACTATTTAAAAGGCAATTCTGGGTTAATAAGTACGTAGAGGTTCTCATTATGAAATACGAGCTCTCTGAAATCTTCGTACGTAGAGAAAAGAAACTATTATCTCCATACTGAAATCCCGCTCGGCAGTGATCGGCAGATCCTAAACGAATAACACACATTATTCCGGTGACCGAAATTTGCAAAATTATATGCCAAATTGTGTACACTGAAGTTGATGACGTAAAACACAACCACATAAATCTGGTCATCTGTGTGTGTGTGTGTGTGTGTGTGTGTGCGTGTGATTTGGATTTTTAATATAGCTTTAATAATTTTTTCAAAACCGACCATTTCTATTTAGTCATTTAGGGACAGCTACCAAAAGTATACACAGTAGTGTCTAGGATTTTTTTTCTTTCTTAGCGCTGTACAAGTATTTGGATCGAATATTAACATCTCTCTCTCTCTCTCTCTCTCTCTCCCTCTCTCTCTCTCTCTCTCTCTCTCTCTCTCTCTCCATTTAAGTCCAATGAGCACGTGCAAATCATTATTTTATCAAGCAGAATGATTACATTGAATTGGAGGGGTGGGGTGGCGGAGAGGGGAATCGTCGATACCACACCTACGCTAATCAGCCGACACCATCCAGAGGTGACATATATCTTTTGCGCCTGTTTACAAAGTGAGGTGACTATTTTTCTGATATATTAGAACTATTATCTTTAAGTTATTGTTTCTTAGGATGACAGGATATTGAACCAAATTACAATTTTTAAAGGTGTTATTATCCGATAAGTGGATTTTGTCATCTGTCATCAACGTTGACTTCATAAATGGGAGATACCATAAAAAAATTTAAACTTGAACTTTTTTTTATTCATCTGTTACGTAACCATTGCAAATCTGTAAAAATCTTGCATAATAACATATTGTATTAATATAGACAAGTATTGTTACACCTTCTGAATTCCAGTTAGATCTTTATACCTCATGGCATTCTTTGGAAATAACTTTAAAAATATGATCACTTAGTGCACGGGAAACCCGATCATCGCAAGAACCTAATAAAGCGTTAAACCTTTCTATGCTTTATTGTCCTAAAAAAAATGTAATGTGGTAAACAAATGTATAGATTTTTAAGGTATCGCTGTTCTAATTAAATAAAATGTTTATTTCCTTAATATTTGTACATATTTGACAAAATACAGTGTATTAGTTATAAACTTATAAACACCAAAACTATCTTACTGATGTTTACTTTACTTTTGGCACTAAGACTGTCTTTTTTATGTTAGGCCTTAACTTGGAAACTAAGATTTATTTATGTTAGGCCTTAACTTGGACACGAAGACTGTGTTATTTATGTTAGGCCCTTACTTGAACACCAAGACTCTCTTATTTTGTGTAAGGCATTAACTTGGACACGAAGACTATCTTACTTATGTTAGGCCCTGACTTGGACGCAAAGATTATCGTACTTATCTTAGGCGTCAACTAAGACACCATGACTATCTTACTTATGTTAGGCCCTAGCTTGGACACGAAGACTGTTTTTCTTATGTTAGACCTTAACTTTGATAGCAGGACTACCATACTTATGTTAGGCCTTAACTTTGATAGCAGGACTACCATACTTATGTTAGGCCTTAACTTTGATAGCAGGACTACCGTACTTATGTTAGGCCTTAACTTTGATAGCAGGACTACTATACTTATGTTAGGACCTTACTTGTCGCCCGGATTATCTTACTTACGTTAGGCGCTAACTTGGACACCAAGGCTATCTTATGTTATTCCTTAACTCAAAATTATTTTTGCTATATTAGCCTCTGTGTGTGTGTGTGTGTGTGATTTAGGTTTTTAACGTAGCTTTAACATTTTTTCTTCAGTCATATCGCTACGATGTCTGCAGTGTGGCAGGTTATAGTGTTGTCTAGCACTGGGGTATCATGTCGCAGACATGTAGCATGATGTCCCACCCAGTCACATTATCCTGACACCAGGCCGACCAGTCCTAACACTAACCTATCATGTTGAAGATATGGGAGTTCAGCTGTTAGTACCATTTTTGTAAGTCCTTGGTATGACTCGGCTGGGGATCGAACCCACGACCTCCCGCATCCGAGTCGGATGCTCTAACCAATAGGCCACCGGCCATTAGGCTCTAACTTGGTTTTTAATTATTTTATCTCAACTGAATAATTAGTACCAAAAATGTACACTATCTAATCTCGATGATTCACATGTCGCCGAAGGTTGCTTGTTAAGGTGGAGAAAAGCGAAGAAACCATTACCAAAAGCCACCTTCTTTTAACAAGCGACCACATTCCCTAGCACATGCTAGAACACATGATTAAAACAGGTACTGAAGAAGTGCAAACTGAGTTATGCACCATCCAGACTAAACCGTTGAATAAATACACTGCGAAAAAGAAGAAAAAAGCTCAAACAAGAAGAAGAAACAAACTAAGTGACCATGCACATATTACGCCTGTACTGTCCTAGCTATGACCCTTTGTCATGAAACTACTGGTTTAGAACTTCGTGGCACTTACTGACCTTCAGAAAAATACCTGCCATGCCAGAAACGTGTGACACTTACTGACAGACAACAAAACTATCTGGCATATCATAAATGCGTGACAAAAATTGGCAGGCAAAAAAAGAATTATCAACCAAAGCAGATTGCCAGATTGTTTCAAATTATGCGATTTAACAACTCCTTCCAACTAATACAAAAGCTCTGGAATTTGTTGCCGATATTAAGTTCGTTTAAAATTATCGTTAAAACGTTTGTTGTGTATTGAATTGACACACTGACAGACAGTGATTGATAATTGTTAATTGAAATTTTAAAAACTAGATCAAAGGTCAGACGCGACAAAAGGTTTTTATTGTGCACCATTGAAGATTAGTAATCAATGGATCGCATTTTTGTTGGCTTTGTAATAAGCGGGGTTATACCAGATATCAGGTTTTGAAAAACTAAAATATTCACATACTTCGACCAGTGTAGAGACCGCGATCTAAAAGAAACACACATCGATATGCGATAAGTATTTTTGAAGGAAAACTAAAAGCTCATGTTTGATTCCTTCATATGAAAGCATAATCTTCGTCATTACATTTAGACTCCCGCTCTCCCTATCGCTATTCATGTATATGTATGTGTCTAGCTAAAATGTAAATGACTGGGGCGACACTATTAAGATCGGGATCAAAGTGGAGAATATATTTGGAGAGGGTTTTCTAGATGTGGATAGAAGTCGCAAAAATGAAATGTATCTCCCACCCCGAGGGCGGAGGAGGGCTGGAGGTAGGGAAGTCAAAGTTTCAAATAGTGTTGGTACACGCAGCTTTGCTTCATATAATTAGTTTTAAATTAAGTTTCGTGCCAATTATGTATACAAACACGCACAGACACACACACATCTCATATGAAGCATTAAACGACAAAGCAACGTGTATATTTGTACCCTCAAGCAATTGATATATATCAAATTAGTTCATACTGTATGCGCGAAAGACTGAAAAGCATAGAACCATATATGCCTTCATATAATACGCCTGAAGATGTATACTGCTCGTTTTACCTATGATTTCAACAAAAAAAAACGTAGACGGTACCCTTGTATTTGTCGACGCATTATACAATGGCAGACCTGGGTCTAATCTGTCTGTACAGCTGTGGACGTGAGTTAAGGTTCTCGACAGAACCTGATCAATTCAGGATTTGCTCCAGTTTCGAGGTTTACTCTGCTCACATCCTCTGCAGTTCTCCTCGGCTCACAGTTTATAGCTGCAGTATGGATGAGACTCTGCCAGGTGAAACAATCCTAAGCGAGATCTTTCCAAGACTCAAAGTCAGTGCTGAAGTGCTTCAAGGATCATATGAGAAGCGTTTGTTCTGATCTTCCTGTTATCTCTTTTTCTCTTTCAACTCCCTATAGAAGATCATCATTGAGCGTCGCTCGTCTGACATCCGGGTGGAGTGGCCCGCCCATCTCACCTGTGATATCATCATCAAAACGTGAATGCTTGGAATGCCTGCCGGTGGGATAACCCCGGTGTTTGGAACCTTGTCCTGCTATCTTATTTTCATCAGTTTCCCCATGCATCCCTTGTGAAAATGGTCCATCTTCTTAGCATGGTGTCTGTACACCGTCCCGGTTTCGCATGCATAAAGCAGGGTTTGGGATGCGGAAGAGTACATAGGATCTCGGATGGATGCCCAGTTTTCCTCGACGTTCTCGGAGTTAGCATATATTGTTTCTGGGTGGCTGTACAGTTCTTCAATAAATGCCAGTTTTCATATTCTCCTGTTTCAATTTGGAGATAATGAACTTTCTGGACACTATTTTGCCCAGAACAAAGGTCTGCTCCTGGTCATATCTGGTGATCTGTGCGGACCCTAGCGCTGAAGCCACCAAGGATAGTGAGCTTTTCTGCCTTCGGTACCTCTGCGATGAGAGACTCCATATCATCTGCTAGGCTGAATCCGGATACTGAGCTTGGAAACTATGAGCCAGGGGTCAGTCCAGTATTCTTCATTTCTCGTGGACTTCGTTACTTGGATATCCTGCCTTTCTTTTTACCTTAATATGGCGTAGTCAAAGAGATGCTATGGCCTGGAGTGCCTGTGCATCTAGGACGTGTTTTTGTGATTTGGCAGGCAGAAGGCTGTGTTGGTGATTAGGAGGTCGTGTTCAGCACATTTCCTCAGTAGGAACAGTCCGTTGTTGTTGCATTTATCATATACATTTTTGCCGATTATGCATGGCCATGTCTGGTGACCTGTGCCGACACTAGTATTCAAGTCACCAAGGATGAGCTTTTCTGCCTTGAATACTTCTGCGACGAGAGACTCCAGATCTTCATAAATATTTGTGCTTGATCTCATCTGGATTGGTCATGGTGGATGCATAGGTGCTGATGATAACTGCATATCTCTTCCAGACAGTGGGAGTCTCATTTGTAGTAGGGTGTTATTCATGCCCACTGAGAGTTTTGTGAGCTTGCTGACTAGCCGTGATTTGATGTCAAAATCAACACCCGCTTCTCATCGCTTTCTTTAGTTCGGCCACTCCAGAAGAAGGTTTAGCCAGCTTCTGCTTCAGTAACTTGTCCTTCCTCAGCTAGGCAAGTTTTCCTCGGGTACGCTATCTGGATGTTAAATTTGTCCAGTTCTCTACAACCTAGAGCTGTTCTTTTTGTTTTATGTCCAGAAGTACGTTCCGTTACCGTGGGCAGATTCCAGACGGTGAGTGGTGTAACCTTTGTCTTCCTTTTAGAATTTCGATTTCTGTTAGCTGCGGTATGGTGGCCAGAGTTAAGATGAAGCAGACAATGTTTAGGACACCTTTTCTAGCTCCTTCCCCACTGCCGAGTTTCACCGCTGATTCAGTGAAGCGAAAAGCGCCACCATTCCCTGAGTTGCCTGTGTACCGGCCTTCAGCTGCAGCTCCCAGTATATCCACACCTGTTATGTTGCAGCAAGCCAATCATCACATGACTTGAAGGTATGGGGGGGGGGGGGATAATGACATGATTTGTGCGCGAGTTAGATTTTAGTGACGGAAAGTTAGGCACAGTCTAGTCACCCTTACTTTCTCAGGCATACTCTTCTTCCACACTTCTCAGTCTCCAAACGCGAAGATATAAGACTTCATCTGATTAGTTGATAAAATTAACGATTATGGTAATAACATAGGTTACCAGAACACGACCCCTAAGCGGTCGCTGTCAGATCTTCATGTATAACACTGGAGATATGAGTTCAATCAGATTATCTGAAAAACGAAAATGCAATTATATGGCATTGCCTAGTATTGACTCAGCAATGTTCTTTTAAACCAGATGGATCCACTTTCAAATGAAAAGGACAAGCATCACATTATAGCCATTTTCCAAGTGCTAGCCACTCAAAATGATTTTGTCCCAGTATATGATGTAAAACTGTGGAAACCATTGTTCTTCTTCCAATAACATTGACCGTGACATTTTACCTTTGACACTGATACTTTTGTATACGCAAGAACTCGACTTACTGTGCGGAAACTATGTGTGTTTTTTTGATCATATTAAGCTTTAATCTTTTTGACCCAGGAAACAATAGGGATCTTCCTTAACTCAAGTGCAAGTAATCCACAAAAATTTAGTAACTATAGATCGTGGAAAACTCGAGATATAATACGAAAACAACGTGTTCTTTATATAGAAGTGGCCTTGGACTTTGAACTTTCGACCTAAAATCGATAGGGTATTCCTTAAAACCATCAGGAAATTTTTATAACTGTACAAAGTGGACAATTCAAGCTGTGGTTTGGAAACAAAAATGGTAACAGACAGACGGACTGATGGACATCTAAAAACACATATTTGGCGTGTAATAAATGTATAAGGATCATGTATGATTCTTGACTCACACATTGAAGTAGATGTAACTGTATCTTTGATAAAATTTTGCATGATCTTTAACGGTTCACAAACTTGAAATCATAAGACTGAAAACCAGTGGGAAAATCGGATCACAATGTTATTGAAAGCATTAAAATTCAAAATATCAGATACACTTATGATTTATACATGAAAGATGGTTTTAATGAAGAAAGTGGAGCACTATAAACACATCGTTACATTCTTGAACACGGAATTGTAAGCCATTCACGTACACGGGTATGGAATTTAGTGTGGAATAGAAAATAAGCGAAATGACAAACCACCAATAGGTAACTAAAATAATTTAATATATTTACAGTTGACCTAAGTCCGCTTCAATTAACATTACTACCGACCAAGAAAGTCTCTCTCTCTCTCTCTCTCTCTCCTTTGGTTTGACATAACATTTGCCAGCATTCTTCATAGATCCTGAGACAACGTGGTAGGACACAAGCGAAAATCATCTATGCTCGTCTTTGCATGGAATTTCGATCCTCTTGTTACGATGGTCGGGGGGTGGGGGGTGCGGCGGCCTTTGGACATTTTCATATTTAAATTATAGTAATCGATTTTTGCAACCTTATGATAGATTCAAGAAACAGCAACAAGTACAACAACAAAGCTATAAATATATCACATTCCGTGTGCCCCGTAACCAAGACAGGTTACTGCAACTTTGTATCATCGATTACATGAACACTGTAGATAGAACCGAGGGATGTTTACAGATACCGTTACAACAAACCACATTTCGTGTAGGTTACTTGGTGCAAGTTCAGTTTCAAGGTTTTCATCCAGCCTAAATTCTTTTTCTCTCTCACTCCCGATTTCTGCGAATTTTGTCCTAATGCATGAGAGGGGAGGAGGAAACGGATAAAGAAAGGACTGCGAAAAAAATTGTGTACCATGTTAAAGTCATTTAGAAAACGCGGATTATTATTACTTTTTATCGTTATTTTCATACGCCACTAATGATTAATGAGTGGAAATTCGTCATTGATCTATCCTTTCTGCTTTCCCCTCCACCTTCCCTCTCATTATTAACGAACAAACTACGCAGAAATCTGGAGTGAGAGATAAAAGTAATTTGTGCTGGATAAAAACCGTGAATGACCGCTCTGGTGGCCATGTAATTAGAGCGTCTGCCTCGGATGCGGTAGGTCGCGGGTTAGAACCCCGGCCGAGCCATACCAAAGACTAATAAAAATGGGACTGGTCAGCCTGAATGTGACTGGGTGGGACACGATGCTACACATCTGCGGCATGATGCCTCAGTGCCAGACATCACTATAAACGGTCACACTGCGGACATCGTAGTGATATGACTGAATATGTTTTTAAACAAAATTAAAATTCCAAAACACACACGCGCGCGCACTCGACGTTGACTTGATAAATGCGAGATATCAGGCAAACATATAAAAGTAACTAGAACTTTCCTTTTTCCTCGCATTGCCTGTTATGTAAATATTGACAATCAGCTAAATACATTGCAAAAAAAGATATTGATATTTATATAGACAAGTATTGTTACACATTCAGAATGTCAGTTGAATATATACCAAAGGGCATTGTTTGCAAATAACTTAAAAATGTGATCACTTAGTGCAAGTGTAACCCGATCATTCCAAGAACCTAGTGAACGTGTAACCCGATCATCCCAAGAACCTAGTGCACGTGTAACCCGATCATCTCAAGACCAAATCAAGCTTAAACCGCTCTTAGCTTCGTTGTCTATAAAATACTACGTGGGCGAACCTAACTTGTACACCGAGACTATCATAAGTTAGGCCCTAACTTGTACACCGAGACTCGTAAGTTATGCCCTAACTTGTACATCGAGACTGTCATAAGGTAGACTTTAACTTGTACACCGAGACTATCATAAGTTGGGCCCTAACTTCTACACCGAGACTGTCATAAGTTGGGCCCTAACTTGTACACAGAGACTATCATAAAGTAGACTCTAACTTGTACACCGAGACTATCATAAGTTAGGCCCTAACTTCTACACCGAGACTATCATAAGTCAGGACATAACTTGGTCACAACATTTTCGCTTAGCGAAGGCTGTTTAGATTTTAACGCTGTGTTCTGTTGAATGCAAGTAAAAACTCATACAAAAAAATAAAAATTACTTTCTTATGGGCAAAAACAGTATACAATAACAGCTCATCGGTTGAATTAGTTAAGTTATACCTATAAAGGATTTGTTTTCTTTTGACGGGATTAAAAGGAAACCGATTTCATGTTTAAAATTTAACTGTATTTTACATCGACTGTCTTAAAAGTTCAAAACACTTAAACAATCTAAAATCGATCGATCATATGTCGCCGAAGGTTGGCTGTTAAGGTAGAGAAAAGGCTATTTTTTTATTTTAAAAAAGTATAAAGCCACCTTCTTTGAACGAGCAACCACATACCCTAGCACATGCTGGAACCTGAACTTAAACCCGGCACACAAGATGTGCAACGCGATTTTTGCACCATCTAGACTAAATCGTTTAGCAAACAGAATACAAACAAAAAAAAAAAAAAAAAAATCCAAGAGAAAAGAAGAAATAAACTGAGTGAACATGTACATATTCCGTGTGTACTAACGATCAAATTTATATTTATCACCTAGTGTCATGAAAATAGCTGGTTTAGAACCGTGTGGCACTTACTGACAGGCAAAAATGTGTCTGCCATGCTAGAACTGCGTGACAATTATTGCCACGAAGACAAAAATTATATGCCGTGGCAGATTGCCAAATTAATTGTTTAAAATTATGTGATCGAACGACTAATACAAAGCTCTGGATATTTTGCCGATATTAAGTTCGTTTAAAAGTATCATGGAATGTCTGTTTTTGTGCTGACTTAACATATCGATCTTCGTTGCTCGCTTATCTTGAATTGGAATTTTCAAACTTGGTAAATGGCCTGTCGCGACAAAAAGGTTTCTCTTGTGGAACAGACTATTGTTAATCAAAGGAATGCATTTGTTCGGTTTTGTAATAAGCGGGGTTACACCAGGTGTAAGGTTTTGTAAAACTTTTACGAAAATAAAAATATTTATCTACCAGCTTTTACGAAAAAAGGATTTATCCGTCAGAAACCATAGGCCTTTACAAGAAAGGATTGTCCATCAGCTTGTATGAGACGGATTTTCTCGTAAACTCTTGGTCAAGCTGTTTTCAAAACCCAACCGGGAGAGAGAGAGAGAGAGAGAGAGGGGGGGGGGGGAAGACATAGTTCAATCCTCTTGAAAGAGGTGTCACTTGACGATAAATATGTGGCTACATCTGGGGAATTTGGCCTGCGAGGGTACGAGATGCTGTAAAGACAGAAGCCTGTTTGAGTTTCTGGCGAACAAACTTTTATTGAAATGCTCAACATATAAAAGTATATTTCCAATATCAAACTACATAAGCTTAAATTACGGATATAAGAGATACATATAAAACTACGATATTCGTTCACTTACCAACATCATACATTGTATAATTTCTGCCTTTTAGAATATAATACAGATAATTAAATATTGAATAGATTTACGATAGCTAAAGAATCTAAAATTCAATATTTCAGACTAATACCGTAATTGAAATATATGTTACTGAATTTATTCTAGAATGTCAACATATTAAACTCTATTATTTAAAGAGTGTTTTATTTCTAAATTAACTATTTCTGAGTATGAAGTTGGTAGGCGAACGTTGCATTTTACTATAATCAATAATATAATTACAAGTAAATATAAATTCTTCAAACAATTAAACTTTCCAATACATTATATTAAAGAATAGTAAAAAAATATTAAAATAATCTAATGTTTAAACGTACTGATGTAAGATTAACATCTTAACACTAAAAATTCTTATAACACTAAAAATCCTTATACTATATGAAAAATTGTACATAGACGATAATCTTACCTGTAAAGACAGAAGTCTGTTTGAGTTTCTGGCGAACAAACTGGCATATGCGTGGCTCTGGCACTTTTTATATCAGTTTCTTAGGACAAAGATAAATATGGATATGTGCCTAGCTCTTGTGATCACCAGAGTCTCAAAGTGAGGCTTCATAGTTTCTTACAGACTATCGTCTGGGTCTACGTACGTCATTACGTAGGTAATTTTGTAAGATCAGCTCATTTTTCTAGAAAAATCTTTGGAATTCGTCCAGATCACTATCTACAGAACTTACTGAGTGTAGTTCTTTTTTGACTCTATGATACAAGGGAAATGTATGTACAAAAGGGTTTTGCCTTTCTGCTCATATGGGCGCAATCTGTATTAAATAGTATATAATTGTAATACCAAAATAAATAGATTTTATCTCAATATATTTTAATAGAAAAATTCTTTCAATATAATTTAATCAAAACTTACTTTTAATTTCAATCTTATTACTTGTACTAAAAAATTCTGTGGTAATAAAACTAACGATATCAATCGCATACTTTGGCCAGTGTATGAGTCTCTAATAAAAAATTTAAAAAAACACTGATATGCGATAGGTTTTCTTAAAGGAAAACTTTAATTCCTTCATATGAATGCATAATCGTCAACATTTCATTTGGACTCGTTTTGTCCCATCAATGTGTGTGTGTGTGTGTGTGTGTGTGTGTGTGTGTGTGTGTAAAAGTAAATGATTAAAGCAACACTATTAAGATCGGGATCAAACTGAAGAATATATTTGGAGTGGGTTTTCTAGATCTTGGTACTGCTATGTATATTTAATTTAATTGTTTGTTTGTTAGTTTAATTTTTTCTCTCTCCATTACATGCTATTGTAATGTAACATTGTATGCTGAGCTTGACCTTGTCCAAAACTGAGCTCATTTCTGCTTGACCTGATTGGCTTTTTTATATTTAACTTTATATAAGCAACTAATACATAGCTAAATTTTTCTCTACGTGTATGGGCTTAATATTAGGATCTTTATTAATCTTGACCTGATTTACTTTTTTATTTCATTTTATGCATAAAAAAGACTAATACATAACTAGATTATTCTCCATGTGTATGGGCTCGATATCAGGATTTTTATTAATATAATAAGTAAATATGTTTATTTGGGTCATGGTTTTGCACTTTCCTATGTGAATTTTACAGGTTATGGTTTTGATATGGCAAACATCAAGCTCGTTCTAAAAGGTTATTTTCCATGTTTTTCTTTTTTCTTTTTTTTTAGAAAATGCTAATTGTGACCTAAGGTCAAGTAGAGAACAATATAATCTTGTAATTGTGAGGACTTGGTCATTTGTGCTTTACCATCAAGCACTTTCAAGTTGTATATTATATGTTGTGACCAGTAGTTTTGAGCTGGAATCCTTTTTTTGTTCAAATTATTGAATTCAAATGATTATTTTCTCTGGAAATTCAAAAGTGCTCTGATAAAATTCTTGGATAGAGATATTCACTGGAATTTATAGTATATTCAAACGTGGAATAATATTTCTGTGTTCAACAAAAGACTGTTGACACATCAACACTTTAATAGCTTCCACAGACACGTCATTGGCTTCAGTTTTTAGATTTTTTTTTCTTCTTAACTTTTACTGAATTTTATTCAGGACTTTGAATTACTAGGACTTTATAATTCTTGGATTATTTTGGGATTTTATTCGCAAAACCGTAAGTTCTTTTTTCTCATTTTCACTTTGTATTCTAGGGAAAAAAATTATTTGTTAAATTTTACGAAGCTTGTTGTCTTCACTCTTTTCTTTTACTTATTTTAAGAGCATAGACTCCTAACAGTACAAGTCTCAAAAGTGTAATTTATCCCCGACCCGGGGGCAGAGGGGGATGGAGGTAAAGAAATCGAAACTCAAAACAATTTTCAGATATACAACTTTCGACCCCGAAATCAATTAGTCTCTTCACATCCAACGTTTATGTCATCCGCTTAATTAGGTGAAGAAATAAGGTCGATAACTGAAATTGTTGTGTGAAAACCATTGTTCTTCTTTCCGTAACAGCGATTTTGACATTTCATCTTTCGCCCCCGAAATGGATAGCCTTCTTCATTCAGATAGATATAGTGCGAAAACCGTTTTCTTCTTTAAGTAACAGCAGCAATGACGTTTGAACTTTTGACCTCAAATTTGATAAGGTGTTCCTTTCCCAAAGTTAAAAACATCCGCAACTCTGCAACTTTTTGAAACTACAACAACGAGAACAAAATTATGGTTAGGAAACAAAAATGTGAAACAGACAAACGGGCGGACGGAGATCTAATAAAATTATATTGGGAGTGCAATAAAAGTAAATAAACATCACTTATGGTTCTCGAATCACACACTGAAGTAACTGCATCATTGATACAAAAATTTGCACGATCTTTAATGGTTCACAAACTTGAAATCATATGATAAGAATGAGAACCAAACGAAATAATGATCAGACTGTTATTGTAAGCAACCAATATTTCCAGCGATATAGGTGGCGCTCACCAGATAATATGTACTTTTGAGAGAGTGACGTATGTAAGGTGAAGTAGTTCGCATTTAAAACATGCACAGTGGAGAGAATGTTTGCATACCTCTATGCTACATTAATGTAATGTGGATGATATTTCTTTTGGATATTGTACTTTTGGAAATTTTACATGATTTAAGCACACTGCTAACTAAAATGACTGCTCCCTTGTGTTAAAAAATCAGTCTGAATTAGTCTAAAGTACACTATACATAGCAGCTATTAAAATAGGGAAAATGAATTTTGCCAGACTAGACAATACCAGCTTCTGAAAGTGCAATGAATGAATTACCAAATATATAAAATGTAAAAAAAGTTATCGGCTCTTTTTTATACAATTGACCTCTGAAGTTCAGGAAGTGAAAATGACCAAGTAGAGCTAGCACTTTTTTGAAAGGTGCACATTTGAAGTAAGGCCAAGCTGTATACTCTATAACCCATAGTACACCCATCAATCATACACCAAAATAAAGGGAATTAAAGGTTCTTTGCATTATACCTAAGATATACAAGGTCTTTTTTAAATAGCCAGTATAACCAGTGAGGAAAGCCGGGGACATTCTTTTTCTTTAAATTCCTAACCCTATGCAAAATGCGAAACTGTATAGCGCCACCATAAGTAGCAAGTATTAACTGCAAATAAATGCACTTACCTCCCATATATTCTGTAAAATAACATAATATCATAAATATATTCCAGCATGTATATTCATTATCAGATCGTACAGACAGTGTACTGGGGCACTTTGACATGTAACGTCTGCCATTATTAATATTTGGAATGTTCCGGACAATTTGTCTGCCATTATTAATATCACTGGACAACAAATTTTTACAAAAGTCATGTTACTGAAATAAAATTAATCAATTCTTATCAATTTTTATGTGCTGAACACGAATATGACAGTCAAATTGCAAAATTGGCTCTAGTTTTTTTGTAATCTGCAAGAAATTAATGTTTACATAACGAAATGCATTCCAATAGTAAAAGGTCAACTGTAATAGCCTACCTATAAAAAATCAAGTCATTGACTACATCTTAGATTTCTTCGCCTGTCTCTTGTACAGCTGTTCGGGAGCATCTCTGAGGAGTGTCCAGCAGTAGTCAGCCAGCATTGTAGTGGACCATTTTCCCTGGTATCTTTGTTCCATTGTTGCGATATCTTGATGAAAACGTTCGCCGTGTTCATCACTAACAATACCACAGTTGCTAGGAAAGAAATCCAAATGGGAATGAAGGAAGTGAATCTTTAGAGACATATTGCAGCCAAGTTTCTTATACTTCATCAACATGTCTTCTACTAGTTCCTTATAGTTTTCTGCCCTAACATTTCCGAGGAAGTTTGTAGAAACTAGGCGAAAAGCATTCCATGCTTGTTTCGCGTCACCTTCCAGCAAGTTGTTGAACCGGTCATCTTTGAAAAGCTCTCGAATCTGAGGACCCACAAAAACTCCCTCTTTAATCTTTGCTTCGCTGAGTTGAGGGAATTTTTCATGCAGGTATCGGAATGCTGGCAAAGTCCGGTCAATGGCTTTCACGAAGTTCTTCATCAAACCTAGTTTGATGTGAAGGGGTGGTAGCAAGATTTTCTGAGCCTCAACCAGAGCTGGGTGTTGGATATTCTTCTCTCCAATGGTTACATTCTGCCTGTGAGTCCATTCCTTCCTCATGTAGTGCATTTCCCTTGCTCGGCTATCCCACTCGCATAAGAAACACATGTATTTTGTATATCCTTGCTGCAGTCCCATTAAAAGGGCAACTACCTTCAAATCACCACAGAGGTGCCAGCTGTATTTGTTATACTCAATGGAATTCAGTAGCTGCCTTAAGTTATCGTATGTCTCTTTCATGTGGACAGCATACGCTACTGGAATAGATGGAAGAATGTTTCCATTGTGCAAAAGCACAGCCTTGAGACTCAGTTTCGAAGAGTCCACAAATAGTCTCCATTCTTGTGGGTCATGAGTGATTTTTAAAGCATTCATGAGGCCCTCAATATCGGAACAGAATATCAGATTACTTTCCTTTCTGAAGAAAGGCTCCAATTGCTGGTGGCGCTTTCGGTATGCAGTAATTGTGACATCTTCTTCTAGAAGATTCCATTGTTGGAGTCTTGATCCTAGCAATTCTGCCTTGTTCTTTGATAAGTCCAAATCACGAATCAGGTCATTTAGTTCTTCCTGTGTTATTCTGTGTGGGGTTGATGATGCACCACAGTGAAAATCTGGATCACTGCATGCTGATGGACCAGGAGAAGAACAGGTCGACTCACCTTTGTCTTCGTCAGATGAATCAAGAGAATATTCTGCTGGAGGTTCTGGAATAGGAAGTCCCTCACCATGTGGAACTGGTCTCAATGCAGACGGAATGTTTGGGTAGACTATTCTCGACTTCTTTCGCTTCGTTATTCCGCCGGAAAGAGGAGGAACCAAGCAGAAGTAACAGTCATTTAGGTGGTTGCTTGGCTGTCTCCACACCATTGGGACTGCAAACGGCATTGATGACCTTTTGCAATTCAACCACTGTGAAAGCTGAGTTGTACATGTAGCACAGCATATATGCGGAGCCCAAGGCTTGTCTTGGTCACCAACCTTGCATCCGAAGTAAAGATGATATGCCTTCTTCACTTGAGAATTGATACTTTTCTTCTGGTTGGCAAATGTCACTTCCCCACAAATATAGCAAAAATTGTCCGCGGTATTAACACACTTTCGAGGCATTACTGTTCTTTATTGTACGTAAATGGATAAAATAATAAGTTTTATGTAACAGTAGCTTGAACTGTCTCGCACAACGTCTAAAATATTTTAAATGCTGAACCTATCTGATTGGGCTTTATATAGTACACTGCTTACGTCAGCTTCAGCAGCCGCCTGGCATTAGTATAATAGGCCTACACATGTATAGTACACTGCTGACGTCAACTTACTTCAGCAGCCGCATGGCATTAGTATTGCATTGCATCAGAAAATGATGCAATCAACTGTGGATGATGTGAGCATGATGGTATTATGCAATGTTACATCATTATTCCGGATGTTGCTGCAGTCCTACTGGAGAAATTTACACAGTGAAACATAGAAAATGAGGTATATGAATATCTTCAAAACGAGAGCCAATACAAATTTTTCATGGTTATATTCGTGTTCGGCACACCAAAATACTACAGATTAGGGCCTTTTCAAGTCAGTAATGATTTCACTGTTGACCAGTGTATTTGGAATGTTCCGGACAATTTCGATCTAAATTTAATTCACCTTGTTAATGGTGTTCTTGAAAAAGGAAAGGTGTGCATAATCTTGATCCCATAGAAGATGAAAAAAGATTGTTTCTATTCATTTTAGAGAAGATTGCAAGATTGATCTTTAAAAGATATTAACCTGGAACGACTTCAAGGATCCAAGTATTATAGATCAAAAGGCTAAGAAAATAAAAAATATTTCCACTTCATTTTCACTTACCAACACCATCATGCCAAATTACTGGCACAAAATGATCGTGAAAACACCATTCTGACCCACATCCCACATATATACCCGTATCCCTCATTCCTTCATATATATTTATATAGACCGCTCCGGTGGCCTAGTTGTTAGTGTCCGCCTCAAAAGCGGGAGGTCGCGGGTTGGAACCCCAGACAAGTCATACCAAAGACGTATAAAA
This sequence comes from Sinohyriopsis cumingii, assembly GCA_028554795.2. Taxonomy (NCBI): domain Eukaryota; kingdom Metazoa; phylum Mollusca; class Bivalvia; order Unionida; family Unionidae; genus Sinohyriopsis; species Sinohyriopsis cumingii. Next base: position 107,882,766 of record CM068840.1, on the reverse strand, counting down.
ATGGTACTGACAACTGCCTCGCTAGGCACTCTAGGACTGGTCCACCTGGTGTCAGGATAATGTGACTGGGTGGGACATCATGCTACATGTCTGCGGCATGATGCCCCAGTGCTAGGCATCACTATAAAACTGCCACACTGCAGACATCGTAGCGATATGACTGAAAAATTGTTGAAGCTACGTTAAAAATCCAAATCACACGCACACGTTATATGTGTACAATAATCAGCAGGGAATGGGGTGAGAAAATGGTCTTATCCTTTCTCGCGATCGTTGTGTTGAATTGCTCAACAGATCCCTTTGTTACCAAACTGAATAAAAGAAGAGGGAATGAGAAATAATTTAAATTTGAAAGAAGAAACGGAAAAATATAAACAGGGTTCATATAGGTCCTTGAAAACATTGAAAATACTCGGAATTTTAAGTCTTCAAGGTGATTGAAAATTACTGATAAATTATATGTCCTCCCCTTAAATTCGATTCGTCTATAAAGGCACACGTATGGTTTGGCTGACTGTATAGATCACTAATCACCGGGCCTCAGTAACATCGACTTTTGGCCAAAGTATGCGGTCTTCAAAACTTACTATGCAGAAACCACAATTTTCTTTTAGACTTACTATGACGGTGACCGACGACCTACAGACCCCATAATCTAAGTTTCTTCACTAGCCTATATTCAAGCCATCCAGAATGTATGGTCCACGAACTCATCTAGAAGAAAAGTTTTTTTTCTGCATAAGTTGTGATTTTTTTAATCACTGGCATTAACCTTTGACCTCCGACTCACTGGGCCTCTTCCATCCCTTCACTACAAGTACATTAACTATAACTAAAGTTCTTCTGCAAAATATATTTTTCCCTTCAGCAACAGTGACCTTTTTTATTCACGAACTTTGATGAAGGTACATAAGCAAAGTTTTATCCAGCTCTGTGATGTAGACATGCTACTGTGCAGTTTTTTAAAAAAATTGTCTTTCAGACACACCACCCTTGACCTTTGCCCCCGAAATCGATAATCGTCTTCTATACTCAAAGTGTAAGCCAGCCACAAAATTTGGTAACTTGATGGAGTAGAACTCGAGTTATTGTGCAGAAGACATTTTCGGCTTTCAGCTGCAGTAACCTTGACCTTACAACCCCATAATCAACAGGGTTCATCCAATCCCCAAGTGCGAGCAATTCACGAATTCACAAACGACTGGTATATGTAGATGGTGGAAAACTATATCCATTTGTGCAAAAACCATATTTCTTCATAGGTCAGTGAACTTGACTCTTTTACCTCAAAATCGACAGGGTTCTTCCTTACCCACTCAACCCCCAAAATGCATGCGTTTGGTAACTATCGACAACTAGTTATTATGCATACTTTCTTTTTTAGTAACGTATGCAAATCATTGATTTCCAGCACATATAGCTTGAACACAAAATATTCTTGATTAGATTTATAGAAAAAGAACATGCATCTCTCATAGCCAGCCCCACCCCACCCCCTTAGATTAAACGGTCGGCCCATATTACGTTCCAAATTATGGCAGACTACTTTTAAGACCATACGGATAACACGTCACTTGCATACATTTCCTGAACCAGTCTCTGTTTTTTCTGAACGAAACATTCGTTTTAGATTCTTGTGAAAAAAACAACACTTTATAACCTTATGAATTATGTCATTAAAAATTACTGCATATGTGCACAAGAAATCTTTGAATTTCATACATTCAAAGTTGTATAAACCCGTAAAAAGCCGTTGTTTTTAAATTCGAAGGAAACAGAATCTGAACCAGCGGTTTTTAAACGAAACACCTTGTGACATATAAAAAAACTGGTTTTAAAAAATCCCCATGAAGAACCCCACAAACGCCCAAAAGCCGCCTTTTAAAAAACTGGCATGTTGCCAGACCACAGGCATGCGTGGGTAGTACTTAGTCCAAGAAATAAATGACTCATGCATTCCACGTATTAATACACAAAGCCTGAGGCGCAATACGGGGGCAAATGAAGGTAGTAAAGAATTTAACTCGGCAATATTCCTCAAAACTTTATTTGTAAAACCACTGGCAAAGTAACGGCAGTGTATTAGCGACCAGTGTATAACGAAACATATTGCAAAAATTAGTATCTCTGGGAAAATAATGTTCAACTGACCATTTCTTTCTTAGACTCCAAACAAGATACAACTGTATTGTAGAAGCGAAATCTAGATCAACCCGATCACCTAAACAATCAATTAAATTATTTTTCAAGAACAGCAGATAATGAGAACGAGATTCAACACAACACCCTCGATTGCAAGTGTCAAAAAACAAGTTTGGGCTACCAAGGCTGCTCATTCCAGCACAATTTTACTGGGCTTATTTCCTGCGAAGAACGAAAATAGGGGTCTGTGATTCTTCCTCCACCCAATATACTATCCACCATGTACAGCCAGCCTATCATGTGCTGAAAAATGGCATTGAATCCCGCAAAATACCATTTTGGAACAGTAATATTTTCAAGATGACTGCAACTGTGGCCATATTAGATATATAGTTGGCACCATTTCCATTAGGACCAAGTAGACACGATAAGTCATTTGGTAAAAGCACAATTCCGTTATGACCCACCCTCTACAATATGCACTTGTAGAAAGGATTTCAAATGGCCATACTGAAAGTCTTATTAGAACTATTTTCATTTAAGACCGACATGACATGAAAAGTCTCAGTGAAAATCCCATTGCAATTCATTTAGTAGAGAATTTTAAAGATGGCCACTGTGACAGCCATACTGGATTACTGAGCAGTTGTTGTTGTGTAGGCTTTAACACCATTTGTCAGCACACGATAGGTTATACATGGCAGCCAGTATTAATGGTGGAGAAAGAACCCGGGAAAGAATCCACTGACCCACAAGAAGCTAATGGCAAGCTTTCTCACATACCCACATTAGCCAAATCCGAGACTCGAACCCATGCAGACAGAGGTGAGATGGCAGTGATCCGTAACGGAGAGTGCTTTAGACAACTCGGGGCCCCGATTACTGAGCAGCACCATTTTTGCTTAGGACTAAGCAATCAAAACCCCATATCTATACAACCATAAGTCTGAAGGAGCTGTGACAAGATTTACATGATGGCCACGATACTGGATCTTTAAGTGGTACTTTTTTCCAGGGTCATAGAGCGAGGTCACAGGCCATGGGCTAAAGAAACACACAGGCCTCACTTAAGTTCTTGTTCAAACAAAATTTTCTTTTATAATATTGTTCGGCCTGGGCCCTCTTATGGGCCAGGCTTTGGGGATATATCCCCGCTAGCCCACCTCCCTCTCGTCAGCCCTGCCATTTTCATTTAGGACCTACTAGACATCGCAAGTCTTCTTGTGAAAACTCGATGGCAATAATACTTTTCATTCAGAAGATAACAAGACTAAAAATGGTCAATATGGTGCAATGAACATGACCTTAAGGTGCACAACAATCCTACAAGAAGTCAAGGAGGAATAACGAAAACAAAACTACCAATAGTCAGGCAAGAGACATGAAGACCAAAAAATTAACAATATCAATATTTAACCGTTTTATTTTAGAAACAAAGTTTCAACAATACAAGAATATGATGAATGATCCGCGTTGATGAATTAACTGTTACACTGAGTGACATTCTGTACAAGATATTCATTAGAAATCAAGTCATGGAATCCTTTAAATGCATCTCCCTTGTCCAAAGATTAAATCATACACACAAGACACGTCCATTTCAACATTTTACTCTCTCACACTGTCAACAGTATGCTTATAAAAAAAGTTAACATATTGCACAAAGTTACTGTCCTTCACAACTTTATCCACATCTTTAACAAACTGGATCTTAAATCAAACAATGATATTAATATCAGATCTTTATTACAAAAACTTTTTAGTTCACGTGGCTTTATAGCACATCGTAAATATATACCACAAGAGAGCACATGCTGCATGTCCTAGGGCTAAAAAACAACAAATCCTTCTATCTGCATCCTGGATTTTTTAAATTTGAATCACATTATGCTGGGTCCAGTCCTATTACACCTGGGTCTCACTATTCGCATGGAACATCCAAAAAGTGTATAATGTTCTGCTCAATACAATAATACATTTTGCACATTAGATCACGCAGTTACATTTTTCGCTTCCAACTTTATCCCCAACTGGTTCAATACATCTATTATGATTCAACTGAGCCAGTGTCCCGATTTCTTTTGATGGTAAATATAGTTGGATGGGTTAAGGTTCTCGCCCTTAAAGAATTTTCATCCTTTGGTGTGTGCACTCTTTCAATGACCATGGCTGATCAGACCAATGTGCCTATACGATCTGCACATACAAAACAGTAAATAATCGGCAGTTCCTGTTATCAAGGATCAAGTTTTCCAAATCTCTGTTCATATGCAATGACGTGTCGCATTTCAACTGAAACATTGAGCACCTGATAGATCCTAATGTTGTCCAAAACACTGCAAATAAATCTCACGTTGGAAAAGATTGTTGCATTCCGCGAGCTCAACTTTGAAATGCAACATCATCTGCATCAATTAACGAAAAATATTTAACAGTAAGGTTGATCTCGTTTGACAGTCAATGACTAGAATGGTTGGTCAGCTTATTGACACAAGCCTTCCAAATCTTGATGCAAATCGAGGAAAGAGACTTGAAGCACTTTTCACGTCCTCTGAACAAAGATTGCCCCTAAAGCTGCAACACCAATAGCACCAAGTGTCAACAACTTCCAGCCCGGTTTCTGTTCTGTGTCCTTTGTAGACCTTTTGAAAAAGTCCACAAATCCTTTCTGGAAGAAAGAAAAAAATGGTTAAAATCTATTGGGAAAATCTGGCATAGTAGTAGCAAATTATACAGCTTTGTAAATTAAACAATTATCTTCAACAGAAGATTTTAAATAAATTGATACATTTCTTTTAGGCTAAATTATTTAACACATCCTGTTATACCTGAGCTTCAACCCCCCCCCCCTTCCATTATTAGCTTATTGTTGACCACTTATGACGTCAAAATGACCATGGTAAATTCTCGTCCAATGGGTGCTGTAAGCAGACATGAACTTGATCACTCCACAATTATTTAAAGAAACTTCTTCTGCAGTCAAGACTCAAATTATGGGTACAGCGATGTATGTAAACCATCTGGAATGTCTTTCTTACATTGCTTGCAAAAGTATTATTAATCTAATAAACAGTAAACGGTACATTCTTGAATGCATAAATATATTTAGATGTGAAAACCTACCCATCCATTGTGCTCTCTTGTCCAAGGCTCAACTTTTTTTGAAATGAAGCTACATGTCCAATCCACGAGGTAGTCGACTTTATTTGCCTGGCCTGATACCATACACCGCTGCGCCATGATGCCGCAGAAAGTTAGGATACCAACAACACGACCCCAGTTTAGTTCCTTCCCAATTGTCTCTTCGTAAACTTTATATACAGAATCAGCATTAACGTCAATTTCAGCATAACTGGAGTAAATGTCAGGAAACTGTTTTGAAGCTCTTTCCTCAAATTCGTCGCAAATCCTTCGTACAGTTAGTAAAACCTCATTATCTGGGAGAGTACATTGCGGCGAAGTCGACCAGTTGTAACCGGCTTTCTTCAACCTGTAATTGATATAATCCGAAACGATACAGTTCATGTTAAGTGTAAAGTCTCCCTCGCCTTCTGCTTTAGATTTACCACCCATTTTTATACAAATTTAACACCTTAACTTGAATATCTTTCCCTTGCCTGTCAAACTTGTCCTATCTCTCAAATGACACTGGTAGTCGTTATTCAGGCACAACATTTATACCGTCTACTCCAAGCACGTCACCGAGTGTTGTTTGATTGGTCAAATCAAGTGGAGGAAATATAAGGTTATATTTACTAGACGGAATTAACGTAATTTTCTGGTAAAGTGTAGATTTCCAAGAGAAGTATTTACTTGTGTGCTAAATATGTTCAAGATAAAAGTGCTATCATTGGATTTTAAGTTTTCAGTGGATTCCAAAGAGAAAAAAAGTTGTTGAAGGGTTTAACGCCATTTATCAGCACAGAATCGGATACACATGGCGGCCAGTATCATTAGTGAAGGAAGAACCCGGAAAAATCCCGGAAAGAACCACCGACCCACGAGAAACTGCTGACAAGCTTTATCACATACCCACACTGGCCGAGCCCGAGACTCGAACCCACGCAGACAGAGGTGAGACGTTAGTGATCTGTAACGGCGAGCGCTTTAGACAACTCGGCCACTCGCGCCCCCCCCCCCCCGAAATGTCGACCGTTGAAATTTCCCGTTTCTTTAATACCTGACTGAAGGCCTATGGAGGGGTAGGGGTGTGGGATTTGGTGATGGACACTTTAAAGTTTGTTTGGCAATTTTTTCTTTTCTTCAAACGAAGCATTCATGACTATTTTAGGGAGCGATTTTACAGAATTAAAGTATTAGGAACTACATAATTTTTATACAGTATTTAAGAGCAAGAGGGAAAAAAAATGCTGGGGAACAATGGAGTATTTCTCCCATGAAAGCATCAGTTAGCAGTAATTTCCAGTTTACCTGATAATGGTGCTGTTGTTGTTGTTGTTGTGAGGTTTAACGCCATTTTTCAGCACACGATAGGCTATACATGGCGGCCAGTATTAATGGTGGAGGAAGAACCCTGGAAAACCCCGGAAAGAACCACCGACCCACGGATAATGGTGATGTGGAGAGTGGTTTACAGTCAAAAAGTACCCTAGCCGAAACGTACCCAAGTCAAAAAGTACCCAAACCGAAACGTACCCAAGTAAAAACGTACCCAAACAGAAACGTACCCAAGTCAAAACGTACCCAGACCGAAATGTACCCAAGTCACAACGTACTCAAGTCAAAACGAACCCAAGTCAAAACGTTCCCAAATTAACACATAACCCCACTCCCTTTAAAAAATGACCAAATTTTAGTGTATTGTGTTTCTTGACAGTGACCAGACTGATGGGCAATGAAAATCGGCAGACACAATGGAGCTATCTTACCTTATAATTTATGTCAAAGCACATTAAGAAAAACGTCTTTAAGTTAAGAAGTATCATTTGTGATGTGTATTCCCATGGAGGAAATTCTACCAACTTATCTGAACCATGCTTGATGACTGCGTCGTGTGTTTTTTAACCAGTAATCAAATGCATATATTTTGTAAAATGTTTAGGGTCAGTTTTGAAAATTAATTTCATTTTCTATTTCGCATTAAGAAACAAGTATGTATACTTCTGATGACTCAAAGCATTCTTTTGACCTTTTATAATAATTAAAAACATAAAAACACGAAAATATTTTCCATTGCATCTTTATTTTCGTTGCGTTCTATTTTTTCTATTTCCTATTTTATTTTGTTATTTCTATTGCGCTCCATAATTTCCATTGTGTATTTACGTTATACCAGCTTGAATCATCAGTAATTCTCATTTACTGTGACAATTAACGACTCATGATCAAAAAATGCCGATAATACCAAGAAGAAGCGCCATAAATTTAACTCGATGTAGGTGATTTTGTTTCTTCATGTGAGTAAGCACATACTTCCAGTTCACTTGTCCGTATGCGATACAGTTGATTAATGTAATAATTGCATTTTATAGGACGTCCGTAGAAACAGATGCAAGAGCATATAGTGCAAGAAAATTGTCGGCCGGTGAACTTTTGGTATGATAATTAGCATTTCTGCCGAACGTTACTTTGGATTTGGGTGAATTACAGGTGTTGAATTTTTCAAGATCAGCTGATTTGATTAATCAAAAGGTTTGTAGAATTACACTGATTTTAATGCAGCTGATATTTTGTATACTCCTTAAAATCAATAGTATTTAACAAAAAGAAGTAAAGTATTACCGATGATTTAAGCTGGTATGACTAAAATAAGCAATGGATTAAAGGAACGCAATGGAAATAAAATAAAATACAAAATGGAACGCAACGCAGATAAAGACGCTATTGATCATTAATCATAGTTCAGATCAGTTGGTAGATTTTTTTCCACTGGTTGTTGTTGTTCTAGGGTTTAACGCCATTTTTCAACACAAGATAGGCTATACATGGCGGCCAGTATAACTGGTAGAGGAAGAACCCTGGAAAACCCAGGGAAGAACCACCGACCTACGAGAAGGTACTGGCAGGCTTTCCCACGTACCCACGCTAGCTAAGCCTTGGACTTGAACCCATGCAGACAGAGGTGAGATGGCAGTGATCCGGAACGTTGAGCGCTTTGAACCACTCGACCACTCGGGGCCCCCTTTTTCCACTGGAAAACACAACATAAATGTATTGAAACAATACTTCTTAACTTAAACGTGTATTTCTTAATGTGCGCTGGAGCTAGATCATAAGTTAAGATAGATACATAGCGTCTGACGATTTCCATTGCTCATCAGGCCGATCAGTGTCATATGAAAAACAATACACTAAAATTATGTCATTGTTTAAGGCGAGTACGGGTCATGTTTTCTTTTGGGTACGTTTTGATTTGAGTACGTTTTGACTTGGGTACGTTTGGGTCTCGGTACGTTTTGGCTTGGGTACGTTTTGACTTGGGTACGTCTGGGTTTGTGTACGTTTCGGTTTGGGTACGTTTTGACCTGTTCCCTGGAGGGTAAGTCTTAATTGAGAGATGTCCAGAAATGTACAGGCTTGGTGCACTGTGTCGACCCTTCTGCAAATCACACCCACTTCTACTCCAAATGATTGACTGAGTGTCTTAGAAATAAGAAAGACCTGGCGGTCAACAGGCTTTTATAATTTACTGATGGAAGTAAGTGCTAGGGGCCATTCATTTAATACGTACGAAAAAATCTGGCAAAGCTTGACCCCTCCCCCTGTACACATGCATACTCCCCCCACGTGTACGTACGCTTGACGCACCCCCTCCCCGCATACTATAGAACGGCCTATATTTAATCCACGCAGAAGCGATCAAGGATTAATAATATTAACATGTTTGATAAAACAGATAGTCGACCGACGTCGAATGTCTGGCTGCATCAAAGAAATAAGCTGCGTAACTTTAAAGAGTTTGTCTAGTGACCGCTAAAATTCAAAAGCCGACTGAACCCAGTCGAACAGGTTACGTATTAGACAAATTATTATTGAGGTTTGACCACCCCCACCCCCTTTTCCTATGCGTACGTACATTATCAGTAGACTCCCCTCCCCCATACGCAAATGTATGCATTTGGGTTAACCTCCCTCCCCCCTCCATGCGTACGTACTAAATGGTCAGTCCCCTACGTGCCGGTGGTTTAAACTTTTGTGTTGGGGTGCGGGTAGCTGTTTTATTATTATTGTTATTATTATTATTATTATTATTATTATATGTCAGTTTTACAACAAAGTCTCAAAACTTACAGCCAACACTATCAACAAATTAGGTGTTCACGTTCTGTGGTCTTCCGCTGTGGCGGAGACTGGAAACGGAGAGAAAAATATCGACCTTATCAATGTAACCACCTTTCCCTCGCATAAGCTGGAAGATGTGGCGTCTCACTTGGTAGAGCGTCATACTTATAAACCAAGGGTCGCGAGTTTGAAACCAGACCTGACCAGCATTGATCGGCTGCCACAATGTTTCCGATATGTTAACCTTATCTACACAATGGCTAGCGACGAAGGCAGAGGACATTACGGTGACAATGATGTGTTAAAAGCGCTGTTAAAACAAAAATCAAACAGTCGCACAAAGCTTGATCAAAGTACAGAAACCAGAAAAACACAGGTTCAAAGCAAATTGTTGTCACTGCACTTTCTTGGACCCGGGAGTGGTGACGTAAAATCTCTCTCTCTCTCTCTCTCTCTCTCTCTCTGAGCAGCAGAGAGGGTGAACCGACCGCAAGCTAGAACGTCATTTTGAAAAAAATAATCTGACATAATCTTTCTTAATTGTCTAGCACGTGTCTTTATAATCTTTTTCCTTTCGTATTCGTGAGACAATTCTGACCAACCTTTTCAATCGCAAGTGAAAGCGAGACGAATTTATCAACTTCCGTTTCCTCCACCGCAACCAAAGATTGAAACATAACTTGCTGAATTAACTTAATTAATCTGTATTCTGCGGATAGTGTATGCTTATTTTCAAATTTTTGTTATTATATTGATTCAAAATCAAAATAAATCATTTTTTCTTCAGGATTTAGTTCATTGTATATTTTTATATTTCAGAAATACAAAGTCAAAGTTGATAATTAAATTTAACAAAAAATAAACCGTTGCATGATGATCGGTTCATGGGGTCCCTTCATTGGCCTTTGTGCCTTCCATAGGGTCCTTTTGTGAGATCTTTCTTATAGTCTTCTCGGCAGCCACGAGGCTTTTCTTTTGGCTGACGTTCTTTCTGAATGTTGCGTGGGATTTAGAGCTCACATCACGCTACGGTTTATTTTTGGAGGCTCCACTAATTCTTTCATAGACATACCCCCAGCGAATCATCTGGACTAAACGAAATTTTAGAAGATTCAGAAAGTTGTCAATGTCTTTCAATTTGATGCACACACACACAACCCAATATCAAACCACGGGGAGAGTGCAAACGCACTCACCACGTTGTTCGACGTGGTGAGGAGGTATACATGAAATTTCCTTGGGCCCCAATCTTATATAGAAAAACCGCGATTATCGCGACCGTCGACAGGATCTCATTCAAGAGACTCGAACGCCGACCATCGAATATGAGAATCAGCCGCGCTAGCAATGCGTTATATTCTTATCTTACTGATATATGTTTTAAAGGTACCTATGCTTGATTCCTACAGATGATTATACAGTACTGAGCAAAATTACAACGTGACCTTATATTTTGTTTCTAAACACACTATATAAAATAATCGCACATTATATTTCTGCACTGACAAAGTCAAGGTTGATATTTACCTAGAGATCTAAAAAATAGCTTTGCTGTGTTATACATGTAACGGTGTGTGTAACCACTGTTTCTATCTTGATTTTTGTCTATAAAATAGAAGCCGTAAATATCATTTTACTAATTTGAAATATTATACCATTATGTTACTTTACTGATATTAATTGTTACATACATGGTTAATTAATTAATTATGATGACAAAAAATATTAAGCTCAACGGAGAAAGAAAGCTACAGTTATATCCCTTCCTTGAGGTCATTTGCTGTAACAAGCGATGTAACTGCTGAGTTACTCTGCCTGAAAGAGGCAGAGTTATTTCCCTTCAACAATACTGAAATGTTATAGTACTTGTCACACCAACGATACAAGCTTCAGAATGACCGAACAATCGTTCTATCGTAAATATTTTACGACTGGGGAAACTTCCTTAATTATATAATTATATAGAAGTTTCCCCACCGACGGTAGAGACCTCAGATTGATAAAATAATTGTTATATCATGATTATTTATAAACATAGAAATACCTACACACTTTGCGACTGGGGAAACTTCCTTAATATATATATATATATATATATATATATATATATATATATATATATATATATATATATATATATATATATATATATATATATATATATATGTAATTATACTTCCATCACCAATGAAGCCTCAAAATTATAAATTTACGGTTCTAACAATGAGCTTAGTGACACAAAAATTTAAATAAATAAATAGTAATATAATATTAGTAGCAACACTACCAAAGATATCTTAGCCTGACAGAGTTATTTTCCTTCAGCAATAATGAAAAATTATCTTTTGTTTATATTTCTTCGAAAAAGCCGATTTGGTGACATTATTTGCGACAGAATGTATCGAAGGCATGCAAATATCGAAATATTTTGCAGCTACATATGCCGATTGAAATTCTTATTTTTCCACCTGTTTTTACATTTACGGATACAATTGATCTTGCACTCTTATTATTAGAACTAGTATTTCCAAATCTGCAATTCTGACTGTGTAACTACTCGCAAATTACATAAATTATTTTTTTATCTGAATTAATATGAGAGATAACAAAACCCTTCTCGAGTAATCCGTTGAAACATTCAGTTTATTTTATGGAAGATATATTTGTTTCTTCTCAATAGTAAATCGTAGATAACCAAAATTATTAACATTGCAGACTAAAGGTCTTTTCAGTCGACAGTGCCTGATGATACCATCACGAGATCCCTCGTAATCCTTGATGATAAGATGTCTCACAAATTCTTTTTGCTCCATTTGTATATAATATTATTTGTTAAAATGAATATTTGTCTAAATTATTTTTTTAAAATCTAGCTAGATAATCTTTCAAATTTCTTGTGACTTTGTAATTATTATCAATGCTATTTTTTATCATACTATCTTTTGAGCTCTCTGTATTTTTACCACCACATTGCACACACAACTGCGTTTCTCTTCTAACCGCAACAGAACACTTCAAACATGGTTTTAGTCCTAAACGCCCTCTACGTACACTTTGTAAATGATATACCCAGAATTCATTTACACAAGATCTGTCACAAGGAGTTATAGAACCTACCAAAAGCCATATGTATTTATTTTTTGTTTGAATCATTATATGTACACAATGATTCAATTTAAATATATACCTGTCTTAGTTATAATAAGGAAGAATTAACAGAGATTAAGATAAAGCCTTCTAAATATAAATTTAATCTTGACAGAATATCCCCTGACTTACCGATGCGAGCTCTGGTTGATCAGACGAATACAAGTTTGATTAATACTATGCATGACGCCAATAAAGAATTTAGTAAACATGGTGTATCTCATGTGTTGTCGACGTTTAAAACTATACGCAACACCGATGGTGTCGACGATGTTATCAGTGCTACAATGAACGACAAACGAGCAGCGATGATTATTACTTATCTCGACAATAGAAGATATTTTTTCTGAGTTAAGTTTATTGCATTAGCAGGGAAAAAAAACAATAATTCTTGTATTATCAGTGACAAACGTGACCCTGTCCTTCATAATAAAAAAAATTGCAATATTAAGTAAAAATTCCAAACCAGGAATGTTGACTGGTATTGACAAACCGTATTATGAAAGAGCGTATCCTGCAACCGCGGTTATTTATGGAATTTATCCGATAAATGATAAACCCAGCGTTAATAATCTGAAACCGATGAAATTTACAAAAATAAATTGTGTAGCCGAACCAATAACGGAACATTTCACAAACGCGATACGTGGAAACAATTTAACGGATAAAAGACGTAAAATAGTAAATGAGTGGGGAGAAATAGTTAAATATACCGGAGCATCTGTCAAATTAGGAAAGAAATTTAAATTTCAAATAATACTAAGAACAATAACCGGAGAGATTTTAGACGAATCAAAGTATAAATCGGAAGGAGCTTCGATTGAAATTATTGATCATAATGCTCATGCGTGGACTAATGCAGCAACAATATTTGCACGAAATAGAGCTGTTAAATTTTACCAAGGAGATATATTTTATTTTATTAACGAAATAAGTAAGAATGATCCTGTATCCGTGTGGCTGTTTCAAAGTTCCGATAATGGAAACTATGATCAGTTTGTACGGCCTAATGGAGATATTTATCGTACAGAATTTCTCCATGCAGAAATGAAGAACCTTGCTCTGAAATATACCAATGACGATGCTGAACAATTACTGGGTAATTGTTTTACCGTTCCGTCAGTTGCTGCTCATTTTGCTAGAGATAGAAATTCGTGAAAACCAACATGATTGGATTTTCTTGAAGAAATACAACGGAGTTATGTCGAATGCGGACACGGTGGATTATGGAATACTAAATGCGATTATAGAGATGTTATTTCACTTGATATGGTTGCATGTCGTCCCGGAAGTTTTCTTGGAATGGGAGAGTGTTCATAGTATTTTGAGCGATTTGGACATCCCACACACGAGATGACAAGAGTACCGATAAATGGACCATTAAGGGATTTTGACCTGACTGGATTCGCTTGTATCGAGCCATTTAAGTTTACTGAAAATCTTCATCCGATTTATTATGTCCGGTATGGAAAACATTTTTCAGAAAAAATTTGGGCACCAATAGTTTTATTACGATATATTCTCGATCTAAAAATACTATTATCGTCGATTGTAAGTGAAGCAATTATATCATATCGTCCGCAGAAAGAAATTTGGTTACCACAAAAAAAAACAATATTCTGATGTTGAAAATCCAGATATGACTGATTTTGAGACCAAAATCGCAAAGGATCTTGGCAGAAAAATAATCGGTAAATGCATCTAAGGAGGATCATATGATCATAAACGACATTGTACAAGATTGATTATAGATGATGCTGAACTAGATTTTATAATTCCTGATACGACGAATAGAAACACATTTATAAGTCGAAGTAATGTTAATTTATCAATCAGAACTAAATTAGTTACAACTGTGAGTTATATTGATGGTGAGTTACCGCAGTTTGCTCATTTAAGATCTTCAATGCTCACGTATGTTTCCATAAATCTATTTTCAATGATAAATAGAGTTTCTGAGTTTGCTGTCAGAGTCGCTATGGATTCGTTTTATATCGACAAGAATACAGGATTGCTAGAACAACTACATATCTCGCATTTATGCAGCATGGATGTGAATGGATAATAAAACAAGAAAATATACTCAATTATTCTGAATCCGCCGACGTTGAAATTAAGGGTATCTATTACCAATAAATCAAATATCAAAATTATCGTCTGCACTATCAGTATTTGATCCTGTAGCTGGACATAAAACAGTTTATCTTAATGGGCCTGGGGACTGTGGTAAAACAACTCGTATGATCGAATTATTCTTGAACAGTTGTTCAGAAATAGTTGTATGAACATCTACACACAGACTCGCAGAAGAAATGAGAGAAAGAAATATTATACCATGCACTTATCATAAATTCTTTTGATGGAAGGGAGATAAATGGACTCCTGAACGAATGGGAGAGAAATATATTCCAAGGATTATTGTTTGGGATGAAGTATACACCTTTTCATTAGAAACGTCAAAAACATTTCTTGATTGGTTATTGAAAAAAAAATACTGCAGTGATAATGTGTGGCGCTCATGGACAACTATCACCTTTTATTGGATTGTCTCCACACGAATGGTTAATTAATTTTGTGGATTATTAAGAAGAAATAACTGACGATCATATATCACTTGATCCAGAGTTAAGAGAGTTTAAGAAATTAATCAGCCATCAACCGAATAAAGTTCAAGATGAAATAATGCGTGAAATAATTTCAGAAACTCCTATGAGCAACTTTGTGAATTTATGGAGACCAAATGATTTGATAATGGCAAGTAGAAAGATAGTTCGTGATACACATCAACAGCAATTATTTATGTTAAATATAGAAAAGAATTCAAATCTACTCGTACCATTATGTTATCATCGAGGGGATACGCGACTACAGAATATCGACGTTGATATACCAGGATCGTCAGAAAAACAAAATCTTTTATTAAATGATATTGTTTTAGTTCCTGTCCGTGCTGTTGAGAGCGCGTTAACTACGGAAAAAAACTCCATGGATACTAGGACACGCAATGACGATTCATTCTTCACAAGGATTAACCACCTCTGATACAAATGTTTGGATCATGGATGATCGTATCGAATGGTCACTCTTAGTTTATCTCGCAGTGTCTCTGGTCAGAAGACTATCTCATCCGCGTAGAATTGTAACACAGTAATGTTGTGGCATTATTCAAATAATAATCCAAGACAATTCACCGTAGACAGAGTTAATAGTAGGTCATACACGCGAAAATGTAATGCTGTCTTGTCTTGAATGTAATCGACGTCGATGTGCTAGTTTACAAAAGTGAATGCGGTGGCAGTTGTGTGTCTTCAGCAATTACTTGTAACTGCTCGCGTACAAATCCACATTGACGAGGAGTTGAATCTAATTTGTAGATTGCAGGTCTACCTGTGGATCTTACCACCCTAGAAATGTTATGTGTTTTAACACTCCAAATAGGATCAGTCGCTCTTATTTTACCACCTTCAAGTTCACCGGGTTCATATAAATATCTTACAGTAACATTACCTAAATACTGGTTGTTTAGAAAAGTCATGTCGTTGTATTGGTATATGTTGTTTTTTTTTTTTTTTGTTTTTTTTTTTGTAATCGCATTAACCGGTTTCATGGCAGACGTTCGAATAATTTTATTATTTAATGCATTTATCACACTTGGTAATCTTGCAACCCATTCGAATTATTTCCTGTTCAACACTTGCCTGATCACGATGAATTGCTGTATGTCCTCGTCTGATTTTGACATTGTTTTGCTTCATCAACGACGATACCGTACCAAGAAATTCCTTGCCAGTAACAACTTGTAGTAACTGTGGCCATGGTAAGGGTCCTCATTGATAAATTCGTTCAAAAGCAGATACAACTTCAGTTGCTGTTTTAGTTGATAATGTCTCTGCTTCCTTATATCTACTTGCAACATCAACGACTGTCAACGCGTATTTGTATGTTAACTGATATCTTCCAATATTAATAATATCATGTGGTAAAAATAAAATATCTGCTTGATGAACTTCGTTAGGAGTGGTGACATCAAAATGTGCATGCTGAATTTGTTTAGGTGGTGGTAGATTATTTACCATATTGCCTGTCGTGCTAACCATTTTGCAGGAACAGAACGTGTAACATTTGCTGCATCGGCGAGTTTACTAATCGCTGCTCTATCTTTCCAATATCCCCTTGGGCTATAATAAATCGATTCCATTATTTCAATAATCGGATGATTAATTACCGTCTCCGAAAAATAATTTACTTTTCATCGCTGATCTTACCAACCAATTAGCTAATGATTCTCTGAAATACTTTTTTTATATATAATTTAATGCATGAGTTAATTTTACTTCTGCAATATGTCGTTGTTCTAAATCTTTACTATTATAAGCTACATCATGAACGTGACATGCTTGATCAATCGCGTTTATTGGATACTCTCCATGTCTTGGCTGATCTCGCTCGTCAAGTAAGATATCAAGTCCTGAAAGGTGTTTTTCTCCTGGGTATTTAGCCCATGGAGTTCCTGTTAATTTTCCCAGTGAAGTACCAATATCACCATCGATTTTCCTTGACTTGTCAACGGAGATAGATTTATCTTTTTTGTACCATATTCGACACATTTATCTGTGAGTGCACGCTTTTTATTTTTTGTTATTATTGTTGCTAATCCACTTGTGGTGTGGATGCTCTGCATCGAACGCAACATAAATTCATATTATTTATTATATTTGTATAACATGAATGTCACTGATTTCTCAGCGACACGAAAACAAGAGCCAATAAAACATATTTCAGCATTACTGAATTCCATCAGAATAATAATAATATGTCTTTCCGGATCGGGTAAAATACAATTGTTACTCAACCTACTAATGAGATGTCTCAAGCGGGATAATAAGTTGTATTTAGTAGCACCATCCGTTGATATCAGTGGTGTTGTAATATACTTAAAGATTTTAATGAAAACGCAAAATTGTTAAATGAAGACGATGATGATGTTATTAATTTTATAACTGATATTGATGAAGCACCATCCGTAGACGACCTTGACAGATCTATTAATAATTTAGTAGTATATGACGACGTAATGATGGAAAACAATCGAATCCAGCAAGAATATTTTCTCGAGGCATACATAAAAATACTGATGTGATTTTTGTTACTCAACGATATGCACAAATACCTAAAGTGATCAGAGATAACTGCAATATTTTACTTGTGTTTAACGGAGTCGATACACATACACTAAGAAATATTAATCAAAATTGGTGTAGTGGTGATAAGGATATCATTCAATTTAAAAACTTCTTTGGACAAGTGCAATCTGCTCCGCACGGATTTATAACAATAAATTTACATGATCCCCGATCACGGTATCGTTTAGGTCCGGATAAAATATTTGGTTGAGAGACTGATCTAATTATAGAAGAAGAGAGTGTGCGACCGCAATGAAACGTACGGCAGGTAAACAAAACGCGCATACGTTTTTAAAAACACGAACGACAAAAATGCTAACAAAATAAACTAATTCAATTAGAGAAACTCTCGGTAAGTTAGAGACTTTGGTTTGGCGTTATTGACCTTTTATTTTCATTTCCGTAGGAAGCTTTATTTTTTCAAAATGACGTTCTAGCATGTGGTCGGTTCACCTTCTCTGCTGCTCTCTGTGAGGGTAAAGATAACAGTCTTAGGGACTAAACATTTAACGAGGGTGGGTGGGTGTGTTGATGGGATTGACTTTTGAACCCAAATGTTTTTTTTCGGCCAATGAGGGTATGTGAGAAAGCTTGCCAGTAGCTTCTCGTGGGTCGGTGGTTCTTTCTGCGGTTTTCCCATATTCTTCCTCCACCATTAATACTGGCCGAAATGTATGGCCTATCGTGTGCTGAAGAATGGCGTTAAACCCTACAATAACAACAACATGTGCATAGACCCAGTAGTGTACAACTAGTTTCTTTCCACCTCCTTTGGCGTGTGGTGTATTGGCTTTATACTGCACTGTGTGCATGCGTTGCCATCCACACCATAACACATGCGTCCTTAGGCAACGTGCTACTTAAGAGTCAGGCAATCAGTGAACCATACCGAAAATGTCATGACAGTCATGGCATAAGCTACGAGTGAACCTAATATTTAGGAGATACTAAAGGGGCTGGAAGTAAAGCCAGCAGAAAGCCTGTTGAATGCATGAACAGTTACAACACCGGCCCGAATGGTAAGAACGACGGGAACAACTGGAATAACTACATATCATCGTGACCATCTGTCTGAGTAAGTAGCTTTTGGAGATGCAAAAGAATACATAGGCCGGCATCGTACCTTCTTGGGTCTTAGAGCGACGAACGATGAAGAGGTTTCAAAATCCTATGCCAAATACGATGGTGTGTGTGTGTGTGTGTGTGTGTGTGTGTGTGATTATGATTTTTAAAGTAGCTTTAACAATTTTGCAGTCACATCGCTACGATGTCTGCAGTGTGGCAGTTTATAGTGATGTCTAGCACTGGGGCATCATGCCGCAGGCACGTAACATGATGTCCCACCCAGTCACATTATCCTGACACCAGGCCGACCAGTCCTAACACTAACCTCTTAATACTGAGCGCCTAGCGAGGCAGCTGTTAGTACCATTTCTTTAAGTCTTTGGTATGACTCGGCCGGGGTTCGAACCCACAACCTCCCGCTTCCGAGGCGGACGCTCTAACCACTAGGCCACCGGAGCGGTCATATACGATGGTAAACTGAGGGTTAACATGACTATTTTGCTGGGGTCATCTCAGCTAGGTATATACACGGTAGTTGTGAGCCACTTTTTGCCCATAGACGAGCCAATTACGAAGGATTTAAAAGATGATCCGTTAATTCAGAACTATTTGACGAGTATTAGCAGCCACCTCAGCTGTCAGTATAAGGCGCATTCACTCATTCCTATAAAGAAAACGGGATAACAGGCGGCCGCGTTTTATAGTTACCTGGGTTTTCTGGCTGCCTTATCCGCTGTGGATGATTCGCTGAAGTCTTTGACCGCACCTCCTCGGGGTTGTCTGCTTCCTTGCTCCAGAACTTGATATTCTCATCGTGCTTTCTTTTGGTTCTGAAACACATCCTATCACCCAGCACAAATTGCACTAGAAGCTTGGGTCCAGATTGTTGTCACCTTCGCCACAAATAACCCACATTTCCATTAGCTCAATCGCTGAAACCTGCTAGATGGCCTCCCAGATATCACTCTTGTATAACTCTATCCTGCATACTTCCGCAAAGCAAAGGCCTTGTGGACAACGAGTTCCACTGCCCACAACCCTGGCTCGCAGTATTCATCGCAATTGCAGATATCACCGCCAGCGATGTCCCTTTGAGTGAGAATCCGCTTCGCTTAATTGATAGATTGGCCACATCTTCGATGGTTGTTCCCGTTTTGTGTACCCACGTTTCTCACGCATCTAGATTCCCTTGGGTGGGGAGGGGGCGTTTTCAAATGTTTTATGATCCTCTACGCAGCACACTTGAGGGGCTGAGAGGAGCAAGATTGTTAGGGTTGGTTTTTCGCACTTATTAAAGGCTGTATATAACTTCTGTATTCGTGCGGAAGTTTCCAAAGTAAGGATCGTCAACATAAGTAAGAAGCATATGCCTTGTTTTACCCATAACTTTAACGATTTCCCCACGATTATGCTCTTCCGACCTTACTGTGTTTAACTTGTCAACCACAGTCCAATTATCCGTATTCCATCATTGTGTAAGAAATCTTACGCGACTGAAATATTTTCTACTTACTGAGGCGCAAGAGTAGCGGCTGCGCGCTCGTCGGCCTCTCCCCCCCCACCCCCCCCCCCACCCCCGTAGGATGATAACGTTTCTGATTCCAGGTGGATCACTCTCATCCATACGAAACGAGCTAAACACGTGAGCAACGACGTCGACCTCGCATTCATCACTGGCTTCGCGAAGGCTGCGGTACAAGCCCATGTCCAAGCCTTTAGAAAATCTGTGCAGGGTGCGACGCTACACGTCAAGATCAAGTTAGTCTTTGGGCGGCTCGAGCTCAGTGGCGATAAGACGGGCAAGTTCTCGTTTTCCTTTTTATTCTGTGCGCACTTGCGCAAGCGCCTTCGTCTTCACCTCTGCTTTCGGGTCCTTCGCCTCAACGTTTGGAATATCTGCTCTACACGTGCTCGACGCTAGCTTGATGTTGAAAAAAGAAAAGCAATAATCTGAAGGAAACAATCATACCGAGTGACAATATTGCCTCAGATTACCACCATGATCCATTCTGACAGAGGAACCTGTCTATCATACTATAAAAGAGACAAGGTAAGTAATTTATAAAATATTCGTTCCACGCTTGACCCTCGAATTCCTTCTGCGATTTCCGTCTTTGAAGGCACACGAACATAATTTACGGCTTGTTTTACTCCTAAGATATTTTTCTATTCATCACGCCATATCGATTTTTCTGAGTTGCACCGAACTGAAGTTACGGGCTCCGAAACGTACGGCGTTCGCGAATTTTGCCTCCCGGGACAACGTTACGCTCCTGTACAACGATATATGATTGCTCAAAAGGTAACATCATGAACCAGATGCATGGATGTTATTTAAATATTACCCTATGAGCCAATCATATTTCGCCGTTAACGTGACTGCCGGACAGTCGGGATGTTTCAAAATGAGTGTAATGTGCATTCGATTTGTGTGGACTTAGATAATTATTCTATGGAACATAAGTCCTAAAGCTGAATCGAGTTAATGGCAAGTAATACCATACTTTTTCATCAATCACTGTCCTCAGATTAATGAAGGAATGTATCGTAGAGTCGCAAATACCGTATCTCTCAGTAAAATAGAGCTAGTTGCACATGCGGGTACCCACAGGAGAGTTACTTTGTCCTGTAGGCTCTGCACAAGTCGCCCGTACTCCGTCGAGTCCCTAGATGCAGCGCTTTACGGCTCCTGAGGTAAGGAGGTCGGGGCCCCGCAAGTACTTCATTCACTCGCCTTAATGATGTGTTCCTCTAAGTGGGAAACTTGTCTAGAAATTTTTTTTATTGGCTACCAGTTAATGGCGACCAGTCGTAGTAATTCACAGAGTTAACCAATTTTCTTTTTCCTGCGAACATGCGCTTGCACAGGTTCCCTTCCGCAGTGCACGTGGCAGGAGTACTTAACCTTTTCCCCGTACTTTGTACAAACACAAGTCCCCCTTCCGCTGCCAAAGCACCGGGAATGTACATTTACAATACTTCCTCGTGCAGCTTTTTCCGCACCTTTCAGTGCTTTCCAACGGTATCCAAGCACATGTGTTGGTACCCACAGGCATTACTTAACACTCTACATCATCAAATAAAATTATATATTAAAGAAAACAACTTTAATGACTTTCTATTGTGAAACCACTATTTTAATCGGCTGCCCTCTTGGGGTGCAGGGCGGCCTATGCCAACATCTTAATCGTTTGTTACACGAAACTCGAGATCTGATAATACCCCCCACACACACACACACACATACATACACACGCACGCACACATCGGTGCTTACGCAGGTGGAAATAACCATCAACTAAGTATATACTTTGCTACCGTTATGTATCCAAACCATCATGATTAAGATATGATTAAAATATAAATTATCGACATCTGCAAAATCTATGATTAAAATCCCTTCTATGTGATATTGTCAAGCACTTTACAATCTATCTACCTAACCAGTGTGTGTGTGTGTGTGTGTGTGTGTGCATGCACGCGTGTGTGTTATTCTATTAAGTTATCATTCTTTCTCTCATTTCTCTTCTTCAGGGGTACTCCGACTGAATTGGTGTTATTTTTGAATATATATATATATATATATATATATATATATATATATACACACACACACACACACACACACACACACACACACACATAACACGGCATTTAAAGTGTTGGTAAAATGCAAATTAATATACCAATACTTTTGGTATATCAAATTGTGATCCGGCCATGGCGCAATAATACGAATAAATAAACTTTCTTTCAACTACATGCCTATAGAACAGTGATAACATGACATATGAAAAAAACGATAAAAAGTATTAATATTTCCTGTTTTGTAAAGGAAAAATGGTACACAATTTCATCGGAATTCTTTCTTTTTTCCATTCCCCTCTCCCTTTTCGTGCGTAAGGGACATTAAAAGCAAAAAATCTGGAGTGAGAGAGAAAAACATATGGCGCTGGACGAAACATTCAAACTGAACTTGTACCAAGTAACCTACAGCAATCTGGTTCGTCGTAACGGTATGTTTACGCTTTCCTTGGGATCTATCTACAGTGTTCATAAATAGTATGAATGATACATAGTTGCAATCGCGTATTTAATGCTTGTTGTCTTTGTTTCTTAAACCTATTATAGTCTTCTAAAACTCGATTATCAATTATTAAAAATAAAAATGTCCAAATGGTGGACCCCATCCTCTGCCCCCCCCCCCCCCCCCCGTCTCTCTCTCTCTCTGGTTTATCGGAGCGAGATACGGGTGAAAAATCATGAAAAAAACGAGCGTTGGGATTTTCGCTTGTGTCATACGACGATGTCTCTGGATCTGTGTATGAGGGTAAAGTTTAGTCAAAGCGTTGAGAGAGAGAGAGAGAGAGAGAGAGAATCTTTAGAAATGTTAATTAACATAGAAGAATGCCATAGATGATATTAAAATATTTTAAAAATCTCTTATTGGTTAGTCATTTCGCTTAGTTTCTATTTCACGCTAATTTCCATACGCCAGTACGTGAATGCCTGACAGTTCAGGTTCAGTCTGCAAGAAGCTAACCGTGTTTGTAGTAGACTACTTTCTTCATTAAAAAAAACAAAACATATTTCGTGTTTAAATCATGACTATGCCTTATGTTGATTTAATAAATCTGAATAAAAAGAGAAACTCAAGAAGAAAACAATCAACTTATCAATTTGCATATATGATTGTAGCGGACACACTCGCAGGTATGTGATAAGTTGATTCACTCGGTCAATACAGTTACCCGGAGCATATCGCAATTCCATTCAAAGTGTAAATATGTTTGTGACCTTTGCTAGATGTCTCCTAAGACTCGTGTTTGCTATATGTGTATTGCTGTGTGTGTGAGTACTGTAAGTTTTCATGCTGAGCGAGCATATCAGTCAAATCAAACACAAAATTTGTTCTCTGTGCTACGTTTCACTGACGGACTCGAGTTCAACATACCTATCCGACCTCACCCATGTGTACACACCAGCAAGATACTTAAGCTCCTCTTCTGACAGTCGTATACTCATTATTCCCACTATGAAAACAAAGTCATATGGACAGCGTTCTTTGCATATCAGAGCCCAGCAACGTGGAATGAATTGCCCACTGAACTTAGACACAAAGACACAGTGATCACATTCAAGAGGTCTATCAAAACTCGCTTATTTCGACTGCAAGAACAAACTTAAAGACCTAATAATGTTTCCTACCTTAAATATTCTCAGCATGTTTTTTATTTTTTTAAATGTTTTTTTTTCTAATTTCATGGTGTTTGTTTTTGTAATAATATTATTATATGTTTTGTTTTCTTTTTATCTTATAGGTGTTGTCTAATGTTGTAAAACGCTTAGAGCTTCTAAAGATTAGGCGCTATACAAAGTCCTCATTATATTATTATTATTACTTAATTAGGTTCTCAGAGAAACGCTCGCGGACATAGCTGTTACGGTAGATTGACGCATTTTACGTTTAATCACAAGAGGACACATTGCATTTATGACGATTACACTTGAAAGGAACTAAAAGATAGAACTAGAACACAAATTTCAATTGATAAAAAATGATTTAATTTGTATTTATTTTTTAAAGTACTGCCTCCCCTCAGAGTGAGTGACATTTTCATTGATCGAAATTTCCTTACATATCATTAATTGCGGTGTACTAGAAATATCATTTGGAAAGAAAATGTAAAGAATTGTATGACCTATTTTTAAATTTGATATTTCAGTGTTGATCAAAATTTCCAGGTCCTATCTACCGTATTTGACGACAAAACAAGAGATACCTCAAAGTTTCCGTTACCAATTTTGATCGCGATTTTAAACAAATAGGAATCAATTTTTGGGGTATTTTCTGGTTTAAAAAATGGGATCCACGCCGGACCCCGCGTTATAAGCGGGTTCGCGAGTTATCGAGGGAGTGTTATATATATATATATATATATATATATATATATATATATATATATATATATATATATATGACCAAGAAATGCATAAGCCTCTCGTAAGGGACCAAAGGTTGGCTAGTTTTTAACGGCACTTTTAAAACATTTTTGGCTATGTAATGCAGATGAAATGAGAGCTAAGTGCCTTTTACAAGGACACAATGAGGCAGCGGACACGACATGGCAGGGGCGGGTATCAAACCCGCAACTCTTGGAATACGAGTTTGACGCTCTCCCCGTTTAACTACCGCGGACCCCTGCAATGAGGAGTAACAATTAAATACATTTGTAAAGGTCGGCAGCACCAGGCTTGATTTTATATTTCGCCATCTGTGGAAACGTTTATATTGCAAACGAGTAATATGTACTGCTGACATGAATTTTAATACGTGATTTAAGTTCTGAAGAAAAAAATTGTCAAAGTGCTCGCGTGACACTAAAGTAAATTAATAATCTTATATATATATATATATATATATATATATATATATATATATATATATATATATATATATATATATATATATATAGATAGATAGATAGATAGATAGATAGATAGATAGATAACTCGCTAATGAATTTCACTATTTGGCCGAATGTATTTTTTATCAACAACGCAAGTGTCACGTTAATATATACTTTTGTACAAAAGCAAATATAATAAAATGTATAACACTTTTAACTGTGAAGGAAAAAAATTCAACAGAGAAGTGTATAAAGGTATGTGAATATTGTACGAAATGATATTTAGTTCCTTACAATTCCATCAGTGTTCATCCTTTATTTATTTATTTATTATTATTATTATTATTAACAAAAATAGACTTCATCACATCCAACTTTCAAATTTTCCACACATGACTCGTCTTGCTATTTAATATAATTAATCAGGTTTAAACTTCTCGGCATCAGTTTCGATGTTTTGCGAGGAATTACATCAGACGGTTCTTTGACGCAGATCGCTGAAAATAACGTTGATGCTGCTGTTGCATAGTCATCCTCATCAATCTACCAATAACTGATCTACTTTCGATAAACTGTACTTTCTCTTAAAATCACGACAATGGACGTATGCATCGAATCAGTTTAGTTTCTGCGTGCTCGATACACCAAACGCAAAATGATTAAAAAAAATTATAGACGTCGGCAGCAGCAATGATTAAAATCCTGTCCATATGCAATGGTAGTCTGGCACTTATCGATCTGTCTGCATTACAAGTATCTATCCACACACATATCTTAAAAGACTCGTATATAAGTGTATATCTATTAGTTATTTTATCGCTTTAGTTTTTTCTTTCATTTTTCTTCTTATGAAAGCATATCACGTGTATTCGTGTTCCATTGACTGTATAGTCTCTTTAACAAACGTTCATTTATATTTATCTTTGAATGCAGTTGACCACCAATCGTTTTCATTTTCCTTTATATTACAGCCGTTCTCCTTATACTCTTTCTCTCCTCTTCTTTTTTCTTTTTCCTCTTCTACTTCTTTTTGCATGTGGCACTGAACTGAATCTTACTGCAGATGATGTTACAAAATTGAATATACAGTAACATCTGTTTTGGCGAACATCGTATGGGTTGTAAACCATTTTGTTTGATAAACAGGTGTCGCGATTCCAGACTAATGATAGTATTGAATAGTACAAATTATTTTAAAATTTGTCTGCTTTGAGCAAATATTTGTCTGAATCAGGTGTCCAAAATGACACGTTTCTAATATATCTGCTAAAATGTTTCTATATCACGGGGGAGGGAGTATTTTCTCCCAGATATCAATTAATTGACACGACTTTAGCGCGGGATTGATTATATCTTCTCTTTCCCTTTCCCGTTATTTGAAGGGCGTAGGATGTCCGCAGTGCCGGATTACCAAATAGGCAGAGTAGGCACCGGCCTCTGGGACCCACGACAACTGATCAGGGGCCCCCAGTGGCCGAGTGGTCTACAGCGCTCTCCGTCACGGATCACTGCCATCTCACCTGTCTGCGTGGGTTCGAGTCGCGGCCAATGTGGATATGTGAGAAAGCTTGCCGATAGCTTCTCGTTGGTTGGTGGTTCTTTCCGGGTTCTTCCTCCACCATATGATTAATACTGGCTGCCATGTATAGCCTATCTTGTGCTGAAAAATGGCGTTAAACCCTATGACAACAACAACGGATCAAAATAACATTGATTTGATCTTGAAAGAAAATTACAATCAAGCTTTCTTAAATTTTGTTTCCAAAAGATATAAAATGCATATGCTTAAAGAAAAAAAGAGTAGAGCAAAACGCATCAAAATATGTAAACCAAAGAGACTTTTGCCTGAAAAATGTTTCAGTGTGAAGTGGTGGGCATGTAATCAAACAAAGGTATCTTTAGTAAATAGAGTAATACGCTTGACCAAAAGCTTTTAAAAAACAGGACAAATTAGAGTAGAGGACAAATTGTTCAGAACTCAATACATATATTCCAAAGTTTGACTTATTTCATTACTGTACTATCGTCTAGTTCTGATAAGACCTTAAGTATTGTAGCACTTTCGATAGAGTTGTGTGTCTGTGTGTGTGTGTGTGTGTGATTTTGAACATAGCTTTAACAATTTTTCAGTCATATCGCTACGATGTCTGAAATGTGGCAGTTTATGATGATGTCTAGCACGGGCATTATGCCACAGACATGTAGCACGGTGTCCCACCCAGTCACATTATCCTGAAACCAGACCTACCAGTCTTAACACTAACCTCTTAATGCCGAGCGCAAAGCGTGGCAGCTGCAAGTACCATTTCTTATAACTCTTTGGTATGACTCGGCCGGGGTTCGAACCCGCATCCGAGGCAGTAGCTCTAACCACTTAGGCCACCGGAGCGGTCCGATAGTTATAAAATAGACATTAAAATAAGAACGATTCCATGCTAAATATAACTTATAACCCAGGATAATTTAGAGTTATTTTCAGACGTGCGGTGTTTTGTTGTCCTTTTTGCCTCACAACAATTTTCTAGACTAAAGTGTATCAGGGATACATTGGTAAATACTGAGGGGCGGATCGGGGGTCGACGGACTGGGATGGCGATTCCCCCAACCCACCCCTAATATGGAGCGCGAACTACCCCGAACGTTTCCTGGAGCAAGTTTTCTGTTACAGTTAGATGGTCAAAAGTATGCCCTGGAAACGCTTAAAATGCAGTAGCTTCACCAAGTGGAGGTACCGTTCCACAGTCCCCTCGCCCACTTTGTTTACACTCCACCTAAACAATACTAAATGATATTTTGGGATTTAAGGAATTTTAGTGAAAGCACAATATCATTATGAACAGTCATCGTGGAGCTGTAACTGTAACAAGATTTTCAAGACGGCCATATTAGAAGTCATAATAGCACCATTTTCACTGATGACCTACTAGAAAGACATCACAAGTCTTCGAGTTAACACATCATAGCAATTCATTTAGGAATAGTGACAAGATTTTTAAGATGGTCACTGTGGCACCATTTTCATTTAGAACTAAGCAGACAACATATGAAGTCATTTAATACTTTCTTTTTTAAAAAACATGGTAATACAACCATCATAGGAGTAGCAAGAAGATTTTCATCGTGTCCATTTTTGGATTTGAAAGTGGCACTGTTTCATTTAGGACCAACCAGAGATCACATGAGTACCATGGCAACATTACTTTTAATGCAAGAGTAGCTCAAACATTATTTGAAAGATGGCCACTATGGTGGGATGAAATGCGATGTGAAGTAATGATGGCAAGCTCATGCTAATGGTCAGACAAGACTGACCATCCCGTAAGCTCTTATGATCTATGACTAGCAGGGCTAAAAATCAACAATATTAATAATATTTAACAATTTTATTTTAAAAACAAATGATCAACAAGAAAAAACAAGACTATGACGAATGATCTGAAAAGATATTCACAAGAAATGAAGTCATTAAGTATTCTTTTAAATGCATTTCACACTCCAAGGTTTTAAAAAAAAGTTGGACCTCGAAGTAAATTCTGTTGTGTCCAGGATCTTGTCCTTAAGAATTTTCAGCTCCTGGTGTATAGTCTTTCACTGATTGGCAGCAACATACAGATCTTACCGTGTATCTACAAAACCTACTCATCCAAAACGGTAAATGATCAACACAGGTTTTATTATTCTCCAAATCTCCATAATTATGGCTTCTCTCTAAATTTCCTTCACAACATATTTTTGCACTGGATGCTATGTGTTTGATGATGTTCAGCTCTGCACAAGATCTATGATACTTGTAATAAAATACAACAAATTATTTCTTGCAAGACTAGTTCCTATGCAATTATGTGTGGCATTTAAAATACAGAGTATTCAATAGTTCTGTCCTTCTACTCTTCATCCAAATTGCTGGAAATAAAATCTCATCTCAGAAATAATTGTTCCATTCCTTAAGCTCAATTTAAAAGCAACTACCTCATTTGCAACAATTACTGAACAATATTTAACTGAGAGGTCGATTTGGTGTAATTGTCAATAACCAGACTGGTTGGACAGCTTTTCGACACAAATCCTCCCAATGTCGCAATGCAAATGGGAGAGTACTGCAACACTTTTCACGTCCTCTGGACAAGGATTGCCCCTAAAGCTGCAACGCCAAGTGCACCAAGAGTTAACAACCCCCAGCATGGTTTCTGCTCCCTGTCTTTTGTAGGCCGCTTGAAAAATTCCACAAATCCTTTCTGTAAAGAAAAAAATGTTAAAATTTAATGGGTAAATTTTTGCACAAAAGTGGAAAATGATACTACTAAACAGGCATAACATTCTTTTTAGGCTACTGCGCTGCTGTTTTCCCTCTGGCTCCTTCACACACACACGCACACGCCATAATTTATTCATTGTTGAACAATGACGTCAAATGACCTTGTTTACATTCCCATTATAGGGCTGCTCCTATTATAAACAGTCCTGAACTTGACCACCCCACAATTCTTCAAAGAATAATTTTTCAGTACTAAAGAAAAGCTTCAATTATTGGAACAACGCTGTACTGTATACATATCTGCACACAATATGCAATTACTTCACTCCACAGTCTTATTTGTATTATGTTATAAGCATTTACTGTTAACGGTACATTCTAAAAATTATAAATATGTCAGACGTGAAAACCTACCCATCCATTATGTTCTTTTGTCCAAGGATCAACTCTTTTTGAAATGAACTCACATGTCCAATTCACAATGCAGTCGACTTTATATGCCTGGCCTGATACCATACACTGCAGCGCCATGATGCCGCTGAACGCTAGGATGCCGACAACACGACCCCAGTTAAGTTCCTTCCCAATTAACTCCTCGTAAACTTTATATAAGGAATCAGCATTAACGTCAACCTGAGCACAATTGGAACACATATCACTAAACTGTTTCGAAAATCTTTCCTCAAATTCATCGCAAATCCTTCGCACAGTTAACAAAACCTCATTATCTGGAACTGTAATTTTCGGCGAAGTCGACCAGACGAAACCACCTTTCTTCAGCCTATAATTGATATAATCCGAAACGATGCAGTTCACGTTAAGTGTGAAGTCACTCACATCTTCTGCTTTACATTTACCACCCATTTTGATAAAAGTTTAACACCTGAACTTGATTTCTTTTACTTACGTATCTAGATTGCACTATCGTTCGCCTGTATCAGATCAGTATGCTAGTATAACCCTAAAAACATAACATTACCAATCACGTGACCGACGCTTTTTGTTTGATTGGTGAATCCAGCTAAACTGGGGTTATCTAATACCTAGGTATTTACCATAGAATTAACCATACTTTCCAGTACTTTCCGTAAAGTTCTGATTCTCATAACAAGTATTTTCTTATTTGCTAAATATATTCTTGATAAGATACGTCATTGTAAGCGTTATCATTGGATAATAAGCCTGGGGTGAATCCTAAAGAAGAAAAATAGACTATTGAAATTGATTCTGGCTCAATCTCTCTCTCTCTCTCTCTTCCTCTCTCTCTCTCTCCCCTCTCTCTCTCTCTATTGAGATATATATGAGATGGTTACTATATATAACTTAAATAACTTACTATATATGACATCATCGATTTTTAGTCAAAATAAAGGGATTATTTCAAATGTAAAGAATTGGTTTGGTAAATGTAAGAAAGAAAAGCCTATGTCAGGAAGAAAGAAAAAAAAAAAAAACAGAGGCGGGAACATACCAGAATAGGTGGCAAGGTGCATCAGTGGTTAGCCAACCAGATTCGCGACCGAAAGGCACGGGTTCGAATACCACCATCGGATAAGCCCGTCTCCGGCTACATTGATGTGTACTTTCGCAACGCACCAAATAACCTACTTGAGATGTTCCGTAAAGCAAAACTCAAATCGAACATACCCATTAAAAAAATCGCGTACTCTTAATTGATTTCACTTTTAGAGAATGAACCCCACTCCTGCATTCTTTGGCTAACCTGTTTTTTCTCAGTTTTATATACATATATTTTTATTGTTTTCTTTTCCAATCTGAATTACTGACGGATGAGCTTTAAGTGCCCGATTTCAAACATTTTGGTTTTAACGGTAGATCATTATCTTAATTTGCCTATAGACCCAGTGATGAATTTCCAATTATCAATCATTAATAATTATAAAAAAATATTTTTAGAAAAAGAAACAAACGAGAAATATCTACAATATTAGCTGTTTAATCTACAGTTTCTAAATGAATAAAACACGTGATACAGTTTCATCGAAATCCTTGCACTTTATTCTCTCCCTCTGTCTGTCTGTCTGTGCCTCCCGCCGTTAAGTAAAGAAAAAAAAGTGAAAAACTGGAGTGAGAGAGAAAGAAGAATTTAACCTGTCTGAAAGCACCGAAATGGAAATTACACTAAGTGACCTAAAAGAACTGAGGTGCACTTTCCATTGAATTTTCAACAGTGTTTAATGATTCAAATGATACAATGTTGCAAAAGCTTGGGGACAAAGGCTATGACGTAGATTCCTTGTCCAGGATTCGGAACCGGCACAGAATTTAACAGTATGACAGACGGGACGAGACATACCACGGAAACACAATTGTAAAGAGACACGGAGGCTGAAATGGACACTGGAGATATGACAGACCCAACAACCAATACTGATAATTCCAAGACACCGACTGACAATACTTCGGGGGGGGGGGGGGGGCGGCAGTTTCGCCCCTCCCAAATACATAGAATAATTTTAAAATAATTTACTGTTTTTAATAATATCATATTTTAACACCATTTTTTAAATCACAAGTATATGCAACCAAAAGCGGCAACCTGGACAACAGACAAAATGGAGGGAAAAGACGTCCGTGTTTGGTCTATAAATGTTAATGGGGTTAATAAGGAAAAAATATTAAATTTAAGTAAAATAAATTATGACATAATATTTATACAAGAATCACATAATGGATTCACAAAAAAATTAACAACACTTTGTGAAGAAAAAATGAACGGAATTTTAATTTTAAATAACTACACAGGGAGAGATACAAAAGGGGGGGGGTAGCAGTAATAATTAAAAATAAAATAAGATGTAAATGGGAAAGGAAGGAGGAGGGAATTTTCTTTAAAGGGAGACTTTTACACAAAGTAGTTGGAGATATTCATTTAGTTAACATATACTTTCCGACAAATAAATACCAAAAACAACAATTTAAAGAAAAATTGTCCAAATATTTAGAGAAATATACCATGGAAAATCTTATACTTGGGGGTGATTATAATCGGGTGGGGGATTCAATAGATAGGAGAGGTCCTTTAACAGCAAATGATCTTAGATTTAAACCTGAAATGGAATATTTTTTAAAATCTCATAAACTAACAGACATATATAGAAAATTGAATATGCTGAGAAAAGAATTCACGTATGAATATAAAATAGAAGAAGGAAGTAGACTTGGTAAATTTTTGGGAACCAATTTTGATAAAAATATATATAGAGATGCAGGAATTATAGATTTCAAATTTCAAATCAAAACCTGATCTTTTTAGATTTAGAAATAAAACATAAAAATAGATGGGGTAAAGGGGAATGGAAGCTCAACTGTAAAGTTCTAGACGAACCAGAATTCGTCAAAGAAATTAAAGAAGAAATAAAAGAGTTTATAAATAAAGGAAATAGAGACATCATCAATGAATGAGATAATCTAAGGAAAATATTCATTAAAAAAAGCATTAATATATTCAACAATGAGATCATTCAGACTTAAAATGGAAAAACACATAATTATAGACTTACTTAAAACTAATTTAACCGCAGAAAGAGGAAAATTTAAAAAGGAAATTAGGCAAAATATTAGAAGGTGGAAAAAAAGGAAAAGAAATTAAAGTGGGCAAATTTACACAAGTATATAAAAAAGCAAGAGGCTTATATAAAAGAGAAGAGTTAAGGAGGGGGGAGAGATCTTTAGATAGTCTAAAGATAGGGGAGAATGGAAAAATTTCAGACAAAAAGAAATTCTAAATTATATAAAGGAGTATTATAGCGGATTATATCAATCTGAAGTAATAGAAGATGATGTGATAGATGATTATTTAAAGGAAATAGAATGCGAGATGATATCATCAGAACATAAAGACTTATGTGATGATTTCATCTCGACAAATGAAATAACAAGTGTCATTAAAAATTTAGCAACAGGGAAATCGCCAGGTAGAGATGGACTCACCGCAGAATTCTATATTAAATTATGTGGTGAGTTGTCGCCTATACTAGAATGGTTGTACAATAATATATTATTAAAAATGATAAGATGACCAGCAGTATGAGGGAGGGAATAATTATCTTAATATACAAAGGGAAGGGGGATAGGGAAGATCTAAAAAAAATTGGAGGCCCATCTCCCTCCTTAATACAGACTATAAAATTCTAAGTATGATTTTAGCAGAACGGATAAAAAAAGGCATGGATAAAATCATTAATATAAATCAGACATGTGGAGCTAAAGGGCGTGATATTCAAAACAATATTTTAAATATTAAAACAATTATTGATTTTATAAATATTTCTGGTCAAAAAGGTGCTATGGTACTTATTGACCAGGATAAAGCCTTCGACAGATTAGAGCATAACTATATACAAAAGGTTTTTAAAAAATTTGGATTTGGAACTAACTTCAAAAAATGGACCAAAATCCTGTACAACGGAATAACTTCAAGTGTACAGGTAAATGGCGCCAGTACAGGAAAATTTGAAATCCAAAGATCGGTGGGGCAAGGCTGCCCCCTATCTATGCTACTATACGTAATAGCAATAGAAATTCTAAGTATAAAAATACGACTAAATAAACAGATTTGAGGGCATCAAAGTTCCAAATATAAGAGAAGAAGTAAAAATGCTTCAACATGCAGATGATTGCACAAACTTCATTCGGGATTCCCAATTCCTTCAAACACCTTATAAAGGAATTTGACAACTTTGGTAAGGCTTCGGGATCCCGAATAAACCATGAAAAAACAGACATTCTAAAAATAGGAAACTGGAGGGGAAATCACTCTGGGTTACCCCCACAACAAATCAAGGATAGGTCAAAGCTTTAGGAATATACTTTGGCCAAAATGAAGAAAAGGAAAATTATAACCAAATAAAAAGGAAAATAAAGGAAAATGTGAATATCTGGGCGCTTACGCCACTATGTATTATGGAACGGGCCCAAGTGACCAAGACGTACATGTACGTCAACATCAATTATATTACAAAATCTTTAGACTTTAAAAATTATATTTTAAAGATTTTAGACAATCGGATTATAGACTACATATGGGATTTCAAAACTCATTACATAAAAAAGGAAACTATTTATAAAGCAAGTGAAGGGGTGTGTGTGCTAGCAATGTCTAGCCCGCTACTTGTTAAATATACAAACATTATTAATAGATTTAAAAGTTTAAAAACAAACCCTGACATACCGTGGGAGGGTCTTTATATATATTGGTTTGGCCTCTCAATGAGGCATAGAAAGGACATTTACCAAAACAACAACTTAAGTAGAGTGTTAGAAACACCGCGAAAATTTAGAGAAATTAAGCAAATTCTAGTTAAGTATAGGGACAGAAAAGGACCTAGAAAGGAAAATTACTTATACATGGATAAGGGAAGAAATAACCAATAAAATTAAAAGCATGGTAGAAATAGAAAACGTACATGTAAATTGGAAAAGAGCGTGGGGAAACTGGGTCAAATTAGGCTCACTTAAGATAGAAAGCCTCTGCTTCAAATACATGCACAATGCATGGTTGACAGGAGAGGTCGCAGTGAGGCGGCATATGGTCAGAGTACCGCCTATATGCCCACTGTGTAAAAAAAACAATTTTTAGCAAGATTCATACAAAGATATACTGTGAGAACAGGAAGACTAAACGACAAAAAATAATTAAAGAAATTAAAAGTAAAGAAACATACAAGACACAAAACATTCTATATTTAGACGGAAACTTCGACAAACAAGCTTTGTATCAGATTACTAATTACATAATCGACACTATGACAGCATGTGGACAGGTAATCAAAATTGGACGTGACTAAACTGACAAGACTCTCTACTAGGGCTAAGCAATCCCTTTACAAACCTTAAGGATAACAACATGGGTATTAAAGAGGGAAGGACAGGGTTCTATATGGAGCAAGTACGATTGATGATGTCATGGGGCTATACCACAAGGCGCCAAGCGAAGTGAACAGGCCCATGGAAGAGATTGGAAAACACTCCATATATGAATTTTATAACACGTACAAACACACACACTCACACATACAGACAACAGTCTCTAAACTCCAATTATAAGGAACCTACTTCTATCTTAAACCTCACCCTAGAGGAGTAAAAATCTTCTGTAAATTTTGGCAACTAAATAAATAAGAGATAACCTGCTCGAGGTGGGAGAAATACAAATAATTAAACAAAGTACGGACCTCACCTCGAGCACAGTTCTAATCTCATGATATAGAATGCGAGAGCGACACATAATAGCATATACATAAACCACTAAGGTTTTATTTTTATACAAGCACACCGCTGACTCGCCAAAATCCTAAATTTTATAAATCGTCTATTGAGAACAATACTCAGAAGAAAAAGATAAGACAACTGGGTTATAATTTGATAATAATTTGCTGTCCCAACATGGAAACATATATAGCAGTCATACCATATAGCACACACACATAGCACACACGAGACATAGGTGACCCCTAGCAAGGGTCAACTATTAAAACTAGGGAAGGAATTCCGAGCAGGTGATAGAAACCGTTCTCGGAGGAACAACCCTATAGAAACACTCGGACTTCTTAGAAATACCCCAACCAAATATTTCTATAAAATAAAAAAAAATAAAACAAATTCAAAATTCAAAATTCTTTTTATAAAATAACACATACAACACACCTTCATGGGATGCATAAACACATAAACACTTTACTACCTTTGGCTAGGTTGGGGGATCTGTCTGGTGCCCCCCCCCCCAAGTACTTTACTCTGACATGTATGCATATATATTTGTTTAAAAAATAGAAAATAAAACGAAGAAAAGTTCTTAAACAGACCAGTTAACCCTGCTTAAATACCTAAAGGTATCTGTGTGTATATTTGTGTGTATATGTGTTGGTCAGCCACAGTACGTCCTTTGACATCCATGGATTGATCTCTCTCTCTCTCTCTCTCTCTGATGGTAAAGGAAACAGTCTAAGAGCCTAACCATTTAATTTAATTTGGGGTGGGGTGGATTTTGGTCAGTCATGGTATGTATTTTGATTTCGAAGGATTCATCTCTCTCTCTCTCTCTCTCTCTCTCTCTCTCTCTGGATATATGATGGCAAAGGCAATAAAAAATTTTTTGTTGGGGGGGCTGGGTATAACATTTGAAGCAGCATATTCTTGTTTGCTTTTACCGCAAGGTAATTTTTTTTTTCCAACTATTATAACCGCTTCGGAGGCATAGTGGTTAGAGCGTCCGCCTCCAGTGATGGAGGTTTGCGGGTTCGACCATCGATCGAGTCCTACGAAAGACTTTTTTTTAAAAATGGGGTAGGGGGAACTTGTATCCCGCCTCACGCGGTACTCAGCATTTAGATGTTAGTGCTAGGACTGGTCGGCTAGCTGTCAGAATAATGTGACCGCGTGGGACATGTCTGGTGCATGATACCGAAGTGCTAAACATCACAACGCCACGCTGCAGAAATCTTAGCAATGTCACTAAAATTGTTAAAATTACGTTAAAAATCTTAAACACACTCTACTAGTATAATACTTTTTTGTTGTTGCTTTAAATCAGAGCAATAATGTTTTTTTCAAGCTACTTGACAGCTGAAATTTTTTTGTTAAAACGATCCTAGAACCCATCCCACCCCATCGAAAATTAAAGTGAGATGGGTTGGATTACCTCGTGTATTAATTTCGATTATCGTATTCATCACTCGGTTCGATGTATGCGCCAGGGTTCGACTGATAACGGTGCACGCATCTGTAAAATATTTTGTACATGGCGGCACATTTTACTGGGAGGAAAAATTCCTGTGGTGGAAAAAAAATCCAAACGCTGATCTGAATAACAATATGTAGCGAACACACCACTAATAAGCAGTTGTCGAAAGTAAGATTCATGATTCGCGCCCCTTCTCTTCCTGTCGTACCTCACCTCTTTTATATCGCGCGGGGGCGGCACAACCGAATGGGCTGAGGGATTTTTACTTTCCTTACGTAAATCAGCTTTTAATGACATTAGGCATCTGGTTGTATATCAAAGAGACAGAATATATATATATATATATATATATATATATATATATATATATATATATATATATATATATATATATATATATATATATAATACAAATCATATGGCGAATAACAATCCTTTCAGGTGCACTGGATCCAGCAAGGGATCACGCGTCAGGGATTGATTAAGATAAATGCAATAAATTAACAAGGTACAGTGCGAAACTAGTATCTAACTAGCCCTGGCGCTTTCGACACTTTAATGTCTTTTTCAAAGGCAAATACAAAACATAGACAAGACAAACGAATAAAACAGAAAAACGGTTATTTTTGCAAAACTTTACATGGCTGTTTTAAGAGGAAATAAACCTTTAAATTTATCATGTTTCAACTAGTTTATTTCAACTTGTTGCTGATACTGTAAAATAGTTGTATTGACCTAGAAATCAATGAGCCATACCGACATCTGTTATTTTATAAAAATGTACGTAAGAGCAAATTATATCCCGGATATTTCATTGTTATAGTAGTCATAGGCTATTAAGCAAATTTAGAGAATTATTTAAAAGAAAAATGTGTTGGCTGCAAAAGATAATTTTATTTGTGTATGGCTGTATTTTTCTTCTTTTTTCTTCTTCTAGTCTTCTTGGTTTAAGCCGCTTGGTTTCAATGTTCTAAGGCGGTGTATCCAGTAAGATTCCTCTTCTTTCCCGGTATGGGAACTCCAGTATGGGTTGTGAGCAATTGCAATAAGTGTTATATCACTGAAAGTGTGGCCAGGGGAGGTGAAGTGTTCTGCGACCGGGCTTCTGTACAGCTTCTTTGTCATCCAATCAGATCTATGAAGGTTGATCCTTTTTATGTAGTTTTCAGTTTCTCCGACATAATAAAGGCAACAGATCTGACATGTATGAGATAAATGACATTCTCTGTTTTGCCCGTTTTGGTTGGACCATGTATGTTTAGTTTTTCTCTAGTCACTGTGCTAGAAAATGTTCTGGTCTCTATCATATGTTGACAGGTTTTGCACCTTTTATCACCACAGAGGCCAGATTGACTAGGATATATATATATATATATATATATATATATATATATATATATATATATATATATATATATATATATATATATAGAGAGAGAGAGAGAGAGAGAGAGAGAGAGAGAGACTGCACAAGACTTGTTTTCACTAAATTAAAATTTATTAAATAATAAAATCTCTCTCTCTCTCTCTCTCTCTCATAAGTAAAGGAAAAAGACAACGTGTAAATTTGGGGATAAGAAAAGAATGTCAGCTGTATGAAAATTTTCGATGTGCACCAAGTAACCTTCAGGAACCCTAATTATATGTGAATCTTGGTTGCATGATAACACGAGGCCCTGATTGGCTACATTAACAATTAAGGGTGTTTTTCCATGCGAATTTT
Organism: Sinohyriopsis cumingii; assembly: GCA_028554795.2. Classification (NCBI taxonomy): domain Eukaryota; kingdom Metazoa; phylum Mollusca; class Bivalvia; order Unionida; family Unionidae; genus Sinohyriopsis; species Sinohyriopsis cumingii. The sequence goes on along the minus strand of CM068840.1, from coordinate 107,843,894 downwards.
CGTGTTTTATGTATGTATTACCCAGCAAAATTCGTCAGTCTAAGATCTAAGACGAAATCTTAGCTCCGAGACGAATAGCGAGTATTTGATCGTTAAAAGGTCAATGGGACGTGTACATGATGATTCAATAAAAGAGGGAAAGAGACTAAGGGAAACTAGGTTCCATGTCCACGTCAGAATATGAGAACGTTGGATAGAAAGATTCTACGTTGAATAGAAAGGATCCCTGGCGGATTAAAGAATCCACGCCCGAAAGAAAACTGAAGACCATAGGGAACAGAGTGTTGATGTACAAGTCGACTCCAACCGACAAACTAGTGACCAGCAACCAGATCAGGTTATGAAGTTATGCTGGACAAAAGTTCCTAACGCTCACTCGATTTTATGGTGCAGTGTGTCATATGTGTGTAAACGGATCTGCTAATTGCAGTTTTAATAACTTTTGGTAACTATTTTCGAATAGAAGTGCATCCCTCAAATGTCTTGTACAATTTTTTTTTTTTTTTTGATCTAATTAATTAAATGTTTTATTTTGTATGCGCGCCACGAGTTCTTCCATCATATATCTCTGTTCATATCTCCATTTATTCCATCCATTAATGTTATATTTGATTGATCACTCGATCCGGGTTATAATACCGAGGTCGATTGTCCTCAAGATAATGATAACCAACCTCACCAACCCATAACACTTAGCCAAGCACAAAGTGCTACGTCTGTGCGGGCTGCACCTACAGGATCACTGATGCCGGCGGTCAGTCTGGACGAGAAACACCTGCCCTTTTGCACCATTCTGCGGTACCTAATTGTACCGGACGAGCGGTAGAAGGACCATGTCGTGCCACCAACCCTGTGTGGTCATCAAAGGTCTACAGGCTAGAGCGTGCGGATGCTAAGACCGGCCTCCTGAACTTTAAACACTAAAATGTCGGATGTCTTTTAGATCTTGAACCCACAGTATTTTGCTTTTGTTTTGCTGCTGCTGAGGCGGAGCACCTCGTCGACTCTGAGCGATTCTGCTTGGGTTACAATGTAAGCAATAGTCTTGTCCTTCTGAATCTTACCAACAGGTTTCTTTTATATAACTTTTCGGATTTCCTGCTCAGTCGGCTTTACCTTTAAACTCATGCTGAAACATCTACTCGACATATCAATCTATTTCCGCTATCCTAAGTGAAGATCTCACGACAACCGCTTAAGGGTCATGTTCTGGTGACCTTTGAATTAGCCAATGGAAATGCAGCTTTCAAAAGTTTCAAAGTGAATCAAATGGTTGGGTACACATGTATGCTCTTCATCCACAGTGATCTGTCTCCAAACGCGAAGTTAAAAGACTTAATTTGATTGGTTGATAAAATTAACGATTATGGTAATAACATGACCCCTAAACGGTCGTCGTCAGATCTTCACGTAGGACAGCGGAGATCTGATTTTAATCAGATTGCTCCGCACTGAACACTGCCAGATACGCGAGATTGTACCATTTAATGCAGGTCTCGACAACTCGTAAGTTTCCTGGGTTTCTTTTATGGTAATCCCATGAAAGCTGTGCACAATGATAGTATAAGAAAGGGGCCAGTCGGAACCCGGTATGGCCTACATAGCGACTGCAGTGATCACATCCACGTGGTGGGTCTGTTCCAGAGTCTACCGTGCCGAAATGCTAGGCGTCGAGCGTGACCGCGAGTGTGTGGGCTTCCAGCCATTTAGCTTTCTTGCTGCGCTAACTGAGGAGGATTCACTTAAGTCTTCAATCGCCAGCTCCTCAGGATTATCTGCTTAAGTGATGCAAACTTTAATAATCTCCTCGTGCTTTTCTTGGTTTATAAACGAAATCACCTGCCAACACAAAGCGCCTCAAAACCTTGAGGTCAAGTATTTGGTCACCTCCACCATCCAAAACCCACACTGCATTTGGCTTAGTCGCTGTAACCTGCTGCATGGACTCCCAGTTATCGCCCTTGTAGAACTTTATCCTGAACACTTCGCAATGTGGAGGCCTTGTAGACAATGAGTTCCACTGCTAGCCACCCTAACGCGATGTATTCACCGCTACTGTAGATGTCGCCACCAGCGATGCCCCTTAGGAAGATCGCCTGCTTGGCTATATGGTTGATGTTTTACTCCTGTTTTGTCGACGCACCTTTTTCATTATTCCACGTTCCAGCGGCGGGCCTTTGTCAGGCCATTTCATCTGGTGGCATTTTCAGAGTGTACCATCATCCACTGTAGCAACACAGTTGAGGGGCTGAGATGGGTCATATTGTTCGAGATTTGTTTTCGCACTTAATAAAAGCCGTACATAACTGTTGCCATCGGGTGGGTGTTTCCGAAGCAAGGCTTGTCAATGACAATAAGGAGCCTGTTGTTGTTGTTGGCATCCATTAGTCTCGAGAGACGATGGAACTGCGCCCATGAGAGATGTCCCGGTTGGTGGCTGTGCAGCGTCTGCTGTGGCTAAGTAGTCCAATGCGGGAGTGGCAGTCCCTGCTGCACTTACTGCACTTGAAGGTTGTGTCAGGTGTTGGATGAAGTTGCTTCTTCTTCCTCTGCGATCGTCTTTCATCAGCTAGCAAGCGTTGCTTGTCCTCTCCGGCTTTCAGACCAGTGATCAGAGCATGTCGACAGCTTGATCTGTCTAGAACGAGCTCTTCCCAGGTGTTGACATCGATATCAAGGGCTTTCATGTCATGCTTACAGACATGCTTGAAGCGGAGATGTGGCCGTCCGATCGACCTTTTGCCAGAGGCGAGTTCCGAATAAAGAATGTCTTTGGGGATCCGTCCGTCAACCATCCGACGTACATGGCCCAGCCATCTGATGCGGCGTTGGCGGAGGAGTGTGATCATGGTGGGAATCTTGGCACGCTCGAGCACCTCGTTGTTTGTAACTCGATCGCTCCAGGTGATCCCGAATATGCGTCGGAGGCATCTCATGTGAAAGGCGCTCAGTCTTTTCTCTTGTGAGGCGTACAGAGTCCAGGTTTCACTGGCATACATGAGAGTGCTTAGCACGCATGCACGGTACACGGTGATCTTAGTGTTCATGGTCAGCATGCTGTTGGTCCACACTCTCTGCGACAACCTGGAGAGAGTTGTTGATGCCTTTCCGATTTGCTTGTTGAGCTCAGCATCGAACGAGAGGTTGTTGGTGATGGTAGAGCCGAGGCACAAGAACTGACTCACCACCTCAAGTTCGTAGTTGTTGATGATGATGCTTGGGGGGTCCGCGTCCTGAACCATCACGTTTGTTTTCTTTAGGCTTATGGTTAACCCGAACTCATCGCATGCTTTAGCAAAGCGGGCCATCAGGCGCTAAAGCTCAGTTTCTGTGTGGGTGGCTAGAGCAGCATCGTCTGCGAAGAGCATGTCTCTGATGGTTACTTCACGCACTTTGCTCTTTGCCTTCAGTCGTGCCAGGTTGAAGTGTCTGCCGTCTGATCGTATGTGCAGGTAAATCCGTTCTGTGGACGTCCCAAAGGCATGCTTAAGCAGGACTGCGAAGAAGATGCCGAAGAGCGTGGGGGCAAGGACACAGCCCTGTTTAACTCCACTGCGGATGTCAAAGGGGTCGGATGTTGAGCCATCGTACTGCACTGTGCCTTTCATGCCATCGTGGAAGGACTGGACTGGATCATGCTTAGCAGCTTTGGAGGGCAACCAATTTTCGCCAGGATTGTGAAGAGTCCGTCTCTGCTGACCAGATCGAATGCCTTGGTGAGGTCTATAAAGGCCAGGAAGAGGGGTCTGTGTTGTTCTCCGCATTTTTCCTGCACTTGCCTGACAGAGAAGATCATGTCGATTGTGGACCTCTCTGCGCGGAACCCGCACTGCGACTCTGGGTAAACTCTGTCAGCAAGCCTCTGCAGTCTGTTCAGGATGACGCGTGCGAAAACTTTGCCCACGATGCTGAGAAGTGATATGCCCCTGTAGTTGTTGCAGTCGCTTCTGTCGCCCTTGTTCTTGTACAGGGTTATGATGTTAGCATCTCTTATGTCCTGAGGCACTGCACCCTCGTCCCAGCACTGGCAGAGGAGGTCGTGCAGGTGTGTGAGCAGCACGCTACATCCACAATTGATGAGTTCTACTGTGATGCCATCCTTCCCTGGGGCTTTACCTAGGGACAGTTTCTCTAAGGCCTTCTTTAGTTCGTCTACAGTAGGTTTCTCATCCAGTTCGGCCATGAGAGGGAGGTTTTCAATGGCGTTGAGGGCATCATTGGTCACGTGGTTCTCTTTGGAGTACAGTTCGGAGTAGTATTCCACCCAACGCTCCATCTGCTTGCGCTTGTTGTGGATGGTATCGCCTGTGGCAGACTTCAGTGGTGCTGTCAGTTTCTTCGTGGGACCCATTGCTTTCTTTATGCCATCGTACATGCCTCTGATGTTTCCAATATCTGCTGCTGACTGGATACTCTGACAGAGCTGAAGCCAGTATTCATTGGCACACTGCCGTGCTAATCTCTGCACTTTGCTTCTGGTAGACCTGTATGCCTGTAGTGTCTTCTGACAGGGGGATCGCTTGTATTGCAGGTGAGCACTGCGACGCTCTTCTATGGCTGGCATGAGTGTGGCAGAGTTAGCCTCAAACCAGTCTTTGTTCTTTGATTGCTTCTTACCAAAGATCCGTGTGGCTGTGCTGTATACAGTCTCTTTGATGTGATCCCATCTTTCTTTGGCACTGCCGTTGGGTGGTTCTGAATCAAACGTCTTGGAAAGAGCATAGGTGAATTCCTCAGCCTTGTCTGGATATGATGTCTTGCTCACATCAATGCGTGGTTGACCCTCTTGCCTAGAGCGGTGGATCTTCTTTGGCTGAAGCTTCATTTTGCAGCACACCAGCGAGTGGTCGGTGTCGCAGTCAGCACTGTGGAAGGTACGGGTAAGAAGCATACCCTTCATGGCTGACCGTCTTGTAATGATCAAGTCCAGCTGGTGCCAGTGTTTAGACCGGGGATGCCTCCAAGACACTTTGTGCTGTGGCTTTGTCTGAAAGAATGAATTGGTGATGCTGAGTTCGTGGTACGAGCACATCTCTAGAAGGCGCTGCCCATTCTCATTCATCTTCCCAATACCAAACTTGCCAAGACAGGAGGGCCAAGAGTCATGATCGGCACCCACCCTAGCATTGAAGTCGCGCATTAAAATAAAGTTCTCCTTCTTGGGAAGTTTGTTGATGAGCGAGTTTAACTCATCATTAAACTCATCCTTGGTATCTGTGGAGGATCTTAGTGTGGGAGCGTAAACGCTGATCAGGTTGATAGGCCCGTTTGAGGTGTGGAGGCGGAGGGATAGCAGTCTTCCATTTCCTTGTTGGCAGGGTTCTATCATCCCCAGCAGAGTGTTCCTGACAGCGAATCCAACACCAACTCTCTGGCTTCATCTGCACTCTTTCCTTGCCAGAAGAATGTGTAGTTCTTTTCTCTGAGGGACCCAGAATCTGGTAGTCGTGTCTCCTGTAGTGAGGCGATGTCGACCTGGAGCCTTGCAAGTTCGTCATTGATGACTGAAGTCTTACGAACATCACTGATTGTCTGGAGATCATCTGAAAGCCCAGTCAGCATGGTCCGGACATTCGAGGTACCTAGCTTGAGGATTGAAGTCTTCTTTTTTATTTTTATTTTGTTATTTCTTGGTGCAGTACTTGCAGTCTGCTTGTCAGGTACTCGCGTACCTTAAGCCTTACGCACCCAGCAAGGCAGGCGAACTGAGGCGGGACGGCACCTTATTGGCTGGGGGCTGCCCAGTTTGAGGCGAGCGGTAGCTGTCCAGTGAAACAAGTTGGTCTCTCCCACTGTCAGAAGCAACCTCTGGCGTCTGGCTCTACGCCAATCGAGCAGTGATTTATAACCGGTAAACTGCTGATTCCCGTGTTGTGTCGACGCAATGGAGCGAAGCTGGAGTGTCCTCTCCAGGGCGCAAGCCTGGGCAGGGTGATATGGAGAATCAGCTGTTGCCCATGCAGATGATCCCCCCTCTCCACGCAGCTGATGGATCCAAGGGAAGGACAAACCGATACGTCATGGCACCAGCTGCGTCGCAGGAGTTGCCGAGATGACACTGAAATCAATGCCAAGTCGCCTTAGGGACTCCGTCTCCAGATTTTCTGTTGGGATTTACTCCCTTAGCCTTTCCCTCGAGAGGGTATAATCGCAAGGCAGCGAAGGTTTGAAATCGGAGTTTACCTTCTCCTAGATTGGCGACCACCCAAGGTTAACGAGCCCCATCTGCCCGAAGCATCTGGTTTTGAGGCGACAGAAGCTCGCCTGTCATCCCTTCTCCAGTCAGTTTAAACAGGTTCCGCCACTCGTGAAGGCCTGGAGCTGGATTTGGATTTCAGAGGCTCTATCAGACGCAAGCCATTGGGAGATTTCCAAGGGAAGTGGGTGCTTATCTCCCACATCCACCCCCGGCGATGACAACCCTTGAAACCCATGGAGCCTACGCCTTCTTTTATGCACAATTGTAACGATTTCCCTACACTTACGCTTTTCCGTACTCGGTAGAAATTATCGACCACGGTCCACTTATCCTGGCCACTGCCTTGGATTAGAAACTATGCGCTCATTAATTATTTTTTACCCAGGGAAAGGGGTAGAAGAGTAGCTTTTGCGCGCTCGGCGTCCATTTTGCTGCCCAGGATTAGGAGTCCGCCTCGTTTTTTGTACCCTTGCAGGAGGTTAACGTTTCCGATTTCAGGCGGATCATCCTCTTCCATATAAAACGTAACAAACAGATACGTAGCAATGTCTACATCAAATTTATGCGAAAGCTGAGGTACCAACCCATGTCCAACTTAATGTCGACTAGTCGTAGAAACTCAGAATTAGCCATTTTTCTTTTCCATGCGAACCCGAGCTCGCACCTTTCACTTCCGCAGCGCACCTCGCATTCACTCCCATCCTGCACCCTGTAAAGCAGGGGCACACAACCCCCAGCCTGCGGTCCTGATCCTGCCCGCGAACGTGTTGTGTCCTGGCCCTCAGGGCAAATTCAAACAACACAAAAATCTGGCCCGTGAACAGTAATTATAGTAAAGAAATTAGAAATCCATTGGGCTACTAACAAATGTGCGACCTATATCAACCTGACAGAGCTTAAGTCTAATTCATTTATTAACGTTAATCTCGTTTACCAAGTCGCTGCTGTAAAGAACATGTAGTATTGTGTTTGCGGCCCTCCAATGGTATTAGAAAATGCAATCTGGCCCTTGGCCGAAAAAGGTTGTGCACCCCTGCTGTAAAGGCTAAAGTTCACCATCCTCTGCGCAGGCGCTGCGCATGTACTTGGCAGTACATCCTAATGCAGCATTTTCCACAACTTTCAATGCTTTCAAGCACATATGTTGGTACCTACAGCCATTGCGATATATCTTAGCACTATACGTCTTCAAATTACAGTTTATGGTATTGAAAACAGCACTTTATTGGTTTTCATTCGTGAACCCACCATTATTACTGGCCGCCCACGTGAGGTCGGAACCAGGATTTTAATTTTGGATTTGGATTTTTTTTTAACGTAGCTTTAACAATTTTTCAGTCATATCGCTACGATGTCTGCAATGTGGCAGTTTATAGTGATGTCTAGCACTGGGGCATCATGCCGCAGACATGTAGCATGATGTCCCACCCAGTCACATTATCCTGACACCAGGCCGACCAGTCCTAACTTTAACCTCTTAATGCTGAACGCCAAGCGAGGCAGCTGTTAGTACCATTTTTTAAGTCTCTGGTATGACTCGGCCAGGGATCGAACCCACGACCTCCCGCATCCGAGGCGGACGCTCTAACCACTAGGCCACCGGAGCGGATTTTAATAGTTTAGTGAACGACATATGATCACACAATACAACACCCCCACACACCCACACCCACGTGCTTAAGCAGGTGGATGTAAGTATAAACTCAGTATAAATTTTTGCTACCATTATGATTTATATACATCTGCAGAACTACGATTAAAACCCGTTCCATTTTTTATCGTCTAGCACTTCTCAATATATATGTCTACCTATCCATTACGTATATGTATGTGTGTTTGTCTGTCTTTCTACACGGATAAATAGCCTTTTTGTATCAGTTCGTTATTCTATTAAGATATTCTTTCATTCATTTCTCTATATAATTTGTTTATATAATTTGTTTACTGTTTGCTGTTTGTTAACTTTAATAAATGTAATTGCATATTTTTCATTGACTACAGTTGTCTACTGACCATCCTCCTTAATTTCTTAATTATTTAAAACCGTTTTCTTTTTTCTCTTTTCTCTCCTCCTTTTTAACTGATCCTTCTCATTTCTTATTCTTCCAAGAGGCACCGAGCCGTATGGTCGAGGAAGTATAACTTCAATATTCCATAAAGGCCGTTTTTAGCGGATATCTACTGGATTATAATCCATTCTGTCCAATGAAAACAGGTGTTCATAATTTACGATGGTAACTGGAATGTCTGAACTAACACTGGGACATTATCTGGTGTCTCAAAACACGCCAACACAAGAGATTTGTTTAGAAGTATAGACAGTCCTAGACTTTATTTCGGTAAGACCAAAAGCGTTCTGCAAAAACACGAAAAGATCTCATCACGTATTAACTACCACCCATTACTTTATAATTTGTCCCTGAAATAGAGCTGTTTTATTGATGTAAGTTCTAAGTTTGAGTATCTGCCAATTAAACATTTGTACAATTTTTGTTCCCTTTAACTCGTTATTTCTGACTTCATGCAAGAATTAGACCTCTTTTACAATTCCTCTCCCGGCTTTCTAGCGCTGACGGATTTACCTCCCTTACACAATTCTAGCGCTAACGGCATATCTCGTATGCGTTGTTACTTGATATACATGTCTGAAATGCTTAAGGGACCAAAGGTTGATGGTTAACCTTTAACGGCACTTTCAAAACATCAGACACTACATCATGCAGATGAAATGGGAGCTAAGTGCATTTCACAAGGACACAAGTAAACAACTGGGCCTGGCTTGCGTGCGTATCGTGGGTATCAAACCCGCAAACCTTGGATTACAAGTCTGAAGCTCTAACCGCTAAACTATAACATATCCCTGGAATGAGAATAAGTATTATTAATTAAATTCATTTATAAAGCACCAACCTGGATTTTGTATTCAGACATGTATGGACAAGTTTACATCGCACGCAAGCAACGTGCACTGGTGAAAAAAATGAAGTGAAATACTTGATATGATATTTACCAAAGTTACCAAAATGCTCGTATGACACATAGGTTAGTTAATAATCCAATATACAAGACAACTACATGCAGGCAGGATGCTGAAAACCCACAGGTACCACCATGTCGGCCAATTCTGCGCGTCGGGTAATTCTGCGCAACGATACGTGATTTCTGTAAACATTGGATCACGTGTTATTTTTGGTCAAAACCACATTGTATCAAGAAAGAATATATCGTACTGTAATTCAGAAAAGTGATATCCATAAAAAGTACAAAAATATCCCACATTTCGTCTCGAAGTGCATATGAAAATGTGATTTCTAAATGTCGACATGAAGACCCACTCCATGACCTTCTTGAACATGTAACCCAGAAAATATTATTTATTATGCATATTTTAGAATCATACAAATAAATACATTGTATAAAAGATGGAAATGTATACCTTAAAAAGTCCGCATCTTAATACAATTTTCCAATTTTGCAAGAAGTTTGTTCCAAACATACAAAATCGTCTGCTACCCAACGTGTCAACTTGCCGCTCGAACGAGATTCTCAAGAAATTCCACGGCGTATAGTCTGTTTCTAAATTCTTTAGTAATTTTGCCCCATAAACAAGACGCTGTAAACACATTACATCATATTCATTGTTGTTTCTCTTCCACATAATAGCTTATTGTTTTATAAAACGTCGTACGATTTACTGGTTGTTTTTACAAGATTGGTTTCGTTTGCTTAATATCTCTTGCCATTTATTGGCATTGTTACGTTGAATTTTGTAAAACTAGCTATAAACCTGACCTAATTACTCGACTGAACTGCTGGCAGAAACAGTCCAAAATAATATATTTCATTTCTCTAGTCCGAAGGATAAATATTACATATTTTCAAAGCTGTGCGCAGAATTGGCCGACATCGCGAGTCATGAAAACAAGGTGGTGGTATCCCGTATGTCCAAATTAATATTATTTGGAACAGAATATTTTGGTGAAAATTGCCTCTTTTCAAATTGTAAGCATTGCAGTATTTTATTTTCATCAATTGGTCGAATTCGGTATGCGTTTTGCTTCATTATTGGAGACGGAAACCTTACGTGCGCAGAAATACCCGGCATCATTTTATTCATTAAGTGCGTGCCCTTTTTATTCAGGATTAAAGTAAATGCGTACGTTTCTTTAACGTTTGGGTATAGAGGACTCACGGTACTAATTCAGTTCCCATAGTAAACCTATGCAAACACTATGATATTAAATATTCAATAACTTAAATTTTTTGAGTGCTCATGATCAAACCTATATTTATCAGTATAGATGAAACCTCGATGTCAGCTTTTGTGTAGAGGAAAGGATATTAGCCGCGACATTTTCTGGACCTGCATGTTTTTAAAACATGTGCTTTCAATTCCGCACCAAGGAGTCAGGTGCTAATTTTAGTAATGAGTGTTCCAAACTCAAGACTGTTAAAGGACTGAAATTCCATCAATATAACAATGTCTCTATTTTTTTCACTTACAACTAGGATAAGCTCTCAAAAAATTATTTTTTTCCTAAAACATAACTTACATTTTTAACCAATCCTGGTCAGCCAAACCCATATATACTCTATTTTATCACCCATTTCCAGGCTGGTTCCCATTGTTCCATATAATTAGTACCTATAAGCGTTCGATATTATTGCTTCAGGCAAGTGCAAAAACTTATATTTCAATAACTGGCGTAGATTTATATGACTAGACAATTTGTGATAAACTTGTAATACACTGAATGGTATATATGGAAGAGAGGGGAATAAAGACTTCGCTGCCAAAACTCAATTAAAAGTTTTTCCAATGAAAATTGGATGATGATGTGACGATGGCGACGATATGTCTGGGCCGTCTCATTTTAGGGTCAAAGAAAAACGAGAGTTTGTTTACATTCTTCAATAATGCTGCATGAACTATCTTTCAGTATGTATTATTAAGTAGTAATATATCATTTACTAATGAATTTCTTTATTTGCTCAAATGTAATGTTTCGATCTACAACGCACGTGTCACTTTAAAAGAGACTTTTTTTGTACAAAAGTAAATATAGCAAAAAGGATAATGTGACTGGGTGGGACATCATACTACATGTCTGCGGCATGATACCCCAGTGCTAGACATCACTATAAACTGCCACACTGCAGACATCGTAGCGATATGACTGAAAAATTGTTAAAGCTACGTTAAAATATCAAAATCACACATACACACACACACACACACATATATATATATATATATATATATATATATATATATATATATATATATATATATATATATATATATATATATATATATAATACTGCTATTACTAATACTACTGCTACTAATACTGCTACTAATACTAATAATACTAATACTACTATTGCTAATACTAATACTACTAATAATGCTACTAATACTAATAATATTACTAGAAATACAAATAATACTACCAATGATACTACTAATACTACTTATACTACTACTAATAATGCTGATACTATTACTACTACTACTAATAATAATACCAATAATACTGCTAATACTACTACTACTAATTATGCTACTACTACTAATACTTATACTACTACTAATAATATTAATACTACTAATAATGCTATCAATACTAATACTACTCATAATAATACTACTAAAACAAATACTAATAATAATACTACAAATACTAATACCACTAAAAATACTACTAATACTGATACTACTATTAATACTACTACTGCTAATAATAATAATATTACTAATATCAATACTACCAAACATAATATTAATACTTATACTTCTAATAATACTACTACTAATGCTACTAATAATACTAATACCAAAACTAGTAATAATACTACTAATATTACTACTACTACTACTACTACTACTACTAATAATAATAATAATAATAATAATTATACTACTATTACTGCTACTACTACTACAACTACTACTACTACTACTACTAATAATAATAATAATAATAATAACAAACGTAGATTTCAACTCATCCAACTTTCATAATTTACACGCATGACTCGTCTTGCTATCAGTATAATTAATTAGGTTTAAACTTTTCGGCATCAGTTTCAATGTTTTGCGAGGAATTACATCAGACGGTTCTCTGACGTAGATCGCTGAAAATAACGTTGATGCTGTTGTTGCATAGTCATCCTCATCAATCTACCATGACTGAACTACTTTCGATAAACTGTACTTTCTCTTAAAATCACGACAATGGACGTATGCGTCGAATCCGTTTAGTTTTTGCTTGCATGATACACCAAACGCAACGTGATCAAAAAAATTATAGCTCTCGAAAAAGCGATGATTAAAATCCTGTCCATGTGTCATGGTAGTCTAGCTCTTATCGATCTGTCTGCATTACAAGTATCTATCAACACACATTTATCTTAATAGAGTGGTATATAAATGAATATCTGTTAGTTATTTTATTCTGTTATTTGTTGTTCTTTCTTTCATTTTTCTTCTTAAAAAAGCATACTACTTGTATTAGTGTTCCGTTGACTGTATATTCTCTTTAACAAAATGTTCATTTATGTTTATCTTCTTTTTTCTTTTTCATCTTCTACTTCTTTTTGCATGTGACATGGAACTAAATCTTGTTGCAGTGGATGTAAAATTGAATATACAGCGACACCTGTTTTTGTGAACATCATATGGGTTGTAACCCATTTTGTTCAATATAAACAGGTGTCCGAAATTCCAGACTAATGATAGTATTGAATGGTAAAAATTATTTCAGAATGTGTCTTTTTTGAGCAGCTATGTATCTGAATCAGGTGTCCAAATGACATGTTTCTAATATATCTGCTTAAATGTTTCTATATCACTGGGAAGGGGGTGGTATTTGCTCACGGATCTCGATTAAGTGATATCACTTCAGCTAGGGAATGGTTACATCTTCTCTTTCCATTTCCTGTTAATTGAAGGGCGTAGGATGTCCGTGTGTGTTTCAAATGTTATACTGGATATTTAATACCGTTTTGAAAATACGGTATCCACATCAGTCCAGGACACGCATGATGAACCTTTAGCAGTCATCACTGTGGATTCAAGAATTAAAATATTAACCGATCAAAAACGTTTTAAAAGCCGGTCAAATTAGACTATAGGACAAATGTTCCGAACTCAAGCCATATATTCCAAAGTTGACCTATTTCATTCACGATACTGTCTTCTAGTTCTGGTAAGACCGTAATTATTATAGCAAGTTCGATAGAGAGGTGTGTGTGTGTGTGTGATTTGGATTTAGCTTTTAAAATTTGTTCCGGTCATATCCCTACGATGTATGAAGTGTTGCAGTTTATAGTGATGTCTAGCACTGGAGCATCATGCCGCAGCCATGTAGCATCATGTTCCACCCAGTCACATTATCCTGACACCATACCGACCATAACACTAACCACTGAACGCTGGGCGTCTAGCAAGACAGCTACAAGTACCATTTTGTTTTTATAAATCTTTGGTGTGATTCGGCCGGGGTTCGAACCGGCAACCTTCCCCATCAGAGGCGGACGCTCTAACCATTTCGGCCACTGGAGCCGTCCGATAGAGTTATAGATGAGGTATTAAAATAAGAACGATTGCATGCTAAATATAATTAATAACTCAGACTAATTTTAAGTTATCATCAGTCATATGCAATATTTTTTTCTTTGCCTCACAACAACTTTCTAGAATAAAGTGTATCAGGGATATATTGGTAAATACTCAGAGCGGATCGGGAGTGGATGGACTGGGATGGCAACTCACCCCATTCCACCCCAAATAAGGAGCGTAAAATAACCCGAACCTTTCCTAGAGCAAGTTTTCTGTACAGTTAGGTGGTTAAGATTATGCCATGGAAACGCTTCATCCCATGGGTTTCCCTCTGGTGGTTCCATTCCATAGACCCCTCTCCCACTAGTTTACGCTCCACCTAATCAATACTAAACGATATTTTGGGATTTAAAGAATTTTAGCTAAATTTTCAAATTGAAAAATATTTCAATATCCTGTCATGCAGATTTCTGAATTCTTTAGTAGCAATTAGCATGGAGTCATATAGTATCTCATGAATGGGAGATGAAGAAGATTCGTCAGAGAGGCCGTGTTTGCCATATGTACTGTTCAGACAAATTATTTTTTGGAATGTTCAGCGCTGATACATATTAGGTATGGCTTGGTTTGGTTTGGTGTCTGGCACTTCAATAACACAAGTTATTTATTGCCGAGCAACAGAGCCAAATGCTTTACCCAATGACAAAACAACCGTATCAAACTGGGATAACCTGATGTTTGAATTCGAAAGGGCACCATTAAACTAACCACCGAAGTAATGCAGCTCCTATATCCATTATTCTCCTGCGACATACATCCCCGAGGCCGCGGAAAATGAGCAATATTTGAAAATCCTATATAAAAGCCACAGTAACTTACGCAACCCGTACGTATACATTTGTAGAATTTCCGATCGAATACAAGTTTAGTGTGTGCAGATTTCGTTGTGTTTATTGGTAGATAAAAAAGTGGGAAGATTTATATTCGAAATATATTATAATGCACACTTTATACATAAAATCCTCCTGAAACTTGTTTTACTCAGGTTTTACCCTTCATCTTGCCTAATTTCGTCATCATGGAATTTCTCAAACTGAATCTTGGTAAATCTTGGGAATACATATCAACATGTTAATGGTTATAAATATTTAGTTTTAAAACAAACATAGCATGCCAGATGGGTTTTCAACGCTATCAAAGACAAAGGTCTAAATGGACACGCATTCGGCTTTTAATGAGTAGATATCCAACCATGTTCCACAATTGGTGGAAGTTGCGTATCCAGATAAGTGAGAGCGCTATGCAGTGGGCGTCCGCTAGGGGGTGGGTGAGAAGAGAAAGCAGTTGCCCCCTCCCCGGGCCCCTCTATTTGCTGTTATATCTACAGAGTAACAGCTGTTTGGTAGTTCCTCCATGTTTTTTTAATTTTGTGTTGTTAATTTGAACTAGTGAAATTTAAGCCGAGAATTTTAACACCTAAAACAAAATTACAAAGAGAATTGTACAATAATATGTCCACTAATAAATTAAAAACAATTCTGATTCACACCCCCCCCCCTTGCGTACCCGGATGGTAAAATAAATCGTCTTTTTATTTGAGGCTTTAATACAAAAATATCGTTCTCTTACACTGGAGTAAATATTGATCACTCCATTTCAATCACAATTAAAGGGTGTTGATATTTTAAAATATGCAAATTTGGAAATATGTGCAAAATCTTCGAGTTCGCTTGTTTACCATGTTCTTGAAAGATCAATCATATCATCAAAAGGTGGAAACAATGCACTTAACGATATTTAATTAGATTTATCTTTTAATTACAAGTAATTAACGCCTTTTAATCATTAAATGAAATAGTGCGAGTACAACTTACTTGATTTTCGCCTACGTATTGAAAAATAACCCCACGTCATTTGTTGTAGAATCGATCTCCATGGTTACAGACATAGCTGCATCAGATTTAATAATAAAATGTACTATTGAATCATGCATTCTATTCTTGTGGTGTTGAGTGGCATCAGCAAGTCCTGACTCTTATATATAAATACTGAAAATAACTGAGCACGGAAAATCATGTTTGAGTCAGGCTGTCTACTATTAATAAAAGGATTGAAGGAGGATTCTGCGCGATAATCGTTAAATCTGGTAGAAGAATAGGTCTGATTTTTCAAGGTACGGCAGCTCATGTAGGTTATTTAGAGCCGAGCCAATCGCAGTATGTATGTCTGTAGGTAGGTAGGTAGGTAGGTAGGTTTTAAGGCACTTCAGCACAAACGTGGCTATATGATGCCAACCAGAGGTAAAAAGGTAAAAATAGACTGTGGAAAAATCCAGGAAGATATCCCTTCCAAAATATACGTAAACACGAAGAACTAGACAGCATATAATGCAAAAATATGTTAAAATTTTGCAAAAAGTATAAATATAAAAGAACAATGTAACAAAACTAAAATCCGTAAAACATTTAGTTTGATCAGTCAAGTGCCGTAAAGTTCCTTTCCCAATGATACATCACGGTATACACACATAAATACATGCAATACATGCATGCATCCATACATACATACATACATACATACATACATACATACATATATATATATATATATATATATATATATATATATATATATATATATATATATATATATATATATATATATATATATATATATATATATATATATATATATATATATAATCTGCAGTAGTCAAGCTGTATATGTCTATATCTATTCTGACTATGCTGTCATTTTAGGAAATGGCGACAGGTGCATTTGGAACTTTCAGTGTTTAAGCACTGTGTCTATATTCATTTAGACAGTGTTGTCTGTTTCCGAAATCGCGACATATGCACTTGAAATTTTGAGTGGTCAAGCTGTATATCTAGTGGTTAGAGCTAGCGTTTCGGGTGCGGGAGGTCGCGGGTTCAAACCCAGGCCGAGTGATACCAGAGACTTATCAAAATGGTACTAACAGCTGCCTCGCTAGGTACTCAGCATTAAGAGGTTAGTGTTAAGACTGGTCGTCCTTGTGTTAGGATAATGTGACTGGGTGGGACATCATGATACATGTCTGCAGCATGATGTCCCAGTGCTAGACATCATTAAAAACTGCCACACTGCAGACATCGTAGCGATATGACTGAAAAATTGTTGAAGCTACGTTAAAAATGCAGGTCACACACACACACACACAGAGAATCTCTCTCTCTCTCTCTCTCTCTCTCTCTCTCTAACAATGTTGACAATATTATGCATCAAAATCCTGCATTTAAGAAATTTAATTCTGTGAAATATATACAAGCTGATTTCAGTGTTATTAGACTGTGTGGCGATTATTAAACACCGACACTGCTATGCATGCTGGGTTTCAGAAACGATCTTTAAGTTGGTCTTTTTAAGCATTGCGCAAACAGAGAGAAAGACTGGCTGACCGATAGATATATCAGTAAATATATATCCATGCATACGTATATATATATATATATATATATATATATATATATATATATATATATATATATATATATATATATATATATATATATATATATATATAATACCAGTACTTTTGCCCAAAATAAAATGGATTATTTCAACCGCAGTTTTTTAAATTTTGATTTTGGAAGTCATCACACTGGCGCGCTAAACAGCTGTTGTCACACAATCGGTGAAACGAGAGACGATCCAATATCAAGTTTCGTTTCATTCTACTATCATGTGACATCTGCAAAAGCTTTTCCTCAGGTTGTAACAATATAAACCCAGTCTCATTATGTTACATGATATAGATAATGTCATATTACCATAATAATTTTGTAAGTAAAACATATTTTATGCATCATGTTCGGTTTACTGAATAGAAATTATGTGTTAAACTAGATAGCATGGATGATGCTGCCAAGAAAAAGCAAGTGTTGCCCATATAAATACATTAATTAAGGTAATAAATAAAACGTAACGTACATTACATTAGAGTAAAGGTAACATTTACCTGTGTAATACGTGTCCAAGCATTATATTGATCATACACAGTTCCAATATATATCTGATTTAGTATATATTTATTTCAATTTAATTGTTTGTTTGTCAGTTTTAAATTTTTGTTATTTTTCATTACATGCTATTGTAATGTAAATTTGTTCACTGGAAATTATACTTTTTCCAGAAAATAGTTTGACCTTGACTGTTCATTTTAGTATACACCAGGTGTTGACCTGGATCTTAACCTTGATTCAAAATTAGTAGCAGCCATGTAAATAAGTTCTGTGTGTGTGTGTGTGTGTGTGTGTGTGTGTGTGTGTGTTGAGCCTACAATTTAAAACTTACAGGGATATTCATTCACCGTCTGACTCATGATCATGCATTATGTTTTCATTCAGAACGCTCCTAATTTCAATGACGCAATTAAAATAGACAGACAGACATACAGACACATGCTCTCATCAATACGTACGAGGGGTATTTAAAAAGTTCTAAACCTTATTGCGCCATAGAACGAAGTTTTATTTATTAGTTAACAGTAAGTAAGTGCATCCCTAAAAAGTTCTCTGCATTAAGTCCAGTAAATCAAACCCCCATATATGTGTTGATACTGAAAGACGAATAGTGAGTTGGATGTCACCTGTGTATTAAAATGTGCAATTTTGCTGCATGCAAATCTTTCCGGAATAGGAACATACTGGCGTACTTTCAGACACATACTGGTATTTGGTAACAGCCACATCTAGCGCCAAATTCAAACTGGCGACATGACAGTGGGTTATGCTATTCCACGTTGATTTACAAGTTTCCAAACACAGGATTTTATCTGGAAATAGTATCAACATATCGCCAAAAGAATCCTTCAGCAGAGGGTAGCTCAACAGCCGCGAGAAATACCGGTAAGTATACAAAATGTACACCGACGCATGCAGACAAGTGTCTGCATATTTTTGCAGGTTTTAATGAAATCGCGATATAAGCCCCTAAAACACTAGTCAATATCATTATATGTATGGGGCTTTTTTTTTATAAGCCCATTTGACATGCACCTGTAAAAATACTTTCTCAGTCCAATTATCCAATTATTAAATGCCAGTTTGAATTCACATTATGGTACTGGAACACTGTACAACTAATATTCGTATGTCACTCAACAAATCTTTTATAAACAGATCCAGCCATAATTCAGATGGAGCTAACTCAGGGCTGTACGGGGTGTGGTCTTCAGAATGTCTGTCAAGACGATGGATTTATGCGCCGGTTCGTTGCCATCGAGTGGATGGATTCCTCGGGTGCACGATGGATGCTTCGGTATTGTTCCTCAAGTTTGGAGAACACTTTGGGGACAAAAATATATCTATTGGTACTAGCAGTCAGGCACAAGCACATGGACATCCGGGTCTTTCTTTTGCATCTAAAAATGATGCGTTTGAAACTCCTTTGACAGTCCGATTACATTGAGCGATTTGTAGTCTGCTATTTTCCTCCGATGCAGAATTTATCATTTTCTCTAAGTCTGTTTCTCTTTTTAAAATCCATATTGCGTAACCAGTGACAATCTCATTTGAACATATCTGGTCAAACTTTTCATGTTTGGTGAGTACTTGTTAGGCGATTCCAAACAAATCGGTTTTTGATCATCTGTCAGTAAAAGCAGGACTCATCTTATACAAAAATTTATCGCTTCATCTGATTCTTCGAGATATTAAAAACAGCTGACGATTTCATGCCCTTCATAATAGAAATATCTTTCACCGTATGTCGACCATCTTCATCAGTTGTGCCCTTCACAGCAGCCACATCAAGCGCAGACAACGTTCTTCAAATACGTGGACCTTCTTCTGACACTGGATTTGCGACCATCGTAAGAAAACGATGAAACCACACCAGAATCGTAGGAAATGAAAGAGAATTACATCAGTGAACTTTATTGGAATTTCTTCGAAACACTATATTTTTGGACTTATCAAAGAGCGGTTTGAATTATTGGAATTTAGTTCAGAATATTGAATCTTTTGAATTTTTGTTTTTGTTTTTAAGGTGTCGGGAAATATACTGCATGTTGATTTACTTAAATTATTGGGTTCACTTTCTGTCACAAAATTTAAGACCAATATATATATGTATAAATATACATACATACTATCCACGCTTTGCTATGTAACGATTGCCGTGAATAATGGCAGAGAATCATCATTTCTAAAAACGAAACCAAAACCAAAATCTACAACAGCAAATTGCTAACTGCATGTATACTCACTAGCAAATCTGGCTGAAACTCGAAGAAGGATTGTTTTGAAGTAGAAAATATCAAAATGCTGTCAAATAGGTGGACGTTATTTATGCATGAAAAACGCTGAGCCACAACCAACCTCTAACTCACAGCTGACTACTACTACCACCATCACTACTACTACTAATATTACTAATAATGGGGCCCCGAGTGGCCGAGTTGTCTAAAGCGCTCTTCGTTACGGATCACTGCCATCTCACCTCTGTCTGCGCGAGTTCGAGTCTCGGATTCGGCCAATGTGGGTATGTGAGAAAGCTTGCCAGTAGCTTCTCGAGGGTCGGTGGTTCTTTCCTCGGATTTCCCGGGTTCTTCCTCCACCATTAATACTGGCCGCCATGTATAGTCTATCGTGTGCTGAAAAATGGCGTTAAACCATAAAACAACAACAATTACTAATAATAATAATGCTCATTTTGTGAGAAATGGTGTGAAAATCGTGAAAAATACACGATTCGTAAGAGCATTTCCTCATATCAAATCTATTCATATTTAAGCACAGAAATACACGTTATTTAGGAAGGAAAATATAAATATCACTGAAACAGTAACCCTGTATGTTTGGCCTTTTTCTTTGCCAGTAATGATGAAAATCATGAGAGTGGAAAATAAGGAAACTATTTATTGATATAAGGAAAGTTTATGGATAATTTAATATTTTTTTAAAGTTCAATTTTTTCTTTCTTTTCTTTTCCACAAGTACAGAGACAAATGCCTAAAATATTATTTTGAAAAATATTATTTTTGAAAAGAGACCAGAATAAGAAAACTAATAACCCAGAACCAGATGGCAGTAGAGTCAAGCTAACCCAGTAATTATCAGTTACCGTATACACTCGCGTATCAGTAGGATCCAAATGCAAACAGCATAGATCCAAATCTGTCGTCGCATAAAGACATACGCGTGCATATACGGTTAAATTTTGAAAAGCCAATACAACGGAGCAGTGTCAGGACTACTGCAGCTCAGAATCACACGATATTCAATTATGCGTTCAAATTGGCGTGTGATGTCATTGCCGTGTACAGGATTTGTGGTCCCTAGGAAAGATTCGCTTCTAGACCCATATTAAACTGTGACGGCGGTGGGCCCCCGTGACCGTTGTGGGCCCCCTGAATTTTGTCCCTGTTGTCCTACGCTGTCCACGGCGGTATGTGGTATACTTGCGTACGCCTAAATACACCCGTTTTAAGTCTGCACTAAATCTCTGATTTCTGACCGTTAGAAACTATCTACAGAAGAAAATACTGCTGTATAAAATATATAGCCAGTAACTCCATATCAAGCACATATAGATATATAAATAAGGTTGCACCGACATCATCAATTTGTTGCAGTCTAGTTGAGGGGCCAAAGTCGAGAATTTTTTTAAAACACTATGTGATTCCAACTTTATTTTAACTGACGCTAAATGGCGTCAAAGTTAGTACTTTGAGCTTAAACGTGAGTTTCTAGCTCAAAAGAATTTCCACAACACGGAATACATACATATACACGAGTCTGGCTGGTCAGGATTGTTTGATAATGAAAGTTAGATTTTAGTGAAAAGAACCTTTTGAGAGCTTATCCTTGTTGTAACTGGAAAAAAAATATAGAGACATTGTTTTATTGATGGGATTTCAGTCCTTTAACAGTCTTGAGTTTGGAACACTCATTACGGATATTAGATCCTGGCCCTTTGGTGAAGAATTCAAAGAACATGTTTCAAACACATGCAGGTCCAGAAATGCCGTGGCTCGTATTCTTTTTCTCTTTACCAGGGTTCTCAAACTCAAACCAACCCGAGGGCCGAATGAGGGCATTTTCGATGGCCCAAGGGGCGCGAAACTTTTGTTATCTCGCACGTCGCCTTGTGACGCCAATAATTTTGCGGGTCACAGGATACGGCTTGGCGGGCCGCGTGTTTGAGACCCCTGCTCTACACGGAAACTATCAACCAGGATGCATCTGTACTAATACATGTAGGTTTGGTCATGAGCACTCTGAAATTTAAAGTTACTGAATTTTCAATATTATGGTGTCTGCATAGGTTTACTATGGGAACTGAATTAGTCCCGCGAGTCCTTAAATAAACTACATAGCGCCATAATGCTTATTAGAATTACTTAATTTTAACTTCTCCGGATCTAATAAATAAGACTAACGTGGTTCAACTCCAAGTATCCTATCAAATTCAGAGATGTTGAGCATAAGCGTGTTGTTGTTGTTGTTGTTGTTATAGGGTTTAACGCCATTTTTCAGCACAAGATAGGCTATACATGGCGGCCAGTATTATTGGTGGAGGAAGAACCAGGGAAAACCCAGGAAAGAACCACCGACCCACGAGAAGCTACCGGCAAGCTTTCTCACATATCCACATTGGCAGAGCCCGAGACTCGAACCCACGCAGACAGAGGTGAGATGGCAGTGATCCGGAACGGTGAGCGCTTTAGACCACTCGGCCACTCGGGGCCCCGAGCATAAGCGTGAATTTCCTGTTCAAATTGTTTGGAGAATATAGGGCTCTGTGACCAAAAACAACAGGTTTCCGTGCGATTTTAGTTTTACGGCACAGCAAACCATGTACGTTATTCACTACCACTGCAAGTGGAGTAATGTACCTCGCCTTGCACGGCTGGTCGTAGCACGTAAGAAAACAAACTCTTCGTTTTCTTTCTTTATAGGTGGCGCTCTACAGTTTCGCATTTTGCATAGGGTTAGAATTTTAAAGAAAAAGAATTTCCCCGGCTTTTCTCACTGGTTATGCTGGCTATTAAAAAAAAGACATTGTATATCTTAAGCACTGTTCAAAGAATTTCACTTTATTTTGGTGTATAATTAAATGGGTGTAATATGTGTTATAGAGTATACAGCTTGGCCTTACTCCATAGGTGCACCTTTCAAAAAAGTGCAAGCTCCACTTGGTAATTTTCACTTCCTGAACTTCAGAGGTAAATTGTAAAAAAGAGCCGATAACTTTTTTACACTGTATATATACCACTCCGGTGGCCTAGTGGTTAAAGCGTCCGCCCCGGATGCGGGAGATCGTGGGTTCGAACCCCGGCCGAGTCATACCAAAGATTTACACAAATGGTACTTAAGCTGCCTCGCTTTGCGCTCAGCATTAAGAGGTTAGTGTTAGGACTCGTCGGCCTGGTGTCAGGATTCAGGATAATGGGACTGGGTGGGACATCACGCTACACGTCTGCGGCATGTTGCCCCAGTGCTAGACATCACTTTAAAACTGTCACACTGCTGTCATCGTAGAGATATCACTGGAAAATTGTTAAAGCAACGTTAAAAATCTAAATCACACACACACACTTGATATATTTGGTAATTCATTCATTGCACTTTCAGAAGCTGGTATTGTCTAGTCTGGCAAAATTCATTTTCCCTATTTTAATAGCTGCTATGCATAGTGTACTTTAGACTAATTCAGGTTGATTTTTTAGGACAAGGGAGCAGTCATTTTAGTTAGCAGTGTGCGTAGATCATGTACAATTTCCAAAAGTACAATATCCAAAGAAATATCATCCATATTACGTTAATGTAGCATAGATTTTTTTTGTATGTACGCATGTATGCACACATTCTCTCCATTGTGCATGTTTTAAATGCACCAACTTCACCTTACATACGTCACACTCTCAAAAGTACATAATAACTGGTGAGCGCCCCCATATCTTATTTGTTACGGTTAAGACGATTATCGTCGTGTTTGTAATTATTGTTTGTTGTTGTTGTTGTTGTTGCTGCTGCTGCTGCTCCTGCCTCTGTGGAGCTGCTCTTGAAGTAATGATTATCCCCTCCAGGTTACGTCCGTTGTTGGAGCCAGACTTACAATTCACACTATCAAACTGGTTTTTAGTTTAAGTGTTTTCATTTGTCTGAGAACATTCAAGTATTGAAAAGATTAATTTGTACACAATTATATAAATGTAGTTCTTCTCCTTGCAAAGATAGAAAGTTTATGCGACACTTACGTCATAAATAATATGTACTAAATTGTTATTACCGAAAGAAGCAAAAAAATATTTAGGTTAGGAACGAGGCTTTAATATCTAATTTTATCAGCGTAGAGCTTAACATACAGATACAGAAACAGATAACAAAAAAACCAGGATAAGTTGTGATTTTGTGTACCATACAATATTTATAAAAAAGCAAGTTTTATGTGATTTCATAATCTATATTTACTAATACTACACTAAATAACAGTTAAAAGTGCTTTAAAATGTAACATTTATACAACAACTACCTTTTCACAACGGACACACTCACAAGGCAAAATCTCTCTGAGAAGAAATGAACCTGACTTAAATAACGACTACTGATTACTCCTAACAAATAACACAGACCTGGATCGGCCGGCACATTATGCGACGGAAGATCTATCTACACAGTTTGCCGTTGGAAAGATTTATAAGTTAGAATATATGATTTACTGTATATATGACAACAACTTAAAACGCAGCTTAATCCATACCAGTTTATAAAGAATTTTTTGCATTCCTATTTCCCACCCACGGCAGATTATCTTGAATTACTAAAAAGAAAAGGTTTTGAATAGATTTAATACATTCGCAATATTAATTTGTCTGAACACGTGACCTTTTCCTATCAAGCTACGTCTTTAAGGGTCATATATCTGCGCAATAACTGAACCACATACATTGAAACTCGTAATGTTATGAGAAATTCTCACATGACTGACCCGTGTACATTAGTATGTCAGTGATGATGTAGATCCTGACAGTTCACATGATACAAATTAATTACCAAAATGATACAAACATCCTTAAAGCATAAGTCATTACCGCAAACTGCCACATAGGAGTGATTCCAATCCCATTTTTTTTTAAAGGGTTGGATGAAGCCGATCACTTATGATCGATATAGATATGGATGTTCCCCTTGATTGCCAATAATTCTGATTTAATATGAACTATAGATTCAAATGGAAGGCAAAATAACGATCCGTATGCCAGATAGCATTTCATCTCTGAAGTTGATCGCTCTTTTTATCTTCGACCAATGTTTCCACCCTATCGTATTCATGTACCTACCCGCTCACCAACCCATTTATACAAGACATTAACACTTTGTCGATACAGGACGTAAGAAACGTGCTAGATTTTCATTCAGCGACAGTTGTTTTTTTTTAATAGTATTTAAGGCTTCATTTTTTAAACTAATAATTTAAAAGAATGAAAGAAAACACTTTACTCAAAATTATTAAAATAAAATGGAAATAATAGTAACTGCTGAGTATGGTGGCGTTTGGTGTAAGAATACCTGTGGGCGTCTGTTATCGATTTCAACGATATTTCTGGAATTCAAATGTCAATATTAGAGGCTTTTCGGAATGACGTGACCATATCGGATTCCAGCAATTTATATTATTCACCGTAAGGAAGCATGGCGACTTAAACAAAATCTTTGACTGAATAAAATATTATACAACATGCATAAACAGAAAGTACACAAAACCGATCCCCCCCCCCCGGTTTGGTACGTTGTTGTTGTTGTTGTTGTTGTTATAGGTTTTAACGCCATTTTTCAGCACAAGATAGGCTATACATGGCGGCCAGTATTAATGGTGAAAGAAGAACCCGTGAAAACCCGGAAAGAACCACCGACCCGCGAGAAGCTACCGGCAAGCTTTCTCACATACCCACATTGACCGGGCCCGAGACTCGAACCCACGCAGACAGCGGTGAGATGGCAGTGGTCCGTAACGGTGACCGCTTTAGACCACCCACACCCCGGTACGATAGAAATTTTGTGTTAGATTTGACTCGCGTCCGGGTAAACCTGGGTCCCAGGATAACCGGATGTTTGACTCGTTGAAAATCATTAACACCGGTTGCCTTATACAAGAAACTTTGCCAGCTCGTACTCAATGTAGCTAAATTTCTAATCAATAGAGCTAAAAAAAAGTATCTGTTGATATCACTACTGGAAACCGCTCCAGTGGCCTAGTGGTTAGAGCGTCCGCCTCGGATGAGGGAGGTCGTGGGTTCGATCCCCGGCCGAGTCATACCAAAGACTTACAAAAATGGTACAAACAGCTACCTGGCTTGGCGCTCAGCATTAAGAGATTAGTGTTAGGACTGGTCGGCGTGATGTCAGGATAATATGACTGGGTGGGACATAATGCTACATGTCTGCGGCATGATACCCCAGTGCTAGACATCACTATAAACTGCCACACTGCAGACATCGCAGCGGTATATCTGACAATTTTTTAAAGCTACGTTAAAAATCCAAAACACACACACTCGCTCATTACTGGAAAGGATTTCAATGACAGTCTATCTGTAGTACATCTAACACTGGCCATTAATTGTCAGATGTCAAGGGATACATTATATAGCACAGAACATTCATACCAGTTAAATTACAAATCACAATAAATACAAAATTTTACCAGGATCTCAAAAGCATTTTTTCTGGGTACCTTTCATACATATTGAATAGTTGCTTTCCATCTTGTTTATACTATATTCTACGTAACTTCAAGGGGCCAATGTGGGTATTTGAGAAAGCTTGCCAGTAGCTTCTCGAGGGTCGGTGGTTCTTTCAGGGGATTTCCCGGGTTCTTCCTCCGCCACTAATACTGGTTGCCATGTATAGCCTATCGTGTGCTGAAAAATGGCGTTAAACCCTACAATAACAAGAACAACAACAACTTAACTTCAATAATCCCTGTCTAAAGTTACATGTGTACAGAATGCTGAGCTAGCAACACATTTCGGTCAACGGATACTGCGTTGCATCAACTGGAAGAATACACACTTCATACCAATTTCAAAACCCCGATGCCGCCGTTTTTCATAAATTTCACCATTTTTTCAATTTAACTAAAAGGTTACAATGAAGGAAATGATTTTTTAAAAAAAATTACACGACATAAAGTGTTCTTTGAAATAATCAAGATGTTAGTTTTAAACGACGTTCAAATATTCAGTTAAGAATTAAGAGATGCCACCCTTTAATTCAATCACTTAAGTCGCTCGTAATTCCATTGTTTTTCGGGAGTGCCCCAGAAAGTAATGCATTCGACACATTCTGTTAGTGACTAATCTAATAATAACAACATTCGCACGTGACCAGCAAACTGAAACGAAGAGAGGCAGGCCCGCTTTTTAACGCTGGTACGAGAAGAAAAAGCGTGCATTATATTACAAGACATGTGAATACTGGTGATCAGCTGAGGTGCTAGATTTAATCTGAAGGACAAACTTGGGCTGAAGACAAACCCAACTGTTGCGGATATTAATTGGTAAGCACGGACTTGTTAAAAAATAATGAACGTCAGTTGAACCTTTAAAGAAAAGACACTCGTAAATGCTTTGCCGAGTACTGCATAATATCAAGCGTATCATTAGTAAAATATAAAGGCCATATATACCAGGATGATTTTTGTTGTTGATTCTCTTTTGTTTTTCTTCTAATTTGGTAACAGTAGCGCATCTTCATCACTGAAATATTACTATGAACTTTCATGCCAGAATGCTGCTGCTAGATTTGGCCCTATTCCTTGCGCAGTTCTAAAAGAGTCTTCATTTAAATTTTTAGTCTCTTAGTGCGTGTGTGTGTGATTTGAATGTTTAACGTAGCTTAAACAATTTTTCAGTCATACTGCTACTATGTCTGCAGTATGGCAGTTTATGCTAATGTCTAGCACTGGGGCATCATGTCGCAGACATGTATTATGATGTCCCACCCAGTCACATTATCCTGATACCACGCCGACCAGTTATAACACTAACTTCTTAATGCTGTGCGCCTAGCGAGACAGCTGTTAGTCCCATTTTTATATGTCTTTGGTATGACTCGACCGGGGTTCGAACCCTCGACCTCCCGCATCGGAGGCGGACGCTCTAACCACTAGGCCACAAGTTAGAATATACCATTTTGGACGATAGTAAACTTAGAGCGCATGCATAGCCCAATGTGATACTTTGTAGAGTGATAGCAAAGGCTAAACATGACACAATGTCATAGAATGAAGCTGGCCCATAAATGTGTTCCATATTCAAAATAAATATACGTGTTTCATTGGTCCTTAGAAGATAATCCTATGATAATAAAAACAACAGAAATTTCAAAAACAAGATTTAAAAAAATGTAATAACAGTAAACTTAATAAATATTAATAGACCGCTCCGGTGGCCTAGTGTTTAGAGCGTCCTCCTCGGATACTCCTATGTTCTTTACCTGTGATCTTTTCTTGCTGCACATTCCCAGTAATGGCTCTTGCCATCAAGAGATACTAGCCCAACAAAATTGTATACAAGAGTCAAAGGGATGGATGATCTTCTCTAAGGATTCAAAAGATAAACCACTTCTTCCTTTTCAACTGTGCTGAAGCCATCTCCCATATTCTTCAGCGATAACAAAATTTTCAAAACAGCTGCTGTGGTACACGTACTGGATATCAGCTTGGCACCATTTTCATTTAGGACAAAGTAGACGTCATTACAAGTCTTTTGGTGGAAAAGTCATGTCATAATTATCACCCATTCAAAGGGAGTTGTGACAGCAAGATCCTTAAGACAGTCATGGCAGCCATATTGGATGTACAACTGGCACCATTTTCATTTAGGACCATCTAGGTATCAAAAATTCTTGGTGAAACCTCCATGTTGATACAGCCATTAATCTGGAGAGCAGTAGAGATAACAATATTTTTAAGACATGCCTTACAATTCAGGAGGAGTGGAAATAAAAATTTATTTTCAAGATGGCTGCTGTGGCAGCCATATTGGACGTCAGATTGACACCATTTTTATTTATGATCTTTTAAACCTCATAAAAGTCTTCTGGCAATATCCCCACGTCAATATGACTTTTAATACAAGTAGAACTGTGATAACAAGATTTTCAGGATGGCTGCCATGGCGGTCATTATGGAAGTCAGATCAGCACCAGTTTTATTTAGGACCAGCTAGACATCATAAGAAGTATTTTAGAGAAAACTCCATGTTGATACACTCATCCATTCATGAAGAGTTGTTATAACAAGATTTTCAAGATGTCTGCCGTGGTGGCCATACTGGATCACATATTGGCAATGTTTTCAATTGGGACCAGCTAGATATCAAAATCCCATGTTGAGATGGCCGTCCATTCAAGAGAAGTAGTGATGGAAAGATTTTTTTCGAGGTGGCGATTGTGGTGGATGTCTGAGCAGGGCCATTTTAACTTAGGACCAACTAGACCATGGGGTGAATGTGTGTGTTAACTTTCAATGCAATCATCCATTTAGTTTAGGAGGAGTAGCAATAAATAAGTTGTGCTAATGGAATGATGGACAACACATGACAGACAGCAGATCATCCCGCAAGCTAACAGTCAACCAATAGTGGACGGGTATCGTAACTTTTAAGATTTGTATTTTGTTACATTCATTACAGGCAAGGCAGAAATATTATTTCTTCTTTAAAATTGGCATAAGACACTGAGCCACTACTATTTATGGCAAATGATTTAGCAAGAGCCAATCATCATCCATCCAGGTTGATGGTGGCACTTCAAGTGTTTTGGTTACCATTACCTCGCCAAAAGAATTCAGTAGAAAGATTTAACTCAGCTCTTCAGCTCATGCCCTGACTTAGAAAACTAACTTTGTCTCTAGTGTCGACATAGTCAGATACCGTATTTATTCAATGATAAGCCCATGCTTGATGATAAGCCCAGTCCTCATGCTGACAATCTTGGCAAATATTTTACACAGCATACTTATGCATGTTAATAAGCCCACCTTCCACTTTTTGACAAAATTAACTGACTGGCCCACAGGTCTACACTTGGGGGAAAAATACTGTAAATGGAAGTAAATAAGAAAAAAAGAGCTGGAGCATGACATTTATACAGATCACTATGAACTAAATGAGGTGGTAAGTACTCTTGCAACAGTGTCTAAAATGCTTTATCATTATAAAAGCACTCCCTGTGTCTTGCCAGTGTACAAGCATTCCCTATCTTGCCAAAGTAAACATATTCCCTGTATCCTGCCACTGTAAAAGTATTCCCTGTCTTGCCACTGCTACCTCTGTTTTGCCATTGTAAAAGTAGTCCCGATGTCTTGCTAGTGTAAAAGTACCCCCTAGGTCTTATGAATATAACATTATTCCCTGTGTCTTGTCATTGTAAAAGTATTCCATGTGTCTTGCCATTGATCCCTATGTTTTGCCAATGTGAAAGTAGTCCCTGTGTCTTGTGAGTCTTAAAGTATTCCATGTCTTGCCACTGTAAAAGTATTCCCTAAGTATAATAAATCAACAAGTATTCCCTAGGTTTTGCCAATTTAAAATTAATCTTTGTGTCTTGCTGATGCAAAAGTATTCCATGTGTCTTGCCATTGTAAAAGTATTCCCTATGTCTCACCATTGGTCCCTATGTTTTGCCAATGTAAAAGTATTCCATGTCTTGCCACTGTAAAAGTGTTCCCTAAGTATAATGAATCTACAAGTATTACCTATGTTTTGCCAATTTAAAAGTAATCATCATATCCTGCTGATGGCTGATGTAAAGGTATTCCCTGTGTGTTACCAATGCAAAAGTATTCAATATGTCATAGAATTGTGTCCCTGGCAGAAAATAAATGTTTTAAAAATTAAGTTTTAAAAAGAACATTAAAATATATTGTTTCAGCTTTTATAATTTAAGTGAAGGAAACAGAACTTAGAACTGTAAAATGATTCTAAAGAAGCAAAACAAAATACCTGTAATTGAAGTATGCAATCATGTAAGACATATGCAAATTTCCCTTCTTTCTTCCAAGTTACTGGGTATAAATGTGTGAGTGTATATATATATATATATATATATATATATATATATATATATATATATATTTTTTTTTTTTTCACAGGTCAGCCTTTGTCTGTTAATAATAAAAGTAAGTGATTACTCAGTAAAGATTTACTGTATATTATGCTACAGTACTTTTGAAATAATATGTGATGCATCTACATGTGTGCAAGGAATATACAAGAAAACCTTATATAAAATAAATATTGTTCAAATGTTAAAAATTGTTATACTGGTTTCTGTAGTGTGCAATTTTTCAGTTAATATTTATTCTCTTACTATACATCAAAAACAGTCCCTCAAAGGGACTTACACTCTAATGGCAGAAAAGAATTTACAGGAATTCAAGATAAGTCAATTTCTTCCTTTTAACTGCAGAGTGTTGAAACCATCTCTGATATTATTCAGCATTGGCTAGAACTTCATTAGTTGCTCCTGATGTAAGATTGGTACAGTTTTCTTTCAAGACCAAAAAGACATCATTTAGGCCAATGCAACATCATAAAAAGTCTTCTGGTGGAAACCCCCTGTTGATAAGCCTTTCTGTTTTGGAGAATTAACAATGACAAGATTTTCAAGATGACTGCCATGGTGGCCATATTGGGTATCAGACTTGAACCATCATGAGAAGCCTTTCAGTGAAAATCCCAAGCTAATATAACATTTCATCCACAATTAAAGGAGAACAAGATTTCAAGTAGGCTGTCTGAGCAGCACGATTTTCATTTCGGAAGTAGACATAATAATAAGTCATTTAGTAAAAACCCATGTTGATATCAACCACCATTCAGGAGAAGTAGTGATAATATGATTTTCAAGATGGCCACTGTGGCAGCCATATTTGATGTGCAAGTGGCACCCTTTTCATTTAGGACCAACTAGACATTACAAAAAGTATTTAATATTAAATGGCAATATTAGTTTTCATTCAGGATGAGTAGCCATAACAAGATTTTCAAGACTGCTACTGTGATGGCCATACTGAATGCAAGATCAGAACTATTTTTGTTTAGGACTAACTATATACACATCATAAGTTTTTGGGTGAGAACCACATGTTCATATGACCATCAGTTCAGAAGGACTTGAGATAACAAGATTTTCAAAATGGCCATATTAGATGTAAGATCTGTACTATTTTCATTAGGGACCAAGTAGATATCATAATTTGTCTTATGGTGAAAATCCCATGTCAATATGGCTATCTGTTCAAGAGATGTAGCAATAACAAGGTTTTTAAGATGGCTGTGGTGGTGGCCATAATGGATGTCAGATTGGCACCAAACATTTGGGACCAACCAGATATCATAATTCTTTAAGTGAAAACCTAATTCTGATGTGACCATGCATTCATAATGTGTAGCAAAAACAAGATTGACAAGATGGCCATAATGGAGGTCTGTTTAGGTCCTACGAAGTAGACTAACTATGAGATGAATTTGTGTTTCAATGCAAAACTCCAAGTAGTGTAAGAGAAACAGTAACAAAACTGTGCTACTGGACACAGATGATAGACGACAGACCATCCAATTTGCTATTCTGGTCTTAGACCATTACAGATAAAAACTGAAATCAGCAGTTTTCATTCTGGAAAAAAAAAGGAAATAAAGAATTTGTGCAAAGCTGAACCTGTATTTAAGCAACAGTACTTCAAAATATGTACCACAAAAATTTGATTTCTTAAGTTACAAATAACTGACATCTCAAATACAACAAAATAATTTCAGCAATGGGTTCTCATGGTTGTTGAAAAAATACCAAAGCATTCCACTGAAAGTAATGCTAATATGCAGCAATGGATTCATCAATATATGAAAATGTTTAACAATGTCAAGATTAGGACCCTGCATTGGTTATTAATGAAAGGAACATTATCGTGTTTAATTAATGATTCTCTGGTTACTGGTATGAAAAATAATATTTTCAAAATTCACAGCTCCATGTATAAATAATGTACATCAAATGACACTTAACATTGATCAAGTGTGTCCAGAATTTCAAATGACCCGTAACACTGATCAAAGACCAGAACTTTCTGAGTTGTTCTCTGTCCTCTGGTAAACTTAAGCAGCAAGTCGGAATAAATATATTCCCTGCTCGTACAGCATGGACATACTGCCATTTCATATGATGGACATCAATTCAAGAACAATTTCTGACCTACTTTATGTGGTGATATTTCTCGCAGGTAAAATATACAACCATTCTGTGGGAGTATCTTTTCCGGCTTGAGGTGGACAAACTTTTAACCTTTACACTGGTTCTCAATTTTTACTCCAGCACATTTGCTAGTTAACTACGTTAACTATATTACCATGTTATGAGATTGTAAGTTGCTTTTTTTTACAAACTGGACTTCCTACTATTGCCATTCATTTGAATAAATATTCTTGAATCCCCCCCACCAAATTAATGGGTCAGACAAACTTATTTTCAACAACACACCTTATTATCAAACGTTTACATACCCCAATATCCAGTCGTATAATAAAAAAAGGAACTGATCAACATCTAAATGTGTCTGGTCATTCCCAAGCCAGTTGAATATATAACAATCATTCTGGTTATGATTACCTTTAAACTAAATTTTTATAGAAAAATAATTGTGAGGTATCTTTTGGACAGGTAAAAGTTCTAACTCTGAGTGCTGCACACACATTATATATATATAATTTTTACTCTCTTATGAGGACAACAACAAATCAAAGTTGGCATTTTTTGGCCACAGAGTGAAGTATGGCAAGCTGAATAGTTCTACTGATCAAAATAATTCATACAATTTGAAAGAAAAAAAAACATCTTGATTTATTCAAAACTAAATTTAAACAGCCATCAGTGATCGGAGTAAAACAGATAAGATGGCTATAAATATTGCCAACTTGATCATTATAAAAACAAACTAGACATTAAAGCACACAATAAATCACTGAAAAAAGGATTTACAAAGCACTGAAAGATTTAATACATAAATATCTCACAATGTGTAAGCATCATTTTGAAAGACTCCTTCATTTTTTGCACGTAATTATGAAGATTTATGACAAGAATACCTAAGAAAACAGGATTTCTAAAACGATAGCACCACTGAGTTAAAAACTGCTAATACAAGAATCAAGAAATACAACTCCAAAAAAAGAAAGAAAACATATTCATTTTCCTGCCTGCCCTACTGAAGGAAACAAAGGTTTTAATTAGCACAGATATCAGCTGCTACACACTAGATACAAAATAAGGTGCTACCACACATGTTTACGTAAATCGTTACAATAAATATTTTCCAAATACGTTTCCAGAAAGCAAACCTAGTTATAACGTATTCTGATACCCGCAACTGCGTATACAAGAAAAAGATGCCATCTTTTCTTGCTCCATGCTCGAATTTCTACGACACTCGTCCACGACAATGAAAAACGCTTGTATTTCCTCCAATTCAGCTCTCAATAGATTGCTGCAGCCAGCTGACTGCATAGTCTACGATTTTTACGATTTCTGCGTCAAAAATGCCCCGAGAGCAAGAACTCCCACTGCCCCAAGGCAAATGCTTCCCAGCGACGGCCATGGACCCTCGTCCTTTTTCTTGTCCTGGGACTTGTAAAACTCAACAAAGCGCTCCTGTAATTAAGAAAAAGACAGAATTTTACCATGCATGTTTATGACAAAATTGTGATAGAAACTAAATAATAATAATTCCCACGAAACAACAAAGAAACAATTAAAAAAATTCAAGGGAACAACTACCGAAACACGTGTATTAGTCGATTCATTTACAAGTCTACCTCCTATTCAAGTGCACAACAATGGCTTTCTTCTGACTCTTATATAAGCTGTGTGAATCCTACTACGTTAAATGCCAGCATAAACGATGCTCCTTCAGTTGTCAATAACCACAGACTCTGGTTAGAAAGTAAATATTTTAAAATCAATATTATCTGTTTCAATTATGGGAAGAACTAGCAATCTCATCATCACTAACTTCCCTGGTGTACAATATATTCATACCATGGTAGCATAATATGCATGCTTGACTTATAAGTTAACAAGTAAAAGGTTTTTATTAAAGTTATTTTTGCCTTATAAACAAATATATGTTGTGCACGCTGTGAACGTTCTTAGTAAGTTTCGGGTATACGTCGAAGTTTTACGTATGTTTGGATTATAAGTCAAAGTTTTTAGTACATTTCGCTTATATCTCTAAGATTTCTAGAATGTTGGGCAAATAAGTCTATTATTGCTTTCGTATGTTTGGCATACAAGTCTAAGATTTCTGATATGATTGGCATATAAGTAAGTTTTTTGCATGTTTGTCAGTCATGTCTACGATTCTGAGTAAGACTTGCTTCTTATATGCCTGCCTGAGAAGTTAAATGTTTGAAGCATGATTCAAATCTAGACACAAAGACACGGACACATTACTTCAGAGACAATATATATATATATATATATATATATATATATATATATATATATATATATATATATATATATATATATATATATTACAGATTTGCATAGTGAGTACATAGTTATAACTTGTTCTACATCGCGAACCCTTTAAAAATAAACTGGACCGCAATAGATGCCTTTACCGGTGCGTACATACTTTGAACCCTCAAGAAATCAGATGCTTGACCTATACTTTCAGTATTTTAAACTAAACGGGTTTATTGTTTTCTGGCAGCGCATTATTTTGTACCGAGACGATGAAAGTGCCTTGCTGATATGGGCTGACCCAAGGTCTGGTCAAGATTCCAATACCTTAACCAGTGCGTCACCACCGTTCTCTCTCCCCAAATGTTTGTGTGTTTGCATTTTCAACGTAGCTTTAGCAAATTTTTCAGTTATATATCTGTTTGCAATGTGGCAGTTCATAGTGATTTCTAGCACTGGGGGATCATGCCACAGTCAAATCAAACAGCACGATGTTCCCACTCAGTCGCATCATTCTGACACCAGGTCGACAAGTCCTAACACTAATCTCTTAATGCTGAGCGCCAAGCGAGGCAGCTGTTATTACCATTTTTATAAGTCTTTGATATGATTCGGCCGGGGTTCGAACTCGGGACCTCCCGCATCCGAGGCGGACGCTATAACAACTTGGGCCACCGAAGCCGTCCAAACAACTGTATCAGGGTGTTCAATAGTGAGAATCCTGATGCCCCATTTCTTGCTTTAAATTTTCAGCTGGACAGATATGGCCCTACACCTGAAACCATTTCCAAACTCCAACAGAGAACGTCATACCAAAGACTTATAAAAAAAAATGGTACTATCAGCTGTCTCGCTAAGAGGTTAGTGCTACGACTGGTCGGCCTGGTGTCAGGATAATGTGACTGGGTGGGACATTATGATATATCTATGTTGCATGATGCCCCAGTGCTAGACATCACTACAAACTGTCACAGTGCAGACATCGTAGCGATATGACTACAACATTGTTAAAGCTATTGTAAAAATCCAAATCAGAAATCGCATATAGAGAACACTGTATTCTGTGCCTTCGCAGGTTTTCTAAAGCACAAGTCTTGATGGTGAACACAGGTAACCGCAGTGACGTACTAAGGGTAAATGTCGCCCGGGGCGACGATGAAGGCCCAAATGCATTTTGGCGCCCCAAAACCACTGGCACCCGTGGTTTTGGCGCCCCAAGACCTCTGGCGCCAGGTGCAGCACCCCTCCCCATCGTTATTACGCAACTGGATAACTGCACACCTTTGTTATATCTCAGTGTCAGGAAAAATAGCGGAGACATTTTTACCATCTCAGTGTCACACCTTGATTCAGAATCTCTCAGAAGAGATTTAACAATTATGCTTAACAAAATGTCCTTGTGATATTATCTGCCAAAGATCACTTCATACACTATGATATTATTCTTGAATAAGCCTGTAAATGGACATCTTCGCCAACTTAGGTTCCAATAACCCTATCTACACCTTGGCGGATCGAACAGCTATACTGGTGATTTGTCTTAGCGACATCAATTGGATTTCATGTGTTGCCTCCCTTACTATATATAATGCCAACTAATCTATAGCGTGGTGCATTGTACATCCGCCGAAACGGTGGTTGCAATTGACCTAAAAAGCATACTTTGTAAGATTAACATCGAAAGTATAACTATGTACCAGGGGGAAGCCATTACAGGTGTATTTGAGTGAAAGGTATTTGTGCAAACACGGACCGACACTGGACAACTGCTTATTTATCAGTCCATTCACATTCTGTGCTCCCCTTGTCTCGACCATGTAGGAACATCCAATGAAATTCACAGACCCGAATCTCAGAAATATCTGCTCGATATTCCAAGGTGTAGGAAGGGTTATCGGAACCTTGGACAGCAAAGATGGTAAATGGACTATAATCAATATGTAATCATGACTGTACGCATTATTTCCACACAATCTGCAACTTACTAACGTGTCGTAAGGGTAAACCCGAGGAACAATCTGTTTGCATTTTGCACCAATGAACATGAATGATCTTGAAAAACACGAGCTTCTCGAAGAGATTAACGCTCTAGTTCCTAAAGTGTCCGAAAAGAATTTCCTAAAATTTATGACCAAATAGAGATAAACAGTTTTATTAATATTTTTATTATGTATAATGCACATTTATTAAAGATATAATAAATATAAATAAATTTGCAAAAATAATAATAATTTATGACGAATGTTCAATAATTACTAAGCTTAATATGTTCAAAAAGAATTTCCTGGAATTCAAGATAATACCATGTCCTATCTTTAATTACAGTTGGTTGAAACCAAAATTAAAAATGTGTGTGTCCTGATACCGAAATAACTAAATTTTAATTCTAAAAATAACATGGACAGACACAAAACAACTTCCCTTCCATATAACATGTCTTGCAATAACAAAACACCCTCCCTTCCATACACAACATTCCTTCCATATATCATGATTTGTAATGAATGAATCCCCTCAGCCCCACCCCCCATGTCCTAAATTATAAAATTGCCTTTTGTCACGAGATCACACAAGTTCAATCGAATTGATATAAAACCTGCAATTACTAAGTTTAAAAGTATAAGGTGTAAGAATTAAAACTGAAAACTTCATGCGAACATACTAAGAATGAAATCGCAATTAAAGCTCAGAAACATAACCTTGGTCTTGCTTCGTGATTATTAGATACAAATCTGTAATACTGTACAATACACATATAAAAAGAATTGCAAAAAAATGGCAATATCGCGCTGGAAAAAAACCATTGCAACCGCACATAATATTATGCAGACGGACAATTTACGTGTGAAAAATAAAGAAGAATTCCATATATACATGTAGACTATATATAGATACAAAATATAAGTGTTCAAAATTAGAAAGAAAACAAACACACAAGAACGTTGTTAATATTATTCCAACACTCACACATTTATATGGCGCTTCATTATAAAACGGTTCCTGATATAAGACGAGGATAGTGATGGATCTCGTTTTATTAATAGTGAAACTGAATGTATTATGAAGAGAAAGCACCCAAAATATCGTGTGAAAACCGCTGTTTCTTCTTAGAAAAATGGTGAACTTGATTTTTGACCATTGACCCACAAATCAGTATGTGTTCTTTTCTCATAAGGTCGGCCATTTATAAAGTATGGTCAGATTATCTGGTATAAAAGTCGGGTCATTGTGTGTAGAAACTGTTTTCCTTAGTTCAGTCCAGTGACCTTAACTTTTGACATTTTTTAGCCCTAATCCATAGAGTTCTCCCTCGCTATCCCCTGTCCCTTTTAGACCGCAGTAGCTGAATTAATAGAGTATCGTTCTTGTAATACAATGGTCACGGGTTCGATACCCTCCCAGGCTAGTCCAAGTCGGTTGTTTGTGTACTTGGGAAAGGCACAGTGGAGAACTCGAGTCAGTATGCGGACACACAATATGAATAGAAGGACATATGTAAGGAGCTCAGCTACCGTGGGTATGTGAGAAAGCCTGCCAGTAGCTTCTCGTGGGTCGGTGGTTCTTCCCCCACCAGTTATACTGGCCGCCATGTATAGCCTATCTTGTGCTGAAAAATGGCGTTACACCTTAGAACAACAACAACAACAACATATGTAAGGATGGACTGAGAGACATCAAAGCTAGAAACACTCCACCTACAAAAAAAAAAAACGTCAACTCAAGTAGTTTTGAAGGCAGCCCTTCATTATCATGGGCTTTTTTTGTGGGTTTTTTAAATCTCTACGAACCGTGCTCCCCTATCTGACACAATGGAGGAAAACAAAACAAATGTGCCAGTAACTGCAGGCATGGTAACAGCGTCATTAATTTGTGCACTCTGTGGGGTATCAAGATCTGACCTCATAAATCTTATATGCAAGCCTAAGTTTTAATCCAAATGGTGGCAGTGCAAAGTTCTTTTTTTTCCCCCTTATTCAATAAAATCATGATCCACAAAAACTATTTTTTTAATTGAAAAAAATTCAAGGACAATCCATGGTTCTCCAAGACCTTTGTGGCCGTACACCAGAAAAATAGTAGATATCCTTGGAATTATGAAATGACAATGAACTTGTCAAGTTTAAGGCAAAATGTGAAGCATGTATCATTGTGAAACAAAAGCGCATTGTTTCAAGTTCAAAAAAAAAAAAAAAAACAACCCCGACACCACACACATAAAACTATATTTCTATCCATTATAGTTCCCCAACAGTTCTCTGAAGAAATTAATTTTAATTTAACCCTGACCTGAATATCTATCAAGTGCTAACTCGTGGTTCATAAGTAAATCACGTGACAAAAATGGCCTTTTGTTTTAACCTTCTCATGAACCAATAAGAACAACACAAGAAAATTGCAAACGACATCCCCACATAAACAGATATTACAAATCCCAGTTTCTCCAAGGTTGTGTTTACATTAACGATAATAAATCTTGTGAGGCAAAAACAGCTATAGCATATATACGAAAATGTTATGCACATAAACCTGATTAACTCAGCAGTTAGCCAAAACGATAAAAAAAGGAGAGGGATGGGGTGTTGAAAACGTTGGTAACAAAGTCCAAAATTGACCCAGCACTGAAATCCCTATGAACTAATTTTTTATCTTTCTTTTTTATATGATTTTCTTTACGTGATACTGTAACATCTTCAGCGCCTGAGTTTTTACACTGGTTGGCGTATGACAGTAATGTCACGTGCTTTCTCTGCATATGTCTCGTATTAAAAGTTCAGTTGTATATTTGTTGCTGAAGTAACCACATTTATTTAGGAAAAATCTTAAAGTTAAGTTTCTACAGTGAGCAGCTCCTTACTGTGTACAAAAACAAGATTAATTTATTTTCCCGAAAGTTCAGCTGGAAGGAATCTAACTTTGAGATAATCGCTAAATCTTGCAAAATCTAGTCTGAAAGGAAGGTCACTCGTTTAATCAAACTTTGTGAATCTCAAACAATGCTGCGAGAAAACATTTTTGGTGTATGGATCAAAAAGTAGCAGATTACAATTTTGCAACATTTTTATTCACCTTTCCTGCGAAATCAACAAATCAAAGTATTGAGATTACTCGTTTCTGTTAGGGATAAGGTAATACATACTAGATTAAAAACGATCAAGGGGAAACAAGTTGCAACATATTGATATTCGCGTTCCTTTCATGATCATAACCAAACCAACAGCAATATTCCCTTATAGGTATGTAACTTTAATTGTAAACGTTTAAAGTAGTTTTTTCTCTTATCTCTTAAAGAGAACTGATGCGAAGAATTCTTTTAAAAAAAATCAATATTCTAAGAAAAATGTTTAAGCAAATATTTGACTTTTAACAAGCATTTTCTACTGAAACGATTATCTATCGTTTTGAAAGTGCAAAATAACCGTGGAGGCTGTGAAACTATATCAAGTGATTGAAGGAATTGGACTAA
Source organism: Sinohyriopsis cumingii (assembly GCA_028554795.2). Lineage (NCBI taxonomy): Eukaryota > Metazoa > Mollusca > Bivalvia > Unionida > Unionidae > Sinohyriopsis > Sinohyriopsis cumingii. Next base: position 107,803,158 of record CM068840.1, on the reverse strand, counting down.
TCGCGTTCCCTCTGGATTAAAACTTGAGCCGTGTTTCTTTACAAATTTTAACTGGGCTTTTAATGTTTAAAGAGAAGAATAAAACAGTAGAGCTAAATAAAGAAAGCGCCTTAGTCTTAGAATTACAACATATTCTTAGTGGCATACATTAAAGAGTTACACAGCATACAAGGGCTTCAAGAGCTGAATCCATCCAAGCCAAAAATGATATTTCTACCACAAGTCATCAAAAGTGTTAGTCAATTCAGCGAACAAAAGTTCCGTGAAGTGTGGTGTTTCGTATTCACACCATAGCGGGATGTACGACCAAATGCATATGACGTGCAAAAACTGTAAGGATGAGCGCTTGGGAAATGCCACATTTAACCTTTTTCAAATTTGATATTTCAATACAGTTAAAGGTCAAAGCAATTCAAAATCAATTAAATATATTATCACTTGTACACTTTCTTTGTTGATAATCCCCGAGTAAAGGTTATTACGCTGGAAAGTAGGAGATAAATGACCTGTCATTAAATGTAGCATTTCCCGATGAATTTTTCTTTCTACTGATTATTGAATAAAGAAATGTACACAGCTGTTATCCCCATGTCTATCACTGTTTCTTCGTGATAAGTCAGCATATCCATTTGCAGTTAACCAATCATATAAGTGATTGGTTCTTTTCAAGGACATACAGGGGCTACGTGATTTTTATATGTAAACATCAACACGTGATCCTCTATTTCGCACTTAGGCATTTCCAAAATTGCGAAATACTTAGTATTAATAGTGATGTTTAGAGATAAATCTCAGAGTTTTGGGCTTTTAAACTCTTGATATCAAGTTGTTTTCTTCTGTTGTGACTAATTTTGAGTTTTTGAGTTTTATTTTAATTTTTCGGATTCTAAAAGATTAATTCGTTCCTCTGGAAATATTTTGTGCTCATACAGAATTCTTGAACAAAGACATTTCTTACAAATTTTATTTGGATTTCCAAAACCGGAGGATTAATTATTGTGTTTCTACAAGGATCTCTAGACTTCAACACAGTATATGTTACAGCATAAGTCATCACCTTCCATCTTAGAGTCTTCGAACTTGAAATCATTAGATCATTTTATTATTAGGACTTCTAAAATATTATTCGTGGATTATTCTTGGATTATTTTTGGATTTGATTCTTGAAACCGTAGGTTATTTTTTATTTTATTTTTACAATATTTTTCCAGGGAAATAAATTATTGTATCTTTCAAAGCTTCTGGTTTTCACTTTCTTGTGTTACTGTTTATTCGAGCATAAACATGTAACATAAGCTGATATCTGAAACATCGCATCATATATCTAAACAACATAAGTGTATCTCATATATCACTCATAAATGATCAAAGAAGCTATTGGATAAATAAGATAAGCATGGTTTTCATAATCTTAGCATGCAGAGAGATGCAACGTCTAAGCTGCTGTACCAACCTAACAAGATACGAAGAAGACGAGATTAAATAGTCAAAAGTAATAAAGCTCCACGAAGGCCATATGCTACAGGTACAGCATGGTTGTCAGATGCAATCAACATAATCAAGCTAACTTAAAGCATTCCTTAAATACTAGTTAATTTGGATACATTATTCATACTAATAAGCAGCCTGTTTTCAGTGGCAATTAACAGTTATATTAAGATGGTATGCGAGGGACCACTCTATCTTAGACCGTTGTCAGAACCTGACATTAACAACCCACCCAGTGGAGTATATAAACCTGATATTAACAACCCACCCGTTGGAGTATATAATCCTGATATTAACAACCCACCCATTGGAGTATATAAACCTGATATTAACAACCCACCCATTGGAGTATATAAACCTGATATTAACAACCCACCCGTTGGAGTATATAAACCTGATATTAGCAACCCATCCACTGAAGTATATAAACCTGATATTAACAACTCACCCATTGAAGTATATAATCCTGATATTAACAACCCACCCAGTGGAGTATATAAACCGCACATATTTATCAAAGCAGTGCCCTGAAGATGGAATTAAGGAAACTTTCACAAACTACTCCAAGTAATGGGCACGTGTTCAGTACAGACCTGATCCATGCAGGTTACATCTTGTGTTTGAACATTTATTACGGACCGGACTGGAAGGGGGCCTCCCGTGATTTAAAAAAATAAACGAATTCCGACTGTCAAATGGCTTGAAATAAATAGTCTTGATGTGATCTTTAGCAACAACAAAAAAACTTTATGTTCATATATATAGTTAAAATAAATAAATTATTCTGAAGTAAAAGCAAACACCTCCCCCCATATCCCTGGTGTAATTTCTTATGAAATTCATACAGAGATTAAACAAAAACTATGCTTTAATTTATTGTAATGTTATCGGTATCACGCAGTATAAATTTAGCAGCGAAATTTAAAAAAGCTTTCGAAATCGCCTGTTGAAAAACGAAAGTTGTTACTGATGTTACTGAGCTGCATTATGTTTGTATTCTTGGATATGACCAAGAGTTAGGTTTGGATATTTCAGAGGACAGAGGCAGCCCCATAAGATCATATAAAAAAATGGTTCAAAGTGCAATGGTTAAATCTGAATCAACAAAAATATTTCTTATTTACATTCTAAGATGCATAACCACAAAAGAAACCGATGTCAGCGAATACTGGATTAAAACGTGCTTGAAGTATTGACGTTTATTTATCATTTACTGGTCTGTTTTATTTGTTATAAATGTATGCAGCTGTTATCCCCGTATGTGTCGCACTTTACTCAAGCTGACGAATCAACATACCCTGTTCCAGTCAGCCAATCAGATGAGTAGACGGAATTCATTATTAGTATGCACAAATATTACATATCTGATATTCAACATATTACATAGCTGCTATTCGAAATATCATATGTATGTTATTCGAAGTATCACATATCTGCAATTCGAAATATCACATGTATGTTATTCGAAGTATCACATATCTGCAATTCGAAATATCACATGTATGCTATTCGAAGTATCAGATATCTGCAATTCGAAATATCACATATATGCTATTCGAAATCTCATGCACACATGATATATGTATATGAGGTCAACTTGTCGAATTTACCACTTCTAAAAGCTGAAAGAGAAAATAAGGAGCTAATGGGTAAGTAAGATATGCATGATTTTTATAATCTTGTTAGGCAGATGGCAGCAACATCATAAGCTGCTGTACCGCCCGAATAAGAGGCTGAGAAGATAAGATTAAAGAAGAGTCACAGGTAATAAAACTCCACGAAAGCCATAGGTATAACAAATTCATGCTAACCTGAAGCATCCCAGAGACACAAATTAATTGGGATCAATTATCCTTGCTTAGTACTGCAACCCAACTGGACATAAAGCTAATACACAGCTTGTTTCACTGGCATATCTTTGAACCTTTCCAACAAAAATGCTTTTTTGTGTGCATTCTCCTTACAATTAGAAATGTTAAAATTTAGTTTAGAATAAAGAAAAACTGCTATTTAAGTACTGGTAAAGAGTGCATGCATATAGCTAGAGTAAATACAATTAGTTTTAAAGTGTCAACATTCAGATGAGTTTAGAGAAAAAAAAAATATTTTTTGATAAAAGTCCTTCAATGGGACAGACGCTCTGCTGGATGAAAGGAATTTGTAACAATTCACAAGAAGTTCGTTTCTGCTTCCTTTGATCATTTGTAACTGCTAAATACTGGAATTTCAAAGAGTCTTGAGAACTTCCAGCATAGTAAATTTTTTTTAACAAAAATGTTGTTTTATGTTTCAATTACTATGCTCACAAGATAACTGCTGCGTAAAATGTTTCTCTAAGTATTTTACCTTACACCTGCTTTCATGGCCAGAAGACCACAGAAAACAATTAAATCATATTTCATCGACACGAAATACCTTAAAAGCATGAACACATCAGACATAATAAAGCTGATGTCAGAAGAATGCAAATGTATTTGCGTTGCCTCCTTAAACCACCCAAAATCGATGTCAACAAGTTAACCCCTGTATTGTTAGTATGCTAATCGGTGTGATTAAAAAGTGTAGCTATTTCTCTATATGTGGGCGAGTTTAATTAAGTCTGGGGCTAAATGTTGATTTTTGCCATAAAATGTTGAAAATGTTGATTTTTGCCATAAAATGTTGATTTTTGCCATACAATTTGGAGGAGAAATCGACTTGATTACTGTTACAAACCATGTTTTATAAAATCTTGAATCCAAAAATTACGGTTACTCCAACCTCACATTGAAACCAGATTGTGAAATACCGAATCAGAATTTATAATTCAGTAATTATTATCACGTATTGTTATCATCTACGCTTTTAGAAATTTGCCAGCTGGTGTTTTTGCTGTACTACAGCTGGCTGGTTAGTCCAGGCTATTTTCTGTCTAATTATGGCTTTCTGAACTGGCTGCGCTGGTACGAGTTCTGGCACGAAGACCGGATCCATTCCAAATACAAAGAGAAGATAATAACTAGTATTCTTGCATGCAAAATGTAAGCCAGAGGACAAAGCCCATTTATGGCCCTGGTGTACTTGGATTTTTAACAGTGAGAATGTTTAGAAACAGAAATGAAGAGTTTTTGCAAAAGTAAAAAAAAAGTTTTTCCAGACAGTATTTAAAACTCGTCTTGTAAGTATTTGTGCTAAAATCTGAAGTAGCAAGGCAAGAACTTTAACTTCATTGGCCATTCATGAAGTCTTAAAACAATATTTAATGCAATTAGACCACTGAGTCTACCGCTTTAAAAAATGTTTAAAAGACATATGAAACCATGGGAAAGTCATGTTCTGTGTCAACTTGAATTAAATTAGAGATCTAGATCTGACAAGAACCGATGAAGGTTCTTGCTCCTGTGACCTTTGGGATTTCCGGGCCACTTATTTTTAGTAACCTATAATATAAAGCCTTGCACTGCGTGTTTGGGGGAGTTATTGTTATATACGTTATATTCTGAATGACGCTTTTCTCTACCTAAATGTGAAATGATTGGTGAATCGAAAGGACAACAGGCCATGCTCTCGTATCTCCCTTATGCCCGTGATCTTGATTTTATTGATGTTGCAAACGTTACTGGCTATAAATAGTATAATTTGTCATGCCATCTAAGTTTTTACAGACAATCAATCCATAAAAAGCATCGCTCATTTTTTCCCCTTTATTTCTTTAGTGTAGAGACATTGTTCTTCTTAAACGTCTGCTCAATACCTATGAAAATTATAATTAATTTTAATGCAATATAAATTATTTGTCAACCTGAAACAGCCATTGTAAAAAAAAAAAAGAAAGGTGTACATATAATTACGGACAATACTACCAGTCGGGGGGGGGGGGGGGCTCGAGTGGCCGAGTTGTCTAAAGCGCTCTCCGTTACGGATCACTGCCATCTCACCTCTGTCTGCGTGGGTTCGAGTCTTGGTTTCGGCCAATGTGGATATGTGAAAAAGCTTGCCAGTAGCTTCTCGTGGGTTGGTGATTCTTTCTGGGGTTTTCCCGGGTTCTTCCTCCACCATTAATACTGGCCGCCATGTATAGCCGATCGTGTGCTGAAAAAATGGCGTTAAACCCCACAACAACAACAACCAGTGTTGGATATAATGTGGCTACCTCTTCCAAAGCTCAATGTACGCACAATGAAGGTATTATACTCTGAATTAAAAATCAAAATTTTCCCAAAATATACTCAGGTTATGCCTGAAATGTTTGCTATACTTTGCATACATGTAGCTACTAATTGGATTTTTGGCCAATAACAAAAATGACACTTGAATAGTCCCTTAGTAACAATTTACAAGTCAAGAAAACTTGAATCCCAAAAGTGTATGTATTGTGTACCAAATATGCATTCTTTTTTAAATGTTGTTCTTCTTTTTCTGTGGCTCAAACAGTCTCAGCAATATAAGCTTGATCAATGGCAAAACATTAACATATCTAGAACGTTTATATCCTTCTCACAAATTTTATAAGTTCTTGGGGCTGATCGATACAGACATAGTGAAAACAAAACAATGCGGCGCCATTGGATTTGAAATGTTCACTATAACAACTGACCACTCCGGTGGCTTCATGGTTAGAGTGTCCGCCTAGGATGCGGGAGGTCGTGGGTTCGATCACCGGCCGAGGCATACCAAAGACTTACAAAATTGGTACAAACAGCTGCCTCGCTTGACGCTCAGCATTAAGAGGTTAGTGTTAGGACTGGTGTCAGGATAATGTGACTGTGTGGGACATCATGCTACATGTCTGCGGTATGATGCCCCAGTGCAAGACATCACTATAAACTGCAACACTGCAGACATCGTAGCGATATGACTGAAAAATTGTTAAAGCTACGTTAAAAATCAAAATCAAACACACACACACACAATGACAACTAATAATTGAGGCGGGCCAATCAAATTCTTTATAAGAGTGCTATGTATGTATGTATGTATGTGGTTTAAAAGCACGCCAGCACAATACCAGCTATACGTGCCGATAACACGCTAAGTTCTACAACTGGAAAGCTAATCCTTCCAAATGATGACACTATGAAATACAAGATAAAAGATAAATACCCACGTTTAAATTATGTAAAAGATTAAAAATAAGGATAAAAACAGATAACATCCTTCAAATACAGAGTCAAAATTTGTTATATAAACCACATTCCCTAAAAAGTTATAGATTTTCCCTGACGCTGCATCATCATATTGGTTCTTAACTGTGTTCACATAAAAGAAAACAACAAACTATCTTACAGGGTGAACGGCAATACATTCGCCAATAATGTGTTCCACTGTCAGGGTATGCCCTCATAATTGATGTACACCCTTTTGGAAGTATGCATGTGTCAGGTATATGTGTCGTATGGGTGACTGCGATTTGCTCCACACGATGAATAACACTCTTCCAAGATGGGCTTATGTCATGAAGCTTGTTTGTGAATTTTTCATTCCACATATTCGGTCATGTATAAAGAACATGCCGATTTATAAAATATTTTTTTGTCAATGCGATGAGGCAGTAAACATTTCTGACTACGTTTTACCGATTATATGAACAAAATGTGTTTCTGTTGTTGTTGTTATAGGGTTTAACGCCATTTTTCAGCACAAGAGAGGCTATACATGGCGACCAGTATTAATGGTGGAGGAAGAACCCGGGAAAACCCCGGAAAGAACCACCGACCCACGAGAAGCTACCGGTCGGCTTTCTCACATATCCATATTGGCTGAACCCGAGACTGTGTTTCTATAAGATTTTAAATATAAAAGGATGTTATCAGCCCTTTTATCACCCTTCATATCAATGCGATTAGGCAGCAAACTGCACGGACTACTTTTTTCACAGATTATATGAGCAATATATGTTTTTGTGATATTTCATAAATAAAATAGTTGTCAAACTGAAGGTTCTGCAAGGGTTTCAGTGTGGAAAGAGAATCCAAAAATGTGATCAAATTTCTTTACTCAGGGGTTACAATGTAGTTTAAGGATTCTGAGTATGCATGTAGTTTCTGCGGTAAAAATGTAGGCTTTATCCTGTAACAGTCACTGGATGGCCCGTTGAGTGAAGAGCCTTCATTTTTGTTCAAATGACTGTGCTCCTTATTATAAATCATTCCAATGTAGCCATCGAGTATATGCTTCTTTATAGCGAAAACGTCTTATAATGGTGTACATGATACAGGTAATGTTACTATCATCTAATGAAATGTGTGTGTGATTTGGATTTTTAAGGTAGCTTTAAAAAAAAAAATCAGTCATATCGCTACGATGTCTGCAGTGTGACAGTTTATAGTGATGCCTAGTACTGGGGCATCATGTTGTAGACATATAGCATGATGTCCCACCCAGTCACATTATCATGATACCAGGCCGACCAGTCCTATTACTAACCTCTTAATGCTGAGCGCCAAGCGAGGCAGCTGTTAGTACCATTTTTGTAAGTCTTTGGTATGACTCGGCCGGGGATCGAACCCATATCGTCCGGCATCCGAGGCGGACGCTTTAACTACTAGGCCACCGAAGCGGTCACCCTAATGAAATGGGGATCCGTTATTATAATCGCACTATAACAGAACCGTGTTATAGTAAAGGGACTTAAAATGAGGAAATAACATATGCCATTCAAACACTAACTGGAACACTTCCGGGCTCAAAATCTCACTACATTCCAACGCTCTCTGTGATCTTCTGGACCGTTCTATCTTGTAACTAGCATTCAACAGTTGGACTGTATTAACGAGTTCAATTTGGATTGCTTTGGTATTTTACGGCACAGCAAGTACATGTATGTTATTTAGAGTCGACGCAATTGGAGTAAAGTACCTGGCTCAACTATGGAGTATAAATGAGGCGTAAAAAAATAATTAAAAAAAACATAACAAAGACAGAGTGGAAGCAAGAGATTTACAACCTGGGGAAAAGTGCTCTTAACTGCACAGAAGAAACATGCTACATGGCAAATGAGGGACGAAACTCTGGCATATTTAACAAAGACAGTGAAACAGATGCATTGTTACCATTATCTTGACAAAGAAGCTGAACATAGAATTCTGGAAATTGGTATGTCTGATTTGTGTTCAAGCCACCGAATTTCTTAAAGGCTAAGAATGAAGATTTTGCAAAAGCTTAATAAAGGAAATATTCCGAAATTAAAATGCTTTGAGGAAAAGTGCATGTGATATCTGGAACTGATTCCGCTATGTAAATTTTTAGTCACATAATATCTTGATCATTTCCGTGTCATCTAACAACGATCATCAGTAGTCCCACATATAGACAATAAGAGCTACCAGAACACGTAGTATATAGCGGTCCTTTTGCTGCAAACGTGTGGAAAGAACATTCCTGTAAGGACGTTCCTAGGGGTGGGGTGAAGGCATGAGAAAGTATATACAAGAGCTGGCCATGCATTGCATGTCAAACCGGCACCTAAGCTTCGATAATGAGAGAATTTATTTCGCTAGAAAAGGAAGAAATACTTCGACACTGATGTTAATCTAAGGTGTGAATGAACGTACCGACGGACACGCACAAAAGACAATCAAAATGACTGCCATGTCGAGGGTCCGCCAAAGGTGGGCTGGAACAAACACACGAGTTGAATGACAATCAATATATTCCTTCATTATTTGTGAAGATAGCCTAGCCACCTCTTGCTCTGGCTACATTATAGTCCTTGGTACTGACAATCTCAACATATGTACATCTTGATCTATTAAGCGATGGCCAGATTTAAACCAACTTGGAATTCCTATTCTAGGATTTATCAATACTGTTTACAGCACTGCCAGGGGCTATTATCAGCAGCTATGTAGTTAGCTGATAGACGTGGGAGGCATTTATCGCTTCACCCTGGATGAATGCGTGTTCCTTAATTCACCAGACCATTTAATAAGGCAGATGGCCAGGTCCAAGGATCCTGATTAGATTACTTTATTTTGGCCATCTCACTTAACCTGTACAAACTCGTTTCCTTCATATCCTGATGTCAATATCATAATATATTTACCCAACGGCGACCAAGCGATGTCCACGGACAAAGTTCTGTTGATTCACTGTAATTATCAACAGCTGTAACAACCGATCCTTGAAGAAAACTTTATATTTAGTGTAAATGTTAAATGCAAATTACTGGTTGTAAAATTGGACCATGAAAGGAAACTTGATTGGATGTAAAGGTTACATGTAAATCACTGGTTTATTGTTGTTGTTGGGTTTAACGCCATTTTTCAGCACACGATAGGCTATGCATGGCGGCCAGTATTAATGGTGGAGGAAGAACCCGGGAAACCTCCGGGAAGAACCACCGACCCACGAGAAGCTACTGGCAAGCTTTCTCACATACCTACAAAATCACTGGTTTAGAAAATTAGACAATGAAATAATTCTCAATACAATTTGTAATGGAATTAGGTTTAAGCTATACGATTTTCTACAAATGAATGGACAAGACGGACGCATTTTACTGAAGAGGAATTTTCTCTTGTATGACGGGATAATGTTTGACACAAAAGGATGTGTGTGTGTGTGATTTTGATTTTTAACGCAGCTTTAATAGTTACATCCCTGCGATGTCTGCAGTTTGGCAGTTTATAGTGATGTCTAGCAATGGGGTATCATGCCGCAGACATGTAGCATGATGACCCACCCAATCAAATTATCCTGACACTAGGCCGACCAGTCCTAGCACAAACCTTTAATACTGAGCGCCAAGCGAGGCAGCTGCAAATACCATTTTTATAAGCCTTTAATATGACTCACCATAGGTTCGAACCCACGACCTTCCGCATCCAAACTTCTTGTGCAAATGTACTGACCACCCCCAATCATCCCAAGGCTTGAAACCTCTATTTAGGAGTGCGCGACATTACTCAGGTACATATGCATGCATGTCATGATGGGAAAGATAATATAATAATCCCTGCCATTTCTTTGCAAAGCGTAGTAATAATTTGTCCTTAGGCACTCAAGTGAACTAAAGAGATATACATACTGGACGGGTACAGGACTATCGGGGACAGAAACCTTTCAAAGATGGCCAACATACACTGATTACTCCATTAGCTGAAGCACGGATCAATATTTTCTTTAAAAACTGATTATTTAACATGACAGCTGGCCAGGTTCCAGGTTACCTGATCATGTCAGCCCTGACCATCTAAGCTATACAGTTCAGTGTGCACGTTACAATATAAGGGACCGACCATTATTTTCCAACCCCCACATGGCTTGAAAAAAATCTTGCTCTGATTTGTAGGGAAAAAAATCTCCAACTTTTTCTATCCATTATTTTAAGTAAATTATCTTGAGGCAAGAGAACAAACCAGAACCTGGTTTCCAAGGAAATCTCACGCCTTCATACCATCCCTTGCAGAAAATTGGTTCTGCCGGTCCCTATGACAATATAATCATGCATCTAAACAACAGCTACAAGCTGATGCTTGCTTAGCCGCCGTGTGCTTAGAAAAATCGATTGCTCTACTGACTTGTCCTTGAACAGTGGTGAATACAAAATTTGCAATAAAATTTACCCCTGTTTAGAAAACACCGATCCTTTACCTCTGACTGATTGCTACAATTTAGTATCCTATTTATCCCATTTAATTTTAGTACCATGTTTATCCAACTATACACCCATGTTTGATCATAACCCCAGTTGAAAAGACCTTCAGGAAATATTCACTAAAATTATCTTTGCATGATTAAAAGATGCTCCTCTCACCCAATACAGACCGGCCCCCTTGGCTGATATCATCTGAATTACTGAAATAATAAACTTTCCTTCCTTGTATTTTTCTAACAGCTGACATGAGGGTGGGGGTATTTTACATTAAAGGTTCATGTACATGTAGAATAGAGCAGTGATGATCACCATATCGGTGTGGAAAGTTCTAAATCGTTACATATGAATGACCTTGTAATATGAGGTAACTTCTCTTTCCTGAACTAATATTACTTAATGAATGAAAAATACTTTAATTTTTTTTATAAAGTATCTTTTGATACAAATCAAGTTAGCAATGTACATGCTTTATCACTGTAGTGAGTTTTGATCATTCGTGCACACTGACCGACTTTGTAAAAACTAATGACAGCAATTCAGTTATCTACTATAATGAATGAATGAGTAAAATACTCCAGCTTTAGGCCTATTCAATGAAATCGAACCAAGACCTAAAATTCATAATAAATCTGACCTCACTGATAACACAGTCCCTACAATGGATTTCTTATGTGACACAAGGAAAATAAGTGTACACATAACGTTTCCTCTGCAAAGTTCACTTACATGCTAATATCCATACCCAAATACCATAATAGTGTCTGCCATCTTTGAAATTTCTGTAAACTCCTATAAAATTAACATACCATTATCTGACCTTTTATGTTTGACAAGAGTAACGTCATATCCCAGTCAAATGCAATGATGAACAATTTCAGTTGCATTAAGTTGGGAATAATTAGTAAAACTCTAAAATGTTGTTGTTTAATGTAATTTTTTCAGCATATAATAGTCTATATATGGTGGCCAGTATAACTGGTGGAGAAAGTACCCAGAAAAAGCCTGGTAAGAACCACTAACCCACAGAAAAACTAGTGATAAGCTTTCTTACATATCCACACTGGCCGAGCCGGAGACTTGAACCCACGTGGACAGATGTGAGATATCTGTAAGGGCGAGTGTCCTTGACCACTTGGCCATGCTCCGTAAGGTAATACTGATGGTTTTACTGGTGAAACTGACATTGTTCTGGTTCCATCCAATCAGAAGTCGATATTCCTTCATTTGAGAGACTGATTTATTCTGCATTTCCCTGCAAATTGTATCACACACTATATACTCACCAATAAGTCTGGTCCAACAGCGAACAACATAGACCTGAACTGCTGTCGTGTAATGTGCTGGCAGATTAGGGTCCATGCTGTTCTACTTGATAAGCGAAAAAAACTGCATAGACCCAAATCTGCCAATGCTTTATGCAGTGGCAGATCTGGATCTATGCAGTTTGTCAGTTGGATCCATATACGGTACTTTAATGACAACTGCACTGTTGAAAACAATGGGGTGGGGTTGGAAACATTCATGCTAAGAAAATCAATATAACAATTTAATTCCCGCCTTTTGGAGCTTTATTTAAAATTAGGTCAAGAAATAATTAAGTCTGACCATTGTACATGACACTGAATAGGATCACAGTAAACAGAATATTTTCACCTACCAGAAACACTGCAAAATTCCAAGTACAGGTTAATTCTACATTGTACATATAGGTTTCTGTGTTATGCATGTTAAGTATCCAAATCAATGATCTTTGGTTTCCAATAACTGGTCACGTGATTATATTACAAGACAGATGAAACAGTTTATATGTTTATCATTTTCTTCAAAACTGACCACAAAATACTCTGTCTTACAAAATTTCCTTCTGAGTGATATTTTGTGACACTTTCAGAGATGACATTGAAAAAATCTACGGTGAGGAAAAAGAAACCAATATTTCCAATTAAATAAAAGCACCTAAAGAAACTATTTCCCAAGATATATCTATAGCAAAATAATTTTAATTGATCGATTTCTGAGACTAAATTTGATAATTTTAGCATCAAAAACCGTCAACAATGTGAAAATATTATCAAAGTTGACTGTATTCAGCATTTAACCTTCCATTAAAAAGTGGTGATTCGTAGTTTCTTAAAATGGTGCCATGATTACTTTTTTCATTCCAAAATACTTAAACTGAACTTTAATATATATACATGTGATTTAAAAAAAAAACGGTGTCAAGAACCTGTTCAACAAAATTTCACTGACTGATGCAATAAATAAGCCACAAAAGTTTATTACACTTCAAGCTAACTTTTAAGACATAATCTATTGATAAAATCATAAATTGTCTAATGGACTGGGACTTTAACATGTGGATATACAGTAAATCAAAATCAGATACTTTCATACACCCACACGATAATGGAAAAAAATCTGGCACAATGCCCATGGGAAAGTCAGATAACTTGAAATGCTCCATTATACTTTGATGTTCGCAGGTAGCTATTACCAAACTCTATACACATGTACATCAATAGAAGTTTGCCAATTTGAGAATACATGTACAAAGAATGGGACACCTGCGTATTTTTGAAACTCGGGCCTCTAATCGCAACTAACTTGCATAAGAAGCTGAGAATTTGATGGTTATACATTATTAACATAAAAAAAATATGAATATGAGAAGTGCAATACTGATCAAATATTTAATGGTTTTGACTCGGTCCGTAACGCTGTAAGACGTGATGGACAAATACAAAAAAGGGAATGATATTGGGATAAAAGAAACAGTACAGTCACTACCTCCATAGTTTATGATCCATAACTGCAAGCTAAAGAAAAATTGAAAACAAATGTAGGTTAATGCATCGTTTTCAGTCAAAAATTTCAATCACACTAGACATCATAAAACAGCAAAAAGCCTAACACCTCAATTGTACAGACAGTACACCATTGCGAAAAAAAATCAAAAATCATTCTTAGAAAATGTTTGTTATAAATATACTGAGACAGAATAGGCAATTCTCTTTCTTTAACTATAAAATCAATAATGGTACATGTGTGTGGTCATGTAATAACACATACCCACGGGCGGGGGGGGGGGGAGAAGAGAGCAGAGGGCCTCAATGGAGATTGATTCTATTTAACTAATTGAGCTACCCTTTAAAAAATATTATTTATTATTTTTGTTAATACTCTTATTAATATTATACAACTTCACTTTCAGATCATAACACTATTTCATTAGCCATACAAACATGTATTTTGCTATTTGTAGAAAAAAAGACCATTAGGCCATCATTTTACTTTGAACAAAAATTACCTTGCGATAAACTAAAAAAAACACTGGTCAGATAGAATATTCCACCCATGCCCATTAAAATGTTTAGCATCGTAACAGATAATTTGGTCAAACTACATAAAAGAATATCACTTGTGTCATGAACATCATAAAAGGCAGAAAGATTTGATTATGGCACGTGAATATTTTTGGGGTATACATGTACACAGATTTACACTAATTGTACCGAACAATTGATATGTGCATACCTGGGTTAAGCAATATACGAATCAGATCTTAAATGCTAGAGAAATATTTATTTATCCTCGTCTAAATTATGTACCTATCTGAATTCAGAGTTTAACATTTTATGTCAAACAACCACGAACTCGTGTTACATTTCAAAGTTTTTCTATGACTGGCAGGTAATGGAAATTCAGTGGTAAAATAATACACCAGAACTTGGAGCTTATGATCTCAACAGTTACCCAGTAGTCACCAAAATGTATATAAAAAATGCTTCTGGTATGTTAAATTATTTTAGTGTACCAGAAAAGGGCTTCATTATGGAATTCTGTGTCCTAGATCATGTCCTGATTCCATGAAATCAGTAGTTCACTTCTTTATCTTAATTTTTTCCTTAATAAATTAATAACTTTTGATTTAATGCCAAAATAGTGCATTTTTGCAAGGATTTTTTACCCCTTGGGGTAATCAGTTTTTTTTAATAAAAAAATCATTTTTGCAACATTGAAAATATACATTAAGAAACATCAATGACTAAAGAGTAAATATAAAAAGGCAAAAAATAGGACAAACCTGAACGTTTTCATTTACCAAATTTGTTTGTTTTAATTAAAATGAATCCATATATGAAAATTATGATTATCTTTGACAATTTTCACAATATCTCTTTTTGGATCCACAAGTGGGTATTGATGTAATCCCACTGACAGCCCCTACTTTGATTGAGAGCCCCACTGGGTCTTGATGAAGGACAAGGTGGCACAACCTGTCATGCCAGCAATAAGATCACCATGGCTTAGTTTGGCATGCATATTAATGGGCAGGTGGCCAATAAGATCACCTGGAGATAGATAAATATAAAGATTTTAAACGAAGATAATATTTGGAAATTGTTCGGTGTGGGCTTGAATTACCCATCTACATTAAATATGCAAATCCAATTATACTGTATTCAGGCCTTTTATTTCACCATGAAAACCCAATTAAAATTCAAGTCTGATAGCTGACTGAAATTTTAAACACTGTACTACAAGCATATAATAATTCCTTCTGTTGAAGTCAATTCTTGAAATCAATGGCCCCACTTAATTTCCACACAGTGCTTATCAATATAGTGCAATAAAAAAGACCCACCTGTGCATTTTTCTGGTGATCTGGTTGTAGGCCTCTGTGGAAATGTTAGATACTGTGTGCTGTTGTCACATACACATTAAACAGTAGGAAAATACTGTGTAGATTAGGACAGATAAGGTTGACTTTAAACAGATCTAAAATCAAACAGAATACAAACAGTTACTAAAAAAAAATTCTGTTTCAGTTTTGGTATTCCAACAAGTGGTCCAATTTTAGAAAACTGTAACATGCGACATATTTATCTGAAAAAATAGGGTACTTGTTAATCAGTACTGCACACACCCACACAATAATCATGCTATCAGTGATTAATACTGCATATTAAGCAAAACTGTCTCAACACTGGTGGTTTGTGCCAATCCCAAAGAGTTTATCTGGTTTAATTCCATATCAATATACCAGATAAAGTAAACCTAACGGGCCATGTATAAAATCAGTCAGGATAAACTAATATATTTTTGGAGTACATGCAACATCTTGTTTTCCATGCATTATTACACATTTTAAACCCAAAGTAAAAAAGATGGTTTCTTTATTTCTATACATAAGTCAATCCAGAATGATTACATACCTTGACAATGAAGTTTTCAGTAGTCTATAGCAGCCAGTGTAGATATTATTTATCATTCAGAAAACAAATTCAACAAAAGTCACAAGTCATGAAACATTGTCCCTTGCAACTAGGCATTAAAAACAAAATACCATAAAAACAAGAGTCCCTCAAGTGGACTGATGCTCTACAGTCCGAAAAGAATTTCCAGGAATTAAAGACGAGACCATTTCTTCTCCTCCAGAGTGTTGAAACTATCTCTGATGTTCTTGAATGATACAAACTTTTAATTTCACCAATGTGGAAGCCATGCTAAGCAACCTTTTCATTTAATACAAAATATACACCATTAGATGACTTTTATCGAAAAGCTTTATGTTGATCTAATAATCAATTAAGGACAATTAGTGATGAAATTTTCAGTATATTCACTATAGCAGCCATATTTGATGCCAGACTGGTGCCATTTTCGTTCAAGACAAACTAGATATCATAGTAGTCTTCAGGTGATATGACTTTTTCTACTGATACGAGTTTCTATTGATACGAGTTTTTATTCAAACGTAGTACATAGAGCATTAACAAGATTTTCAAGAAGGCTGCCATGGTGGCCATATTCGATTGTCAGATCTGCACTATTTAATACCAACTAGACTTCATTAGAAGTCTTCTGATGAAAACCCGTTATTGATACTTTCCATCAAGGAGTAGTAAGAAGATTCTCAAGCTGGCTGTTGTAGTGGTCAAATTGGATGTCAGATAGGGCACCATTTTTATGTATGACCAACCAGACATTATAAGTCATCTTTCAGACATCCTAAGAAGTCTTATGGTACAAAGTCCATGTTGATATGATTTTCCATTTAGGAGTAGTAGAGATAATAAGATTTCCAAGATGGCTAATGTGGCGGCCACACTGGACTTCACATTAGCACTATTTTCATTTAGGACCAACCAGACTTCCTAAGAAGTCTTTGAGTGAAAACCCCATATTGATATGACCATTAATTCTGGAGGTATAGCCAACAGATTTTCAAAATGGCTGTTATGGTGGCCATACTGGATATCTGAGCTGCATCATTTTCATTTAGGACTAACTAGACCTTGGGATAAACATGAAGCCAATCCTGTAATTAATCCAAGAGCATTAGCAATAACAAACCTGTGTGAACAGACAATTTATGGCCAGTACGGCTAAACAATCTTTCTGGAAGTCAAAGTAGCCCAGTTGTTTGAGAAATAAACTCATCCTGCACATGTTGTTGGTTCAAAATCCACCAAGACCAACCCAAATTGGCTGTCCCAGTGTCTTTGGGAAGTAAGGTCAAAATTCCAAGTCACCCTGCAGGACAAGTTCCAAACTGAAACATTTTTTTATCCAGGAGATCATTATCTTTGCCCATCCCTAAAAGCCAGATTCTGCTGAGAGGAAACCCGACTTTGAGTATCAGGTGAGTGAAAGCTATGGGTTTGTTTTGGGGGGCTGTAGACAGAAAATAGTTCACCATTTAATTTATGTTGCGGTAGTATGTTGGTGACCTTGACCTTAGAAAGAAACAAGTTCATGTTTAGAATCCTCTTGAACACAAGACACCAAAATATGTAAGCAACTGAATGATCAAGGCCCAAATATGTTTCTGGTCACAATCTCCAAAACACCACCTTTGACCACTATTACAAGCATAGTAATGCATCAGTTATCCAGTATAGCCAGGTCTCATATAAAATGCATGCAGTCCACTTTTTCAATACCTATTCATTCAGGTGTACAATAGTTAACCTAATGGGAGTAACCAGTAACAAATATACAATGTATAACCAATTAATACACAATGTACAGTCATTAATGTAGTCTAAACATAACCGTGGAACATTTAACCACTGAATAAACATCGAGTCCTACTTTAACTGCAACCGTCAGAAATGTCCTTCTGTGTTAGGCTAGTATGTATACAGCATACAAAGGCCTACACTGTCATGATCTTAACACAAACTATCAACCTAAGATCTAAGTATCAAGTTTCATGATCCTAACATGAACAGCACCCAAAAAATGAACTTTATGCACATAATCTCATCTACATCAATGAAGCAAAGAATAAATATAACAAAGACCTCTTTATTTTTAGTAGAACTAGGTGGTCGAGTGGTCTAAAGCACTCGCCTTTACTGATCACTGTCATCTCACCTCTGTCCATGTGGATTCGAATCTCCAGCTTGGCCAGTGTGAGAAAGCTGCCAGTGGTTTCTTGTGGGTCAGTGGTTCTTAACAGTTATTTCCAGTGTTCTTCCTGCACCAGTCATATTGGCATATCTTGCACTGAGAAACAGCATTAAACTCCAAAAGAAGAACAAGAGACCTTTTTTTTGTAATAATAGTTTAAGTATGTGTTAGGAGGCATCACCCCACCAAGTTATAGGACTCTAGACAGGATAGTATGAATAAAAAAATGCAAAATTTTAATCAAAGCCAGTAAAAGATGATATACAGGCAATGGTGAACATCTTTTGTTACTAAAATAGGTACTATCATCAGTGATTTCATGATTCTATCTATCATAAACAGTGCCAGAGGAATGAACATTGAACATAAAATTTAACCCAAGTTGGTGATACACAAAATATTGATAATGAAATATTTTTTCTAATGCGGATGTACAACTCATTAAGATGGATTCCCATACGAAGTTTACTGGTTCAAGATAGGATAAAAAGCATACAGAAAAAGACCCTATGCAACCACAAGCTAAACTCAATAACTACACTTAAGGTAAAATGCGAAAAAAATAGGTCAATGACCTTTCATTGTTGACTGGTTGTGTTACTAATACAGATGTAAACAATCATCTAACTTAATGATCCTAGCACAGTCAGTGTTTCTGAAATAAACTTTACCTGCGCAATTTACCTAGTCAGTGAAGTGAGAAATATCAGTCAAAATAACAACAAGTGTGGTGCAACCCCATCACCAAGTACAAAAATATAAATAAACAAAACATGAGTCTCTTAAAGAAACTGACGTTCTACTGGCCAAAACAGAATTTCCTGAACTTCATAAGACCATTTCACAAGATCTCCAATTTGCTGGTAGTAAACAAGTCCTTGAGGTACACTTTTTACCTCACCTCTGCAAAGCTGAGAAGAGTACTCCCATGGTTCTGGTGTTGGCATCTACTTATATAAAAACAAATATGTACAGCCTCACTGCTTCTCAACTATTTTTTCTGTGTGTGTGTATGTGTGTGTGTGCACTGATGATACAGTCAGCTTTTGTTTTTGCGTTTAACTCTGCAACTACATAGGTTTTTCTACCTTGTATATATCCTTGTATACCTGTAATCAAGAAAACTGGTGAGACAGTTTATCTTGTTGAGTACTCTGCCCTCATCATAAAAGCAGGTTACCATCACTCATTAATCAAGCTTTACTAGCTTTGGCTAAAGTTTGTGTGTTTAGTGCAATTCTATAGCACTTTTCATGTTATAATCATCAAACTAAGTGATTTTATTGCATTTGTGTTATTACCAGAACAGGGGCCCAAGGGTGACCGAGTAGTCTAAGGTACCAATCAGTGCCATCCCATCTCTCTCCATGTGGGTTTTTGAGTCTTGTGTTCATCCAGTTATTTGAGAATGCTTACCAGTAGCTCCCCATGGGTTGGTGGTTTTTCTTGCGATCTCCCTGGTTCTTCCTTCATCAGATATATTAACCGCAATGTACTGCCTATAATGTGCTGACAAATGGCATTAAAACCTAGTACCATAACATTAAAACAATAAAAGTTTACTGTCATCTGCATTTCACTTTTACAGGCTTAAGTTATGATTTTGTGTTCGGCCCATGATAACATAGTTGGTTTTTTTGTGGGGGGCTCTGCTGGTCACTGACCAGATCTACTAGTCATAAATGATAAGAGCTTATGAGATGGTCTCTTGTTCATCATCTGTCCATTAACAACAGTTTGTTATCGCTGATTCTAAATTATTAGGGTGATTACCAGAACCTATCCACACACATTCAGCCCATGGTCTAGGTTGGTTCTAAATGAAAATGTTGTCGCTGGAACATCCAATATGGCCACCACTGCTAGTAGCCATCTTGAAAATTGTGTTATCAATACTCCTCTTGAATGGATGGTCATAGTGACATGTGGTTTTCAATGAAATACTTATTGTGATGCCTAGTTTGTCTTAAAATGAAAATGGTGCTGATCTGAAATCCAAAATGGCAACAACAGCAGCCATCTTGAAAACCATATCATTCTTCCACATGAACAGAGTCATCTTGACATGCAGTTTTCACCAGAAGATTTACTGTGATGTATTGTTGGTCCTAAATGAAAATAGTGTCCATCTGATTTCCAATATGGCTGCCACAATGGCCATCTTGAAAATCTTGTTATTGCTTCTCCTTCATTGTGGATGGTCACATCAATATGGGTCTTTTTTACTTGTCAATATCTCACTGCATTATTCAATATCTAAAAACAACCTGGTTCTTGCTGTTTTTTATTTTTTTTTGTTTTGTTTTTCTGTTGTTTTTTTTATGATACTGAAAAATGCAGTTGTGATGCTAGCACTCTAAAGGGATAATTTTTCGAGTCAAGATAGGACATGCAAAAACATTTAAGGTACTCTACTTTAGGTATATTATTCATACATAGAAAATGAAGGTAATATATTTTAAATTAATTCCATCATCTTCTAAATCATTGGAGTTTGGTTCGGGTTAAGGACAAAGCACCTAGGTCATCAAGAACAAAGATGCCAGTAATAATGATCAACTGGTTGCATCTGGCCTCGGATGCCAGAGGTCGTGGGTTCAAACATGAAGTACCATGTCCCATCCAGTCGCATTATCCTGACACCAGGCCAACCAGTCCTAACACTAACCTCTTAATGCTGAGTGCCAAGTAAGGCAGCTGCTAATACCATTTTTGTACAAGTCTTTTGTATAACTCAGTCGGGGTTCAAACCCTAGACCTCCCACAACTGAATCGGACACTGTAACCACTTAGGCCACTGGAGTGGTCCAGCAGCAGCACAAGCAGTCATGGACGTTAAACACAGCGAAGATAAAATGTAGCAATAACAAGATTTATAAGACGGCTGTTATGGCTCCCATACTGAAGGTCAGATGGGCACAACACTCCCAAGATGGCTACAATGTTGGCCATTTTGGATGTACATTTCATGAATGGTATGAATGTATAGTGGCAGTCCTCATAGTTTTGGAGAACTAATGATAATAAAGTTGTGCTAATGGATGCTAGATGGTTAGACAAAGAAGTCATTGCATTAGCTCTTCTGATCAATAACGAGTACAATTAAAACCCATGTGATGATATATGATATGATAAGATATTATAATTAATGCTCTCCTCCCAAAACCAAATTAACTGAAATAAGTCTCTAAATTATAACTGAATTAGGCCAATATAACTGAATAATGCTATGTCCCACTTTATAATACTGAGGCTACATTAAATAAAATGCAGTGGGACTTTAAAGAGAAGGACTACTGTATTACATTTGTCACTGGCTATAAAATGTACAGCTCCATAACTTTGTATGTACATGTTTGTGTAGGTAAAGGCATACAAATTTTTCTTTCACTGACATAAACAAAGTTCAGGTGCAGCATTACATCTCTGCCTCAAATGCTTTATTCTCAATGGCAAATTACCAAAAAATTTCAACCCCATATTTAAAGTAACTAAAAGCATGAATGGGTAAATTCCAATGCATATGTAAAGCATATCCAGGGTGCCTATTTATAAATGTGTAAACATGTACAAGTATTTTTGTTCAAACTGAGATAACATTCCTGGAATGGACAGTATATAATCTGTATGTTTGATCCCTGGTTATAACTTAAATGTTCAAATACATGCACACCAACAGTTAAATTTAGGATGGAATGCATTTGAAATTGGAACCAATTTTTCTTCTTTTTCCCTGGGGTGGGTGGGGTAAAACCTTAAGTTACTAACAGTGCTGACCATCATCACTGCACTACATGTATTTTCAACAAGTAATGCAAACTTGATCATCATTATCATAAACCAGTGATGGTACCTGTAAACGGTATTATAGTCAATTATTAGGATTGCATATAGTGTTAACTTGAAGACAAACTTGTAACGACTGAAAGCAATGCAATTAAAAGCAAGCAAACAACAAAAATTGCTATTACATAGGTATTTTTTTTCTCAGTTGTATATTTTTTCTTGCAAGATCCACCACTACATGTCTGTATTTTTTTCACCCTATTCCTACCATTTTCATTAGGGCACCTGATAATATGCTACCTTAATAATAACGATGACCTCGGTGATACAAAACCTGAATAATTGTTACCTCTTATGGATAAAACATTCTTCTACTTGTCTAACAGATGAAGATTGTAGCTACAGGTGTAATATAAAAAGAAATGAGAACACAATCATCAATATTGTATCATAACAGCTGCCAACATTTTTTTAAAAATCCAGGTAATTTATCAAACTCAACAGAAATGAATTCTCTGACTTTGGTTATATGTACATATGGAGCCTAACTGCAGTAATATTATCATACAGGATAGAGGGCTCTTGTACAATTCATGCCCTACTGGGAAGTGAACCCAGGTCTGCAAGTCATGGCACACATCACCTTCCATGCCAAAAACCATTGCTGACATCTGTTCTGGATCTTTGCTGATCCAATCAATGTGCTGCCAAACCAAAGTTGTTGTTGTTGTTGTTGTTATAGGGTTTAACGCCATTATTCAGCACATGATAGGCTATACATGGCGGCCAGTATTAATGGTGGAGGAAGAACCCGGGAAAACCACAGAAAGAACCACTGACCCACGAGAAGCTACTGGCAAGCCTTCTCACACACCCACATTGGCTGAATCCGAGACTTGAACCCACGCAGATAGAGGTGAGATGGCAGTGATCCGTAACGGAGAGCACTTTAGACGACTTGGCCACTCGCCCCCCTCCCCCAACCAAAGTAATGAAAAGCAGAGTGCCTAAGTAGGAGAAGCAATTAAATAATTCCAGGTCAAGGAACATCTGCCATAGTTTACAACCACATGTCAGTGTCTCCGGAAGGAAGGTTCCTCAGATGGTAAAAGTATCTAACTATGAATGAACATTACACAAAATTTATACTTTTTTCACTCAAAAATTACACCTCAGTCATAATGTCTGCTTAAAAAAGGAAACTTTTCCAGGTTCAAAAGATTTTTTTTCAGTAATGACCAATGGTATGATACTAATTTCCAGAATTTTCAATAAATCTCTTTTCTTACCTACCTTAAATATAAATGTGTGTGTGTGTGTGTGCGCGGGGGGAATGGATTTGAAAAGTGTTTTCATTTGGATCAAAGCCAATGTTATAATCTTTGTGCCTATTGAAATACTTGAAGTAATACTTTGAACATAATTCATGACATTCTACAGTACGTAAAAGGTGCAACTTAGCAAACGCTTTTGTCTCATACCGTATATGCTTAGGTCCAACTGCAAACAACACTGACCCCGATCTGATGTTAAATAATGCCCCAGCAGATCAGTTGCTATGTTTGTACTACTGTTTGTACTAGTGGGACATTACATCTGTATGATAGCTGAGATACATCTATGCAGCTAGCAGATGAACCAATCTTTTAAACGAGTAAATATGGTAATTTCATCTTCACGGTTGTTATGGTAGAAGTGGTGGAATCAATAATCGTAAAGATCTGAGTTCATGTTTTCGAAAGTAATGTAAATTTCACATAAAACATATATGGCCTAGTGTTCTGTGGAACCCTTGTCTCAAACAACTTCAATAAAATAACATGAATTGATAAAAGGATTGTGGGGATAATTAGTTGCTGTTTTCATTTGTATAAAAATATCTTAATATATAGAAATCTTCCCAATAAGCAACTGAAATTCCTTTCCCAACATATTTTCTCAGTTAAATGGGTGCAAATCACAGCCCAGATAATGAATACAATGTAATTATCATTTATTTTAAATAATACAAGTTCAGCTTTCTTTCTGCTTCAGTTCCAATTGACTATAATAATACTGCACACATTCTGTTTATCATTCTACACATGCCTTCCCCAAGTTAAACAATTCAGTAATGCCCTAACATTATTTGAGAACAATTAAATAAATGACAGATTACTGATTAAAATGACATTGAAAAGATTGTATACTTAGAAGCTAGAGTTAAATTACACCACAACATAGTTGATTGACAGCTCAAAGATAGGCACATTCCATAACATAAGAGATCATGTGTGGACTAGATTCCACCTTTTCTTTTACAATGTTCCTACCATAGAATGTAGTGGATTCTGTTTAAAAATGATAAATAATTCAAGAATATATTATATTTAAATAA
Organism: Sinohyriopsis cumingii; assembly: GCA_028554795.2. Classification (NCBI taxonomy): domain Eukaryota; kingdom Metazoa; phylum Mollusca; class Bivalvia; order Unionida; family Unionidae; genus Sinohyriopsis; species Sinohyriopsis cumingii. The sequence continues at coordinate 107,778,511 of CM068840.1, read as the reverse complement.
GCTTAAGAATCAGCAAAGGCAGGAAGATGGATTAACACAGCTGGAAAAATTCAACAGCTGTCTAATGTATGCCAAATCTTAAAAAAACAATCAACAGCTACCTTTATATGCAGTCCACATTTGTCCTGTGGAACACTTAAGTCTATGAATGGAATCACAATCAAATCTGAACTGGCCACGCTGCAAAAATGTGGTAATGCAAATAGAACAATACAGCATACACAGAGTGTAACAATCTTGTTTTATTCCAAACTTTCATTTATCATGCATGGATTTATTAACAAACAGTTACATGTATATAAAAAAGGAAGACAATAGACAAAAGGCATTCCAAACTGTTTGTTATTCTGTAAGAACATAATTGATTCATAAAAAGTGAATCAAGTGTATTCCTATAATTTAAATTAAACACCTTTTTAGCCACGAAGAATTGGATCTGAGTTTTACCCTGAACCAAAACTAAAAACTGCCAGAAGCCTACAAAAAATTGTGCATTTCCAGTTTCATGCTCTTCAAAACTGTTGTCAGTTGGTTGGAATTTTTTTTTTTTTTTTTACCTCAGCCACAAAGCAGAGCACATTATGACATGACCTCCCCATGTATCTATTTTTCTGTTACCAATTTTGTTTCCATAATTAACACACAATATTGATGACTTGCACTCAATTGCAAGGTTAAAAGTCATTGTGAGTGAACAAAGAAAAATGGCTTCTGCACAGTAACTAAGAATCCCACCATCCACAGCTACCAAATTATGTGATGGCTTGCACTGGGCGTAAATAAGAAGCCTATTGATTTGGGGTTAAATGTCAAGGTGAATGTTATTGCAAGAAGCAAAATGGTTTTACCCACAAACTTCAGATATCAACAAAAAGGACTATTAAACATGTCGCTGGTATATAAAGTGACATTCATGGTATGCTTCTTTCTGCATTTTGGTCACAATGGAATGGGTTGATGTTGGAGTGGTGGAGCCGTGTATGCTACTCTAGAGGCTTCATACCTCCACTCCACTCTCCACTCACGTTTTCTTAATAACCTTGATTCCTACCTAATACAAACAAAATTAAATTTCGACTGGTCACAACATTCAGAAACCCAGAATTAATTTTGTTGGTTTTTATGGTTGAAAACATTTCTAGTGTCAACAGGCAAATATCTGTCCAGTCTGCAAATCACAAACAATGCTGTTTTACTTTTAGGTCTGAGCTACATCACTTAAAATACAAAATAAATAAAATAAGAAGCAGACAAAAAAAATGAATACCACAACTGCATTGTACAGAACTCATTTCATAATGACAAATACTGCCTCAAGGAATAAAGCTATCTTTTTGTTGTATGATTTTTTTGTTGTTTTGTTGTTTTGTTGCTCTTTCCCAACTGTTGATAGTAACATGAAATATTAAGATATGTCACAGGCTGGATAACAAGCCTAAGGCATATCATAGTATGCAACAACGATATGTCATTTGAAGACTGTAAACACTCTAATTTACGGTGCAACTGTAGGGAAGATACTGTGTACTTCCAAACTGGCTTTAACTAATTCAGTTCAGTTGTTGTTTTAGGTAGGGCTGTATAAAAATTTCTTGAATATTCTTATCAAATTCATTTTGTTGAAGTTAAGAAAGATATAAAGTCTGTCTTTTTCTCTTTTCTTTCATTTTGGTCTTGGTATTTATTGACTTCACACAATCCTTGCAAAATCACACTGAAAATACTTGTATCTTGACTGATGAGTGATAAATTGAAGACAATTTATGCAAAAACAATTGATCAATGTTCAGAAAAAATGGAGTTGCATTTGCTTAGAATGACTGATACATAAAGGCTTTGCTGAGTTTGCTGTGTTACATATCTTTTCAAGAATGACATAAAACAGAAATGTGAGAAATGTGACAATTCAGAGTTCAGATATCATGATTACCCCATGAATGGCATGGGTCAGGAAAACCTCACATCCTCTGACATTACTGTTAATTACTCATCCCAATTCAAGATTTGTGATCATTTTAGTATCAAACTTGCAACTGGTGCCTGTAGTTTTATAAAAAGTAGTGTTTTGGATAAATGAACTGTGTTGAGTAAAGTGAAGACAGGGACTAGTGCTTGGAAACAAAATGTCCTGAGCTCTGGAGTGGGTGTCTGAATTTTGGGTGATTTAGCGAAATGATGTTGTATGCTTCTAAACTACACCAATAAGTAGATTTCTTCTTGCTTTCTTTCTATGACATTACTGGTAGCGTAAACCAACCGGATGAGGCAGTACGTTATAAATGGATGTTTCAGAAGAAATACTTTCAGACTATCAGCAGCTTTCTGTACTTAATAATTGTATTCTGACTGACAAGTAAAATCCCCTCTTCATTTGACCCATAGCATTAAATCCTTCAAAACTCTGGCTCTTTTTAGTAAATAATTCCTGTTAGAACAGAACACCTGTTTGTCCATCATCTGTTGACCTTTTTAGAAGGGGCCCCAAGTGGCAGAGTGGTCTAAAGCGCTCTCTGTTAGGATCGCTGCCATCTCACCTCTGTCTGCGCCGGTTTCAGCCAATGTGGGTCTGTAAGAAAGCTTGCCAGTACCTTCTCGTGGGTCGGTGGTTCTTTCCTGGGTTCTTCCTCCACCATAAAGCTGGCCGCCATGTATAGCTTATCGTGTGCTGAAAAATGGCGTTAAACCCCACAACAACAACAACAACCTTTTTAGAAATTGCTGACATGTGCAGAAGGCAGCATGACAACATGGTAAGATTTATGCATGGAGACCATCTAGCAAGGACTGTATCATTAGGAACTCCACGCGTTAGTCTTCCCTTGGGATGAAGCTACCTTCTATGTATGCATCACAATTTAAAAAAACAGGTCAGCAGATGATGGACAAACAGGTGTTCTATTCAGAAAGGAATTAATACTAAAAAAGTGGGATTTCACTACTTAATTACTAAAAAGCTGTCGATAGTACGAAAGTATTTCTGCAGAAAGATCCATTCTATAACACTGCCTCGCCATACTGGTCTCTTATACTGGTAATATCATGACAAAATAAAGTGGAAATCTACGTGCTGGTCTACCTTCTAAACTAATTTGATGTTGCACAATTTAACTTTTGCAGTGCTTGTTTCTTTTACAAAATGCTGCTGAGCATTGCTTGAACAATCTGATATGTATGGATGCCGGTTGAGTATGGGTGTAGCTGTTGCTACATTTGACCCACAGCATTAAATCCTTGGTTCCTTTATCGATAAAGAAACCAAGAATACCGATTTTCTATTCGAATATCCACAAAAAGTTATTTTCGGTTATTCGTTTCAGCTCTAGATTAGATTGAAACTTACCCATCCTCCCTGGCTGTTAATCCAATGCTGTATTGTGTTATCAATATACGTAGCTAGCCATTCATAAATTGAGTCCACCAAATGTACCAAATTCTTTTCCACACACTGAACAGCGATTGCTCCACCAAATGCGAATAAAGCAACCACTCTCCCCCAGTTTGTACCATCCACGAACAGTTCATTTGCAACGCTAACAAATGTAGAATACGCAATATCTGGTGTAATATGTAACTGATGAACTAAATCGTCAAACTGTTCCCTGTATCGGTTTTCAAATTCATCTCCAATAGTTCGCATAGTAATGTGCAAGATAGTGCCGGCGGTTCCCAAAGGAGGACAGTTCGGCCACGTATATCCCTGCTTTTGAAGTCTGTGATTGATATAATCTGCCACCAGATATCGAGAACTCGATGGATTCATCTCAATGTTATTATTGAGACTCATACTCGAGTCACTCCATGACCCCGCATTCCCCAGTTTGCAATGGTAAATTTACATTTCAGTTGTACGCTCCTACAGCTTAATTCATTCATTGACCCTCGAGCTGCGCGATAGAGGATCAGAACCGAGGACGGCCGAATTGTAATTGTGTGTGTGGGTATGCCTAAAAAGTAAGACTAAGGCACTCCCGAGTATATAGCGGAGCACAGCGTTGAGAGAGCCAGTATTTATAACTTCCATGATTACCTGCTTGACTTTTACCCTTTTTTCCTCCCCTTATATATATATATATATATATATATATATATATATATATATATATATATATATATATATATATATATATATATATATATATATATGTGTGTGTGTGTGTGTGTGTGTGTGTGTGTCTGAGAGTAATAATAAATCGATTTGTGCTGTTCATAAAGTATACAACGATGAGGTGGAAGAGGAGGAGGAGGAGGTGAAGGAGGACATTGATGGTTTTGATGATTGAAGTTTATGTAGTCACATCAGACACCCACATGCTGCTTGTCAGTAGTCGTAGTAGTAACATCACTAGTAGTACTAGTAGTAGTAATTGTTGCTGCTGCTGTTGGTGTTGATGAAACAAGCACGCACATCGCGACCGTTTGCAATAAGACTACACATGGATGGGAGGTATTGTGAGTAAACGACACGAGAGTCAGAAAAAAATCCGTCAATTTCAAATTTAATGTTCAAATGAACTATATTTAAAGATGTGCCAATTCATTACTATTTATAGGTGTTTATTTAAATGACTTTATGCATCAAATCGCATACAGTAAAAATCAGCACATTACATTAATTCGCAGTGTTCAATAATAATAATAATAATAATAATAATAATGATAATAATAATAATAATAATAATAATAATAATACACTTCATTTAAAGAGGGTGACATATTTAGCTAAAATGTTCTCTTTTGAAACCAATCAATAAAGTAAGAAACGTTATGTTACAAACATTTGGACTAAAAATAATATCTAAATAACACAGTCGTGAAATAACATACTATATAAATGTAGAAGTCAAAGAACATAAAGAAAGAAGAAAGAAAGAAGGAATATAAGAAGACAAAGATAAACAACAATTATCGCCTAATGTCAAGTGCATATTTATAGTTAAATTCTTGCAAACTGTGTGCAGCTTTACCAGTTTATAGTAACAAATTCCCGGCAATGGAACCAGATTACTAAAAATACGTTTTTAATAATTCTGTGCATTTGGAATTAGAAAGTTACTTAGAGGCTCAGATCGTAAGTAACGTTGTTTATCATTCAAAATTTGAAGAGATTTCGGAGTTAATTAGCTGCTATTCAATGAATGCGTTTGTAAACAATCATAACTCTTAAACATTTTTATTATGCAACCATGAAAAATAACTATTCCGAGGAAACATCTTCTGACGTATCTATAGTTTGGTTGTGATTTAGTACAGTTTCCCAAATTGTTGCATGATTGTATATAGTAGGTCAAACGCATGCATTCAGATACTGCTCTCTGATGTCATGGGGTAAGAATTTTTTTAATGTTGTCTAGCAGTGATATAGCGGCAAATATGGATTTGCACAAATAATCAACATGCGTGTTCCATTTCATGTTTTTAACGATACATTTTTACGGATATCTATATCATACATTAATGTATAATATAGTTTATATTTAAGTCATTTGGGTTAATGACATTTATTTTTTAATTCTATAATTCTATGACTGGCCTGCACTATGAGAAGAAAGAAGAGTACATGGTACTTTCACATTCATAAATCAGGGTCGAGTTGCCAGGTTCATGACAACAACTGATTCGGTCAAAGTACGCAATGCATTAGTTGAATGTAGGTCATGTCAATATAGCGTGATCTAGGGATTGCATTTGTTATGTAGATATGTCATGTATTCACTAGTTGTTGATTGGCTCAATGGCTACAAATAAACCGTCAGACCATGATTGTAAAGATATTTCACAATAAGATAATTTAAATGTTCGGGAATCATTTTTAGTGATTTAGATTTGTTTATTTGATACGCATATGGTGTCTGTATACTAGAATTAAAGTACAGCGTCCTCATTCTTCAGTTCTAATCAGTCTTGTAAGAGTCAAATAGGAATTTTGATTTATTTATAATTTGTTCGTTGAAATTTTAGAGAGGAAAAACCATTTATTCTGAACAGACATTACCTTGCTGGACTAGTTTTAAATTATTCCAGGACAGGGATATTTAATCAGTTTCGTAGTATTACATGAAACAGCCAAGAACTTTAGTGACATTCAACTTTCACTGGATTACGTTGAGGTAAAACTTTAGGATTTTAGAACAGTGTTTCTTCAGTGGTGCTAGCACAGCACAAAAGCACATTAGAACCTTCATTCGGAATAACTTTGGATCGTTTCAGGAATACTGTGAAATTGATGGTACATTTAGGAAATATAAAAAATCATACATGCCGTAAGTTATTTTAAATTCTTCCAATTTGTTTGAATTTATATTTCAGGGGGGAAAAAATATGTTTTAGAAAATGTAATGCTTGTTTGGTTTTAACATGTCTTGTTTTATAGTTTACGACCTAGCACGTCACAATATGTCTCCCAAAGCTTATTAATTGGAGGTATTATTTAAGGTCCTTGTTTTCAAAACATATAAAATATTTTTTTTTTCGTTGGGGGCAAATTATTTACAAATATGATACATAATAGTGGCCCTAAAATGGATCCTGTGGTACACATGTAATAACGGAAGGACTCCGAATTAGCGTTTTCTATACAGACTTGCCGATAGTCTCATGAAGATAGGTCATTGGTTGAATGGATCGTCTTTTCTACAGTCCTATTCTCTTGCGGGGGAGTCAGGGCAAAATTTTGTGTACGTGATCAAGTTGACAGGATAAGCAAGTGATCTTGATATTTTGACAGTAGAAGCTTTTCAGGTTCTGATTCCTATTCCATCTACTCCTGCTGATTTGGATGTGTTGATTCTGTGTAAAAGTCAAATAGTTTTCGTAAGAAGCTTTTCATATGTTCCTCCAAGCTGTGGAGGCTCAGCATATTTTGCACTTTACTTGATACGCCAAATTTATTTGCTACTTCAGTGACAATTATATTGAAAGTACTTGTTATAGCATTATCATATGATGATGTAAGGTTCACGCCATCGTATTGAAACTGAGTTTTGAGTGTACATCGAGACGGTGGCGAAGTGGTTATCGTGCTGGACGCACGACTGAAAGAATGTGGGTTCGAACAATCGTATCAGCTGGTATTGGTTGCCATGATTGATTCTTGGGCAAGGCGCTTTACCGGATCAGCCGGTATTGGATACGATGGTTGATTCTTTGGCAAGGCGTTTTGCTCAAACAACTTCAGTACTAAATAACTTACTTATTTTTTTTTATTTTGTTGTTGTTGTTGTTTTCTGCGCCGTTAAACACCAAACCAAACCAGCCAAATCATTTCAGTTCACTGAGTTGCTTTAATTCTTATGTTGCCTTTAATCTTGTGAATGGCCTGAACATAGTAATTTTCTTACCACAATTAATAAGATATATGGTTGTTTTCACAAATCATTGGATTCTTTTATAGCCTTTGTTGTGATGATAGTTGTCCCACAGATGCAGGGGCGCCCGTATAATGAAATTGGGGTGGTGGTGGGCAAACACGTAGTTTTCAGCTATTAAGTTTTACGGGTGGGGTGGGTGGGAGGGTCAGGTGACCCCCCCCAAAAAAATACTTGCCCGTATTGCAGGCACCCGTGCTTAGGTGTCTTGATTCATTTACTTTTTTGCCAATACAGTTTACTATAGCTTTTTTTATACCCTTCTTTGCTTTAACTGGTGTATCAACAAACAGTTTGTACCACAAGACTAAGGATCTTTATTAACTAAAGTATAGCTTCGATTATCTCTAAAGGTACACTCTATATTTCTCTAAGAATGTTTTTTTTTTTTTCTCTTCATGGCCTCAATACTTGGCATAAGAACAGAACACGAGTTATGGCTCTTTGCAAAACTCGCCGGGATAAAAATGGTTCTTTTTCAGTATTCAGGAACGAAGTAAATGATTATAAATGGAGAAGAAAAACAACAACACGAGGCATCTGAATTATCTGAACTGGAGTCTGAGAATAAAAAAATAAAAAAAAAATAAAGGAAAATAAAAAGAATCGGTAATTATATAAATCGCGGTAAAGACATGAAAATATAAATCTGTATCACTAACTACTTGTGAGTGTTAGTCATTCGTATACAAACACGTGAATTGTATGCATCTGAGCTTATTATTGGATCCATCCATCTTCTTTCTGTCCCGTGAAGTCAAGCATTATTCATGTGTACATACATGAACGTGCTTAAACTGTTTGATATTCAGACCGTGACCTTCGTTCCTATGTCGTCACCATGCCATTTGCCTCAAGCGTGGGGGGAACGAAGAATAATTGATTTAATATGTCGACTGCACATAAGATAAAAGTATACTTCTTTCTTCAATCATTAATAAACTGGACCCCGCTCGATAAAGTCTGTGGATTCCCCGTAGTAATCACGTTGTCCGTCCGTCCAAAAAATAGTTTCCGCCAGATAACTCTATTATAAATTGATCGATTTAAACCAAATTTGGTATAAAACTTTATGTTGATGATACCTGAAGATTTTGACAGGTTTTGTCTTCTGTGTCTTTATGTATATGAATTTTGATACAGCTTATTCCGATGAGACCATTGAGTGAGTTCGAGTTCAGGGTTCTACAACACCAATGCCGGACCGTTTAACTTTAGTTTCCGCATAAGTTTACTTGGGCTTTTCGGGTTTCAACAAGATCTGTCTCGCAAAGTTTTACGGAGGAGCCCTTGATCGAGTTTGATTTTCAGCGTCAAAGCATTATTTACGTGAGTTATGTCCCCTCGATGACTGTTCACGTGACTTTGGTTCCCACAGCATAGTTTTGCCGAAGATATTTGTTAGGAAGTTCAAACCAAATTTGTGTGGAACTTTATCTTCATAAGAAACTTAGTGAGCCTATTTCATGGATTGCCAAAAAAAAATCGTTTACATGAGTTATGGCCCCCCTGATTCCCCACCCTAATTAATTTGATTTCCACAGCATATATTTACTAAGAACTATTGGATTGTACCTATATTTTGCATATTAGCTGGTTATGATTAAATATTGAAAGACTTATTTACAGTGTTGCATCACTTCATTTAGATGAGATATGGCTCCTGAAGACCCGTTCATCCCGTCTTTGGGCTACAACCAACTTTCACATACAGTTTAATACTGATGAGACCTTGGTTGAATTCGATTTACATTATCATTTAGATAATACATGGCTCGGGGCCCCGAGTGGCCGAGTGGTCTAAAGCGCTCTCCGTTACGGATCACTGCCATCTCACCTCTGTCTGCGTGGGTTCGAATCTAGGATTCGGCCAATGTGGGTATGTGAGAAAGCTTGCCAGTAGCTTCTCGTGGGTCGGTGGTTCTTCCCGGGGTTTTCCTGGGTTCTTCCTCTACCATTAATACTGGCCGCCATGCATAGCCTATCGCGTGCTGAAAAATGGCGTTAAACCACACAAAAACAACAACAACAATACATGGCTCATTGCTGCTTGTCCAGCTAAAACTGTTTTTGCAATGTAACTTTATCATGGATGGTAGAATTTCCATCCTCACTGGTATAGGCCGACGATAGGTGGCAATGTGACACTCGGGAGACAATGGGAAATTACCAGTATGTCCATATAAAGTCACTTTTGGGGAATGTATATTTACCATTAGGCATTTATAAGAACAATAGGAAACGTAATGTTAAAAATGTCCATAGGTTTAACGAGAGTATAACCATCTAGGGACAAGGAAAAACGTGTTGTTTTAAATGTCCATTGAATCAATATACACATTATCTGACCATCACCCACACCCATTTAGTCAAAATCTAGGATGAAAAAGAAGGGAGTTAAATAAAACTTAAACTACAGCTACCACTCCTGCCACCATTAAAATCCCTATAACCCTAGATGTGGAGTGTAAGGAGAGAAAACGAATATTCATACACATACACATAACTATATTTATATACTATCATACTCGGAGTGTGAGGAGAAAAAAGGTAGGAGTGCTCACATATAAGCAAACATACTATCACCGCTGAAAAGGATAGGAATATTCACACACACACACACACACACACACACACACACTGTTTTGCATGCCATAGTTGTTAACTGGCTCAATACTTAAAAAAGTCAGACCGTGACTGTTAAAATAGTTGGCAATACCGAATAATTTAAATCTGGAATCTTTTCTAGTGATTCTGAATTGTTGATTTAATGCACAGTTTGTGATTATATAAAGAAAATAAAGCGAAGCTCTCTCATCCTTCAGTTATGTCACAGTGTTGTAAGAGTCATGAGAGGAATCGCGATTTATTTATTATTTGTACCTTGAAATTGCAGAGCGGAAAATAATTTATTCTACAAATACAATGTCTTGGTGGATTATTGTGAAAAGATTCAAGGACTTGGATAATAATACTTTCGTTGGATTATAGCGAAACAATTCAGGGACATTAGTGATATTCTAACTTTCATTGGATTTACCTTGAAGTAAAAGTTTTTGGATAATATAACAGTTATTCAGTGGTGCCAGCACATCAGCACATTAGAACCTTCATTCGGAATACATTTGGATCGTTTCCGGATTACATTGAAATTGATAGATCTTTTATGAAATATTCTAGGAACTCACACCTCACTGAAAGTTATTTTTTAATGTCTTTCACCTTTTTAATTTCATATTTAAGAAAACTGAATGTTTGTTGGGTTTTACATTGTCTTGTTGCATAGTTTAAGTTCATAGGACATAGCGGTAATATATTCGACATATGGAAAAAAGGTGTCTGACTTTGATAAAGACGAGTTTGAATGACTACCTACAAAAAGAAAAGAGAATTCTTTTAAATAAGTTTCTTGTATCGTAAGAAAATCATAACAAATGATATATACAAAATGTATCAAATGTGTCGTGTTTTGGTGCATCCTCCTTTCTCAAAATGATCGACGAGAGGTCAGATCGTCAAAGTTGCGAGGAACAATATTTTTCTCACCAATTTAATATGTTGATTGCTGGACCAAGTGGTTCAGGAAAAAACAAATTCGTCAAACGTTTGATCGAACACAAATAACTTTTGTTCGATCGTCATTCATAACATAACGCGTTGTGTTACGAAGAGTGGCAAGCGGCATACACGTTACTAAAAGAAAGTTAAGAAAAATACATTTCGTTTGAAGAAGGGATTAATGGCGAAGACCACGGAACCGTGTCTCGCTCTAGTCAAACGCATATAATCATCTTCGATGAAATGTTAGGAATACGTCAGTCTTGTTTACATTACCCAGAATTTATCTCAGTGGTCATTTTGTCGTGTGGTTTAAACGTCCACGAGATCAATCTGAAGTTCAAGTCTTGGCAGACAGTTAGGAACACCGTGGCCGAAGTATGCTTATGACGAAGCCACTAAAACACCATATGCATTACTGGTCGATTTATACCCTACTATTCCAAATTCTTTGTTGAGATTTTACATGGATTTCTTTCACGACTGGTGTAAAGAAGAGGTCCAGTCATTTACAAGTCCACTTCCTTGTTTTTGTGTGTCAAAAAACTCTAAAAACACAAATCACTCCTTTCCTCTCTGATATTATTCAACATAGTTTCCTTTCAATGGCATCCACATGTCAAACTGATTTGTTTGCACCGTATGCCACCATTCTCGAAAACATGCACACGTCCGTTCACGTTTATTAGAAGCCAGTGAAAATGAAGTGTTACGATGCTTTACCGTTGCAGCGCTTCAGGCACTACAGGGAATTATTCACATTCCTCATCAAACAGAACGTGTTTTGGAAAGAAACAAGTTACATTAGCCTTGACACAACTAACCGATCCACAAATCGATACTCAAACGAAAAAACAAATGATATTGAAACAGAGTGGTACTGATTCTCTAGATGTAATTATTCGTTCGCTTCTATGATGGTATCGTACTAATGTAACCAAAGCTAACAAAGCAAACTCACCATAGAAACCTATATCCAAAATATATAAAAAGAAAAGAATGGCAGTGAGTTCATACTCATGTCAATCTATCCCAAGAAGAAGAAATAATTAAAACATGGACCCATGAGAGAGAGAGAGAGAGAGAGAGAGAGGAAATCGCACATTCTCACGAAAACTTCTATTCACGATGGTCTCCAGTTCCTATTTCTATCTCCTATTCCTTCGTTACTATTCATGCCAGCGAAACCTGATTATGACAAGTTTTTCCACATCTGAAGAAAAAATGGAAACCCTTCTACAAAGGGACTTCTACTTCTCCTTCGTCGTCATCGTTGCCTTCTTCTGTATTTACTGCGGCCAAAATAAACATGTTCAGTTTCTCAGTTGCTGCGAGTCATTCCTTACACAGTGGACTCTTCCATAGCTTCTAAAGACGAAGAAGGAAACACGTATCTCATTATTCGATTACATGTGCTTTCTCATTATTTTCCTATCAGTAAATCGTATTTGTCAGCGTGAATATTAGTATAAGAAGAGATCTTCAACACAATATACTCTTCTCTAAAGGACAACTCAACGTGAAGTTACATCTTCGGAAACGATTCAGGATTTTAACCCGTGTATTCTGTGTACCGAGGAGTATTTGGACAACGAGGACATAATTTGTGAGAGATGTTGAAATCAGGCTTTCGTACGGTGACAATTATCTCAAAATCTTTGGTGATTCGAGGATTGTATGCTTTAAAAGATGATGCCTTGACAAAAAGGAGAATAATGGTTCTAAAAATATACCCGTTGACTAGGACGCGATGCGTTTATTGGTACTGTCATCCACCGTCAATTAGTGAAGAATGAGCGAACAGTGTACAGTAGGCAAACCGTAAGGCGTTGGTGCTTTTATAAAGAGCAGAACAACCTCTGTGCCAGTTAAACGAAAGAGATATATACTCTAATTTATCATTTAGAACGGCTAAGCAGTTGGTAAGAGAGATAGTAAAAGAAGGGGTGAATAAAATAAAGATATCTTGTGTAGAGGAGGAGAAGAAGAGGAACTATGTGTTAGGAGTCTAGGCTCTTACAAAAAGTGTTGTTGTGTCAACAGTTTCTTGTTGAATCACAGAAAATATTATTCCAGTTTTTAATTAAGTATAACTTCCAATAAATGCTTTTATCCAAGAATTTTGTAGAAGCACTTATGTATTTCCAGGGAAAAGAATCATTTGAAATTCAATAAAATAAAATTTAAATTCAAACTGGTCACAACATATGTTTGGAGCCCGAGTGACAACCCTTTATGATTACATGAGCTATAAAACCAACTAAAACACAAAACAGATGCCCGGATAGGGATCTTTAAAAAAAGAACGGAAGTTTATTACCTGACAATTATCAGTTAACTTAACTTAATAATTCTTACTCTGAGAAAGAATATAAGAAAAGTTGTTTATAAAAAAAACTATCACTGGTTCTGAAACAAGGTCAGAGACTAGATACAGTGTTTCTATCATTAGGAATTTATCATTAACAGTCAGGTCAAACGGAACTGAACTGAATTTCTGGACAATGTCAAATCCATTATATAAAGTTACATTACAATAGTTACATTACAATAGAATGTAGTGGAATAAAAAAAATAAAACAAACAAACTAACAAATAAAGTAAATCAAATATACATAACACTTACCCCCTTAAGAGAAAAAAATAATAAAGCTTTCTTTTTACCATATGTCAATTATATATGTGGCTTATAAAAAAAATAACATAAGAAGAAATCTTATGAATGATACAAAATATATATGAAATAATATCTCTATACACGGGAAAGTGCATCTTCTATTAAATTGTCGTTTCCTTTGATGCGCCTGATGCCAATATTATATTCCAGTAACAACAACCTCTACCATAATAATCTCCCATTTTTATTGTTCATCTTGCCGATGAAAGTAAGGGGGTTGGGTTGTGATCACTAAACACAATAATCGGAGAAGGAGCTGAACCAATATATACTTCAAAATGTTGTAATGCCAAAATCAAAGCCAAACATTCCTTCTCGATTGTTGAATAATTTCTCTGGTGCTTATTTAATTTCTTAGAAACATAGCACACTGGATGATCAACACCATTTTTATCTTCTTGAATCAATACTGCTCCAACCCCAACGTCACTTGCATCAACAGAGAGTTTAAATGATTGACTTAAATTTGGAACTGTAAGAACTGGTGCACTCGTAACTGTTAAGTATGGCTTTTAACGTATCAAACGCCTCATGACATTTTTCAGTCCAATGAAACTTGGTTTTCTTGCTCAATAAATTTGTCAGGGGTTCAGTAATTATGGAAAAAATGGAATTAAATTTCCGATAGTATCCATCCATACCTAAAAATGGCATCAGTTGCTTGTTATTGATAGGCACAGGGAATTCAGTGATAGCCTTGACTTTAGCATCTATAAGTTTAACTTGTCCATGTCCCACGATATGCCCTAGAAATGTTACACGAGCACGGCGAAACTCGCTTTTGGAGAAATTAATTGTCAAACTTGCATCAGTAAGTCTGTCAAAGAATTACCGAATTGTCGCTAAATGTTCTTTAAAAGTGTCGTTGTAGGTGATGACATCATCGATGTAAGCATCACAACTATCTAGACCAGAGGTAATCATGTTCATTAGACGTTGAAAAGTACTTAGCAAACCTTTCATCCCAAACGGCATCACTTTATATTGATAAAGTCCATCTGGAGTCACGAACGCCGAAATTTCCTTTGCTCTTTCTGCCAGTGGAATTTGCCAAAAATCCTTTCAGAAGGTTAAATTTGGTGATATAATTTGCATTTCCGATCTTATCAATGCAGCCATCGATTCATGTGAATGGAAATGAATCTGTTTTAGTCACACTGTTCACCATCCTATAATCAGTACACATACGGAAAGTTTTATCTGGTTTCGGAACAAGTATACATGGTAAACTCCAGTCACTTTTACTCGGCTCAGTGAGATCGTTTTCTAGCAAATACTGACTTTCTTTATTCAAGTATTCCTGTTTGAGTGGTTCATCCTGTAAGGATGTTGTTTTACAGGTGTGGAGTTTACAATTTCAGCATCATGGTATGTTTAGTTTGTTCTTGTAGGAACATTTGGAAATAAGTGCTCATATTCAAGTAATAACTGTTTAAGTGCATTCCTTTCTTGTTGTTGCAAATCTGGAAGTTTCTGGTACAGATTATTCATAATTTCTGAATTCCGAAGATTTATTGCTCCAAAATCAAAAGAGTCCGATTGCATCCCTTCGCTTAAGTCCTCACTGATTGGCACAGGTACAACTAAAGTAATTGCATGATTAACCTGCCTATCTCTCTCAACACACTCCATTAACATATTTATGTGGTAAAGTTGTTTTTGTTTTCGCCTCCCAGGAGTATTTATGATATAATTTAAATCATTTGCTTTCATTTCAACTGTGCATGGACCACACTACTTGGCCTGAAGAGGATTTTTGTGGCATGGGTAAGAGAGTCAGAACTCTATCACCGGCTGAAAACTCATTTCCTTTGCATTTTTATCATACCTTAATTTCAGTTTTGACTGAGTAGAGTGCAGATTAGTTTTTGCGACCTCACAAGCCTTTGACAACATATACTTAAAATTGGAAACACAACCGAGAAGATTAATTTCGGTATCTTCATTAGACAGAAGTTTATCCTTTAACAACTTCAATGGTCCACGCACAGTATGTCCAAAAACTAGTGCAAAGGGACTGAATCCTAAAGATTATTGTGCTGATTCCTTAACAGCAAACAATAGTAAATTCACCCCAATCTTTACCCGAATCAAAATAATATGACTGAAACATAGTTTTCAAAGTTTGATGAAATCTTTCTAAAGCCCCTTGGTTCTCAGGGTGATAGGCAGTAGATTTGAATTGTTGGATGCCTAATTCGTATATAGCTTCCTGAAAAATTCCAGATATAAAATTTGACCCTTGATCAGATTGGACAGATTTGGGAAGGCCAAATTGAGTAAAGAAAACTTTATCAAAGCTTTCACTATGGTTTTAGCTTTAATATTCCTCGATGGAATTGCCTCTGGGAATCTTGTTGACGCACACATGATAGTCAACAAGTATTGGTCACCTGACTTGGTCTTAGGTAAGGGACCAACACAATCTACCATTAGTCTGCTAAATGATTCGTCAAATGCAGGAATAGGTTGTAGATGAGCCTTAGGTATCTTCTGATTGGGGTTTCCTACCATTTGACAAGTTTGACAAGATCTGCAGTATTTGCAAACATCACCTTTGAATTTTGGCCAATAGAAGTGATTCAAGATCTTGTGATAAATCTTATTAATCCCTAAAATGATCAGCTAAAGGAGTTTCATGGGCCAGTCTAAGAATGTCTTGTCTGAATGATTTTAGAACTAACATTTGATAGTTCACTGACCAGTCATCACCAGCAGATACATCGGGAGGTCTCCATTTTCTCAAAAGAATCCCATTTTTGATGAAATAAAAGACAAGTACTTCAATGGCTTCAGTTTCACTAATGGCTCTTTGAAACACACAGGATATCTCAGGATCTTTTTTTCCTGTTCAACGACAAGGGATTGTCGTTTGTCACCCTGATTAGAATAGAGAGAATGCGTAGTTAAACGAAGATCACTGTGATCAATACCTTTTGATTGATCCAAACAAGGAGTGAAAGTGACCTCACCAAAAGCCTGACCAATACATCTGTCAGCTAAAGGAAAACCTTCCTGATCAACGTCATTCTCAAGAGCTTTCTTTGCCATAGCTCTAATAACTCCACAAGCTGGGTATAAATCAGGGAATTCTTTTTCATTAGGATCGACTTTCTGATCCAAACAAGGCTTGTCAGTTACAAGTGGATTAACCACAACCTTATCTCCAGCTTGGTTTTTGCCTAGTAATAAATGAATGCCCTCGACGGGTAAAGCAAACACTGTTCCGCCCGTCACGGGTCCTGAGACTAAGTCTGATTACAAATTTACATAATGGATAGGCACATTAACAAAGCCAAACTCTAATCCCTGAATAAGAACACTCTCATTGGAAGAAGACTTGTCAGAAAAAGGCAAAGTACCTGATAATAAAGGACTCAGAGAAGCTCCAGTGTCCCTTAAAATTTTAATAGGGTATGATTAGCCGAATCACCCAAGAATGATATAGAACCCTTCGACATGAATGGTTCATAATTCTCCATAATAAAATCAGCCTGGGCTTTATTAGACCAAGCCAATGTATTGCTTTCAAAACATGACCGTGACGATGGCCTCATAGAACTAAGAATATCTGGAATAGGTCTGTCTTGATTCTGATGCTTATTTTCAATTTGTGGCAATCAGAAATAACTTGTCCTTTCTTCTTGCAATCGGTACATGTAGGAAGAGACAATGATTTTTGATCAAGCTTATCAGAAGCTTGATTTCTAAATGTTGTGCCAGATTTAAATTTAGAAGGGCTTGTAATAGGCTGAAATACCTTTCTACCAGAAGACTGCTGAGTGGAAGACTTACTTACAAAAGAATATGATATAAGAAATACTTGTCAGCAGTACGAGCAGCATTTTCCAAGGTTTCCACCTTATGCTGATCAAGATAAGTCTTAATGTCACTATGGACACAGTTCTTGAACTCTTCAAGTAATACAAGTTGTCTGAGAATTTCGTATTCGTGATCAACTTTCTTGGCTAAGCACCATCGATCAAATAACTGCACTTTTTCTCTTGCAAATTCGACATGAGTTTGTCCAGCTTCCTTTTTGTAGTTCCTGAATTTTTGCCGATATGCCTCAGGTACCAACTCATAACCCCTTAAGATGCATTCCTTAACCATTTTGCTGTAGTGACAGTGAATTGTAAAGATCATTAGCATTACACATTGTAATAACAGAGTCCAATGCACCCTTGGTCATTGTAAATTTTCAGCATTTTTTTTTTTAAACTGAGGAAACTATTTGTCTACTTTTTTCTCTAAAAGGGACACTAACCTAATAATCTTAGTAACACCAAAACTTGAATTTGTATGTGAAGTGGTAACATGCATTTCACTCACCAGTTCTATTCCTTTTATTCTAAATTGATATTCCTCTCTTCCTTCTCTCACTGCATTTGCATTTGCATCTTTCTCTCTCTCTCTCTCTCTCTCTCTCTCTCTCTCTCTCTCTCTCTCTCTCGTCTTTCTCCGACTGTAACTGCATTTGTTTCTCTCTCTCCTTTCTCTCCAATTGCAACTGCATTTGTTTCGCTTCTTTCTGTAATTGCATTTGTTCTTTCTGTAACTGCATTTGTCTCTCTCTCCTCTTTCTCCGTCTGTAATGCATTTGTTTCTCTTCTTTATCTTTCTGAAGTTCCAGCTTTCGTAACTCTAATGTCATCTTGTATTTTAATTGTGATTCATTTATTTTTATGTCAGAGTCTGATACATACTTACTGATCGAAACCAAAGCACTTTTATCCAAAACACTCTTTTCCACCAAATACAGGACCAAAATGGTTTTATTTCTTACTTCGTTAAAGAAGCTTTTACCTCAGAAAGATAATATTTTCTGGCAAGTTGAAGCAATTCAACTTTTGTCAAAAGGTCTAACTGTTCCTTGGTAGGATTTGAAAGAAAGATATTCACTTTTGATGACGTTGTAAAAAAAAAGTCTGTTGATTTCACTAAAGATTTCTAAAATGTGAAATAATATTTGGGATTTAAAAAATTTCAAAAACTAGGGGAATTTGAATTTAAAAAAAAACAACAACAGAGTTTTCTGAAATATTTTAGTCAAAATTCATATAACTGAAGGACGATCATCCCAATTTCTCTAGTCTTGCCTTTTGCAAAAAGTAACAGGAAAAGCGAAGACAACGAGCGTTTTATAATTTAACAAATAATTTTCCCCCCATGAATATCAAGTGAAAAATTAGCAAAAAAACAATGTTTTACGAATCAAATCCAAAAATAATTGAAGAATAAAAAATAGAAGTCCTAGTAATAAACAGTCATGAATGAAAATGAGTTCGAATCCCGATGAAATCCAAATTGGAAGACGATGACGTCTGTTGTAACGTGCGAAGTGTTGTTGTGTCAACAGTTTCTTGTTGAATCACAGAAATTATTATACCAGTTTTGAATTAAGTATAACTTCGAATAAATGCTTTTATCCAAGAATTTTGTAGAAGCACTTCTATATTTCCAGGGAACAAAATCACTTGAAATTCAATAAAATAAAATTTATGTTCAAACTGGTCACAACATATGTTTGGAGCCCGACTGACAACCCTTTATCATTACATGAGTTATAAAACTAACTAAACCACAAAACAGATGCCCGGATCGGGGTCAAGAGTTCATCTTTCCAGAAGGAATGGAAGATTGTTACATGATGATTATCACGTCGTCCAGGTATGGCACTGACTTAACTTAATAATGTTTACTCTAAGAAAGAATATTTAAAAAAAAAAAGTTATTTACCAAAACTATCATTCGGTCTGAGTCAAGGTCAGAAACTAGATACAATGTTTCTATCATTGGGTGTTTGTCAATAACAGTCAGGTCAAACAGAACTGAACTAAATGTCTGGACAATGTCAAATGCAGTAAATAAAGTTACATTACAATAGCATGTAATGGAATACATAAAAAATTAAACTAAGAAAGTAACAAATAAATTAAATCAAATATACATAACATTATGGAACGAGAGAAGTAGAAGAGAGAGTAAGAACGCCTATTTATAAGGTGGGCGAGGATCCAGTAGAGGCTCAGGCAGAGGAAAGGACAGCAAACATACTAGAATACAGAGCTGGACCTTTAGCTGCAGCAAGAACAATATCAGCAACCAGTAACGTATATGGTGCCACAAAAGGAGGATAGTGAGATGGAAAACAGAAAATATCAGAGTTGTCCCTATTGCAGAGCCCGGCCCGCAAGGTGCAGCTGACTTAAATATAGATAAGATCTACGATACAAGACAACTTCAAGCAGCCCTACTCAGCGCCACCTGATGTCTCAGAAACATAGACACTACTCAATCATTGCTAAATCTACGTTTTTATTGTGTATGTTTGCATGTTTGTATGCCTTTCACAGTTAAAGCTTAAACTCCCCCTACATTCTTCTGTCATGTGTGTGATAGTATATCAGTACATTTGAGTATATGTGTTTGTGAACGATACTAGCCTTTTGAGTGGTTCTATCATGCTTTTGTATGTGGGGGCACTCCTACTCTTTCCTTTCCGGACACTCCATATATAGTAGTATGTAAGAATGTTTTTGAGTGAGTGGATATTCCTTTTCTCTCACAACACACCCTAACGTCTAGCGTGATATAATGTTAGTTTTGCATGACAGGGGTTAACATACTACTCTTTGTATGAGTAGGTGTGGGTGATGGTCAGTAGGTGTTGCAAATGACCAATCAATGTGTATATTAAACCAATTAACGTTTTCAACATCACGTTTCCCCTTGTCCCAAGAGGATCATCCTCATGTGAAGCCTATGGACATTTTTAACATCACGTTTCCCCTTGTCCCAAGAGGATCATACTCATGTGAAGCCTATGGACATTTTTAACATCACGTTTCCCCTTGTCCCAAGAGGATCATACTCATGTGAAGCCTATGGACATTTTTAACATCACGTTTCCCCTTGTCCCAAGAGGATCATACTCATGTGAAGCCTATGGACATTTTTAACATTACATTTCCCCTTGTCCCTATAAATTTGTCAATATGGTGACTTACTATTAGGTTCGCCTCGTCCCCCATGTGCCGTTCATGTTAAGTTTCCATTGTCCTCATATATTTCCCAAAAGCGAAGCGACTCTATGGGGACAAAATGTCATCGTTTATTAGTATCCTCTAAAAATTTGGTTTCCATTGCATAACGTTTCGTCGGTATGTTGGATTTAAGCCAGATTTGGTGTTCAACTTTATATTGATGAGATCTCATATGAGTTTCAAGCTTATACATCCGCGTCCCTTGAAATTAATTGCAAAGATAGTGTCAAAAATTAGTGGAGTGATAGTGCATTTGCTCGATATTTGCCTTTTCCTTTCAAACAATGTCACGATTTCAAGCGCATTTCATCTGCAGCTTTAAAATACTGAATTCTTGCGTAATTTTAAATTATCTCTTTTTTATATTTTTTTAAAATTTAATTAAAAATTTTAAATATTATTTTGAATTATCCCCTTGAGGAGTTGTGGTTCAATATAGTTGAACATAAATACCTCTTTTGTTTCCATAAAGTTTTTCTGCTTAAGATCCTGTCGAGCAAATTGTATGCGGGCATCCATGCAATGTACCGGTCGCTAATAGCCCTAATTCCAAATAAAAGACTTCTACCATCTCGCGGCGACGTCCCATTTTTTGTTGGTATTTGTATGTTCAAACCTTCTTTTAAACTCGCTCATCCCAATTTTTGTAAAAATTATTTTCTTACTTTTTGTTTTACTTTTTTTCTTCCCGTCCTAGGACGCGCAGTTAACCTAGTGATCATACAGATTTGTTGGTAGGTATTTTTTGTTGCTTAGTTGTAACATTGGTAGGTCGGTTGGTTGATAGAAACAGTGGTATCTAGATAGTCTGATCGTTATGCGATTGGGAAGGACATATATTTTAACACGATTCTTACAATTCAAGGCACAAAGTCAATCAAAAAGATAATTTGTACCTAGGCACGTCGTTATTCGAGCATTCCAGTTGAGGCCATCGAGATTGTTAGCAAGCTCTATCGATCAGCGCTATTTTTAACGACATATATTCAGTCTGCGGTAGTCAAATACTTTACATACCTATGTTTTTCTCACGCTATCTAGTGTTTTCTTCTTTTTACGAACTTTCGTGTACAGAGAATATTACTAAATTTGACAAAAAGCAATATAAGTGAGGACAAAGGTTTAAGACACAATAGTTAAGTATATATACACTACGGTAAATACTGTAGTTAGTTATGTGTATATTTAAAAGTATTTCTGACTTTACATCAAAAGAATCGGGTAAATTGATTGCACAGGTGGGTGGAATGGATTGTAAAAAAAAATAAGAACGGCTCTTGTTTAATTTGGCACACGGTAAATTTTTGTTCATTTATGTATGTGGGATAGATTGGAATTTTGATGCAAATAAAAAGATAGCACAATGGTTTAACGGCGGGTCAGCACACTACCAGAATTAACAATATGGCATCAAGTTAAAGTTTAAGGGCTATCAATAATACACTGTTCACGAGGTGGAATGACGGTTATCTTATTGTGAAGAAATGGCTAAAAATTATTGTAATAGTATGTTCCATTTCTTACGGTTTAATATCATGCACCATTTAACAGCGAGTGTGTGAAAGAGTCATTTACAATAAAAAAAAAACAATTCACAGACTTTAATGCAGTGTACAGCAATATGGAGTATATACAGTATGTAGTGAAAATTAAATGCCACTGACACTTATGAATAATCCATATAGTGGCTAGGAGAAGTGGATTTTGAATGTATATATATATATATATATATATATATATATATATATATATATATATATATATATATATATATACGCAACATTCACTCAAAGATTTCCTTTGGTGGTACGTCATTCTAAAGTTTCATAACTGAGTTCATATCAATAAACTTCTGTCTCAAAAGGTGGAAGTCAATACACTCGACAAGACATTGTTCTAGTGCCATTTGACACTGACAGGGTATGAACATCTGTCAAGGTTCACCCATCATGAGGTATGAATGAGTCAGGTATACTTGTCCTATACGAAATAAATAAAAATGTGTTCCACTACCAGTGCAACCTGGTAAGATATGCACACCTGTCGAGGTTCACCCATCAAGAGGTATGCATGAGTTAGGTACACGCGTCCGATACTGATTGTTCAACGTCACCCCGTCTCTGCCAGTTTTTATGTATGTATGTATGTATGTATGTATGTATGTATGTATGATAGATAGATAGATAGGTAGATAGATAGATAGATAGGTAGATAGATAGGTATATATATATATATATATATATATATATATATATATATATATATATATATATATATATATATATATATATATATATATATATATATATATAAATAGATAGATAGAAAGATAGATAGGTAGATGGATAGAAAGATAGATCGATGGGTTTCGTTTCCTAAATGGCGTACTATGTTCAGAAGGAAATGATCAGTGGGTTTGCTCAAGTTAAAAAATTGCACATGGGAACATCAGAACGAAGGTATATGACGGGTTGTGTCCAAGACAA
This sequence comes from Sinohyriopsis cumingii, assembly GCA_028554795.2. Classification (NCBI taxonomy): domain Eukaryota; kingdom Metazoa; phylum Mollusca; class Bivalvia; order Unionida; family Unionidae; genus Sinohyriopsis; species Sinohyriopsis cumingii. Next base: position 107,755,380 of record CM068840.1, on the reverse strand, counting down.
TGTTCTTGCAGCATGCTTTTCACCAAAATTCTTAATAAAGTCTGAAAAGGAATGAGTAGAGTACAATTATATACAAACAATATTATTTTATTTCTTTACGGAAAACGTTAATTTCTTTTCAATGAATATGTGTTTATACATGAAGAGAAAACGGCAGCAATACTTAAATTATTTGTTTCTGCGTTTCGATGCGTATAGTCGACTTAAGAAAAATATTTTATATACAGTACTAAATTGTATTTTTGTGTGTTTATGAGAGAGAGAGAGAGAGAGAGAGAGTAGTCGTACATGATATTCGTTTTCATATGTAATCAATTGCTAATTTGTAAGTAATTATGTACAATTGCAGACATTGTCTGACTGACTACGGGTTACTGTGGTTCGAGTCTAGGATTCGGCCAATGTGGGTATGTGAAAAAGCTTGCCAGTAGCTTCTCGTGGGTCGGTGGTTCTTCCTGGTGTTTTCCCGAGTTCTTCCTCCACCATAATACTGGCCGCCATGCATAGCCTATCTTGTCCTGAAAAATGGCATTAAACCCCACAACAACAACAACAACAATGGGTTACTGTTTTCTAACTGATTCAAGTCCAGAATTTTTTTTTATTTTAAATTACGTTGTTATTACTACATTATTACATTTTCATCCATAGTTTTAAATGTGATTTTCAATTCTTTCCACAGTGAATGATAAACGAATATACATTTACATTTTGGGAGTTTGGGCTTTGCGTACAAAAACAAATGTACCTTACGAACTATTTAAGTTATCGAATTATAAAGACATCTTAATACTATTAAAATGTGTTACACATAAACATACATATGTAATTTAGAAAAGAAATATGCTAAAAATAATAGTACAGCCACTGTAAACGCTTTAAAAAGGATTGTAATATTGTAGTATAATCAAATACTCTAATCAAAAGTTAGATATTGTAATTGCAATTTCAATCCAGATTTGCCAATGTAATTTAAAAGGTTATGATTCTCTGTCTGTGTGCGTCTTCTTAATAACCAAGTCTTAAACTGTTCATGTTTTGTGATCACCAAAACATAAATAACCACGTTTACTGATTGTCGTAATTTTCTTTTCAATCAAGTTGATAATTTTGTCCATGGTGAAAATTTAGCGAAAATTGGATAGTGAAGTTTTAACAGTTTGAATTTGTACATTGTATGCCCTAAATTTGCCTAGTTGTCAGACAACATGTTAATCAGGCTGCTTTAAGTCGGCATAATTACAAATCACGGGCAATAATCCACTTCGCTCATTTATTTTCCGTGGCTGTTTGTGCCGAGATTTACTCGTTTTTCAGAAGAAATACAAAAGAAGCAACAACCCCCAACCCCAACAACAACAACAACAGAAAACAACGTCATCAACAGTGACACTGTTTGGAAGATATACTTAGTAGGTTTATGCAAATTCTTGAGAAAAGTGGAAATCTCAGCACAGGTTGCCACGGGTGGGAAAGTAGCGTAGCGAATATCCGCCGGAAACTTGAGACGATGTTAAGTCAGACAAGCGTAACGACACTGACATTCATATAATAAATCAAACACACCCAGGCTCGAGAGCGAGTAGCGGCCCGTCGAAATGCATTACGGGTCGAGGTTTGGGTGAGAGGCAGAATTTCTTTCTAAGCCACTGATAATGCCTCACTGACAGCTAATTTATTAACCAATATACATTGATCAGGTCTGTCAGATCTTTTAAACATGTAAATTTATAATAATAATAAAACATATACCTGTCATCCTTCCGCAGCAATATATTATATATTATGTCTATTGAGCTGTAACTATTGGACCAGAGGTTGATATTACTAACTTGAATAAAGTTATTGTTGATATTATTATTATTAGTATTCACCAAGCCTTCGCACATTTTTGGACTGATATCGCATTTAAATAATCGATTTTAATATCTAGCCTGCGCTCTACTCCCCGACCGTCCCACCCACCCAACCCCACCCCAAGATGACATCTATAGCAGAAGGTTGATCCATAGAAAGTAATGTTTATTAGTCACATCCCTCTATGGTCACTATTAAATCTACTACATCAAGTTTAAACAAAGATAAATATTACATCAGCGATATTTCCTCCATACTTTTGTGAGTACTGCTGAGAGAGTTTACATGTACTGAGTTCAACTTAATATAAGAGATTCCGATAACAAAGTCTACAAAAAAGCAAATAAAATAGCAGCATCAACAAGAAAAAAGCAAGAGATGATAAATGTTCTTGTTTTTCATTTTTGATTTAAAATTACACTATATAATGCCATTTATCTCCAGATTTTGGACCAGGAAATTTACAATGATTACTAAGAAAACTTTATACTATTATGAATGGTTTTTGAAATTAAGATTAATCAAAGAACAAGATAATTTTGATAAATGTTAACTTTGATTCAGATATCATTCTTGACATCAAGTATATACTCGATTTTTTTCTTATTGAATGTATTTAAAGTAGTATCTTTTAGGACGAAAACTATGCGTGTTTCCGGTCCGCAGACTATTCCTGCTTTTCGTTTCCGACCCAAGCACACACATCCCCGCCTCCGCAGTAAAAAATAAATTTAAAGAAAATTCCCTAACTTGATTTGTGCATCTGATTATGGCTTAACCCACTACTTAAACGCGTAGGACTATATATATATATATATATATATATATATATATATATATATATATATATATATATATATATATATATATATATATATATATATATATATATATAATGTTTAAAAAAGTACACCTGCCTAACTACCCTAATTATAAAAAACAGTGCAATATGAAAAATATTTATGTTGACTTATTTTTAAATATATCGTTTTGTCTTCAACACTAAAGTCTATATAAGTTACATCTGTACTCGCTTGTAAGTCAGGTCAAATTGCACACAACAAAGACCCAGATTAGTGGTCATACATTGCGCTGGCAGATCACGGTGGGCTATTTTTTGGAGGGGGGGGGTAGCTCTACTGATTAGACCCAGATCAACATTCTTCTGTTTGTATTTATTTCCTGATATTTTTTTGTTTTATTTCCAGATATTTAGATCCATAGTTTGGGATTACCAATTCTCCATTTTAATTTTTTTGGATTTGATTTCAAATGGATACATTTTATGGTGTCGTCTTTTGGTTTCAACCTGGTATAAGTAAGAATACTTGTCTATAGTTATTACTGTTCGTGTAAGTGACTTTTCATGTCAACAAATACTGTTCCCTTTAGATTAAAAAGAAAGATATAAAGTGAGGCAATAAAACTTCTCTTCGACAAACTACAATATACATTCATTATTTAAGGTAACACATGTAAGAAGGAAAATATGCTTTATTACTCCGAACGAACAAAGGTATATAAACAGAATGTTTTACATTCCTTTTCTCTCTCCCACCACCATTTGTACACACCTTATTTCAAAATGTCAACAAAGGACGGTAATAGGCCAGAGCAATTTTCAGAGTCTACATTCTTGGCGGGGAAGGGGGCTGTAATTTTGGGATGAAGTATGATTTTTATGCAAAACTAATTGCAGGGTAAGCTTACACTGCTCGGTACAAGGTATGTACTAACTTGTGTAGTATCACTGAGGGGAGGTGTTGAGTTTCGATGCAACTTAAATTTATCCCCACCCTACCCCATTTTATAAATAAAAATAATTTAAAGTTAGTTTGATTTGATCATATTTGGGGTCATAAATCCATAGAAATCTAGGTTATATTTTGATCTTCAGTTTTTGGGGCCCTAAATCTAAAGAAATCATGGTTATATTTTGTATTTTTTTTGTGCGAAGAAAATTTGTTTAAGATGCCAAAACAGTTCTTGCTTAAATTTGCGCTGAGAATTATTTATATTTTTGTAAACCCACAAAAAGGCATAAACACATACTGGCAATACACAAAGTTTTGCCCGTGACACAGAGAAACTAGATTTTACATCAGTTGTGGCTTTATTTTTAGCAGATGTTACAAAAAAAATACAAATTTGACAATTGTTTTAAATTATTTTATTATATATAGATGGGTACCGTTTTAGGAGAAAGTGACTTGAATAAGCTAAAAGCAGAACTCAGGGCCTAGATTTTCATATAAAATAGTCCACAATTATCTCATTTCTCGACATATTTATCAGAAAAATCATATTAACATGTATATCATCTACAGACGCGTACACGCGGAAGCAGTGTAGAACCAGCTGTCTCGTTGAAGACTGCTCCGGTAAATCTATGTTTATGTAGTGTGCTTCACGTCATCATTGGAACAAATAAGCCCTACTCCCCGATCTCTCAGCGAATTACTGACAGATGATCCTAGTCATTGAAACCAAGATTTATAATCGTCTTAATTTTTTGCAGATGGACCGGTGACCAGACTTCATTTATTAATATTACATATCACGTCATGCCTCCAGTGAAAAATAATTTCTCATGGGAATCATGTATTAACATAAATGGACGCAAATCGCATGACGTGTGAAGCAATGAAAAAGCGTCTTTGATGGGATAATGTAAAACAAAATTGGGTTGTGTATATTTACCAAAATATTGCAGACTGTATCTACATTCTGAGGAAGATGATCCAAAAGTCTTAATACGGGTCGGAATTAAAAACAAAGTACTGCAGCATATTCGGAATGCTTCATCCAGTTTTCCCGAACTTTCAAATAAGTATGTTGGTTGTACTGATTGAAGATTGTACCTCATGCTGTTTATCTTGAGTGTGTGTGTGTGTGTGATGTATCTTTAATGCAGCTTCAAGAACTTTTCAATCATATCGCCACGATGTCTGCAGTGTGACAGTTTATAGTGATGACTAGCACTGGGGCATCCTGCTGCAGACATTTAGCATGATGTCCCAACCGATCTCATTATCCCGACACCAGGCCAACCCTTCCTATTACTGCTGTCCTTAAAATGGCACAAACATTTTACGTCATTATGTCATAGTTTACATAAGTCTCAACTATATCATATTTCATCCCATCTACCTCCGAGAGCATAGCGCTAAAATACATTACTAGAACAACAGATGTCACGATGATGACATAATGAAATGGTCGGCTATTTCGAGCTGTGCAATAAACTCTCGCGTGCCACCAATGGATACCCTATTAATTCTTCTTATTTAAATTCACAAAATTTAGTTATTCAGTAAAATTTGGTGACTTAGAGTATGACTTATCCATATTCTATCGACGTGATTAGTATTCTAGTACGTACGGTCTACAACTGAAATCTTAAGTTAACTTTATCAAGCGTTACAGATTATAACGGAGAAACAAATTGGATCTTGCCGCGTTTTTTTAAAACCTTTTTGTCAAATATCACATTTATTACAGATATTCTGAGATAGTAAAACAAACATTACTTCTTTAAATCCAACATAACAATAGTCTGTCTAAACGCCAATGCATTTTGCTAGGTTTGTATGAACCTTTCAAAACTCATTCAGTATGTTCCAAATCACAGGGAAACAATATATATATATATATATATATATATATATATATATATATATATATATATATATATATATATATAAAAGCTAAGCATAACTTTTACTGAACCCAAATTTGACGGTGGGCCAATCAAATAACAAGCTGCGTGTATATATATATATATATATATATATATATATATATATATATATATATATATATATATATATATATATATATATTGACAACGATAGCATAAGCGCTTTCGACTCTTAACGAGTCTTTTTCAAAGGCAAATACAAAACAATGGCAAGACAAATAAATAAAACAGAAAAATCGTTGCTTGCAAAACTTTACATGACTTTCTACGGGAATGAAACCTTTAAATGTATTATGTTTTAAATAGTTTACTTCAACTTGTTGCGGATGCTGGAAAAGGAATCTTACTGGATACGACGCCTCAGAACACCGAAACCGAGCAATTTAAACCAAGAAGACTAGAAAAAGCAGACCTGCACCAATAAAAGTATCTTTTTGGAGCCGACACATTTTCTTTCAAATAATTCTCTTAATTTGCTTATTAGTCACCCAATAGCCTATAATTTACTACTATAACAATGAAATATCTGGGATGTAATTTGCGCTAACATAAATTTACATAAAATAACAGATGTCGTTATGGTTGATCCAAATTCTAGGTCAATATAATAAAATTTCCAGCATCCGCAACAAGTTGAAGCAAACTAGTTAAATCATAATAAGAGTTGAAAACACTCAGGCTAGTTAGATACTAGTTTTGCACTGTTCGTTGTCAGTTTATTGCATTTATCTTAATCAATTCCTGACACACGTGATCCCTTGCTATATCCAGTGCACTTGAAAGGACTGTTTAAACAAAGTTTTAAATGAATGTGTGTGTGTGTTTGTGTGTGTGAATTGGATTTTTTTTTTTAACGTATCTTTAACAATTTTTCTGTCATATCGCTACGATGTCTGCTGTGTGGCAGTTTATAGTGATGTCTAGCAATGGGGCATCTTTTGTAAGTCTTTGTTATGACTCGGTCGTGGGTTTTGATCCACGACCGAGTCATACCAAAGACTTACAAAAATGGTACTAGCAGCTGCCTCGCTTGGCGCTCAGCATTAAGAGGTTAGTGGTAGGACTGGTCGGCATGGTGTCAGGATAATGACTGGGTGGGACATCATGCTACATGTCTGCGGCATGATGCCCCAGTGCTAGACATCACTATAAACTGCCACACTTTAAATGAAGCTATAAATGAACAAAAAGGATGGTAAAACAGATGAAGACAATATTAACATGTGGGTTTGAGTCTCTGGCTCAACCAGTGTTGGATGTTAGAGATCTTGCCAGTAGCTTCCTGTGGGTTGGTTGTTCTTATCAGGGTTTTCTTGGGTTCTTCCTAACCAGTGAATCTGGCCGCCATGTATAGCCTATTGTGTGCTGAAATATGGTGTTAAAAAACAACAAATACAACAATACTAACACTGTTCAATGTGAAGCCAATGAAACGGCAAGCGAAGCCGAAAATAATATCCAGATCTTTCCTGCAAAATCTCTGTTGATGGATAGTTTCTAACAAAGAGAAGCCTGTAATAACAGAGTTGGGGGTGGGGACAGGTCAGAACAAATCTGTTTAGAAAGGTATCCCTTAACTAAAAGAAGAAACACCCGGTAATTTTATATCCTGAATAGCAAGGACTAACTGGTAGACTTTAAGAGAACAGTTCCAGTATTTGTTAATCCAATGTCCCCATTCATGTCCGTTTTAATAAAATGGATGTATGCAAAATCAAATCTTTAATAACAAACTTACAAGCAAAAGAAAAAAAAGGTAATCTGTTGATGGTAGAAAATTGTGTATGGGGATTTTCATTTGAGATTTCGTAATGTGTCTTTCATAAGCAGCTATAAATATTTATACTGTGGTGAGCTTATATATAACTTTTAATGTACAGGTGTTTCATAAGATGAGAATGAAAAAACTTCTCATATATGTCAAGTAATGCCTACAGGTAAATAACACAGGTGATGAATGATTGGTAGTACTGCATACTAAGCATCTACATATGACCTACATCCATCAGAGCTGCTTGCCCATATTTTCATGTACAAGCAATTTTTTAAAATACTTTTACTTGGATTTCACAACAGTAACATAAGCTCTAGGAGTTTTTATACATAAACATTATACCAGTCTAATGTGTGCATGTTTAATAAGAGCAATGTACCAGTCTATTCTCTTCCAAGTTGTGTGTATGTTTGATATAAGCTATTTACCAGTCTATTCTCTTCCAAGTTTTGTGTCTGTTTGATATAAGCTATTTACCAGTCTATTCTCTTCCAAGTTTTGTGTATGTTTACTAAGAGTAAATAAGGTACATTTTATTTTGACCATTAACTATAAGAATCATGTCTAAATTTAAGAATTTATAACAAGAGTTCCAAAAAAAGAATGTGTATATCCTGTTTTGTGATGGTTGTCTTACTTTAGACCCAGTCATTTGAGCTAGAGACATGTCAACTGCATGATGACATGTGAATGTGGGTAACGTTTCATCAGAATATATCTGTAGCGGTTAAAATGGGAGAACCTCAGTAATGAAACACATCATCCCTTACTGTCACCTTGATTATAAATCAGGGAGTATGTCTCTGGATATGCGAGTCAATGTTAAGTCGTGATAGTAAAAGTCACATGGGTCATATATATGCATTTGCTCATTTTAATTTAAATATAAATAGTTCTTTTAAAATTTAACACTAATTTTCTTTAACCAAAATCTATTCAATCCTGATTATCGAATGCTCTGCACCATAACTTTCATCAAGAAACTTCCAGATGAAAATCAACGATGCCTATGGTCTTTTACAATGGTGTCTATGGTCTATTACAATGGTGTCTATGGTCATTTACAATGGTGCCTATGGTCTTTTACAATGGTGTCTATGGTCTTTTACAATGGTGCCTATGGTCTATTACAATGGTGTCTATGGTCTTTTACAATGGTGCCTATGGTCTTTTACAATGGTGTCTATGGTCTTTTACAATGGTGCCTATGATCTATTACAATGGTGTCTATGGTCTTTTACAATGGTGCCTATGGTCTATTACAATGGTGTCTGTGGTCTTTTACAATGGTGTCTATGGTCTTTTACAATGGTGTCTATGGTCTTTTACAATGGTGCCTATGGTCTTTTACAATGGTGTCTATGGTCTTTTACAATGGTGGCCATGTACCAAACCTGGGTAAAGAAAAGATCCCTTTGAGTGGAATCATTACAATATAGTGTAGTTGTTGTTGTTGTTATTGTAGGGTTTAACGCCATTTTTCAGCACATGATAGGCTATGCATGGCGGCCAGTACTAATGGTGGAGGAAGAACCTGGGAAATCCCCGGAAAGAACCACCGACCCTAGAGAAGCTACTGGCAAGCTTTCTCACATACCCACAAAGGCCGAATCTGAGACTCGAACCTACGCAGACAGAGGTGAGATGGCAGTGATCTGTAACGGAGAGTGCTTTAGACCACTCGGGGCCCCCCAATATAGTGTAGTATAAATTTGCTTATCAATAAGCGTAGCTTTCATTGTGACATCACAGTGTGTGACATTCAATCCGGATTGTACTGGATTACACCTTTATGTTCATTTCATCCAAAAATGCCTATGTACTTTAACATTGATTTTGCGTATGCAATTCTTGGGCAACTAAATAAGGACATTCCAAAGGAATGTGGATGAATAAGAATCCAAATCAAGTGAATACATGCCACTTAAAGGTATGAAGATTCAAATCCTAAAAAATGACACCCACTACTGAAATAGTCAGTGATGAATGCCTTCATTACCTGTGTGACTTTTAGTATGATATATATATATATATATATATATATATATATATATATATATATATATACAAGAAAACCACCAAAGACATTATACCTGCATTGCAGACCATGAATGCATTATATTTTCTTTATCAGGTACCAGTCATTGAAGATTTCTTTCCTTTGAATGGATTGACACACCTAAAAACTCTACTGACTCTACAAGCAACAATGTCTAATAAAACAATGCAAATTCAAACCATAGCCTTAAAAAACTGAGGTCAATGCAAAGATAAAATACAAACCAATGCCAGTGAAACACAGGTCACATTTACCTATTTTTTACTGATAGTTCTCATAGTTCTCCTTATGATGCAATGATATACCAATTTTATAGGTTTTAAGTTTCTGAGAAAATAAGTTGAACATAAAGTAATCAAACTTAATGGGCTATGAAGAAAAGGTCGCAGTGAACTAATTATTATTTATGGTTGTATGATATAATAACACTATGTTTTGTGACTCCATAGGCTAGTGAGTGACTGAAATATCCAGCTAAATGCTAAGGTTAAAAAACATCACAGGACTTCGAAATGTGCGTCACAGTGACCAACATAAACATGGGTAGAGGTCACTGATTTATATTTTTCATTGCATTGACCTCGACCTTGATGCATGGACATTGCTAGAACATAACACACTGTCTATCATTAAAACATTGTCTGTCCATGAAAATATCAAAAGCAGTTCAAAATACATGCATTGGATAAGGTTACAAGTTATAATTATATTTTCTCCTGCTGTAAACTTCACCTTCAGTGCAGGTGACATGGTTATGGGCTGTAACACACCATCACTTTCAAAGTACCAGTATTTTAAACAATTAGTGGCTAAGGTTTATGACTCACTGTCATCAACAGCATCATACTTGAGGATGTAATGAAGAAAACGTTATCATATAAAAATGAATATGGCAATGAAGTATGAAATAAAGATCTTCTGCAGTAGGGTCAGTTACATTTTCCTTGTGGCCTTGACCTTTTTCAGCACGTATGGCTATGGTATGCAACACACGATACATAAATTGGCTAAAATTTCACTCAGACAGAACTATCTTTTTCTTGACATGACATTAACCTTGAGGCAGAAGGTGCGTCTTATAGATGTGACACACTGCCTATACATAATATACAACTGGAAAAAGACTTATTTAAATATTTTCAGTGGTTCAAAGGCTGTACTTCAACAAGGAGACAAGTCAGTGAATTACATTTTCCTTGCCAGGACTTTGACCTTGGGGCAGGGTGCTTGGATATGGTACATAACACATCTAGTCACAATATATATTGGGTCATGTTTCATGAAAATCTCCCCAGTTGTTACAATATTATGGGATGGAAAAATGAATGTTATTGTCAATGGAGGGACAGACAACACCATTAACATATATGCTTGACTTAAGACGGGCATATAAACAGCAGATCCTGTACTTCCAAACCTGACAACTGTGTCCACTCTAAGTAGACTTTTCTTCATCCAGGAATTGTTTCATAGCATTGCAAGAGTTGAAACCATATTCTCTTGTTAACTATTGTAAATTCTGAAATGTTGGGGAATTAAATAACACAATTTCACTTCATAATATATAATTCTGTAATTATCTGAAAGCACTAAATACATTGCTGCTTGAGATTAAATAAAAGAATAATAAGTATTTTTATATCCATCTTTATTAGTCAAGAGTTGTTTTTAACTCCCAAATTATTTTGTCTACTTTGGTTCTGATTTCTCGAGTCTTTTCTATAGTTTTGTCCAGGCTTCTTTTTCTTTCTCCTGAATTCTGATGGGACTCCAGTGTGATCTTGTAAAGCTGCTCCAGTAAGACCAAGAATATTTCTCTTTCCTCTGGGCTTTTTGTCGTCAGCAATTACGTCTTTCCAGAATTCATCAAATGAGCCAGGGGCCTGATAACTGAAAATGTATAAACAAGATGGATGAACTTACAATTGTCTACAGCAAAGTACTATAGGTGTGTGTGTGATTTGGATTTCTAACACAGCTTTAACAGTTTTTCAGTCATATCGCTACAATGTCTGCAGTGTGGCAGTTTATAGTGATGTCTAGCACTGGAGCATCATGCTACATACATGTCCCAGCCAGTCACATTATCCTGAAACCTGGCCAACCAGACCTAACACTAACCTCTTAATGCTGAGTGCCTAGTGAGGCAGTTGTTAGTACCATTTTTATAAGTAATTGGTATGACTTGGCTGGGTTCAAACCCGTGACCTCCGGCATCCGAGGCAGATGCTCTAACCACTAGGTCACCGGAATGGTCCAAAGTTCTAGGTATATATGCTGATATTCAGGTAAAACATGACAGTATAACCCTCATAATAATGCAGTCTATGGGAGCCACAAATTATACTGCCTTGCAGTGAGACAACCTTATAATGAAGTACATTATAGTATTCCCTCAGTATAATGCTACACAAGGGAGCCATAGATTACACTGCCATACAGTCAGACTGTCTTATAATGAAGTACACTATAGTATTCCCTCAGTATAATGCTACCCATGGGAGCCATAGATTACACTACCTTGCAGTGAGACAACCTTATAATGAAGTACATTATTGTATTCCCTCACTATAATGCTACCCATGGGAGCCACAGATTACACTGCCTTGCAGTGAGACTGCCTTATTGTGAAACCAACATATAATTAAATATGTGACACAATAGTTCCTCATTATTGGAACTGAGGGGTCTGCTGCCACCTAAGTTGCAATGAGGATGAAATCATTGTCTTTAGGTATTATTTGGTCTCATATCCATTTAGCTGTGATTGGCTCTCCACTGCAGATGATACCTGTTCAACCTGAAATTAGGTACAGGTGGCCAGGTAATCTGAAGAGTCAGTTCTTGTAATGCCTGCTGATGTATTTTCTCATCTTTTTCCAATAAACAAAAAGTGTCATTTACAGAGGTGAGGCATGATGTGGCTTTAGGGTGCATGTGCTCAAGCAGGTCTCTTGTCTTACAAGATCCATGTCAGCCAATGCTATCAAGGCATCAGCAATCACGTCATGCATGGCCTTGTTAATCACCTTGGCAAAGCAGACTGTGGATTCCCATGCATGACCACTACCTGCTATTTCAGCCAGCTAAAAAATTGCTATCAAAGTCAAATCTAGCATCGAAGAAGTAGAAATCATGTTTTGTAATAACTTGAAGATGGTGTGCAAGACATATGTCCAACTTATAAAATAGAGGTCTGGTCATTCTGACTGCCACAATAATTTTTGTCTAAGGATGGTAGATCAGTGCTGAAGGTCAGCAAATGTATGCAATACCAGCATGGAGAGAACAATGCTAGTACCTGACTTTCTGAAAAGAAAACCTTGGAATTGCTTGGGACCCATATTTGTTAGTTGATCAAAGATTTCTTTTAAATTTGCTGACTGTGGAAGAAGACAGAATGATGGCTGTTTGTCAGACTATTCCTTCTGACTGCTGTGCACATGCACTGTAGTTAGAAGTTGATGATAACAACTAAAATTCCGAAACAAGAATCAAAAAGTGTTCATAAATAATAAAAAAAGACACTGGAAGAAACCTTTGTGCAAGATAAGCATGAAATATGGATGTCTGCATTATCTCTTGCACATAATGTTGCAATTGTTTAATATAAAATGACAAGAAGAACCATATATCAGAAATAACAACCCCAAAGTATTCATATATATCAATTGTTATGACTCTAGGCGTTAAAATAAGTAACAGTTGCTGTTGTTGTTGTTGCTGTTGTGGGGTTTAACGCCATTTTTCAGCACATGATAGGCTATGCATGGCAGCCAGTATTAATGGTAGAACCTGGGAAGAACCACCGACCCACGAGAAGCTACTGGCAAGCTTTCTCACATACCCACATTGGCCAAATCCTAGAATCGAACCCATACAGACAGAGGTGAGATGGCAGTGATCCGTAACATATAGTGCTTTAGACCACTCGGCCAATAAGTAACAGAAAGACAGCAAACCATCAATTTTAGCAAAATTCCACAAATCATTCATTTCTCAAGCATACAAAATGAAATTCAAAAGACACAATATTGTGAATTAAATTCCAATAATCCTAACTGCCCTATCACAAGTACAAAAGAAGAGAATGTTCTGAATGAATTCCAATAATTCTGATATCATGATGTGTCACAATGATATAATCTGGAATGTCTTTGAATGAGTTCTAAATAATCTCCAAATAGTGTTTTAATCCAAAATGTCAATTTGCACTTTTTAATTCTAATGAATAATAAATAATTCTTCAAGAATTATATCTGAACACAACTATAAACTCTGATCACTGATTCACAAAGACTGATATGAATCAGAAATGAAATTTTTATTTTATACCTAATCTCTATACATGTTTATTTCACTTGACCAGTGATGCAACTGATTTCCTAGAGAAAGCCCATTAACTTATACATAAAGTCAGGTTTTGAACTCAAATTCAAGTAAATATCTGGATAACAGCTAAGAAATCATGATAAAAGTCAGGTAGGCACAACCCTCAAACACGGACAAAAATTAAGCACACAATATAGATATAAACATCAAAATACCTCTAATAGAAGAATACTCCGTGATAGATATATATATCATGTGCCTCAGTGTCAACTGAAAATCTTGCAATTGGCATATTTCATTATTTATCTCAAATTAAAAGAAGGATTAAAAATTGGAAATAACCCAAAGATATATATAGTTATTTTTTAAAAAAACAGGACATATCTGCATAAACCTGATACATTGATTTTCCAAGTACATTGTCTGCTGAATATGAATTATATCTTCACAGGTTACAACAACAATAATAACAAAACATTGCCATACGGATGGCTGCTAAATTATAAAATTTTCTGTTCATGCTCCCTGGGATCAACCTCCAACATTTATTGAGAATTATTTCACAGTCGAGTGGTCTCCCTCTTACATGGCACCCCCTCAACAATGACTACCTCCTTTACATGAGCAGTTTTATTAGCACTGATGAGTTTGTGGACAAAAGAACCCACTGTGGGCAGCCACCCCTCTGATGTGGCATGTAGTCAACATTTAAGGCCAAAAATGTAAAATGTACCCCTCACAAGTGGCTACAAGTTAAATACTATGTGCCCAGAACCAATATTTCATTTGTACAGTAATCTGATTACCTCTACCAATATTTCATTTGTACAGCAAGGTAAGTAATCTGATTACCTCTACCAATATTTCATTTGTACAGTAAGGTAAGTAATCTGATTACCTCTACCAATATTTCACTTGTACAGTAAGGTAAGTAATCTGATTACCTCTACCAATATTTCATTTGTACAGTAAGGTAAGTAATCTGATTATCTCTACCAATATCAGATTCCCAAGTTGAGGACTTTCTTACTGAAAGAAGCATTGGCTATAAATGTGATATTTACAGGAAAAAGGCTCAAAAATGTTGTGATAGAGTTTTAGGCTTCACATAGCTGTCGAGATTTTCTCTTAGACGACTACTACCAAAAGTAATCATCAAGGTCATAGCATTGTCAACATAGGCTAAATATAGCTTATTTGTGGATTCACATGCAAATAGAAACTGACCTTGAACAAAACAGCGTACCAGATGAAGACAGAAAAATCATGTGACAATACACATATTACTTCCTTTATAAACAAAGCATTTTGTCTACTCTGCACAAAAATTCATCTGCATGATTAAATTGCAATACTGTACAATTAGCAAACAGGAATAAATCATCACAAAAGTTAAACACATAATCAAGTCAATGAAAAATTATTGCTTTAGAAGAAACAGTACATGTTATTTCGATTCAATGACAATGAGGAGAATTCTAGAGTTTTTGACGAAATATCTGATGCAGGAAAGACTCAAATAAATTTTTTTTTTAACAGGTAAGGAGAATATTCTGCAGCAGTGGGAAAATGGAGTAACTGGAAAGAGAATACATTTGAAATACCAAGTGATCTTTTTACCAAGATTTAAATGACATTTCTAAATTACCAGCAAAACAAAATGTTTATTTCACACTCAAGAAATAACGCTACTGTTAAATGAAGATATTAAATGCTTTCTTACTACATACACATACGTATACTTCCTAGTCCTCTGCTGGAAAGGCCACCCATCTTATATGGCCACTCTCCTGGTGCATAAGGGGAGGCCATATAAGAGGGGGACCACTGTTATTTCACTGCACATAGTGAATCCAGTGAAGCTGTCAATTATCTGGTCAAAAGACTCTCAATTTTCATTCCATTAAACTTGAAATGTTTCAATATGCAACAAATGTTCTTGTCAATACAGACCAACTGAAGGACACTCAGCTAAGACATGGGCAATATGATAGGATGGGATGGGGTATGACATGATGTGAGACAGACATGGGCAATATGATCAGATGGGATGTAGCATAGTGTAATGTGACAGACAACATGGGCAATATGATCAGATGGGATTAGGCATGATATGATGTGAAAGACATGATGGGATGAGCCATTGTGTGAGGCGACAGATATGATAGAATGGGGCATAGTGTGATGTGACAGACAGACATGGAAAACATGAAATGATGGGATGGGGCATAACATGATGTGACAGACAGGCAAGGGCAATAAGATAGGATGGGATGGGGCATGACAAACAAGGGCAATATGATAGGATGAGATAAGGCATGACAAACATGGGCAATATGATAGGATGGGATGGGGCATGGCACGATGTAAAAGACAAACATGGACTATATTATTGAATGGGATGGTGCATGGCATTATGTGTCAGACAGACATAGGCAATATAATCAGATGGGATTGGGCATGGTGTAATGTGACAGACAGGCATGGGCAATAATGATAGGATTGGATGGGGCACGACAAACATTGGCAATATGAAAGGATGGGATTGGGTATGACAAACATGGGCAATATGGTAGGATGGGATGGGGTATAACATGATGTGACAGACAGGTATGGGCAATATCATATGATGGGATCGGGCATGACGAATATGAACAGTATGATATGATGGGATGGAGCATGGTATGATGTGGCAGACTAACATGGACAATATTATAGGCTGGGATGGTGTGTGGTATGATGTGTCAGACAGACATGGACAATATAATCAGACTGGACTGGGCATGGTGTGATGTGACAGACATAGGCAATATGATATGATGGGATGGGTTATGGCATCATGTGACAGACTAACATGGGTAATTTTATTGGATGGAATTACACAGGCATGACAATGACAGACAGACATGGGCAATATGAAAGGACACACACACACACACATGAAACAGTTATCCAGCTGTGCAATTGCAATTTGCAGAATTAACATTTCCAGTGACTTTAGACAGAATGATTGATACAGTATAATCAGGGTTCTCCTTCTTATCATGTTTGGAAGGGATGGTATCACTTTACATCTCACATAAAACTGTGGACATTACTCAAAAGCATTGTTAAATTAAACACTGTATGTAACAGTCTTTAAAACAATGCTTCACTCATCGACTGCCACTTTGCTTTCAATAGCAAAACTAAATAACTGTAAACATCGTTGTCTGTAAAATTTGTAATTTTACACATACCTTTGGACCTGTTATTCAGTGATGATCAAGGTAGTCTGCAGAAGTAAAATAATTGACGACAGCACCACCTAAGGGAGGTAACTGACTTCATAAAAAAGTGCTATTAGTATCAAGTAAATCAAAGGAAAGCGAATTGTCCATGGACAGCATCGATGGTGGACAGCATGGTCAGACATCTAAAAGATGGCTGAACAAGAGTTGCAATATATTTGCACATTAGTGTCATAGGATACAAAAGAACAGCTGTTTGCGGACTATTATATTTTATCCACTATGTCTTACTAACCCAGGCTCACTGGAATCTAAGGGATCCTTTGACAGCAAAATGGATATAGCAGGAATATCCTTATTCACTTTAAGCCTGCAAAAGAGATGATGACATATTATAACATCATGTGACAGACTAACATGGGATATGGGATACAATGTATATTATTGGTGTGTACAGATGAGCATACACAAATGTACATACATCTCATTTATCAGTCTCTCATTCTTTCTCACTTTCTCTAGCTGTGGTTACTGAAATGAAGGTACCTCATACTGAGCCTCACTGTGCACTTAAGAGGACAAAATTGACACAAGATTCAGGTAATAATAATAATAATAATAATAATATAATGATGATGATAACAATAATAATAATATAATGATGATGATAATGATAATAATAATAACAGTAATAATAATAATAATAATAATAATGATGATGATAATAATAATAATACTAACAGTAATATAATGATGATGATAATGATAATGATAGTATGGACTTATTACAGATTTAATCTTTAGAGATCCTAAACTTTTTTCAACCTTAGTTAACACATAAGGACATATATTTAGACAAGATTACAAAAGCAAACACCGCAAAATTAAAAACAAAAAACATGCTAGCAATAAATAAGGTAAGGAAAGTCTTAAGTCTTTTCTTGCAGTCGAAATAGCCAAGTTTTAAGAGCTCTCTTGAATGAGATCACAAGTTGTTGTGTCCAAGTTCAAAAGACAATTCATTCCAGATAACTTGTCCCTAATATACAAAAGGACATTTTCTGTAGGACGTTCGTTTGATAGAGGGAATAATGAGAATACAAGTGTCAGAGAACAGGATCATAAATATCTAGAAGAGGTGTACATGTGGGTGAGATCAAATAGGATAATTGGAATGAAGGCAGTCAACAAAATGTAGCATAAAGAACAGATCTTGTTTGATTCTGGAGCGAATGGTTGGCCATTGGTGTGTATAGACTGGTGGTGAGGTTTACTCAGTTCTTGGTACTCGAAGGATGACCTGTCGAGAAAGTACTAAGGAACAGGAGCTTTGGTGGTATCCACTGAAAGAAAGTTGCCAGTGGAGCTTATGTTTCTCAACTCTAGATATGTAGCCTTGAAAATGTTCATGACACAGTGAGAGTCATTTTGAGAGTGACAGCTAGGTTTCATATTGATTGAGGTAAAGGATAGGAATGAGAAAGTCCTTGTGTGCTGATCAGAATGGCTCCAGTTTTATCAACATTCTTCTGCAGCTTTTTACATGTCATCCAGGGGCCCCGAGTGGCTGAGTGGTCTAAAGCGCTCACCGTTACGGATCATTGCCATCTCACCTCTGTCTGCATGGGTTCGAGTTTTGGATTTGGCCAATGTGGGTATGTGAGAAAGCTTGCCAGTAGTTTCTTGAGGGTCAGTGGTTCTTTCCGGTGATTTCCCGGTTTCTTCCTCCACCATTAATACTGGCCTCCATGTATAGCCTATCGTGTGTTGAAAAATGGCGTTAAACCCTACAACATCAACAACATGTCATCCATGACTTTGCACTGGAAATGCACATCTCTACAACTTGGATGGTAGCAACTTCAGTTGGGTGGCTAGATCTGAATATTTATGTGTTATCAATGTACAAATGGTAAGGCACCAGATGTTGATCTATAACACTTGAGAGAGACCAAGTGTACAGAATGAAGAGAATGGTCCAAGAATAGAACCCTGTAGATCACCAAAACAAAGAACAACTGGGCTAGAATGTTTTCCATTTATGGACACAATTTGTGTCCTATCCACTAAGTATGATTTTAAGTAGAGTAGGGCTGTATTGCAATTGCCAAAATATATGCTAGAGGGAGTAATCAATATATCATGGTCTATTGTCTCAAAGGCTGCAACCAAATCATGGAGGGTGAGGAAAGTAATCATTCCGCTATCCAAAGCTGAGAAAAAGTTGTTAACCACTTTCAGAAGGGCAGTTTTGGTACTGTGCCAAGAGGACTGCAGATTAATAAAACAACTGATTAATTCAGATGAGATTCAAGTTGGGACAGAACTTTTTCAAAGATATTTTTATGTGAATGGGAGATTAGAAACTGTGGTAATATTTTAAATTGTTAGGGTAAGTCATTGGTTTCTTCAACAAAGACTGTTTTGAAAAATTCTGGGAATTCCCCGGTTGAGATAGAAGTATTAAGAACATCAGTTAATGAAGGCAACATTGAATCTAGGCACTCAAACAGCAGTTATGTTGGATTCGGATTAAATTCACATGACTTTGGGGAGCTCTTCATCAGAATTGTAAATAAGAAAATCCACAGAGACAGGTTCAAATGCTGTTAAAGGATATCTTTGAAATTCTGTCACCACAAATGTGTGGTGATGATGAGTCATTTGAAATTGTGTTGTCACATTGATCTCTAATAGTTTGCAGTTTGTCATGGAAGAAATCTGCAAACAGGTCCAGAGATTTGACTGGGGAGAAGGTTATTGGAAGCAGTGTACATTTGTTCCTTGACATTAACTATTTAACACTCTCCTAAGTGGCTTCATAGATCTACTTATGAACGATAAGACTGGATGAAAGCCAAAGCCTCTCAGCCTTAGTGTTCTTTCTTACCCATGAAATGCTAGTCATCAGTGCGAAACCAGTGTGACTGCTCCCTTAAACACCTGATTTGATACCACTGTTTTGTGAGGGAACCATTTTTGAAGCAAGTTAGAATAAGAAAATACTATATAACGGTTTGAAGGTATATATGTTAAACTTCTGTGGGCGGTCGAGGCTCAAACTTAGTGGTATTTGACTAGGCCAAGTCTAATAAATTTTCTGTTGGACTAGAAGTTTTCGTAATTTTAATAGTATGAAGGTTAGTAAAGTTGCAGATGACACCTGTCAGTGTTTAATTATGCTATCAAGTGTCAGCTTTAGAAGTCTGAATGGTTGGACGATGTCCATGTTCTCTTGGAACTTATTGTGTAAATCCTGAGATTCAGTTGTTGCACTAGAGAGTTATAAGATAAGAGTTTAGAAACCATATGTCAAAATGAAGTTGTATAAATCTTTACTAATTTGGTTACATTTATACGGTAAAGTCAAAGACATTTAGTCTAAGTGTTATGCCGAGTTTAGATATTTTGACATGTGTGGTTACGGCATATACTCACAATTTCTGAGAAGCTAAATCATCGTGTTATAAATTTCACGATTTCTGAGAAGCTAAATCATCGTGTTATAAATTTCACGATTTCTGAGAAGCTAAATCATCGTGTTATAAATTTCACGATTTCTGAGAAGCTAAATCATCGTGTTATAAATTTCATGCAGGTAGGCAGTAAGTGGCTGCCCAATGCTAACACCACACAGTTTTGGCAAATACCAACTTTTTCATAGTCAATGAGAACTGACGTCACACCCCAACACTAATCTCAAATGTATAAAAAACGATATTCAAACGGTAAGAGGAAACTTGGACTAAAAGACAGTAAACCAGACTTATGAATTTGTCAAACCACTACTGTTGTGCCATAGTCACCACATTACCTATTATGATTAACCCATTCTTTCTTTAAAGAAGTAGTGGGGCCCCGAGTGGCCGAGTGGTCACTGCCATCTCACCTCTGTCTGCATGGGTTCGAGTCTCGGATTCGGCTAATGTGGGTATGTGAGAAAGCTTGCCAGTAGCTTCTCGTGGGTCGGTGGTTCTTTCTGGGGGTTTTCCCGGGTTCTTCCTCCACCATTAATACTGGCCGCCACACATAGCCTATCGTGTGCTGAAAAATGGCGTTAAACTCTACAACAACAACAAAGAATTAGCATCATAGAGACATATATGCTGTTCAAAGGTTCATATCTGTTTTAAAAACCAGCACTGCTTTAATAAAAACTCTTCTCATCCTGCTTTCACAGTATGACAATGGGTACTGCATCAAAATGTCTGTCTGCAGAGTTATTATAAGTAATGACCAGTTTAAATGAGGTCTTTGTCTTTTTCTAGTTTTTAGCTGTTTGTTGTTTTTTTCCCCCTTCTGATATGAGGCTCTAAAAATATTTACTGAGTCATCGTTTTTTACAGTTAATTTCTGGAGAATCAATGATGTTCTTATGAACTTGTAGTGAATATTTTTAAGTAACCTTGGTGGTTTTCTAAAGCAAGATTTATATTTCTGAAATATGACTGCCTGTAATATTTAAGAAATAAAATCTAGATATGTGTCTCATATTGATTTGTGGAAAAGGACATGTAAAGATTCAGAAAAACTAGTAAATTACTCAGTTTACTAGTCCTTCTGGCTATAAGGACATTTTTGTAAAATTCTAGGCCTGGTTGCAATTGATTTACTCCATTTTCTTCTATGTACATGGCTGTCGTGTATTCTAAACAAAATTTGAATCGGTAGTGAGTATTTTGAAAGTGTACCTTCTAATACTCAACGCATCCAACCACTGCTCATAGAATTGCTCTTAATAAATCCAATATTAATGCAATTGACTACCCTAAATAAATCCAATATTAAGTGTAAGTAAAGAAAATGTGGATTCAAAAAAAGAATTACTTTTTAGCAGAAAACAGCTTTTAGGTCTGGATGTTGCTAGGAATGACGTACAAAAACTTTCGTAACAGCCATTTAAAATGAAGGATTATAGAATTAATGTGAGCTCAACATTAAGAACCATGGAAAGAAAAAAATCACAAATCTGTTGAAGAACATAAAAAAAAGATCAAAGTAATTTCATTTTTGAAATTAAGAACAGAAAAGCAGTCCAAGGGAGGTAACTCCCACTCAACACTAATACCTCTGGTGCAATTCTGTTTATTTTTAAAAGTAACAAAAATTAAAAGAGTTCAAGTTTAGCAATTCAAATATAAACAACTTGAACTGCATGAAAATCTTTACATATATAATATTTTCTTCCTGTTTTTTTCTCTTACATTCAGGCTAACATCCCAGACATTACTATAACACTTGCTGCCAGTATTGCAGGGCTTTGAAAATCACAAAGTGCTCCGGGCCCAAATTTGAGTTAAAGGTTTTCAGTGCTTCAGAGATTATTTTACCAGGATTGAACAAATTCTTTACTTATAAGTTGCTGTGGGTTTAATGTCATTTTTCATCACACAATATGCTCTATATGGCAGCCAGTATAATTGGTGGCGGAAGAACCTGGGAAAACCCCAGTAAGAACCACCGAATGCTACTAGGAAGCTTTCACGCATACCAACATAAGCAGAGTCTGAGACTCAAACCCACACAGACAAAGGTGATGAGATGGCAGTGATCGGTAAAGGTGAGCACTTATGACCACTCAGCCACCCTGGCGCCCTAAACGAGAATGTAAAATTAGTACCAACACAAAAAATGTGCAAACCTTTCCAGTCCTTCCACCTTTGGCTCCCAGTATTCCTCAATTCTATGAAGAAAAGAAGAGACATAAATGAAATGTGTTATTATATTCTTTTGTTGCTTCTGTAACTGGTTTTTACTTTAATGTTACAAATTAATGAAACAAAATGAACCAGTGTAAGAAATGAGAACATTGGTTTGGAACAATGTACAAATTCCAGCAAAACACATCTTAGACAATATCAACATACCATATATACTAGTCTATAATGTCCATATATATAAGTCCATAGCATATAATGTGCCTGCAGATTAGGGTCTACGTTGTTTGTTTTACTGATTACTAATAAAAATGTATAAACCACTTCTGCCAGTGGATAATGTGAGGAGAGATCTGGCTATTTACAGTTTTCAGTATGACTAAACTTATATTTGTTTCTGAGATGTATGAGAGAGACTATATTATACATAATGGTTTCAAAATATGTTTATGGTTATGACTATATGGTCTTAAACTAAGTAACAGTAAGAAGCAAAACCAACAAGTTTCGTAACACATAACACATAATTAAAGGTACCTACAGTATTATGAATGAAATTCAAAATAATCCTAAAATTTCTATCACAAACCTAAACGAATAAAGCATTCCGAATGAATTCCTGCACTGAACATTTTGATATACCAATAGCCTTGAGTGTGTTAAAGTACCAACAGTCCTGATGTATCACAATGACATCATCAAGAACTCCTTTGAATGAATTCACAATAATCCCCGAATTATGTTTAGTGCAAACAGTTATGTGAGCACTTTGTAATTCCAATAAACAAATGTAAATAAATGATTCCTCTCAAATTAAATCTAACCACAACAATAAATAAATCTGTGTCTGAAAATGAAACAAGAACATTACTAGGAATTAGGAATGAATCAGTTTTTTTGTTCTCTTCCTTCTACTATTTTACATCCCCATGACTCTATTACAACTCTCTGCTGCAATACCTCCCATGTGACTTATGTTGCAACATACCTGACTTAGTTATCCAATGGAAATTAACCCAAACTGTACATAGATCATTTTCTATATCTCAAACCCAAATCAACAACCTATTTATAGCTCATTATCTAAAAATAGAATCCACAGTCATGGACAAAAAATCAAACACACAATACAGATATACATTACAAAACTATAATCTGTGATTTAAGATAATGTTCCCATCCGGTATATGTACATGGCAGAATAGTTAACTGACTTGGGAGCGTTCCACTTTGGAGTTGTATTGTTTCTCTCAGGATGATTGTGCTGAACAAAGTATATGTAAGATTAATTTTTTTTTAATGTTGATTTAACAATTTAGAGTTCAAAAGCAACAAGACATCAAACATTGTATGTGGTGAGTTATTATGATTTTCCTGATGAGTATTAGCAACTGTGTCCCTCCTGTGAGGATTGAGAAACATGTACTCAGCAAAGAAGTTTCTTCTTGCAAGTATCAAACAAGGAGTCATGTGTCAATATTAAGGTATGTGCAGTCATTATGTCAATTCTGAATACATGGACATTTTCAGCAACATATATTTCCCATGATGAAGCCTGATAATTATGTTAACTTTCATTAATGTTTAACTTAAATATCTAAATTTCAGAGACCCTTTTAAAGTTTGATGGTTTGGTCCGGTTACAATTTATTATCATGTTATAAACACCAAACATTCAGTTTGACTAGCTTATTCAATCTGTTTGTACTTTTTATTACAAAATGTATGAGGGCCAAGTCTACTGATAAAATAGGCACAGGCTCTTGGGAACTGGGTAGTAAATTCAACTAAATGAACAGATACAGTTGCTTCCCATTATCAATTTGTATATAATACTCAGTTAAAGTAAATCTAAAGCATTTATAGCATTACAAGTAAAGTCATCATACTTAATCCAAAAGAACACACTCTATGACAGCATTTACACTGAAAAACACATATAAAAAACAGGCTTAAATTTGCACACAAATGCCAATATGTTTTCTTAATGTGAATGTCTTCTTGGTGTCTGTACCACAGGATTAAGTATAGTAACTTTACTAGTGTTACTTTAGATGCTTTAAACTTCATTTTACAGAGAGAAGTGAGTAAAAGAACAGTAATAAGAAACAATACAATTCTGGGACTAGAATTAAAAGGATATATCTCTATTTCTCTGCCCCACCATACACCTCAGTTGTGCCACTGGAGCTTACAGGCACTCGACACATTATCATATAATACCTGATTTCTACAAGTCACTGCATCTTAATTAATTAACATTATATAAGTATCTTTCCATTCGTTAAAGATATACAAATGTACTGATGTAATTTATTTTGACATCATGTGGAAGCTATAATAAAAAGTTGCCATGAATGTGAAAACTATGAGCTGACTGACTCATCACTCCTTAGTATTCTTTTTATATAACACTGCTTCTTTAGTATATGTAATAACTTATACTGGTACATTCAACAATCATTAAAAAAGTAATGATGTTATTTTGCTTTGAATACAATTTCCCTTAATTCATTTTTTCCTCATTTTCAAAAAAAGAAACAACCTAAGATTTGGGGAGTTTTGAGAAAGTTTATTTCATGTTGTAGATTTATTTTGAAAACACAAAATTGAAAATCAATCTACTAGGATGTACAGAAGGGATTTGCCTTTCTGCTGAAGCATTTTATGCAATACATACTGCTATACCCTTTATCTCAAGTGGACAAGGCCCTAATATCTATTCTAATGAAAGGTCAGACAGACCATGTTTGTCAAGGTATACATAGAATATTTATATTAAGCAACTTTACTTCCTCATTTACCGTAATTCTTTCTTAAAAGTAAGTTCATTTCAAACATTGGTTATCTTTATATGTGTATGTGTGTGTTGGATTTTTAATGTAGCTTTAACAATTTTCCAGTCATATCACTACGATGTCTGTAGTGTGGCAGTTTATAGTGATGTCTAGCATTGCCGCAGACATGTAGCATTATGTCCCATCCAGTCACATTATCCTGACACCAGGCCAACCAGTCCTAACACTAACCTCTTAATTCTAAGCACTTAGTGAGGTAGCTGTTAGTACCATTTTTATAAGTCTTTTGTATGACTCAGCTGATGTTTGAAACTGCTACTGCCTTCAATGAAGGCAGTCGCTCTAACAACTTATGCCACCAGACTGGTCTTTCAAGAATGGAGTGGAATTTTCAAGAAAAACACATGTAAATAAAGGTTGATGATAACAGTTTGAACCTAACAGATGAATTTCATATAACAGTTTGAACCTAACAGATGAATTTCATATAACAGTTTGAACCCAACAGATGAATTTCATATAACAGTTTGAACCTAACAGATGAATTTCATATAACAGTTTGAACCTAACAGATGAATTTCATATAACAGTTTGAACCTAACAGATGAATTTCATATAACAGTTTGAACCTAACAGATGAATTTCATATAACAGTTTGAACCTAACAGATGAATTTCATATAACAGTTTGAACCTAACAGATGAATTTCATATAACAGTTTGAACCTAACAGATGAATTTCATATAACAGTTTGAACCTAACAGATGAATTTCATAATAACAGTTTGAACCTAACAGATGAATTTCATATAACAGTTTGAACCTAACAGATGAATTTCATATAACAGTTTGAACCTAACAGATGAATTTCATATAACAGTTTGAACCTAACAGATGAATTTCATATAACAGTTTGAACCTAACAGATGAATTTCATATAACAGTTTGAACCTAACAGATGAATTTCATATAACAGTTTGAACCTAACAGATGAATTTCATATAACAGTTTGAACCTAACAGATGAATTTCATAATAACAGTTTGAACCTAACAGATGAATTTCATATAACAGTTTGAACCTAACAGATGAATTTCATATTTGAGAATCTTACCTTCTGTATCGTATCTTTGTTATTTGATGAAGTCCCTGAAAAAATAAAAGTAAAAGGTAATACATTCCCAGATAATGGGACTTCAAGAAACAAACTTGAAATAAAGGTGTGAAAAATGTGCCCACAGAATGCAAAGTGACAAAGCATTTATGTTTTGTTAGATGTCCTACTGGATACAAACATCTGACTTGCTATAGCATTAATATTACATTTCATAACATACAGTATTTACATCTCTTTGGTAATTTGACTGAAATGCCATGGCAATGCATAAAGCAAATGTTGACTACATTATAATCTGAAGTAAAAAATGTAATTTTAAAAAGCATACAACTGTATTTTATGGTGAAACCATGACACGTCATAAATATACCTCAGAAAATCATTCCATGATATGATAAACTGAATTACACCATTTAAAACAATTTGTTTAACTTTTCAAACCAGGACAATCAACAGATAAAAAATAAATATTCAATGCATCATACAAAATACAATAAAATTTTGAGATATAATCTCTCATAAAATTCTCGTTTGATATGAAATTTTACATACTGTATGAGAACAGTTGTTTTTTGTGTTTAAATGATTGTAGTCTTGCCAAACAAAATAATGAAATTATTCTATGAGTTGGGAAAATGACAGCCAAAATGAGCACAAATGAAAGATTCTGTTTTATGCATGGAGAAAAATACTGATTTTATTTAAACCAAACTGCAGAACAGTGAAGTGAAAATTACATGGAACTGGATGCATTGATCATTAAGCCTTGTGATGTCATGAGATACTACAGTAAAACCTGTCTTGTGAGACCACTGCAATGAAAGACCACCTGTCTTGAGGGACCAGGTTCTCCTGGCACAGGTTTATTGGTTATATAGGTGGCGCTCTACAGTTTCGTATTTTGCATAGGGTTAGGATTTTAAAGAAAAAGAATTTCCCTGGCTTTCCTCACTGGTTATACTGGCTATTTAAAAAAGACCTTGTATATCTTAGGTATAATGCAAAGAACCTTTAATTCCCTTTCTTTTGGTGTATGATTGATGGGTGTACTATGGGTTATAGAGTATACAGCTTGGCCTTACTTCAGATGTGCACCTTTCAAAAAAGTGCTAGCTCTACTTGGTCATTTTCACTTCCTGAACTTCAGAGGTAAATTGTATAAAAAAGAGCTGATAACTTTTTTTACATTTTATATATTTGGTAATTCATTCATTGCACTTTCAGAAGCTGGTATTGTCTAGTCTGGCAAAATTCATTTTCCCTATTTTAATAGCTTCTATGTATAGTGTACTTTAGACTAATTCAGGCTGATTTTTTAACACAAGGCAGCAGTCATTTTTGTTAGCAGTGTGCTTAAATCATGTAAAATTTCCAAAAGTACAATATCCAAAAGAAATATCATCCACATTACATTAATGTAGCATAGAGGTATGCCAACATTCTCTCCATTGTGCATGTTTTAAATGCGAACTACTTCACCTTACATACGTCACTCTCTCAAAAGTACATATTATCTGGTGAGTGCCCCCATAGTGCTATAACCTGTCATGAGAGACCACCTGTCTTGAGAGAACATTATTTTTTGGCAGAAGGGTGGTCTTCAAGACAGGTTCTAATATATTATACATGTTACATAATTAAATTATGATATGGGCATATTAACATAATACAGTAGTTATATGATAAGATTTTTTTATGTGCAAACATGTAGTAAATGATCAAACGAGAACAATACAAAGCTTTTGCTGCATGTAAACTCTTACAACAATTTGTAACATCTGACCCAAACTACCTCTTCTTGCTCTGACTGAAGTTTGCACACAGAAAACCTTGTATTACACCTACATTCTTTCATAAAATCTGTTATTTTAATCAATCATAAATAGAATCTTTTATTATATACCTAAGCGTAATTAAGACTTATTGACAAAATAATTTTCTTTTTTGTTTCATTCCTATATTTTCGCATGTGAAAATATAAGATTACCCAACATGCCATTTGACACTTGATTGTGTGTGCCCACAAAAGTTGTACCGGCAGCAACAAGAAATGAGTAATTTGTGAGCTAGAACAAATAAACAAAAACTGACTTACATTACAATCATGGAAAAATATTTCTGATAAAGAAATCTGACAAGATGCCATTTGCAGCTCTCTCAAGTTATCTCCCCTTACTTCCTCGACACCCACGATAAACTTGCTGTGATGCATTGCTGAATTGGACTTGCACTGTTTTTAGACAGTGTCAAATAGTTTACAAAATGAGAAAAATGTTATTTACTTTGACGTGTTAAGTCAACCCAATCCTACCACTTTCTTAGATTACGTATATTTATATGAAAAGCCTGTGTAAGTGAGGTGAAAAATTTGCGAAAACGGGGTGGGAGTTAGCGTGTTGTGCCAAAGAGTGAGTTTAATCTTCTAAATTTCAACTAGTTTGGTATATAATAAAAAGAACATTTTCTTTTCTTATGTTAATACAGGATATATATCCTCTTTGTACCACACGATGAAATATAAACAGTAATAATGTTGGAGAAGAAAATATCCTCTATGCATTTTGTTTTCATTTCGAATGAAAATTTCGAGCTCTTTGAATACTATCAATCTTTTGCTTGCCTTGAGGGCTGCTAATCTGAACTGCATTTGAAACGATAAGTCATGCAATCACCATGAATTTTGACTCCTAAACCCCACTGGCATGGCTGTGTTTTGAAGAAGAAAAAAACGAATGCCAGAAAGAAAGATAAAAGCAGAGAAAAAGACCTTTCTTGACTACCACAATACATGTTTGTAACCATTATAAACTGTAAACAGTCCTGCTTAGTGCAAATTTAAAAAATATTGTCCCGCTTAACGTTTATTTAAAAAGTAAAGTCCTGCTTAGTGCCTATTTAAATGGGGAAACAGTCCTATTAGTGTTTATTTAAACAGCAAACAGTCCTGCTTAATGCTTATTTAAACAGGAAACAGTCCTATTTAGTGTTTATTTAAATGGGAAACAGTCCTATTAATGTTTTTTTAAACAGTAAACAGTCATGCTTAATGCTTATTTAAACAGTAAAGAGTCCTGCTTAGTGCATATTTAAGCAGTAAACAGTCCTGCTTAATGCTTATTTAAACAGGAAACAGTCCTGCTTAGTGCTTATTTAAAAAATATTGTCCTGCTTAATGTTTTTTTAAACAGTAAACAGTCCTGCTTAGTGCTTATTTAAATGGGAAACAGTCCTATTAGTGTTTATTTAAACAATAAACAGTCCTGCTTATTTAAAGTATCCTCAGCACAATTTATACAGTTGATTGTCATAGTGGCAACTCTACTTCACATATTACTTAATTGGGTGACAATAGCTATAGTCCTACTTCAACCAGCAGCTAAGCGGGTAAATGTGCTGGTATTTGCAAAGGATGAATTCAGTGGCAGAAAGAACCAAGAGGAATAAGTGGTCATTATAAGAATACATCAAAAGTATAACTTTAGCTTTCATTATTGTACTTTAATAAATGCCCCCCATTTGGAAAATGTAATGCTCCCAGTGGCATTAATTACGGAATATATATATATATATATATATATATATATATATATATATATATATATATATATATATATATATACTAAAATATGGAAAGATGGAAAAGGCTTATATGGTACCATTGATCCTGACCTACCATCCAGACAATCCCAAAGTAGGTAAAATCATTGGGAAAAACTGGCCCATCGTGGAATAGTTGGACGCACTAAAGTTAATCCTCCCTAACAAACATGTAGTCGCCTACCGGAGACCAAAAATCCTCAAGGACATCCTAGTCAGGGCGAAGCTAATGCCAATCACTAATCAAGACCACCCTAGTTAATCTGGCCCATGTCATGACAAAAGGTGCAAAACCTTTCAACATATGATAGAGACCAGGACATTTTCTAGTACAGTGACTAGAGAAAAATTAAACATACATGGTCCCAACAAAATGTGTTTGCAAACCTTTACATGACTGTTTCTACAGGAATTAAACCTTTAAATTTTTAATGTTTCAACTAGTTTATTTCAACTTGTTGTGGATACTAGAAAATATTTGTATTGACCTAGAAATTGATGAGCCATAATCACATCTATTATTTTATGTAAATTTATGTAAGTGCAGATTATATCCCAGATATTTCATTGTTATAGCAGTCATAGGCTATTAAGCAAATTTAGAGAATTATTTAAAAGAAAATGTGCTGGCTGCAAAAGATAATTTTAATATTTCGTGGCTGTCATTTTCTAGTCTTATTGGTTTAAACTGCTTGGTTTCAATGTTCTAAGGTGGTGTATCCAGTAAGATTCCTTTTTATCCTGGTTTTGGAACTCCAGTTGGGGTTGTGAGCAATTGCAATAAGTTTTGTATCACTAAAAGTGTGGCCAGGGAAGTAGAAGTGTTCTGCGATTGGGCTTCTGGACAGCTTCACTGTCATACAGTCAGAACTATGAAGGTTGATCCTTTTGTGTAGCTTTTCAGTTTCTCCGACATACTGAAGGCTACAGATCTTACATGTGATGAGATAAATTACATTCTCTGTTTTGCACAAAAGGATTTTTAAATAATACTCTAAATTTGCTTAATAACCTATAATTACTACTATAACAATGAACTATTTGGGATATAATTTACTCTTACATAAAGTTACATAAAATAACAGATGTCATCATGTCTCATCAATTTCTAGGTCAATAAAAACATTTTCCAGTATCCGCAACAAGTTGAAATAAACTAGTTGAAACATAATAAATTTAGAGGTTTAACTCCTGTAGAAACAACCATGTAAAGTTTTGAAAACATAACCATTTTTCTGTTTTATTTGTTTGTCTTGTCTATGATTTGTATTTGCCTTTGAAAAAGACTCAATAAGAGTCAAAAGCGCACAGGCTAGTTAGATACTAGTTTTGCACTGTTGTTGTTAGTTCATTGCATTTATATATAAATATATATCTATATCTATACATATATATATATGGGATTTGCAATGATTCCTATGCTGTTATAAAATCTTATATTATAGTACCCTTTAACACATTAACCCCTGGAGGTTTTTGTTGTTTTTGCCTGAAATGCAAGTAGGAACAAATTTTGAGAGCTATTTTTGAATACATCCTAATACATCAACTTCCAAGAGATTTCCCATTAACCTAATGCCCAGTTGTGTTAGAAACGTCATTTTTCATTGGCAATTTCACTCATGCATGAGCAGAAGGGTAAAACTTGGGAGTTCTATTTTTTTTTTTGCTTAATGGACCCATCATTTTCATATCGCGACCACTCTTTATTGCAAATGCCTCTTATCCTACTTTTTGCAAATGTTCACCTGTCTGTGTGCAGTTGAGACCAGTCTGCCTTAGATCTGAGGCCAAAAAGCCTAAAATCCGGACACAAAATTGGATTCCGACCATGGTCAAAGTTTGGGCGGAAAAAAAATCAGGTCCCAAAACTTAGGTTTTTCCCTCTGTATTTTGTAGTGCAACTAGAACGTCCATATTATCTGGTATCATTGTAGAGCTACATCTGTCTACCTTTCTATTATACACCCACTTTAGTGTATCATACATGACCTTGATGCTACAGAGCTCAACAGTAGGCTACTACCTTCTGCTGTGTAAATGTGGCACCAGGGGTTAATGAGTTAAATGTACTGGAGTTTTCTTAAATTTTCATATAATCTCATTATATTGGAGTTCAGGTAAGAAACATGATACTCATGTTCTTATACATTAGATTTACATGTTAGATAATTTCAAACATTCCTTTGTAAAGAAGCCCAAAATATTTATGGGGTGAAATCTGCTACATCTACAGAACTACGCTTACATACTGCCAGCTATAAGAAACCTAATCACATGGATAAATATGACTTGCTAGGCAGCTCGATACCAGTAACTATTTTATTTAGGAATTTCCTATTGGTTTTAGTAGTTGCTGGTCTGTGGTCCAGCAGTTTTTGAAAACTGATTGTTAACACTGTCGACGAGTCGTACTAAACCTTAATCTTCCTCTTCAAAATCTCTGCACAGGAGATAGTTTTGGTGATGGCATTTCCAGTTCCATTCCAACTAATACTTCTTATGTTAGGCTCCTAAAAGTAAATAAAAAACATCATATGGCATGTACAGATATTCCTAAATTTAATAAATTTGTGAAAACTGAGTCTGATGAAATTTATACTTAATCTTCCATATGATGTAAATTTTTCAAACCATATTCAATGTAATATCCCAACTGTTCATGTGACACATTTTTCTGTGGGTGTGTGATCTGGAGTTTAATTTAGCGTTAAACATTTTTCAGTCATATTGCTACAATGTTTGCAGGTTGAGTGTTTGAACCCTTGCAAGTCATACCAAAAACTTTTGTAATAATGGTACTAACAGTTGCCTCGCTAGGTGATCAGTATTACGAGTTAGTGGTAGGACTAGTTGGCCTGGTGTCAGGATTATGTGACTGGGTGGGACATCATGCTACCTGTCTGCGGCATGATGCCCCAGTGCTAGACATCACTATAAACTGCCACTGCGGACATAGTGATATGACTGAAAAATTGTTAAAGCTATATCAAAAATCCAAATCACACACACACACACACAGAACTATGGGTTCTGACTGGGTAAGAAGCTCAGCCAATCAAATGCAGCATCACCTATTTAATATTCGTGGATTTTACTCATTCGATCTTAATGATATCAACATATATTTCAAACCCATCAAAACTGAATCAGAAATATGGCCTTCAGAGTGGTTACAAGGTTAGTGTGTGTGTGTTTTTTTAATATATTTTTCCATAGCTTTAACAATTTGAGTCATTATTGCTATGATCTCTGCAGTGTGACAGTTTATAGTGATGTCAAACACTGGGGCATCATGCTGCACACATTCAGCACCATCTCCCACCCATTCACATTATCCTGACACCAGGCTGACCAACTCTAACACTATCCTCTTAATGCTAAGTACCAAGGGATGAAGCTGCTAGTAACATTTTTATAAGTCTTTGGTATGAATCTGCTGGATCAAAGCTGTGATGTTGAAAATGTTAACCACTCAGCGACAAGATCACTTCATTAATATGCAAGATTCAAGCACCATATAGAACTTGTCTGAGATTCTGATGACTGATATTGCAAGTTCGACTGAAATTGGATCAGAAATATGGACTTCAGAGTGGTGACAAGCAATTGTTGACAGATGGATTGACATAAGGCATGGTACTTTGACTCCAGCAACATATAATGCCGTAGTGATGTGACAGGGATATGTTAAACAAGACATTTCATATCCTATTAACCATATGTAGACTTACAGCTCACACAAAAGCATTCTGCAGACATTGTGGGGTTGAATTTAACTAATGATGCATTGTTGTTGTTGTTGTTGTCGGGTTTAATGCCATTTTTCAGCACAAGATAGGCTACACATGGCGGCCAGTATAATTGGTGGAGGAAGAACCCTAGAAAACCCCAGGAAGAACCACATGCATTGTATTATAAACTACTTTATATTACTCAGTGTAACAAGACTAGCTAATCTTCATCCTCTTTTGTCAGTTTACCCAAACTAGATGCAAAACTAAGCAAAAATAGTACAAAAATAAGCAAATTATCAGCTTGAAAAAGGGTAAAGTATTTTAATTAACTGATGATATAGGGACGTGAAGAATAACAAATATTTTGAAATTTGTTACAATTCATTAGATATTATTTTATGTCATTTCAGTAATATTTGTTACTAATAAAGTGAAGAAAAAAATTGGGAAACAATAATGACATCAAAATATCAAAAAAATTATAATTACCTTAATCTTTTTCATTGCAAAGCCCATTAAATTCTTTATTTTACTTCCAGAATTAACCTTCATCTCTACCCCTGTGTCTTCCTGGAGGGGAAAGACTGGAGCTTCAGTCACTTCTTTTATCTCCCCCTTTGTGTAGTTTTCCATCTTGGACTAGCATTGGCTATAGAATAAAAAAAAATATAAAAAAAACTTGAAATTTCAAAATTATACCAATTTCAGATATGGATAAAACCAAGGGTGAAATCAGACAGGTACTAAATGCAATTATAACACAAAGTTGACTGTACTGCTGCAAAAACCTTGAACAAAAAACATTTGGTATACATACTTAGTAACTACAGTCGTAGCAAGGGGAGGTAATTATAATGGTGTCTTAGAAAAGTAACTTTCCATAATAGCTGTATTTATCGTCTATATTTATTATACATAGACAGGAAATATATAACTTGTTCATTTTATGGAAGGGTTTTGACATGGGAGATAGTAGAGTTTAATTCCCAATGTTGATGCGACTGAGTAATGTATTTGACAAAAAACTAATGTTTGCTTTTTTTGATGGGTACTTGTAGGATGCCATTTACATAGTACAGATCAAAGCATTTTTTGTTTCTCCATGATGTGCTGAAGCTAAAGCTATCAAAAGGTACCTGGGTAATAACAAGGGTAATAAAACGGGCAACCAGGTACTCGCTTTTTAAAAATAAAAACAAAACAAAAAAAAAATCAAGAAAATAACAAGTTTCCAAGTTCAGATCAGAGACATCAGGTGACATCAGGAGCAAGTTAGACACCGAATAATGATTTACAGTTTGAGGCTCATGTTGTTTGATTATTGGCTGCTGTGCAACTATCCATTGTTAGACCATCATCTCATTTCCTTATTTTCTATTTCAAGTAATGGTCCATGAAACAAGTCCAAGAAAACTGATGGGTTTCTATACTGTGAAGCCATGTGTCACAGATTCATTATATTTTGACAAACAGATACATAGCAAACCAGTCTAAATTGAAAAAAAAATGGCTTCAAATATTAATCGAAACTGGCTTTTTGGATGTGATTCATGGATGTTATATGACTGAAAATGTTAGAGTAGAGGGATATTGTTAAACTTAAAAATATGTTGCATCAGGAAAAAGACATATCAACAGCACTTTACAAATTCTTAAAGAATTTGACAATGATGTAATACAGCAAACACTATTTGTAGACTTTAAAACAATTCAGCAAAAGCGAGATATGAGGACTAGTTAAAGTGAGTGTTACCATATGCATAAATAATTTACCAAATTTGTTAACTGTCTCTATTCTCACACTAATTCATGTGGATTTAGCCAATTTGTGACAAGAATTTTAACTGCCGATCCAGGTAAGTAGCAAAAATAAATGTATGTTTTCCATACTGTTTTCTGTAATTATAGCAAGTAATAAACAGATTGCTCATTTTATGTTCAGATTGCACTTTTTTGCCACTTATATTAGTAATAATTACACTTATACCTTTCTTGGGGAGTGGCATGTATGAACCTATAACATAGCACTTCTGGCTCACATTTAAAACAATTTCCCTTGGATTGGGCACCTTGGTAACCAATTGTTAGGATCGACAGGTACCCAGTTGATGTTTCCTGAAATTGTAACAGCTTTAGGTGAAGTAGCTGATCCCCTCCATGCTTGCTTAATGTTGAAGCACTAAAGTGGAGGATTATCCATCTAACAACTCACTACTGAGATGCTATGGGCATATGTACACCACTGTGGTGGGGTTGGGAGACATCAGAGTGATTGACAGTTGAACAGTCACTACATGCAGACAGCCACTGAATGATGTCTGTGATTCAAATAACAACTGATGAACTGTCTTAGCTGAATTTAAATAATGTGGCCTACTAACTGGAAATCATGATTAAAAGAAAGTGAAAATCACTAGCACATTATTTCAACTGAATCTGAACCATTTTATGCACTGATCTGATACTAGGAACAGCTTTCAGTTTCCTCTGAGCAGCAAAATTGATATAAATGTAAGAAAGAAAAAATAATTTAATCAAATATGCACATTTAAATTCCAAGTGACAACCACTGCACTTTAAAGTAAAGAACAGAACAGAAACACACAGACCTGTATCATATATATACCAAAATGCTAGCCATATGCTCAGTGCTTACACAGCAACAGTGGTACAAAGTGCAGTAATGGTGGTACAAACTGTCAACAATAGCATGCATTAAAATGGCTGTATAATGCACAACCTTGATCTAGCTTTGATTCTGACATAACATGGCCTAATGTGTTCCCAACTTTTGAGGATATTCTATATAAATCAAAGCCCAGGCAACTATTGTCAACACCTTTGTTAAATTCTGAGGATGCCAATTTAAGATCCCGGCTTGGAAAATGTATCACTTACATGATGCTGTCCTTATCTTACCACACCAATTAGAGACAAACAATTAACAGTGGAGGTTTGATAACTATCAATAAAAAATAGAACTTGATTAAATTTCATGCTGAAATGAAAAATAAAGTAGGAAATCATCACAAGATGATTTGGAGACTAACCTCTCTTGTTTTGCTCTCTCTTTCTCTGATGGCTATCGAGCAATCGCTGATTTCAGCGATATTTGTTTATGCTCAGATTACAAAATCTTCTGCACCATCAATTACAGCTTCCTAAGTAACATTTTTCTGTTAGTTCTAAAATTATGATGCTCAGGACTACAAGAAAGAAATCTCAATATTCAACATTTCACTGTGTGTGTGTGTGGTGTTAAAAGCACTATATAGTTTACATTTTTTGAGGAACTATGTTTAGCTATCAGAACTACTGTGCTGTCAACACATTGCTTTACCTAACATTTTTATGAAAATAAATGCAGTCATTTATTTTTTTACTCAGTTTTTGCAGATCCTGCACATATCTTCCTTCTTCTCTCAAAACTGATGTACTATGCCTACTGTTAACTTGATTTTCAGTTAACCAGTAACAAGGTAGTATTCCATTCAGTGCATTACTCTTGCATATTATGCATGTCCAGTCATGGCCATATCAAGTGGTAGCATGGGAAAAGGGCCTGGCATTGCTTAAAGGTATGATAGTAATTTTAACTTTGTGTAGGTATAAGAAGTCCAATGCCTGAGCTAATGTTGATACAAAATTCATTATGCAAAGTGTAGCTTGAAATATCAGCATTGATTCTTAAATAAGTCACACGAAAAGAGAGAAAAGTGTCCTACCTTATAGGATTATATAGTACACGTATGATCTGAAGATAAATTGAGCCCCAGTGAGAAAAAACATTGTTTTACGTAAACTATTTCGAGATTTGAATAAACACAAATCGATTTGTTTTCATCTTTTGATATTTGAAGTACAGCGATTGTAATGTTGTGTAACAAACAGTAGTAAAAAAAATCGGGTAATTTTGGGCACATGGAAATTAGAAACAGGGCTGTAGATTTTGAGTCAGGTCTTCTGTTTGTCTTAAAATTTTTACGACGCCTCTCCTGGATTTTTTTTTTCTTTTCCTTTTCTTATAGGTCACCTTTATATGGGGAGGCGTCTTACATTGTAGGACTAGGTTCTGATTTTGTTTTAAGTCACCAGCCATACTAGTACTAATATTAGTACTCCCACTCCTACCTCGTGGACGGGGTACAACCACAACAAATCAAGTTGAGGCTACAACATCGTAGTTACAGCTCTACCTGAAGAAAAAAAGTATTTGAGCACTATTTTTGTCCATTACAATATTTTCAATCTATATTGTTCTATAGCCTTATCCAAAATAACAAATAATGGCCTTTACCAATAAACAAAGTCACGTCTCACAAATTGGTGCGACTGTAAATACTTCTCTCTTGCATCTCAAATTGGCAGGTGTATGTGTAACGTGTTTTCGTAAGAGTTTTACATCAGGGTAAGTAACTCTTATAAGTTCCACACGGTCCTGCTAAATAATATGGAATCGCCTGGTCAAACAGTACACGATGGAGCGATTGGCCCTAACATGATTCCATATAAACAAAGGGCAAAGACACGCAATGGCATGACAAAAAAACGGCACATAAATAATGTTTTATCTCATTTAAAACAGAGGCAGAAAGTTTCTCGTGAGTATGTATTTTATATGTGCACATAATAAGTACTAGAAAAAGATAAGTGTACAAAAACGATTCAGAAACGTTATTTAAAAATGATACTGGGGAATATTTACCGTTGATCCAAAATTATATAAAAATATATACCAGAATTAGACATATTTGCTTTGTTTATATGTTGATGGTTAATTTCTGTGGATAAATAAATATTTTCACATATGGAACTGATTTCTACTCTCCCTGTTTATTACTGACCATGCAATGACCTCGTGTAACTTTCTGAAAATATTTAATTATGGCAAGCGTTGAGAGAAGGAATATGACAGAGCAAAAAAACAGGGCAAAGACGAGCAAAGACTTGCAGAGACATTATATACTTACAATAATGGAAAATATTCACTGTTAATACAAAATGTATATAAATAAATATATAAGAGTAGTTAAGTGGGATACCTTAGCGACAATGGGAATTAGCATTACAGAACCCCCTGGGACTGTTTAGCGACTATGTAAATTTAACATGGAGAAAAACCCTGGGACTGTTTAGCGACAAGGGAAATTAACATGGAGAAAAGCCCTGGGACTGTTGAGCGACTACGTAAATTTAACATGAAGAAAAACCCTGGGACTGTTGAGCGACTATGTAAATTTAACATGGAGAAAAACCCTGGGACTGTTGAGCGACTATGTAAATTTAACATGGAGAAAAACCCTGGGACTGTTTAGCGACAAGGGAAATTAACAAGGAGAAAAGCCCTGAGACTGTTGAGCGACTATGTAAATTTAACATGGAGAAAAACCCTGGGACTGTTGAGCGATTATGTAAATTTAACATGGAGAAAAACCCTGGGACTGTTGAGCGACTATGTAAATTTAACATGGTTAAAAACCCTGGGACTGTTGAGCGACTATGTAAATTTAACATGGGAAGAACTCGTGGGACTGTATAGCGTCAAGGGAATTTAAACAGAGTGGGACTGTATAGCGTCAAGGGAAATTTAACATGGGATTTTTTTAAAAAAAAAAATAAAAAAATAAAAATAAAAAAAGGGTAGGCAATTGAAAGTCGATCTCTTTTCGAGAGATGTGGGTGGCCCTGAAAAGGGCCTTTGGTTTTCTTCTTCTAATTTCTTCTATTTCTCCACCAGCTTCTTATTTTCTCTCCTACACTCTTTCTCTTCTTTTCTTTCTT
The DNA here is from genome assembly GCA_028554795.2 of Sinohyriopsis cumingii. Classification (NCBI taxonomy): domain Eukaryota; kingdom Metazoa; phylum Mollusca; class Bivalvia; order Unionida; family Unionidae; genus Sinohyriopsis; species Sinohyriopsis cumingii. Next base: position 107,715,743 of record CM068840.1, on the reverse strand, counting down.
TTCTTCCTTCTTTTTCTCTTCTTTCTGCTTCTCCTCCTCTTCTTTCTTCCTCTTCGCATTTTCTTCTTCCTTTTCAATTTTCTCATTCCATACTCTCATCCTTATCCTTTCCTCTTCATCCTCCTTCTCCTCCTTTATTTCTTTCATCAGAGCACTGATCATTTCCTTTACTTTTCTTAAATTGTTGATCTCCATCTTCACTCGATGGGGACTATAATCATAGTGATCCTCGTTTATGTTAACCAACATTTGCTCCATCATACCCAAATTGTCCAGGACGTCTTGCAATGTTTTCATTTTATCAAGTTGGTTTGAAGCCATCTTCTTTATTATTCTTTGTAGAATGGTTTGAACGACGAATACTGTGGGTTCTTACAGTGAAAGCGTGGACGTGATGGAAAACATCCCCCCAAAACATGAAATTGATATTACCTAGATCATAACCAAACAACGCGCGGACGTGAAGGAAAACATCCCCTACTTTTCTCATTTCATATGATCTACTATCCACATACGTGAAGCAGCAATAAACAAACCCCAAATCTACTATTCAAACACGCAAAGCATTAAAATGAAACCCCTAATCTACTATCCACACAAACGTACGTCAGCGCTTACAAACAATCACACACACACACACACACACACACACACACACTCACACACACAAGAAAAAAGAGTCAGTGTTTATATTCACACTACTCTATATACACACACACAAGCAAATCGATTACTATTTCTTTTCTAGAGATTGGGGTAGCCCTGAAAAGGGCTGTTTGTTTTGAACTTCAGAGGTACCTGGTTAATGGCGACACCTTCCGGGTCTGGCACCACAGATACAACGTCTACTCCAATCATTTGTCCAATTGATTGGAGTGGTTGGAAGAGCTGACGGGGGTTGAGTGGCTTCACTATCCCACTCCTCCGTTTGCGGAATAGTGAACACTTCTTGTTCCCTCTGTCTTCTATTCCACAGTCGAGGATGGGCAACTGGTCTCCTTGCCTCCTGTGGGTCCTGTACTGGTTCTTGTTGTAACTGTGGTGCATCCATTGCCTGTGGAGGTTCCATCACCCAGGGCTTCACATCACAACTCGGTCTCATGAACAGATGACACCTGATCTCTCTCTTTCTTTCCTCCTCTTCTTTCATTTTTCTCTCTTCCTCCTCCTGTTCTATCCTGGCTTCTTCCACAAGGGCCTCCGCAGCCAGCTCGTTCAGGAGGCATCTGGCATACTCCAGATGCATCTGAAGTTCCATTAATTTATTCAGTCTGCTGCTCATTCTACTCATTTTTACTGTTGATCAATCAACAAGGTAGCTAGACTGCCGAGCGATTTTTAATTTATAGTGAAAGCGCGGACGTGATGGAAAACATCCCCCTAAAACAAAATTTATCTTACTTAGATCATAACCAAGCAACGCGCGGACCTAAAAGAAACACTCACTCACTTTTTTATACTACCCATTACTATTCTAAAAAAATTTCATTAATCACTTCAATATACTATCCACATACGCAAAGCAATCAAACCCCAAATCTCCTCTCCCCACACCTCAAACAGCAAAAAAAATCATGATCATGATCTACTATCCACACTAACACATACACTCACACCACAAAAGAGTCAGTGTTTATATTCACACTACTCTACATACACACATTGGCAAATGGATTGCTATTTCTTTTCTAGAGTATTGGGTAGCCCTTAAAAGGGCTGTTTTTGTTTGCTATGGCAATCTTTTAGTTTCTAAGAATGCGACGTCCTCTGAGGATAGACTTTCTGACGATAGGTCTGCTTCTTCGGAAAGAGAAGAAGAACTCTTTGGTGTCGATACGACAATCGACAAAGCCTCTGTCAGGTTCAGGTTGCTGCTGCAGCTGCTGTTGTTGTTGCTGTTGCTGCTGTCTCTGAAGTCTGTACTTCTCTGTCCATTCTTCTTTCTCCCTGTTCACTTCTTCTCTGAAGAGCTCTTCTATCAGGTCTTCAGTGACTTTTAACATTCTCACATTCTCTATCTCTTCTGGCTTCGGTATCAGACTGTGTCTGACCCTATGCAAATTCACGTAGGCTTCGTTTAGCTTAGCTAGTTTGGAGGATGAGTCGACAATGGATGGTTAGACTGGAAACTTCCCCGGTTCTTAAAGTCAAAGCGCGGACGTGAAGGAAAACATCCCTCTACGGTTTTCGAGCCGCAACGTTCAATGAGTGTCATGAGAGGGATAGTAAGAAGTCAAAGAGCATGAATCAACATTCTTATAGCCTAACAAAAGACAAAGGCATTTTTTTGAAAACACAACATTTTTTATTCAAAATCACTTAACACTAACTAACAACTCTAAGATTTTTAACAATATAACATCAAACTTTTTTTCTAATGACAAACATTTTTTTCAATTTACACATTATTTTGGACAGGGTTGACAACGTTGTGAATGAAATTGTGATTTTCACTGATGGAAGTCATTAGGCCATTGATAGACACTAAGTTTCCTAGCTTGAGACAAAAGATAAGCATAATGGTCACAAAACCATTGATTCACTTTCACATCGTTTCTAGAAGAAGAACGAGGATCAAAATGAGTCACTAAATGTTCTAAAGAATAACCCAGGCTGCGATGATGCAGAAAATACACACAGTACTGTCCACACACCAAGGAATCTGTGCCTTGTAATTTCACATTATTGAATCGGGTGGTCTGAGCATTTCTTCTCATAAAGTGATATCGTCTTCCAAAGGGGGCAATCCATACGAATCGAAATATTCCACACATCCTTCTTGAGGAAAGTAAACGGCTACCCAGTGGGTTCCTGGGAGATGACTGTCGTCCGTGTTGATCACATAAGCTAGATGGTCTTGAGGTTTGCGATGAGGGAGTTCATCTTTAGCACAGACGACAGGATTCCAAGAAGCCGTGTACGAACTGTGGTTCAAAAGGTAATAAAGTTCCCAGGTATCCATTGATTTGTGTGTTTTTTTCTTCTTCTTCACAGGTAATAATAAGTGATCAATTCGATCCTGACTTTCTGCTTGAAAATGTCTGACAAGTAAAAGGCGTTTAGCTTCGTCTCCCCACTCTGATTCAGGACAGCTTCGATACGATGAATCTCTTGAGTAGTTAATGGTGGACAAGAATGTTCACGCAAGTCTTTATACCACTGATGCAACACGACTTCGTCCGAGATGAGACTCCAAGCTTCGTCCAGATACTCGTCCAATTTTTCTTCTTGACTCAGCATCAGGCATTTATCGTGTTGAATTTGACTGGGATGATCGTTTTGACATCAATAGCACTCTTTTTTGATCAATTCCGTCATTTTTTCGACCAAGTGTTTAGCAAAACAGGAGACTAAATGGGCTTCTTGTTCTGGCCATCTCGACTTCATCATGATAACTTCTTCCAAGGTCTCCTTACATTCCATGTCCAAAGTTTCTCCACTAGGTAAAGAAGGATAACAGTCTTCCATGGCTTCTAATAGTCTAGAATGACTTCTCTCAAACTATTGATTTCTATGGTATTGTCAAATTCTGCATACAGGATGACGTTCACCGTCTCAGTTAGAGCTTCTGCAAACTGAAGTTCCACACGAATCTGACCAGATTTTATAGGGTGGAAATGTCCCTCGTCGCTGCCTTGGTCTGGAGTGAAACCAAAAGCCCACAAAGCATAGCCTCCTGCATAATCCTCGTACGTAATACCGTGACTGGTGTTGGTTCCTAACCGTCCCGTGGCTTCGTACAGGGACAAGTACGACCTCAAGTAATTCTTCTTCTCAAAGTCAGGTTCGAAAGGTCGGGTACACAAGGTTTTGCCATCGCGACTGACTTCAATCTTGGACACTTTGTAATGTTTAAACTCAAAAGGATTTTGATCGTGGACTCCGTTGAAGGCTCTATTCTCGACCATACCAAGGATTAAACGTTTAGGTAACTGCCCTTGGAACAGATGATCTTCGATCATGGATCGCTGTCCAGCAGGAATGGTGAAGGTTTTCACTTCCACGCGACGTATGGGATACTTGGCGGTCGTTCTGCTCAACGTCTGACTAATGTCGTTTCCCACTTTAGGTAACACTTCCACACGTCGTATGTAGAGTCTGGCTTCTTGGATGATGGTTTTGTAATTGTCACTAGCAGCCACTAAATGAAAAGCGACGCTGCTACGATTCAGTCTCAGGCGAACATTCACCCCATTCAGCAAATACTTTTCTTGTAACCACATGTCCAAATGCAAACGATCCATCAGTTCTAAACTCTGTCCATTTATGATTTTGTCTCTTCGTTCTACAAAGCCCTCATTGTGGTCTTTTTTTGCATCAATTTCGGTTTGGTCAAACTTGTCTGCATCGTCAGCTTGCCATACCACACAAGCATTGAGATGAGTGTTCTTGGCGTCTATTCCGCACGTCAAGAGATTTTCCAGGTACGCTCGATAAGGGTAAGTATCCATGCAGCTACTGACCAGTTTGTTATTCAAGTACAAATCCACTCCGCTAAACAAGGAATGCATGAAATTGTTGACGGGAGCTACTGGCTCGTCATCTATAACACCTCCTGTTTTATCAAGAACTTTGACTTTCAGGTACAAGTAACTGCTATTCAAATCGATGTAATCTTCGGGCTGTCCTTTGATTTCAAACTCGATGGGAGCGGAATCCGTCAAAGAGGAGACAGGGTGAAATTCCACCCATTGGGATTCTTGCATGGTCATCATAGTGGGTGGCATGGCAAACAGATCCAGTTCCGACTTGGAACAGGCGCAAGACTCTCGGTGCATCATTTTTTTTTGTGTCTCAATAATCGAAAATGTCTAAGTCTCGAACGATTTTTCTTTTCTTTGCCTTTCTAGCTTTAGACGTGTGAAGTCTGGTGAAAGGGTGTTTTCTTCGTCGTCTCTTTCGGCCTTGTCCTTGCTGAATGCCTGACTCGGTAGCGTGCAGGCATTTATAGGTGTTTCTCGTCGGCTCAAAAGGTCTTTGCCGGTTTGCAACAAGACATTTTTGCCTGCCCTCAAGAAGGCTTCTTTGGGGTTTTGTTTGTCGATGATGACATTTTGGAGAAATTCTTTGCCGTGTGTCAATGCCGCATATTTCAAGGCGTGCAATCCGCGTGTCACCATCGGTTTCAAGACTGGGGCCACCGAACGAAAGGCTGATTTTAACATATCTCCTAAACCATGTCCTCGCTGTCGAGCAACCCCTCGGTACACTGGATACATGACTTACGTGTCGTGAGAGAATCGTTTTCGAAAATGGAGTTTCACTGTGACTTTCCCTTTGGTGAATGGAATATTTTGTCCCAGATCTCCTTTTATAGCAATGTTGACCGTGTCCAAATAAGATTTGCTGACTGGCAAATAGTGAGGATGTACAAATTCGCGGTGGACGTGATAAGTGTTTCCACCTTCCTCGTCAGCGAGCGTGGCAGAATCCACTTTGAAAGGAATGACACGCAGTAACGGCACGGAGGTGTGTCCCACCACGTTGTACTACACCACATCGGAGTACACTAACATCAAATTCAGTCCTTGGTTCAGTTCTACTGGGGTACGAAAGAACTTGCTAGAAGAATCGTTGTCGGAAATGACTGGCAATTCGTTTTTCTTCATCATGGCCATCCTCATGTCCATGTCCCCGCCCAACATGTCAAACAATTCAGGACAAAATAAGAAAGACAACATTTTGTGCCCCTCAGGAAATTTCATCAGGAAGCGACGAGCTACTTTGTGGTACTCCAGGGTGACACTTTTCTGACACTCTCCATAGCTTTCAGAAACACGACATTAAACCTAGAGCTTATGGTGCTGACCAAATGTTGACCACTAAAATAATAGCCTGGGGGAATGATCAAGCGATAGGTCGTCTTTTGAGTTTCTGGGTTATATATTTTGTGATCATATTTGACGTGGGTATTCAAGTACTGTTGCATTTGCTCGTCATGAACTTCCACTGAAAAAAATTTTGATTGGGAAGGACATTGAGGACTTGAGTCGGGTGAATGATTTCTACCATAGCCACTTCCCAATGGGCTTCGTGATCTAATGGGATGGCCTGAGGTAATTTGGCCGTGTAACAGCACAACGTGTTATTGGGAAACACCTCCATGAAACTGTCACTGGGTAAGGTTAAGTAAAATTGGTTAGTGTGACTCATAATTCCAGAGTTCTGTGGCTGTCCGAGGGGTTACTGGACGTCAGAGGCGTGTCTCCGCCCAAAATGGGGTTGTTGTTGTTGTTGTTGGAGTGGTGACTGACACTGGCACTGAACACAAGGTTCCCGTGGTTCCCGTTGGAAGAGAATTTCAGGGAGGGATTAGGAAGCAGGTAACCGATGCAACTGCTCAATAAAATGGTCCACAATTTTTTGTCTCCTTGTTGCAAACTCAAATTGGCAATGGCTGCCCCGATGACACAATACACCACGAAGATTTGGCAGAAAAAGACGATTTGCGTTTTAGGCACACGTTCTCCACACCACACCCACAAGGGTTGTTTTTGTAAGTCTTGCAGAGAAGAACTAGGTGAAGGCGTGGTCGACGTAGCTGCGTCTGTGTGAAAGGGCATGATGGTCACTTCTTTTTAAAGTCGATGACTTGCGAAGCGTCGATCCAAGAATCAAAACTGGGTGGATATCCTTTCCAGCGTACTTTGACTTCTTTGACATGTCGTTTGCCCACTTTACGGGTTCTGCGTTCGAGAATGCTTTCGATGTCGTACACGTCGTCTTCTTTTTTGGTGACACGTTGTAACTCGGGCAAATAAAACGTTCCTTTGAGCACTTCTCCGTCCATGTCTTCCAATTTATAGACGGCAGGATGACGGCCTTGCACTCGTCCAGTGACACGAAACAATTCGGTCGTCCAGTTAGGTAAGTAACCTTTGTCGAAAGTGCGTTTGGTTTTGCCAATGCGCACCCAATCTCCTACGGTCAACTCTCCACTTTTCTTGGGGACAGCCCTCGTCGGGGACGTACCAAACAGGCGCTCAAACACCAGTACTTCGTTGTCGGGAGTCACTTCTTGCGCGGCACGTCCAATGCTTCGATGGTAAGATTGGTTGTACGCTTGCACCAGGTGCGGTAAGATGTCGATGTACTTCAGAGTGCGTAAAATATTTCCACATGCGTTCTTTCAAAGTGCGTTGAAAACGTTCCACGATGCTGGCTTTGGTTTCGGGATTCTCCGTGGTAAAAAAATGAATGTCACGTTTCTTTAATTCTTTTTGGAACGCTTGGTTCAGAAATTCGGTGCCTTTGTCCGTTTGCCATCGAAGAGGGTGACGACCGCTTTGTTTCAAGACCCGTTGCAGGGCTCGCACTAACTCGCTGCTCGATTTGGAAGTCAAGGGCACGACCCAGGCAAATTTGGAAAAGACGTCGATGACACAAAACAAATATTTGTAGCCACGATTGTAGCTGGCCAAATGAGAGGCATCGGCTAAATCGGCTTGCCATTGATGATCGATGCCTTCCACTCGGGTGCGACTTCTGGCAAACTTGCGTCGAATGGGTTTGTGTAAAGTGTAGGTAGCTTGTTCTTGTAACCATCGTTGCACTTGAGGTAAACGGAGACTTTTCAGTCGAGTTTTGGCAGCACGATACAATTTTTGAACTCCTGCGTAACCTGCAGGATGGGAGGGATCGTAGTAAATGCTGGATAACACTTTTTCCATTTTTTTGGTTTGTGTGTTAATAAGACACCCACTCTTGGAAGATGCTACTCTTTATCTCTTGGGGTATTTTCTTGGATTGTAATGCTTTGCGTGTGCGACCGGCAATAGGTGTCGAGGAGGAGGAGGAGGAGGAGAATGCCTGAACAGGGGATATTTTTTCTTGTTTCACTTCTGTCTTCACCTTCTTTTTCTCTTCTGATGAAGAAGGGGTGGTCATCATCTTTTTAATCCATCCAATTCTGGAGGTAGGTGGTGTTGTTAACTTGCGTACTTTTTCTGGTGGAGTTTGAAACCCTTCCTCTTCTTCTTCTCTTTTTTTCTGTCTTGGTCACTGGTAGTAGTAGTGGTGGTGGTGGTGGTAGTGATGGTGCTGGGCTTTTCATCAAGGTCTTAAAATCTTTCAGAGTGGGAAGAGCTGTTTCGTCTAAAGCTTTTTGGTGAAAGAGTTGCAGTCGTTGCAAGAGTTGACCGTACTTTTGCGATTTTTCTGTTTCGGACAAATCTTGACGATCCATCAAGGTTTGCAATTCGTGTTGTAACTGGGACATCTCGCTCAAATGGGGATTGGGAGGTAAATGCGGGGTGCGTTGTTCTTGCCAACGATGGTATTCCATCCATCGTTTATAAGGCACTAAAGCTAGTTTTCGTCCTTCCATGGGATGTCAAGGGTCGATTCTGAGATCTTGGGACTCCAGAGGGCCTTTTTATCTTGCTCCCATCAGTCCTCCCAACATGGTTCCCAAGACTCCTTTCAGTAAGGGGCCTAGCAAGAGGGGTAAAATTCCTCCACGTTGGACCAACATCTTCTTCTTTTGTCGGAGGGGGATTTTCTTTTGAACCATTTGACGCAGAACGTGACGATGTTTGCCTAAGCATTGTTTCTGGTGTTTGGACAAAGGGATCGTGCCTTTCAAGACGTTCAAACAACATTCGCACACGGTATCGATGACCTCTTTGGAGGCTGATTGAATGAGTTTTTTCGTAGGGGTGGAGAAGCTTTGGACAGGACAGATAATATGTCCCCATGTTTGACTAAACGAGGAGGCAGTCCTTTCCTTTTCTTTCCTTGGGGTTGTTTAGAAGAGGGATGTTTTCTGGAGGGTGACAGCTTTGAGTCTTCAACACCAAAAACACTGATACCCGACTTGGTCACACACCTTTTTTATACTGGAACGGGTCGCCACTGATTGTCTTTACGTCGTATCAACTTGAGGACAGGCATGACACGTCGTGCAGGGGTACGTAACGGACTAAATCGAGTCAGTTCTTGCTTGGACAAATCCAGTAAACTTTGTAACATGCCCGATCTTTCTTGAACTTTGATTTTGGGAGAAGGTACTTTGTGAGCAGCAGCCACTGCCACTAAATTGGAGAGTCCTGCCACTGGGGAAGTTCTTCTTGGGGTCATCAACGGAGAAGTTCTTGGTGTGATCAACGTCTCCAAGTACTCTTCAGTTCTTGGTGACATCAACGGAGAAGTGAATGAACCTGAGGCTGCCGGAGACGCGGTCACCGCCTTTTGCAGGTCGTGGTTTGCGAGTGTAAGGTTGCGTCCTGGCCGAAGTGCCTCTCTTGCGACTAGTTTTCTTCTGTGGACTTTTCTTTTTCTGGGGACTTTTTCTCTGTTTCTTTTTCTGGGGGCTTCTTTTCTTTTTCCGGGGTGGTGTCTGGTAAGAGGAGGGTCCCGCCACTGGAGATGTTCTTGGAGACACGGATCTCCTTGGGGACCTGGTCTTTTTCTTCTTCTTGGAGCTTCGTTTGACTTTTTTCTTGGGGAGAACTTTGGGGGCATTAGGATCCCATCTTAAGAGAGAGCGAATGATGACCCCTCCTAAAGTACCGCTCCCTCCAGGTTTCAAAATGATTTGTTTTTTGGTTTGAGTGTCGATGCGGGGATCGGCCAGTTGGGTCAAAGCGACTTTGTTTCGATCGAAAAAGCGTTTGGTTTGATGAGGAATCTGAATGATTCCTTGGAGTAATTGACGTGCTGTCACCGTGAACCATCGTAAGACTTCTTTGAGACTATTTTTTTTTTTTTTTTTTATTAACCCCGTAATAGGTTGACCAATGGGTCGGGGAACCATCCCAGCGTCACCTTACAATCAAACATTTCTGGTTATCAGATAATCTAGGGATAATAAATATAATCTACAGAGAAAGTAAAAAAGAAAACACACACACACACACGCATATACACATGCATATGGCACACAATCTAGGTGACATGACCTTTGTGATATTACAATATTTTGTTCCTGTTTACCATCAAGACAGAGACAAGTTAAATGTTCATTGTTGAGGTCCATTTTTGAAGAAATCGGTCCTCTTTTTTATTTACCTTAGCATTGTATTTTTCAATGTTCTTATGCATTGCAACTATTTGCTTAAAGGCAAAAATAGAAGGATTTTTCATATTGAATCTGCAAGTATAAATATAATATTTTGCCAAAATAAGCAGAAAATTACCCAAACTGTCCAGTTGTTCACTTCCTAAAAATGTTTCTTTTTTGGACAGATGTACAATATTTGGGCAAAAAGGTGCAAAATCTTCAATAAAACGGTACCAAAACTGTGAAGTAATACTGCAGTCATAAAAGAGATGCTCAATACTTTCAGTTTCACTCTTACAGAAAGTACATTTGTTGTCATCAAATATGTTAATTCTTTTAAGAAAATCATTAGTAGCGATTATTCTATGGATTAATTTAAAGTTAAAAGAGATCAACTTGGTATCCTTGGTACAGCATTTTGCCCGGCTGTATATATCAGACCACTCCTCACTACTTATATTTTTATTAAATACTTGCATCCAAGCTTCTTGCTTCGCAGTGTGTTGCCTTTTAGTTTCCTGTAAAAGATCTTTGTAAACATACTTGAGTGAATCTTGTTTTCGCAAGTTCGTTATTTTATCCTCCTGCTTATCAAAATTATTATGTACTAGGTGGTTTTTTATGGCATCTTTCCATGCTTTAGGAATTCTGGATATTAAGGAGAAGTATTTCAAGAAATCATCGCTTCCAGTTTTTTGTTTTATTATCTCAAAAGGTATTAAATTACCGTGATCATCTACTAGATCGTTCAGAATTTCAAAACCAGCTTCTGTCCAGGATTTGTATTGATAAATCATTTTAGGGGGGAGAAAATTTAAAATACTCATGGATAGATACTCGTTAGGACTTTGCGGTTCTTCTTTCCATTTAGATACTGCCAAAATTACATCTCTCCAAAAACTGTTTTTAATGAACTTACTAAATTCTTCTAATTTCCTTCTCCCTAAATTCCAAATATCCTTTTTATTTCTGAGTATAGTTGTATTGACTAAGTTCTGCCACGTTCCATCTTCCTTTTCCAGCAATCTTTTAACCCATCTTATCTTAATATACCTAATGAATGAAAATATGTGTATCATATTTAGTCCTCCCTCGTTTTCTGGGGAAACTAGTATATCACGTTTTATTCTCTCTACTTTTCCACCCCATACAAATTTAAATAATGTGCGATTTAGTTCTGCTTCAACTTTTGCTGATGGGTTAGGAAGTGCTGAAAAAAGATGTATGAATATGGGCAGAACAAGAGTCTTTACAACAATTACTTTACCAACTATTGACAGATGTCTTTGACTCCAGCTTGCCAGTATTCGTTTTGCCTTTGTTAGTTTCTTCATATAATTAATTTCCACCATCTGTTGTAAATCTGGAGAAAATTCTATGCCAAGGAGTGTAAAGTTCGAAGAGGACCAAATTAGGCCCATTTCGGGACATATTCTTTCATTAGAAAATTTCCTGTTTCCAATCCAAATAGCTTTTGTTTTTGTTATGTTACATTTAAGTCCCGATAATAGAGAGAAACCTTGCAAGATATTCATAGTTGCTTCAAGAGAAAAACTAGATCCATCAAGAAGAATAAAAGCGTCATCGGCATACTGACCCAATTTATATTCACTGGCGTCAAAGATTACTCCCCGTACATCCACGTTTTGCTTTAAAGTTATAGCTAAAATCTCAACCCCAATGATAAACAAATAAGGTGCAAGGGGATCTCCTTGACGACATCCTCTTTCAAGTCTAAAAAAAGATGACATATGTCCATTATTTATAACACAACTATTAGAGTCATTACAAAACAGTTTAAACCACTTACAAACGGAATCACCAAAATTAAAAGATTGTAGAGCTTCTTCCACAAAGATCCAGTTAATTGAGTCAAAGGCTTTTTCGAAATCTATTAACAATAATAAACCATATCTGCTTTCATTCTTAAGTTGGTCCATGATATCATATAATAGTCTGGTGTTTTCTCCAATGAATCTACCCTTCATATATCCTTTCTGAGTATCGCTGATTATTGATGGAAGAACCTTTTTAATCCTAGCTGCAATTGCTCCCGAAACAATCTTATAATCAGTATTTAAAAGTGATATAGGTCTCCAGTTTTTAAAATATCTTCTGTCTTTTTCCTCCTTTGGTAGACATGTGATGACTCCTTGAGTCTGAAAATCTGAAAGTTTTCCTACAGTATATCCGTAATTTATTGATCTACATATAAATCCCCCCAGAGACTTCCAAAAGAATTTATAGAACTCTACAGTGAATCTATCAGGACTTTTTCCATTTTCCATCCGTTTTAGAGACATACCGAATTCATTAATTGTAAGCAGACCCTCACATGATTCTCTTTCCTCTCGACTAAGTTTAATATTGTGATTAAAAAATCTATTTCGAGTTTCTTGAGTAGCCTCGTCATCAAGCTGAGCAATTCTACTTTTGAACAATTCCATATAAAACTGTTTTTGTGCTTCTAAAATATCTATTTGGTCAGATATATTTGTCCCATCATCTAAAATAATTTCCTTTATTGTCTTATTAACATAGTTTCTTTTTTCAAGATTTAAAAAGTACTTTGTGCTTTTCTCCCCAAATTCATACCATCTAGCTTTAGATCTTAATATAACACCTTCTATGTATTTTTTCCTAGATTCCTCTAATTCTGCTTTTTATCTCTCTAAATTTTCCAGAATTTCCTCATTTATGTTATTCGACAGTCCCCCCTGAATTTCTATTATTTCCTGCTCAATTTTCTTTAATTTTTCCCGTTTCTCTTTTGATTTCCTAATAGAATAACATATAGTTTCAGATCTTATTTTCATTTTCAAAATTTCAAAGAACATTTGGTCGTTACAGGAAAGAGAAACATGGACAGAGTCATCTTTATTTCCCCCTACATAATATTCATTTACAGTGTCAGTTATACACTTTTTGGCCAAATCAGTATACTCAATGTTCCTCAACAGTTGGGTATTAAATTTCCAATATCCTTTTCCCCTTGGAAACGTTGAAAACGCCACACTCGAAACAATAGCTGAATGATCAGTCTTGTACCCTGGTAAGATACATGCATCAGCTGTATTCATATGAATGTCATCCGATACAAGAAAGTAATCTAGTCTACTTTGTTTCAAGGGAGATTTTTGCCTCCAGGTATACATCTTTAAGTCTTGGTTGGAGTTTCGCCAGGGATCAATTAATTCCAATTCGTTTTTCAGGTCTTGAATCGCTGCCCTAGACTGTTGGTGTTTGTCATGTAAAATATTATAAGTATCCAAATCTAAGTCTTGAACAGTATTCCAGTCTCCGCACATTATAATTGATGAGTTCTCAAAAAATAAAGTCTCCTCCTTTAACTTTCTAAAAAAGCTAGGATTATCATCATTATAACCATACAAATTCACGAGGGTTATTCTGTTGCCATTAATTGTAATATCTAAAATAATAAATCTCCCTTGACTGTCACATCTTTCTCTATGGATTATAAATTCAAAAGTATTTCTAAAAAATATTGCAACCCCAGCACTCTTACTAGAGCAGTTACTAAATATACATTTGTATCCCCATTCAGCTGCCCAATATATTTCATCGTTCTTTGTACTATGAGTTTCTTGCAAGCATATTATAGATACATTCTTTTGTTTTACCCAGTGGAAAATATCCCTTCGTTTTAAGACTGAACCTTGCAGGCCTCTAACATTAATAGATATAATTTTTATGTTATTATCCATGAAAACAGCAGAAATTTTACACATACATATTCTTGTACAGGAATGTATTAAGTAATTATCACCTTGAGTTTATCATATGCATGGCTTTCACACTCACACTCACACAGAATACAAACATCCATAATAAAATCATCCATGGTGTTACAGTAAATGCTGTAGCTTTGGCTGTGTTTAACATTGATACAGTATACTATGGACAACAAGTGAAACAACTCCATTTGCGATAACTCTTATGCACCTCTGACAGACCTTTCCGGAGCTAAGAAAGTTTTGTAAACCAAACGGCACAGATTAAAAAGAATATAAATTACAACTTAATGAATGAAAGAAGGGGTAAAAGGGAAGAAAAAGAAAGGGTGAAAGAGCGCATACATGGAAGTGGTGGGTGATTGAATGTATGAGCAAAAAATGTGAGACTGAGAGATTTATCGTGGAAGACTAATGTTGAGAAAAGTGAGTAAACAACTGAGTAAATGTGTATATGAGAGTATAAGATTGAAAGATGATTTATAAACTAGTGAGAGAATTTATTAGGGAGAGATATAACAGTGGACCAGCGAATAAACAAACATATTAATTAAGGATAAAATTGGTGAGGGAAAGAAATGTCTTATAAACAAAATATTAAAACAAATTAGAGTAGAAAAAGGAGTATAAAAACGAAAGTTCACATACCTATTCGGCCAATTTCATAAGTTCACAGAATTGCATATTACACTTATAATCTAATTTTCTCATCAATTTCATCATAGATGTCAAATTTTATCCTTTTTCCTGATTTGGTTTTACCATACACAGATCCATTAAAATACCATGCACTGTCAATTTCTTGATGCCTAGATAATTTATTGATAAGTTCAGTATTCAGCCTGGTTACATCCTCTACCAGTCTAATTCCTTTGTACTGCAGAAAATCCTTCCTCTTCTTGATAATTGGAAGTTTACAATCCAGACTCCAAAATTTGACAATCACTGGCCTTGGTTGTCCCTGTCGACCTGGAATCCTATGCACAGCCACTTTGAGACTAGCTTCTAAGACACGAGCTCGTATTTGTGGATTTTTTTCTCGACTGATGCCATACAAGGCACGAATCAATTTGACGGGGAGATGTGATTGAAGTGACGTCATGTTCACACTGTGTGAGACAGACGAAAAGGGTTTTTATAGATTTTTTTGGTGCGGTTAAGTCGAGGACGGAGACGTGTACAGGACAGGCCCTCCGTCTTGACCCCAGTGGTGAAACAAGTGGGTACGAAATCGCAAATCATCGGGGGTCGTAGGTTTCAAATCGACGAGTAAATAGGCGTGTGGAGTTTGAGTGGCATCGTCGTACGCCTGAGTCAACCAAGGCGTTCCTAACTGTTTGGCTAAGACTTGCACTTGCGATTTATCTCGAGGGCTTTTAAACAAGACCACGTAATGCGCATTGAGACTGATGGTGCGATGGGCTTTACTTTGTTGAAACAAAATTTGGGTGATATAAACGATACTGGCATTACGGTGATGCCCTTTGCGCGTGAACCACAGTTTAATTTCTTCTTCGTCTTCTCCTAACATGTCGTCGAAAATGACCAAATGGGTTTGACGGGAGTCAGAGACGATGCCGTCGTCTTCTTTAGGAATGCCTTCCACAAACACGATGGAATCGCCTTGACTTTCTCGCAAGAGGCTGTACGCTGATTGCCACTCTTTGTAACACCACACGATGCGTTGAGGTGGACGATCGATCAAATGATGTTTATGTTCGATCAAACGTTTGACGAATTCGGTTTTGCCTGAACCGCTAGGTCCAGCAATGAGCATGTTAAAGGGATGGCGAAGATACAAAGCCTCCCAACTGGCACGATCTAAGTGTTCGTCGATGATTTTGACAGTGGAGGAAGAGGGAGCAGAGATAGCAGAAGTAGCCATAGTGTCAGGAATGTCACTTGTGACACGAAAACAAACAAGACGAGAGTTTATATACTTTTTTTCAGAACACATTTATTGAATGTTTTAAACATGAATACGAAAGACAAAAATACATAAAAGCCAAAGGCTTAAGTACAACGATAAAAGGCACATGAAAATCATTAACGTGGAATAAAAACAAGTGTCTGTACAACATGTTTTGGGTAAAGTTCTGACCAGTCCTATAGGGGGTAAGGTCACACAAGTGTCCTCCCGAAAGGGTCTTTCAGGCTTGTCCACGACAGTCCTGTCCTGGGTGACGGGTTCTTCTGGCACCGTCACTAACACAGGTTGAAAAGTAACTTTTTCTTTGGACGTTGAAAGGAAGGATCACAACTCTCGTGCATACTGGGCCACTTCTTGGGTCCAAGCCTCAAAACCCCTCTTTTTTCCAGTCACGGACATCTGTCCAATGGGGGTGTAAGTCACAAGCTACACACACATCGTCATACACCTCTTGGGTAGCTAAAAGTTGACGAATCTTTTTTTCCCGTAGAGGTCGAGAAGAATCCAGATGAAAACGTAAGGCTTTGAGCAAAAGGAGTCTCTCGTGAACATTTAAAGGCACCACTTTCATGTAAATACTGTTCGTAAAGAGTCCACAAGGAATCGGCTGGTAAACGAAATCCCAGAAAACAAGTCACTAAGACACACACCACTTGTCGACCCAAATTGAATGGATACAGTTCTTGTAATAATCGATGGTAATGATCTACGGTTTGAATATGGTCATTGAGTTCCTTCCACGGAATCTGTTCAATTACATACGACATAAGTCGTGGCATGGCAGCCTGTTTTTATAGTCTCTTTGTTTCGGAAACAATACACGCACTTTCTAGCCAGAGATCTTCGTTCTCCAGTGGGGAATCTAAATCTTGCATACTGTAACCTAAACTTCAAAGTTTGTTTAGATGTTTCCTCTTCCGCTAAGTAGATTCCACGTAAAATATGTTGGTAATCCTTTAACTTGTCTTCCTCAATGCGTTGCACTAGGTGAATCTCGAAGTAACCAAAATGATCAACACGTGGATCATCGGGGACCTGGAAGTATTGAACAAGGTCTGACCACTGAAACAATTTCTGACGAATCAGTTCTCTTATACCATTCAGGTACCAGTGGTTAAACATCTGGTGACGTAACGGATGCAATTGTTCTTTACGTTTCACTTGTATTTTGACCAGCTCTCGGTAAATGCGTTCTCTCAACTCCACAGGCAAAGCACGAATGTTCTCTTGTAAAGTATCCATGAATAGGTCAGTCCGTACAATTCACAATCTTCTCCTAAAGCAAAAGTAATCCACATAGTGAGTAATTTCTGGCCACTGCCGTTCAGGGTAACGTCCAAGAATGTCACTGAACTCTTTTGATGTAAACGGTCTAGAGTGATATAATAGGACGAATGCACACTTGACCCAAAGAAATCTAACACACTGGTTGACTTTCTTCACTTTCCTCTTATGAATTTCTCGACACAGAAGTTCTACAGTGACCCATTGAGATTTCACTCTGGCAAACCCCTGCCAAACTTCTTTGTAAATCTTCTCTTGCAGTTCTTTAGGTAATGATTCAATATCGTTTTTGAACTGAAGTTTAAATACTGCTCTCGGTGATGTCCAACATTTGACTCCTAACCAATCTGGTTTCTTCTTCGTCAACGACATGGTAAGTTACTTCAATGTCTCGGTCCCACTAAAGGTAAGTAATGACAATTCGGTGATCATCGAGCATGTTCTACGTAGGCCGAATCTTGTGGTTCCCAGTGGTGAAGTGACACACCGCAACTGAAGCACTTGACTTTATCTCCTTCGCCCAAGTAGAAAAATCCGGCTCTGGCTAATTCTTCGGGGGTCGGTCCTCCCAGATACTTAGGCCATTTTCCTTTGAACGATTGAAGACGATTTTCAAAGTCGCAGTATTCTGACAAACGCACAGGGAACGAATATTCGTCTTTCACAGGTTCGTTTCGATGAGGGTTGGGTGACATGAACAGGAGTTTGCTCAGGGCTGGATGACATCCGTAGGGAGGTAAACGTGAAGGTCGACATTCCCCTTTAAAACGAAACCCAGTAAAATGTCCAAGAGGATGAGTGGCATCGCTTTCGCATCCCTCAGGTTTGACACGCACAGCATCCCTTTCCATGATAGGGGTAGTGAGAACAAAGTTCCCATGATGCTTTACGGCATCGCTATGGTCACAGCGTACAGCATCGTTCCCATCGCAAGGCTCACAATCGCACTCGTCTGCAAACTCCGTTACGCAATTACAATGGTAACCACATGGACAATCGCAGTTTCCTTCCGGACATTTTCCGTCGCAATGCCTGGGTCTTATCCATCCAATATTAGTTACACTAGAGGAAGATACAACTTTTTTACAATCCCCAAACTGAAACGATGTCTCTTTCAAAGTATCCATCTTGTTCGCTTGGTCTTGGTAGTCACAATGAACTATCGATCTTGACCATAGTCCCTTTTTATACTAGTCGCAATGCAGTCTCAAGCTTGTACATCGTTCCTTTTTTATGTTTTTTATGTTTAGTTTTGGAAGATACCGTCTCTAAGGTGCCGTCATCATTGTACCGTAGTGCCATGGGTGGAAAGGCCATAGAAAGGTAAGGACAGTGCGGAGACCATCGAGTATGTTCCAGAATAGCTGAATCTTTGTAGATACATAGATCCATTCGTAACTTCAGTCCGCAAGCGAAACACTTTACTTCATATCCCAATCCGGGGCCCCGAGTGGCCGAGTGGTCTAAAGCGCTTACCGTTACGGATCACTGCCATCTCACCTCTGTCTGCGTCGGTTCGAGTCTCGGATTCGACTAATGTGGTTATGTGAGAAAGCTTGCCAGTAGCTTCTCGTGGGTCGGTGGTTCTTTCCGGGGGTTTCCGGGTTCTTCCTCCACCATTAATACTGGCCGCCATGTATAGCCTATCTTGTGCTGAAAAATGGCGTTAAGCCCTACAACAACATCATATCCCAATCCTGACTCAGGTCCCAAGTAGACAAATCCTGTTCTAGCTAAAATATGCGAAGAAGGTAATCCTTTCCTATCCGTAGGCCATGCTTGAAACGTGTCCAATCGACGGGCACAATCACAATAGTCAGGCAAGAAAACCGGAAAATGGTAGGGTTTGAACTTGGAGTTCTCATCGGGTTTCTCACTCGATTCTTGCTGTGGCGAAGTCATCCTTCTGGTGGGTGGCTATCCGCTTACAACCAATGTTTTATACCAACATGTCCATACGGCAAAGTAAAGTGGTTGGGCAGTCGCATTCGCTTCTGGTACACGATTTGATAGACTTTTTCCAAGGGTCGACTGACGATGTGGTGAGTGGGTAAACGTACAATCTTGTTCGGCTGGTAGATGGTCACTTTAAAGTGTTCATCCTCTCCCGATTGCAAGGCTTCTTTCAATACCCCAAAGTTCACCACACGACTGGTACGATAATTCAGAGTCAATCCTTTCACTTTACACTGCGTGTGCACTTCTCCTTGTGGATCCCGGTATTCGTTGCCGTAATTGTTTGGACCGCCACTGACGAAACTTAGAATCTTGTCGTCGGGATGCTCGTCTGTCCAGGCTCCTAAACGGTCTCCTTCGATGTCAGGGTGCTGTTGACTCGGGTGATGGATGTAAATGCAACTGTCCGTGTCAAAGTACAGGACGCGTTCCCCTAACAGTTCTAAAGCTTCGTACAATTTTAAGCGAGCATGAGCTGTCACGTAAGCCGCAATGATGACATTTCCAAAAGGGTCGTCTTGTACAAAGTCCAGATCTTCTTCGTAATTGACCAAGATCAAATTCTCTCGAACGACGTCCACGTGTTTCATGTATTTGGTTTTGTCGTGAATCATCTGGAAGTAGCGAGAAGGTTCTGTCAAATATTCAGTCTTGGGTAAACAAAGGCGTTGTGCCATTTTACCCCACAAACAATTTAACATCACTTTGGCAAACGATCGCCTACCTTCGTTTTTCTCGATGTGGTCTAAAGGGATGCCTTCTTGTTCATAGTATTTCTCTTTGAATGTCTTTTGGTCTTCAGGAGTGTGACACCAGGACGGATAGCCACTGGCTTCTTGCTTCAGTTTCAAAAAGGCATCCACGTAGTCGGCGAAAATGCCTTTCTGACTGGGGTCACCCTTGTGGTATTGTTGTGTCTTGGGAAAGTGACAAATTTCGTACACTTCTATCAGTTGGTATCCCATGTCCAGAGCTTTGAACAATTCCACGCTGACCCACGTCCCCGTCAAGGTCCGTTCTTCCTGGGTGTGATGGCAAGGTTGATCTTGGTTGCACGTTTCGGCACAAGTACGGCACAAAGGAAACATCAGTTTGCCTTGGCAATGGTGAGGTAACACGGGATGGTACAAGTCCGTGGGCGGCAAAACTTTACACTTGATCAGACCTTCGTATTGTCTAATGTTTTTCAGGTCGATGTGTTCCGTCAACAATTGTGGGT
The DNA here is from genome assembly GCA_028554795.2 of Sinohyriopsis cumingii. Classification (NCBI taxonomy): domain Eukaryota; kingdom Metazoa; phylum Mollusca; class Bivalvia; order Unionida; family Unionidae; genus Sinohyriopsis; species Sinohyriopsis cumingii. Next base: position 107,695,602 of record CM068840.1, on the reverse strand, counting down.
GCCCTACAGGAAAGCGACAATATTTGCACACGTAGGGATACAGCGAACACACGTCCAAGTATTTCATTTCTTCTCCTTTCTCTTCGTCGGCGTGGTACAGCAAACAGGTGGCATTGGTCCTTCCTCCGTACAAACTATCCCTCGGGTTCAGCGGGTCCATGAACTGGTAACTTTCCACGAGGCGTTTAAATTCGGGATCGGTTTTCAAACGGTGATCGTATTCGTGTTCCCACATTTCCACCACTTGGTATCCTTGCTGTTCTAACTTTAGGCGTCGCTGACAAGTGGCCTGGTACAGGTCTTCCATGGTTCGTTGTAAAAACTGATTTTTAGTGTCACGATCAGGGTAGCAGACGAGACATCCGTGAAATAAGCAACCGTTAAACTCGTACACGATCTTGGGGTTTTCTAAGTCCCAACCATCGACCGAATACGTTCCGATGGTCTTCTCGCCCCCTCCGTTGCGGGCATGCTGAATCCACTTGTCTTCCTTGTCGCACAAGTAATGTAACCAGCGTAGGGCTTTGACCGAGTATTGACGTTTGACATAGTTGGTCGTTTGAGGGCTGATGACAGCTACGGTGTTTTCAGGCATGAATCGTTGCCGGTACACTAAGGAACACGCTTTGGCAATGGTGCAAGCTTCTTTCAAAGGATCGACCCCTCCGTGTTCCATGAACAGTTCTCGAAATTTTCCACAGCAATGTCGTAAAATGTCCACGACAGAACGACAATACTTTAGCATTTCGTCCTGAAAGTCGAAAGGGTCCGAGGCGTGAGCCTGTTACCAAGCGTAGAAAGCTTCTCGTTGTTCGGTACGCATGTTGTCGGGGTCGTAATAGTGATCCTCAGATAAATGGGGTAGAACGGCGTGTTGATTGGCTTCCGTATTGAAAAAGTGTGGAAAGTACCCTTTAGCCATTTCTGTCATTCCAAACGTTTTAGGCATTCGGCTCAAAGGCATGGCCAAGTAACTCATCGAATCTTTAAACTGTACTTGTCCCATTTGCATGAAAATGATTTTGGCTCCGTTCAAAGTGACTTTAGGACGCTCGGTGCCTTGTTCCGTATAGTATCTCAAAAGAAACTGTCCACCGTATCCGGAGAAATTGTGAGCCATCACCGTGGCATGACGATGACAATCTCCGTAACGTTCGATGTCCTCTTGGCTCCACGTCTTGTCGATGGGGTCTAAGACCCACTGGGCAAAATCGGCTAACGTGTTCGGTCCTCGAAAGATTTTTCCACGCCCTCCGGGAATCTTACTGCAGTGAGGGCAATGACTGAAGATAGGTTCTTGAATGCACTTCTCGCACGCTCGATGAGCCACGCAGAAATTAGGAATGTGAATATCGGTCTCTTGCATGCATTCGAAATCGAAAAAGATGAAATTGCCTTTCTTCTTGTGACCGTCCTCTTTCTCTGGTGGGGTTGGTATTTTTGCACGTAGCATTGGTGTTCCAAGTCTACGATGTGGTGACAAATGTGACATTTTTTCTTTCCTGAACATACGTGTGCCTTGGCATTATTGGTACGTATGCCTTGTCCACACGTAGGGCACAATCTCAGGAGTTGACAAGCACATTTCTGCTGTGAACCTTGCGTCTTCAAATGTTGTTGGTAACAGGTAGGGCTGACAAACGTGCGCAGACAAGTTGAACAATGCACTGGTCCTTCGCTCAGACAGGATGGAGAGGCCAAACATCCTGAGCATTTCAATCCGCAATGCTTGTGTTGCTCTCGATTATTATAACCATGGTCACATTTCTCACAGTAATAACCGTATCCCAGGAATGCAGTGATACCGGTAATGGTATCGAAATGGTCATCGTGATAATAGACATGAATGTATTTTCCGTCCTTAAAGTCTTGGCCTCGAAACAACAGAGGCCCACGCACTTCTTGAGGGTGTACTTTCAAGGTGTAGCGTGGAGCTAGGACATCTTGCAATTTTTGCATTTCAGGAATGCCACAGGGTGTGTCTTTGGATAGGTCAGCTTGTTGCAACAGGAGTTCTGCTTCGTTTCGTTGTTTGGCTCGGTCCGATCGTTGAATAGTTTTCCAGGTTCTTTTCCATTCTACCGTGTCGTTTTTGTTGGCATAGGTCCGTCCCACCACGATGGCTCGGGCTAACACATCTGGTCTTGAGAATTGCGAATTTGGACGAGACTCTTTTTGGTGCTGCGAAGGTCGTTCACCAGTAACACCTTATTGCGTCCAGTCCCTTGAGGAGGAGAGACGTGGGTCATGTCGAGTGTGGCTTTTCCATCGGTGATGTCAAACTGGTCATTGGATTGTTGCACGTGTTGAATCTTGTCCATGACTTTGGAAGCGGTCAATTCTGCAGGGGTGCTAAACTCGATCCAAACAGGGGATTTCAAACCGTCGTGTTGTATGGAGAGTCTCAAGCGATCGTCTTCTTTGGGTTGACATTGTCGCTTGAGTGTGGTGAGCAAAGAATCCCACACCCCAGTGATGAACCCTTCTGCTTTCTCTAACGGTACTTCGGACTTGAAATCTTTAAACTTCACCGTGTATTTGTAAGCCGTGTTTCTAAATTTTCTAGAGGAGCGCTTTTCCGTCTCTCGAATGGAATAGTATTTTTCAGGGTTGACTAAGGGTGGTGAACTTTGTTTAGAGGGTTGGGATTCTGGTTCACTCATGTCCTCTTCAAAATCACTGGCATGAATTTGTGCCAAGACTTCAGCCCTGGTACGAGGCGATAGATCACGTTTCTGCCTCTTACTATCTTCGTCTTTCTTCTTGAATGAATAGGATCGTTTCATCTTGAGTGAAAAAAGTCAAATGACTAAAATTTAAACACCATGGACTAATTTATAGTCCTAGCAGACCAGCGTATTTAAAAGGGTGTGTGTCTTGTCCTTTCACTATTCATTTCACTCTCAAACCGAGCACAACGATGGAAGAGACTACCCAGATGGAACGTTTCATCAGAGCTTTGCGAGGGGTCATTAGAAAATTTTCTTCAGACCAGCCGACGGACTACTCTCCTTCCTTTCGAGATAAAAGTGAAGATACTTGCTATATATGTCAGAAGAAAGGGCATTGGTCTTCAGAGTGTCCAGACCGCCAAAAAAGAAAAACAGGGGTTAAAAGAGACAAAAGTCAAGATACCTGTTATTATTGTCAAGAAAAAGGACATTGGTCTCCAGATTGTCCAAAAAAGAAACAAGAGGAGTCAGAAGAAAGGTGAAGAAAAAGAAAGAGGAGAAGAAAAGAAGAAGGGAAGAAAGTGAGGAGGAAGAGGAGGAGGAAAAGACTGTGACGGTGAAGAAATTCAAAAAACTGAGAGAGTAAAAAGAAAAGAAACAGAAGTGAATGTACTTTTTAAAGTGCTCTGTTGTGAATTGTGAATTGGATTGTAACTATTGATAAAAGAATAAATTAGGTATAAAAAAGGTAAGTGTCTTTGGGTTTTGATTTTAAAATAAGAACGTACACTCACGCACTCATACACAGACACGTACTATAGGGGTAAAATAGTTTTTTTTTTGTTTTTCTTTTGAGTTTATTGGCAATTGAAAAGTGTATCTCTTTTCGAGAGACGTGGGTGGCCCTGAAAAGGGCCTTTTTTGGTGTAGGGGTTAGTTTAAGCAATCAACTTTAACTGTCTTAAGCCTTTGCCACGGCCGAGGCCTACTTCTGATGATAATGATTTGGTTGAAATCACTAAGGGTGGTACGGTAGGCTTGGTCACAAGGTTGGTGTGTTTAGCTCGGGAAGGCCGTATTCTCTTCGGTCGTGATAAAGAAGTCTGATACATTTGTTTCAGACTTCTTAACTCCGCTAAAATGTCCAACAGTACCGTGACGGTTTGACTTTCACCCTCTTGTTTCTTTGCTGCTACTTCTTCTTCTTCTTGTTTTTTTCTTACCTCTTCTTCTTGCTGCTGTTGCTGTAGGAGAAAAGCTTGTTCCACTTCCTTTTGTCGTTGTATAAATTTCTCCAATTCTTCTGTCTGTCTCTGTCTAAAATTCTCCACTTGCGGTAATGAAGAAGGAGACGAAGGTTCCGGAACAAATTCTTGCGAGGTAAGAAAATCCACAAAATCCCAATTTACCTCTTCTGAAAGTAAGTCCGGGTTCCCTTGGGCGGTCTCCACTGCTGGTGCACCCCAATGGATCGTTTTCTGAGTTTCCGTCATGTTGAATCACTGTCTCGCATCGATTGACTGCACACAGGCGTTAGCGAATCTATATAGACTACGTGACGTCACAGACTGTTCTCTTCGGATTGGATGCGGACTGACTGAATTTTGTAACGCGTGTTTGGATTGGTCAATGAACTCAATCCATTTCGATCCTTCCTGCCCCTATAAATAAGCGCAGTTCACTGCATTGATTCACCTGTTCTCGGCGCCTCTAGATGTGGACCACAGTCGAATCATCCACCCTTGTTTCTTCAATGATGTTTAGGACGGATGTATGTCCGATCCAAGTGGACAGTTGTCCACAAGTCAGACACCAATCTGTGGATACGAAGATTGTACGTGGAGAGACAAGGTTGCCTCAAGAGGACACTGATTTATGGCCCTCGAGTAAGACGCAGCTTGAGGACAAGAAGATGCCGCAGATGCCCTTTATGTTAAGGGCATATTAACATAAATCCAAAGGCCCTTTTCAGGGCCACCCACATCTCTCGAAAAGAGATCGACTTTCAATTGCCTACCCTTTTTTTTATTTTTATTTTTTTATTTTTTTTTTAAAAAAATCCCATGTTAAATTTCCCTTGACGCTATACAGTCCCACTCTGTTTAAATTCCCTTGACGCTATACAGTCCCACGAGTTCTTCCCATGTTAAATTTACATAGTCGCTCAACAGTCCCAGGGTTTTTCTCCATGTTAAATTTACATAGTCGCTCAACAGTCCCAGGGTTTTTCTCCATGTTAAATTTACATAGTCGCTCAACAGTCCCAGGGCTTTTCTCCATGTTAATTTCCCTTGTCACTAAACAGTCCCAGGGTTTTTCTCCATGTTAAATTTACATAGTCGCTAAACAGTCCCAGGGGGTTCTGTAATGCTAATTCCCATTGTCGCTAAGGTATCCCACTTAACTACTTATAAGAATTAGAACTGTATGTTGTTGCTATTTGTCTTTTTCTACATAATTAAATATTTTGAACAACTTCTTGGTAATGAACCAATACATGAAAGAGATAATTATCCAATTCATTGTATACAGGTATTCAATCCTTTGATAATTACGTCGGCAAAGGAGATGATAAAATACTTATAATCTACTAACTTCGGAATTCTTTGATAATTGCAATCAGATGTTCATTAATTTGTGCTCTGTATAAATTGACCCTTCAAAGACACGTTAAACATGTCTTCGAAGTAATATTTATCAGCCGTTATGTTAGGATTGAATTATTATGAATTTGTATGAAATGCAATTTTTACTCTTATAATTCAAATATGCATTGAAATTTTCCAGTTTGTATTCTAAGTTAGCGAATTCTGTATTCAGAAATATTGTACAAGTTTAGACAGGAATAACTGCTTTATCAGCAAGTTCACCTTGGCTGACGTTTATCAGTGCTACTGGAGCTGATTTTGCTCTGTTGATGTGTGTAAATCTAAATAACAGGTATTGGAAAGGATATGAACGATGAAGTTAAGGGGAAGCTGAAAGTTCCCAGGCAGGCGACCATATTTGGAAAACAAAGATATTATATTACGGTTTGTAATAATTTTTCGGGGAACGGATCTTGTAATTTTTCTTGTAGCACAGGTTAAGTGAATTATTCGATGTCATGACCTTTTTTTTGGGAAGCGAATCATAAGTCTCCGCTTTCCAGACTTATATTAAACAACGCCTAAAGGCGTGTGGGAACAGTTTTCCGTTGGACTTCACGATGGATAGTTCTCCTTTTCTTTACAGTTCGAATCCTGTACCTCACGCACCCCAACGCAATTTTGTTGGGGTTCTTACAGCAATGAAATAATTTGATTCTGCAATATGTGTACTTTGTATTTGAACATTTAAACCAATCTCGGCGAGTCATCTTTTGATATTAACGACAGGCGGATGTGATTGGACAGTACTCCTGACTTCTCTTTTTGCATAGTTTTAATTGTCTTATTGACATGAATACATATATCCATTAGTGATCTTAAATTCAATTTGTAATAATTATGTATCGTTAATATTGATCATTCATAGCATAGTATCCAGTATCAATATATATTTTAATATTAACAGCCAAGCTATGAACAAGTTTATATTTAGAACTGACGTAACCGAATTAAAGTATTAAGAGTAACAAAATTCTACAGGGGTCAATATTAAACATTACACAACATATCACAAAAAACAGATAAAATCAAATTTACGCTATAGTAGAACAGATCATACTTTTCATATGACGTATTATACTTAACGACTATCATACATATGCATGAATATTTTGACAAATATGGTTATATAAGCCAAAACTTCATTTAAAGCATTAATTATGTTTTGGTTACATTGGGATCAATATTCCTCGTTATACTGGCTTAACACGAAGAACCGTATTGCAGTCTGCCAAAAACAGTTTTGATCACCTGAAGGCCATGAGAGAGAGAGAGAGAGAGAGAGAGAGACAGAGACAGAGAGAGCGCACTTTTTCCAGATTAAAGTAAAAGTATTCTTGCGAATGCAATAATATCATCTGTAAGGTAAACAGATTGGAATACACAAGAGATATCAACAATTCGACATTCGCCATTAATGGAAAGGTGACAGAATATGAGAACATAAATCGGAAACATTTTGAAAATTATAAATTTCAGAAATATTGAATGTATGAAAAATATGAACATTAAGTCTCGTGTAGCTTGTAGAACTTTAGCATCTACCCATTGATCCAATCGTTCAAATATCTATCCATTCATTCACCAGTCCGTCCATCCATACACCCACATATATTTATCTCTATTTGTGTCCATTTTTTTTCTCGCATTCTTCCCACTCGCTATCCAGTCACCCTCCCATATATACGTCAATCCATCTATTTATTAGCCATACATCTATCTGCAACCAAATATCTATGATAATATTGTTCTGAATTTTGATCTACCTAAACCAAAACGTGTAATTAGGACTCGTTGACCCTGCTAGAAGAAAAATGTCAATAGCATGGGTACAAGATGTCTCATTACCGTACATATGTCAGTATACCTCTAACAAATTGTACCAGCGATGAAGTCAGTAATTTTCCATGTAATTAAATATTCATAAATGCTACGATAAGTAAACTTATTAAAAACTATGAAACAGGTTAATGACAAAATGTACGGATTTTCAGAATAGTACCGATTTTACCTAATTATACAGAAATGTCCTCATTATACGGATATGGATTTTTCCGCATTATATGGAATTTTCGTCACATCAACTGATTTACGGACGAATATTTCAAAAGTGCAGATCTGCTAAAAGGACAAAATTATATTTTTCATTTACAATGCCTTTCGAATCCATGCATGTACTGATTAATTTTGCCCGCAGAAAAGTTTATAAAGCAACATGGAAGATACATTATCGGAAAATTCCACAAAAAGACGAGTACAAATTCCTATATGCCCTTTATCTACCAGCTACCGTAATGTTTCTCAGTAAATGCGAAGTATTGTCTACAACTAACTGAGAAAAATCCTGTGGGTGGGTGGAAGTGGAGGTGTCGCAGGGTCAACATCAGGGCAGACAAAAGTTGGGGATACCGGGGATATAACCCCGGGGCTTGGGCCCGTAAGGAGGTCCGGGCCTAAACAACACTTTTTAATTTTATAAAAGAAAATTTTTGTTTGAACAAGATCTAGGAGAGGCCAGGGTGTTTCTTACCCCAGGGCCGTGATTGCTCTCCACGGACCTGGGCAACATATGTATGATCACCCTGAAAAGTGGACATAGTATAGAATATAATAAAACAAACAGACGCCTCTCCCCCCCAAAAAAATAAATAAATAAATAAACGAAGAGTATCATGTAACATGGACACAAATCTGTATATAGGACGGCAAAGAGCTGAACAAAATCGGAATATTAAATATCGGGGAAAAGGAAGAACCTTAACATGGCTAAGAATCCTTATTCCCATATGCAGGTAAGCTTTCTTTGGCGGCTGACTGAAAATTTCAATGCACTTGCGACGACAAAAAGAAACATTGCACTTTTTAAGAAACAGCGTTTCCTAAGTCGAAAAATTCATAAATGGCATATCCGTCTCTACGAGCATAATGTGTGAAGACAGTAAAATAAAAAACAGAAAAGAGTGAAAAGCAGTAAGCTTTGTAACATTCAACAAATAATTAATTTCTCTAGAATACAAAGTGAAAATATAAAAAAAATGACGGTATTACGAATTAAATCCCAAAATAATTCTGGAATTACAGATACAAGCCCTAATAATAAAGTTCTGAATAAACATTAGTGGAAATCCAAATTAAGTCCAACGCTGAAAGTGTTGACGTGCCTATGGCGGCCTGTATCGTGCTGTTGTACCTACAGTCTTTTGTTGAAACACAGAAATATATTTCCAGGTTTGATTTCACTATAAATCCCAGTGAATGAATCTGTCGAAGAATATTATTTTTAATGAACACTATATTTCCAGAGAAAAAAATCACTGAATTAAATAATTTGAAGAAATAAATTCCAGCCCAAATGAACTTCTGGACACAACAATAATACGAAATTGATTCTGCTAGATCTCAAAGCACGAATGAATAATCTTTCGAACAACAAGATTGTATGGTCTTCCACTGGACTTCAGGTCACAATTCCTTTTTTGTAAAAACAAATTACCCAATGGAAAATAACCTTCTATAAAGTTTCTAATGTTTGCAAAATAAAATGTTAGTTATAATTAGAAAGCCTGTTACTAAACTTATAGTATGTAACCTGTACTATGTCAGGTACTTCAAGTAAATTGTAGGACAAGTCCAATAACCTAGAACCAGACGAAAATAAACGTTTTCTTTTATTGATAATAGATAATAATACAAATAATAGTAGAATAATAATGATCCTGATATTAAACCCATACACAAAGAAATTGTTTTAGCTATTTATTAGTTGTTTACAGAATACAATAAAAAATTCAACAATTCAGGTTAAGTAGGAAGCAAACTTAATTTTGGACAAGGTTAAGTCCAACATACAATGTTACATTACAATAGCACATATTGAAAACAAATGTAAAAGAGACAAGCAAGCCATGCAGATTAAATAAACATAACATGCACTACACCTTTTTGTAACGTGCGTCATTTAACAAACAAGATATGAGAATAAAATGAACATTCAAATAATAGCAGTGCTCGTATGAACGCACGAAATAACGCCGAGATGTATTTGAAGCATAAAAAAATGGTTTTAGTAACTTAGTTATTGGTACAATCGACGTGTCAAGTTCCTTTGTTTGCAATGGTAATATGCTGTTAGACTCACATTTTATTGGATGTCAAGTGAGATTTAAGTCACAGTGACATATATAAAATATTGAAATATACCCCCAGCTTACGTGTATAAATTAGGGTTTTGGTCACTTGGAGTAGGTTTTTATGAGGAAATAAAAAATAACTATCATCTGTTTACAAATATGGTAAGTAAAAGCAGATAGATATGCGGATAGAAAGAGAGAGTATACGGCTGTTAATAACACCATAAAGCTAGACATGCGCTGTCTGTCAGTATTACGGTTGTATATAGGACGGGAATTTTAGGGTTGCTTTGTTGGTGAATTAGTAAGAACGATAAGCAGCCCTAGATAGTACCAGATCAGCGATGTCAAATTTGTATGGATAACATACATTGATGCAACTTCTAAGATTTAAATAACGTGAGGTAACTATTTATTGTACAATTAACAATTATCTGTCTGTCTGTCTATCTATCTATCTGTCTGTTTTATTATCTACCTCTATCTATCGATCTCTTCTCTCTTTCTCTCTCTCTCTATTTATCTATCTATCTGTCTCTATCTATCTTTATCTATCTATCACTCTGTTGTTTTAATTTTTAAGAATAACGGTGAATATGGTTTATATATACATATTATCGTTTCGAATCACTGTTTTGAGTCGTAGCTGAAGATTTTCAGATGAATTTCTGTTTGATATCTATACTATATAGTATAGAAAATGTATTATTAATCACTTATATATATATATATATATATATATATATATATATATATATATATATATATATATATATATATATATATATATATATATATATATATATAAACTACTGATATGTATGTGAAGTCATTCTCGAAACTTTCTTTCACTCATAAAACGGACATTCTGGATTCAATTTGTAAACGTCATCTGAATTGTTGTGATTTGCTAGAAGCCAAACTGAATAAGGTACGGTATTTTTTCCACAAGTGATCACTTCTCTGTTGTTTTAAGAATAAACGGTAACTTACAGGGTACTTTTACCTCATACTTTTAAAGTAATTACCCTTAATTTGGATGGATATTTTTCACATACAAGACAATGCAAACCAGTCTATAAATTTCATATTGATTTTTGGATTGGTTGGATCCGATGCAAATTTCTTCTTATTCAGAAAGTTAGATAATCCACCCTTTCAATAACCAGCAAGAAATCAATGTGTATGGGTTAATTCGCTTGATGCTTCAGACCATCCAGTTTGGATAAAATAGATTTTTACACAGGGGCAATTGCTTCAAGGTTAATAAGTTAGAGAATATGGCTATATCTTAAAACAAAGTTAAGTATATTTCCCGCATGACTGCATGATTATACAGCGTTTAAAACCACATCAAAACATGTAAGGGTATTTAGTTCCAAGGGAATGGGAACAAGGTTCCATGTCCAGAGGCATAAATCATGGCAGCCGATCTCGACTGGTCTGGACAGGATTCAAACTTGCAACCCACTGAGTGTGAATCCAGCACGCAAACCAATGAGTTATAAATGATTACTTTCCTAGGTAGTATCCTGCAGAGAAGTTGGTTTCCTCTTTCTCAAAAGGAATGCAGTACCCCAATGTCTGGTCAGTGGACAGCGTATGGCATGAGCTATTATAATTCGTTGTACAATTGATGCAGGATTTTACATTTTGTTGTTCTTCATAGAAATATTTTTCTTCAAATAAATATTGAAAAGAAACTTTTATTTTTCTACATGGACACAGAAGATGAAGAAAAATATTGCATTTTTTTCTTCAGTACTTCAAGTAAAAAGAATTTAAAAGAATGGAGCTGAAGTCTGTAAAATCATTCAACCATGATGGTCAAATCAAGGTGATATCGGAACCATCAAATCAAGAAAATCCCGATGATCGAGACGATAGATGCTGCACTCATAACGAACAGAATATGCTAGACTTCCTGGCCAAACATAGCGGGAACTTAAGGAACATAAGAAACATTATTCTATTTTTGCTGTATATTGCTTATTTTGCATACGCTATGTACTTCCTGTTCGGTGATGAGGGGTCGTGGCGGCTTCTAATATGTACTTCCTTAGGTGCTCTTCATCTGTCCTTAAAACTTTTGAGACGTCGCAAACGGACCGCAGAAAGTCTCGCTTGGGCTAGTGGAAGAATTTCATTTCTGATGAAGAGAAGGAGACAGAAATTGGCAGTGCGCATGTAAGTCTGCTGCAGAAAGCGATCTATATGCCCTTTATCTTCTTTCTGTTATTATACGAGTTTAGATATAATCAAGCTTTTCGTTGTGAAAATTGCATCTTTGAAACATCACCGTTTTATATATATATATATATATATATATATATATATATATATATATATATATATATATATATATATATATATATATATATATATATATATATATATATATATATATAATTTCAAAATTTATTTTGTAATGTTATGTACTGGAAACAAATTTGGTATCAGAGCCCATCAGCCGGGGTTTTGATTAAACACTCAGTGCAAGGAGATCATGTGATGGTTCACAAATAACAAGAAACATACTGTGTTTTGATTAACAAAAATGATTGAAAGATGCGGATAGATTCATTATAAAATGTCTACCTATCAAAGTTGTATACTAGACTAGTTAGGAAAAGGAATTGCCATGAATATTTTGATAAAACTATGCTAGAATCTGGATTTGCTATGTACCCGTCACAGTGGCCTATATTTAACATTGCGTCATGTTCTATGTACATTTAGTGTGAAACATTTGTCCAATAACGTGACATAAAGTGCTAAAAGCGGACAACATTTTTTTTATATAAAAAAATCGCGCTTTGGGAACTTGGTGCATCACGTCAAAAGCAAACTAGAACTGTCCTCAATCGCGCCGTACTGACATTGACCACCATTCATTGTTTCTTGTACGGAAGAATGGCTGACGTGAAAGGCTTTATGCTCGTCGCTCCCTTGGAATTTGAACTCAAAACGTTATGAATATTCGTTAAAACACAGAATGAAAAACAATTAGAAGGTATATTTTAATCATGTTTATTTTTTCTTTTAAAGACTGCACTGCGATCGGATTAGGCTCATATTATTACAGAATAAATACCTAAGCTTTTACTATTTTGGAAATACGTTTTGGCGTCATCAAAACACACAGGAATGGCGTTAAATATTTGTCCTCAGAAAAATACACCCTTTTGTTAAGAATGATACTTGTCTAATTTCAGAGTTCTGTACATCGCTGTGACGGGTTTCATGATTGTGTACACGGTGATCGTTGTGGCCCAACATTCTCCAGAAAACTTGATGTCCTTGTCTGGACTGGTCGCTTTCGTCCTGCTTTTATTCGCCTTTTCTAACAACAAGAGGAAGGTGGGTCAGACTACTTCTGCTACATGTTACATCACAATAAATTAACAAATTTCTTGGACTTTATTTTATTATTTCCAATACATCTGCGGATCGTCAATAAGTTGTACATATATCTTCGTTTAGCAACTCGAAAGAAAATATATTGCATAAATTCGAAGATGTGATATATATCGAACTTAATATCACTTGAACATTTCAATATTAGGACTTCTAAAGTTGTATTCGTGGATTATTCTTGGATTATTTTTGGATTTGATTCTTAAAACCGTAATTTCTTATTTTTTCATTTTTATAGTATTTTTCCAGGGAAATAAATAATTTTTAAAAATTTTTCAAAGCTTACTGTCTTCACTTTTTCTTGTGTTACTGTTTATTCTAGCCTAAACACGTAACAATATATATATATATATATATATATATATATATATATATATATATATATATATATATATATATATATATATATATATATATATATATATATATACAATTTTCTGATGGTCTAAAATCGAAATATACAACATTCCTTCTTTTCCTAACACTTTCATTCGCAATTATATTTGTGTCCCCTCTATGTGCATATGTATTCATTAAGAATGGTGGTTTTAAAGATATAAAAAACATGGTATGAATTTTGAAGTATCGTTTGTTTTTACATACACTTCATTAATCTAATATATAAGCCTTAAATACAAAATTGTATATGACAAAGTACATTCAATTCCTTATATTAGATCGCAATAAAATTTGCCTTTAAAAATATCGGATAAACCAAAGTTTAAAGAGTTACATCCAAGGAATATCAGTGTTTCATCCTACGAAGCTGATTTTAAAGGAGTTGTTTAGTTAAGTAAGTCGAAGTGCCCCTTTGTAGCCTCAGTTACGTCACCGTCCACATACAACTCTCATTCATTTATCTGTTAGGCAGCTATCTTTTATTTATTCGGTTTTGTACCCTATTTCTGTGCTAATCTCAACTCCAGACACATTAAGAACATTTATTTAAAGAAACCTCCAAATATCAGAAGAGTGAGCTATGTCCAGCATTATTTGCTACATTTTCTCCAGAATCAAGCAGCAGTACCGCTTACAGATTACGTTCAATTACCTCCCCAAACGATACACGTACTTTTGATTGGTTAATACTACGATGTGGTCAATTATAAAATAGGTTTATTTTTTTGCGGTATCAACGAAGATACGGTCGATTGAAAGGTACCTCTTTTCAGATTAATTGGCACACCGTGTTTTGGGCTATCTCCCTGCAATATTTCTTCGCCCTGTTCATAATGAAGACATCAGCCGGTATTGCCTCCATGCACTGGTGTTCAGATCGTCTGGAAGAGTTCATCAAGTACTCGGATAAGGGAGCCGCATACGTCTTCGGTGACAACTTAACGGTTCATCGATTCGCTTTCAAAGTAATTTTCAAAATGTCATTTCTTTCATACTATAAGGGGGATGTTTTCATTTAATTTTGTGAAAATTAACAGTAAAACTTTTGAAGCAATGGTAAATAATCTTTGCGGGAGATATTGGAATCGGTAACATGTTTAAAACACTTGGACCATGTGAAGTATCCATACGAAAACAAAAGCACTTGACACATTTTTCTCGGGTTCTGATATTGTTATCACCGCCAATGCTTTGTCTTCTATACAATTTTAGTTTATTTGGGTTAATTGTTTGCTTTGTTTTTCCAGACTATGCCTTCGTTACTTTTATTTGCCGCCGTCGTGTCCGTGCTCATATATTTGGAAGTTATAGGGTTTGTCGTGCACACCATTGGAGGATTCCTGAACGTCTGTTTGAATACTTCAGCTCCTGAGTCTATTAACGTGGCCTCCAACATTTTCCTTGGTGGAGTAAGTTGATAAAGTACATTCATGAAATTTCTTGTATGGAACACATTTATCCCGCTTCCACACAGCTGGTCTTATTTCTGAGCTCATCTTCTGAAATCATAGTTGTTCTGATGCCTTCGTACCACTTCTCCTTTAACCTATATGAAAATGTAACCCACAGTTGAATCTATGAAAATGCAACCCACGGTTGAATCTTTCCTCCAGTGACTCAGCTGTCTACAAGCGAAATAAATCATGGGTTCCTCAAGGAAACCGAAGGACCAAGTAAGGCCGTTACTAGTAAATTGTAACCCAAATCGCTCATTACACTGTCAATTATTCCGTTCGTTTTGTGATTCGATGCAATGTTGACCGTTATAAGTCAAATGATGAAATATGTATCACATGACAGTCATATGAAAAAAAATACACATACTCTAGAGTCACATGACCAAATCATCCATTTCAAATGAGTGAAGTCGTATCTTTTTGGTTCCTCGTCTTTTTATAAACAGACTATTATAGGCCGGTGTAGCCCCATAAATTCGAAATGGTGACATAGCTAGGGTTAGATTTACAAGCCGTCAAATCATCGGATTTTGATACGGTAGCATGCTGTACAGGTCGCCTAAAGGCCCTTTCTATAGATTGTAACTCTAGAGCAGCGAGAAATACCAGTAAGTGTGTAAAACGACCAAAATGTACACTCGTGTGTTGAGGGCAAATATGTCTGCAATACATTTTCAGAGTTTTGGAATAGGTAAGATAATAACTCAAATCACCCAATATACCAATACAGGATTGGTGGTTAATTTATCGGACTACAGCGATGGGTGCCTATTGGTCATTGGTCTGTATCACAATCTACTATTCCTTCGATTGCGCTCCCCTTTCAGTTTTTATTACAGCACGCGTCTAAGCTTTGAACTCCTTTTTCATAATAAGAATCCTCAGCTAAGGGGCTGGCTTCATATTCCTGAAATACGTGCCATCCAAGTTTCGAACTTTGAGAGTTTCGAATGTTTTCCTCTAGGTTGGTAGAACTGATTAGTACATTACAATTGCACAAGCTTTCACACCGCTCAGATACACAACAACTTGATTGGTCAGCCTTGATAAACCTCCTACTCATTCACCAATCTGTTGCACCCTAAGTAAGGAAGTACTCCGCGACCATAACTTTGAAGCTATTCGACGAAACGCGTTAAACTCATACGATAATTTCTTGGACGTATAAAGAAACGAAAATGAAATGGGATGTATTTCAATCTTTAAAAGATCAATTTTAAATATTTGCTAATAATTTTTTAAACATATCTCATAATTTTAATACTTGAGACTTTGTGCTGAAAGGGAGTTAATTTAGTGTTAAAGTTGGGTTATGGTCTTTTCCAAAGTTTGGCGTATGAATTTTATACAATAATTTTCTATATACTATTTATTTATTTTACCTAGCTTATTTCAGTATGATGCGAAGAAATAATATATCATAGAACAGTTACATACCTTGATATAATTATACATACATTTCCAACGATGCAATGTAGTATGGGTCGTGAAGCATGTGTTATGCAGGGTGTTTGTTCAGACAAAATTTATATCTGGATGCTTGCTAAAAAAGTTACTCATCCTGAGTAAGGGTTACGGATATTCCATATCTTACATATATTAATTTTATAATACAGTTTTATTTGAGTCATTTGGTTAATTATATATATTTTTTATTCTTTGATTCTGTGGCTGGTCTGTACTATAAGAAGAGCACATGTATATACTTGCTCCATTTATAAGTCAAGGTTATTGCAACATTCATGTCAATAACTACTTCGGTCAAATCATGCAACGAAATAATGTAATGGAATTCGTGTCAGCATCTCTAATCCTAGGTGAATATCTGTACTCTAACTATATCACGACCGCCGTGGTTGCTGATTGGACCAATTATGAAAAAGTCAAGTGCTGACTGATAAAGGTATTACACTTTATAGAATAATTTAAATACCAGGAATCTTCTAGTAATCTAGAATTGTTGATTTGATGCGCATATAGTGGTATATAAAGGAATTAAATATGCAGCGCTTCATTCTTCAGTTACATTTCAGTTTTGTAAGAGGTACGAAAGGATTCAACTTTATTTAATGATCGCTGAAATTGCAGATTGGAGAGCGGATAACTTTTATTCTCAACAGAGAGTACCTTGCGGGATTATTGTTAAAACATCTACGGAGAGGACTTGGATATTTAATAATTTTATTGGATTACATGAAGCATTCAAGAACGTTCATGATGTTCAGCTTTATTTGGATTTGCATTGAAGTAAAGCTTTTGGATATTAAAACAGTGTTTATTCAATGGTGCTAGCACATAAGCACATTATAACCTTCATTCGGAATATGTTTCGATCGTTTCCCGATTAATTAATTGATAGCACTTTTAGGACATATTATAGGAATACATACCATACTGTAAGTTTTATTTAAATTTTGTTCACTTTGTTGATTTAATATTTTAGAAAAATAAATGAATGTTTTGGAAAATTGAATGCTTGTAGGGTTTTACCTTGCCTTGTTACTCTGAGCCTCTATGACGTAACAAGGTACATCTGATATATTTAAATCAGTGCAACGTAAAAAGTTTCAAAGAGATTTGATTCTTTTGCAGTATATACAAATCAGGTGTAAACTTCATTTGTTCCCTAAGAATTGTATGAGCAGCAAGAGGGAGTAAGCAGAGAAAATGGCGGACAGAGGGTGGTGGTGGTGAAAAAATGACGTAAAAAACCCCAAATACATCTTTTTAATTTTTTCATCCTCCTTTGTCCGCAATTTTCTTTGCTTACTCCCTCTTCCTGTTGTTTGTGTGTATTTAAATCTTACAAAGCATATTGTAAAATGATAATTTATAAATAATTAAAAATCCTTTTAAATGAACTAGTTTCGTCTGTTGTAATACCGGTATGAAATAAATTAGACACATTGCTTGGAGACAATTTGCACGTATTTTCCGCGTGTAACAACTTAGCAGTGTTTCTCCCAGCTGTCACAGAAGTTTAGCATACGAATCTAATTCTTAATGCACCAATTACCGTTAATCACTGTTGCTAATTACCTACATATCTTTTATATAGTACTTCCAAAACCTATACAAAACTTATGAATTTATATGTTATAAATTCTATTAAGATTGACGACTAATCTCTCAACCAATCAGCGTCATTACCTGATTTTCTCGTATAGCGAAGATGTTCTGGTTTCACGCAATTGATCTAGTTGAACGATCATGAGTTACACAGTTACACTATGCGGGCTAATCTTAGGCCGAAACCCAACCCCACTGTGAAGATATTAATGTTCGGGTTATGGACTGATATTGCCTATTCATTAAAACATTTTTGCCTGCACACATCGGTATACAATTTATATATTTGCCGGTATTTCTCACGGCTGTGGTGCTACCGCCGGTTGAATTTTGTTTGGTAGCATGTACATTGTATTTTTGGAGCAAATACTTGTTTGGTGACTTAAAAATCCACGTTGAACAGCACAACCCTCTGTCCTGTGGCCATTTTGAATTTCACCAAGATGCGGCTGTTACCAATTACCGGTATGTGTCTAAAGTGTACGCAGGCTTGTTTCGGAAAGATTTGCATGCAGCAAAATGGAACACTTTAATGAACAGGTGACATCATACCCACATATCGTCCGTCAGTATCAACATAGATTTGGGGGTGGTTGATTTATCCACGTTGGAAATCGATATTTTGAATTTATGATTTCATGAGAAATTGGTTGTTGAGTCATTTTACTGAGTTATTTAATTTGAAATAGTAATTTATTTTGCAGATCCACCTTATTTTTGAATTAATTTCGTTTTTTTGAATTGTACCATTTTAAAACGTATTTGTATTCCTTGGCAGACTGAGTCCATGATGATAGTAAGCACCTACTTGAAGAAGATGAATTCGTCTGAACTCTTTACAGTCCTGACAGCCGGTGCGTCGTCATGTGCAGGCTCAGCTCTTATCATGTTTATCTCGTTTGGGGTAATGTCATATTTCTTTGTTAGGTCGTTATTTTCTTATATATATATATATATATATATATATATATATATATATATATATATATATATATATATATATATATATATATATATATATATATTTAATGCTGCATCCGCCATACACCATTAGGAGAGACTTTTGCTTCTTTTCAACCTGCAGGTTTATGAAAACTATCATATCAATAATACAGTATGTTATATAACAACGTTCTTTACAGAGAGGTATGGTGGGGTATATATCTGTTAAATTAGTTCAGAAAAGAAAGAACACGTCTGAAATCCAGCAATACATTGGCTCGACTGACGCAAAAGGTCATTATCAGAGAAAACGTTGATGCTGACCATTGTCTACTGCTGGTTTCCCATATTTTGCAGAGCACCTTTATGTAACAGGATGATCCGGATAGTGGTTAGATTATAGAAAAGACACTGATAGCAGTTTCGTGAATAAGTAACTGAAAAATGAAGTAATCGGACATTAAACTCGTGCGCATAAAATCCGACAATGGATTTTACAAAATGATTATCGTTATCAGCTGGACTAAATACGAACAAGTAGCTTAATCGTGTAATCAACAAGGATCAAGGGATGAAACTTGGAAACTAATATGATTGGCACATGGATGATTAGTATTTAGAAATTAAACACGAAACAATGCATATTGTTTCATCTACCACTAAGAGCATCAAAGTACATGGATTTACACAACTATAAATGAGTTATGATTCTGTCACCTAGGGTGATCAAAGTATGGAATGTGATAAAAACTACGAAAAATGTTTGATCCACAAGTAGGATATATACATGTACATTTGATTTTCACCCATATAGTAATACTGAAAAATGTAACAAAGGAACATATAACTTGTGGCGTCCAGTTGACGACCACCACATATTTTCTGTCCCATCGCTCTCGTCGGATGGTAAAGCAGCCACCACGCATGGCCCGCCCCTCCAAGTTTGCCGAAGGTTCCCTCAAGAGGCCTCTTATTTGCTGCAGACCCGTTGGTCCCGAAAGTCTGGTCCCTCAATACGATAAACCACTGTCTTCCTCCGAATCAACCTCACCGAGAGCAGCACACACGTTAAACGAAACCCCATTGTACTCTACGACTCCACATCCAAGATATCAGCTCTACATAGAAAATCAGCTGTACAGCTGGAGATTGCTCTTATAGCGTGGACAGCTTCCTGACAAAACTTGTGTTGTTCTGTGACATTGCTGTTTGATTTGCCTCTGCAAGTACCGTGGTTATGGTGCCAGAGACCTTAAGGTAATTGGTTTTCTCACTGCAAACACTTTGCTCGCGCAGCTGTGCGCGAACTCAGTATTATGTAATGGAGGAGACACGAGAACCCTGGAGAAACTACCTCCCTTCGATGGTTGAGAACACTACCGACATAACCGGGTATTGAAATTAAGGCCACAGAACAGAAGTACAAAGCAAGAGATTTACCTTGAGATATTTTGCGTGTGGTCATACAATTTGCTCAATTAAATGCCACAGAAATTCTGATACTTCTCATATCAGTGGAAAAAAGATGAAAATCGTTGGTATCGTTCAGAGAACGGTACACAGCAAATAAATAGTTTGACTCTTCACTTTGGAAAAACAACTATATTATGATCTTTTGAAAATGAAAAATATGTAACATGATATATTTTCTCTCTCTTCTTGCTGGTCGAATTCCGCTCTCTATACAGACGTTACATTCTAGTGTATATGTTACTTTTACAGTAATGTGCACCATATATCTTACAGGAAGTGAATTTTGTTTCTTCCGTAGTGTTAGTTTCCATTCCGTATATTTGAATACTAATGTAATACGTCTTTATAAATATACTGAAACCGGTCTCGCTCATCATGTTTGAACACAACGCAAGCTCCAATACCTGAACGTTTGACACGCATAATGGTATATTTTTATATAATCGTTTCGATGACACATAAATTAAAACTTTCTTAGTCTGACCCGCATACAGAATTGAATAAGCATATTTACCACTAAGGTTCCTGCTGAACCGCTTCTCAGTGCTTCAGTGATGTCCGCACCGGCCGTACTCGCATGCTCTAAAGTGATGTTCCCAGATGTACACGATGGCAACGATAACGACATTGACATTGACGAGAAGAAAGAAACAAATAAGGAAAATGTGAATGAGAAAATACAGGAAAAGCCCAGCCTATTTGAAAAGTGCGTATTCTTTAGTCATTTTTTGGGAAACCAGTAATGATATGGATTAAAATATTCTCTATATAATTGCGTAATAGGTTCTTCTTTTGTGCAATTCGCATATTTCTGAGAAGGCAAAACTCTTTTGTCAACAATACATTTCTTCAGTTTGTAAATAATTGTCTAATTTATAAATAGCAAAAGTAATGAAGATACATTCGTAAAAACACCCCAACCAGCTAAACAAAGTTTTTGTTTATGTCAGTATTGAGAGCAATTTCCAAGAAAGACATCGTCATAGATAAAGAATATAAATATAGTTTAATTCCTTACAACTGTTTGCAAATCAACTTAAATTACATTTATAGACATAACGATAATATCGCATAACGAAAAAGTCTCTTATTTGCTCTTCATTTATATATAAGGAAACCGACAAATGTTACTGAAGCGTTGACATTTGGCATTCAACAAGGAATCTACCTGGTAACGCAGGTTATTGCGACCACGATCGTCTTCTTGGGCCTCTTGGAATTCTGCAACCAGACCATGATATGGTTTGGTGAACGTGTGGGAATACACAATCTGACTGTTGAGGTGATTACATCTGTCCTTTGAGCTCTCTGATTGTCTAACGTTTTCTTCTACCATTTTATTTTAAATTTGCTTCATATATAATTGAAACATGCAACAGAGCCGACACATTACAGTAAACACAGAGAAGATAACTGTCTCTATAACAGAGTGGACATGTAGACGTTTGCTTTTGTCACACCATGTTGGTCTGCCAGTTATAATACCGTAATAACTTGAAGAAAAAAACACACAAGGCGTTCGTTAATCCAGACATTTCGTACTGACTGCTAAGTCATATTGATCAAATAATAAGGTTTACATGAAGGTAAAAAGCTAATTAATAGATGACAAAATTGATAATTTATTATTTACTTTTCGTCCTGTTTATATTTAAATATTTTTTTTATAGCTTCCTGCTTCTTACGTGTTTTACCCTTTTGCGTATGTAATGGGTGTGCCTGCGAACGAATGCTTAAGAGCCGGTCAACTTTTTGGCGTACGTTTAATGGCCGGACCAGGAATAGCTTACATTTCTCTGGGGAAAATCATAAAGAACGGATTACAATTCCGAGAATATGTTTCTGACGTCAATAATACGTGGCACCGCTATGGGAATGACATTTTCCTGGATAAATGGAACATGACCTTAACAGACGGTGTTTTTTCAGTAAGTTACACTATACGATTAAAAAAAAATGACTTTGCGATCATTCAACCAATTTTAGTTTTCAGCGTGTTTAAAAAGTGGATTAGATAAATCTAATAAATTATTTTATAATGTACACCAAATTGAAATCTATCACATTTTTAAAAAGTCTACAATTGAAAAATGAAAACTGAAACTTGTTGAAAGAGCTATTTTACTCCTAGAACGATTAAACATTTAAATATTGTAAACATCCTAGCATACTTCTATTTTGGAAAGAGACTTATCAATTAACTCGACTACTAAAGCTATTAGATTAGGGTGCTTCGCCAAGGGCGCCGCTTGCTATGATTTGTTTACCAAGGGCTGAAACAGATATTTTGTGGAAACAAAGGGGATGTATCAATCAATAATGAGTTATAATTCTCTAAATAACGATGCAACATGATCACAATTAAATTCGTTCAAGAGTCCAATAATTTTAAGGTGCACATACAATTCTCAAGCTTACCGTGAATCTCGTTGAATGTAGACATCTGTAAATTAAAAATATTTTAGATTTCGTCAATGCAAAGAAGCAAATAACCAAAGTAATTGGGTGATCCACCGCAGCTCAGTTGGAAGAGCGTCGGACTGTTCGTGGGTTCGGTACTCGGGTTGGCTTGCACGGCGTGTCCTTGGAATAGACATTTAATTTCCGTTACCTCTGCATGACAGCCAATAATGTGTTAAAATTGTCGTCGAAACCATAAAACGCCCCCACCAAAAAAAAAAAATAGTTGAAATTAGATAAGATAGCTGTGGAAAGCAAATTTAGCTCCACAGGAAATCAGGGGTAATTAGTCTTGTAAATGACTGCATGAAAAGCCGGAAATAAAACCCTTTTAAGTTGGCAGCCGTATATAGCTGATCTCCAAATTTGGTTAAAATAGAACAATCCTGACTAAAGTATGCTGGGAAGCCAATGTTTGAAAAAACGTGCAATCATTGGCTATAACTACCGATAACTTGAAGAGCTTGAAATCTAAGCCCTTTAAGGTCTTGTGAACATCAGACTGCATGGTAAAATTGGTTCGAATCCAACCATTCGTTAGGCTTTGGAAACCAAAGTAGATTAGGAGGACAGGCGAACTCCTATAATGATGCCATGGAAAGCTGGAAAACGAACACTACTGAGGTCTAAGTAGAATAAACGATCATGTCAAATGTGATTGAAATCCAACAATCCTCGATTAAGTTATGTTGCGGACACTGTAGTTAGGTTGACTGGCCATCAGGGGATACAACGGCTGAAAAGAATGTTATGTAATACTTGAACTCAAATTCTTTCAGGTCTTATCAACCTAAATCTGCACAATACATTTTATTTAAATGCAACCATTCCCAGTAAAGCTATTAAACCTAAATTTCGCAGATGGGGATAATGTCGGACAATTCAGTTACTAAAGGAATCTGCCGACTTCGTCAAGCTGGGCCCTAATAAGTACAATATCATGTTACAAACATAATTAAAGAGTTAGCCTTTATGGATAGCATTTCAGACTTCTTTTATTTTCTATCTTCTTCTATGTTTTTATTATTTTAAGAAATACTGGGAGCACGATTCTTACTGCACCAGAGAGCTGATTTTCAAAGACCTCTCAAGAAGTTATTAAGATTTTCCAAAGGTTTTCAAGGAATACATTAATGTTATGGAAATTGAACTTTTGTCATCTGTAGCTTTGTTTTTCACTACATTGAAATATACAACAGCAGAAATTAAACATATAAATAAATAATTAGCACACCACTACAGGAAAAAGGCGATACCAGCAATTGCTCTTGCCGAATGCCATTTTTATCCTATTTTATTTATTTATTTATCATGCTTGGAGTATACTTTGATAAGAAAACTAATTTTAAGAGTGATAAAATCTTTTTCAAGTTTAACGTTTTTTTTTATATATTCGATCAGATAAATTCAAAACGTTTGGAGATATTCAAGGACTTTTCAGGGACAAAATCAACTTTTTGCAAATTCAAGGAGTTTGCAATGCAACATTCAGTTTCAACAACTTTTTATGGTTGTACGAAGTATGGGGAGCTTATCTGACGTTCTTCGGTGTAAATTGGTCACTGTAGCATAAACGTTTGAGTGGGACAACAGAGCACGATTTTAGGACCCAAAAGATACAAAAACAAAACGCCTTTTCCACGGATCTATCTCACACCCATACTACAAGTTTGGACCATTCTGGACAAAAACCGCAATTACTACCCTCCTCCTGATCAATACACTTTTCAGTTCACAAGGGAGAAAAGTTTGATTTTAAATTCCGTATTCTCAGACATTTTGTTATGTAGATCACCAAATGGATTCTTGTTAGTTCCTAGGAAAGTGTAGATGTTAGTATACCCAAGCATGGTTTTCCAAACTTATACCTATGAATATCCCACACAATTATGTTTTTCTTTTAAGCCTCGTTCCGAGTCAATAATTACATATGCACTGTGTGGCTTTTCCTCGTTCCCGACTCTTGGTGTCAGCTTGGCCGCCATGAATGTCTTTGTCCCAGACAGACTGAAAGAAGTGACTAAAATGATGTCAAGAGTACTTCTTGCAGGAACAGTTGCTAGCTATATGACAGCTTGCATTGCAGGCACGTATTGTTTCCTGTATTAATAATAATAATAATAACCCACCCGTCCTCCTCCCTGAAAGCCCTCATTACACCGGAATATTTTAAATGAGCGATGTCGCAGATTCATGATTGGATGTGCGTAAATTATTCAAGATTAACACGATACTGTCAGTTCATGTAAGGTAACAATTTCGTTTCTGCTTATCAAATAATAATTGTGCATATAAGATAAGCCATCATTCGGACAATTACACATATCTCGTTAATATTTGTATTTTATTATATAATGGATCATTTAATAACTGCTTATGGTTGTTGAAATAGAATACTGGTCGCATGAAAAACTATCCACCTACCTACCTAATGATCTATCTATCTATCTATCTGATTCATGAAATATTGTATTTTCTAATATTCTGTCTGTATCGTCCTTTGTAGGTCTTCTTTTCGAAAATACTGTTATCTGAAGCATGAAATTGAAACACGAGGCTTCTGAACCAATCAGAGGAGTGAAGTGAAACTTTATTCTTACGTTAAGTTTTCACTTAATTTAACTATGTTCAGACGAGATTTCCTATCACCGCTATAGAAACTCTGCTTCTGCATCGATATTTTCATTCCCGTCATACTTTATCGGCTGTTTATAGTTGCCAGAAACACTTGTACTATTTTTTTGTTGAGAAAACCATTTTTAAACTTAATTGAGTGTTGAAAGTAGAGTCAATTTATGAAACACCCGTTACAATCTAATAGAATGAGAACGTTCCATTGTCTGTTGTTGTTAACAAATCATAAACTGTTCAGACGAAGCCATTCGTGTCACTGTGCTTTCATGTTGCCTCGCATTAATTTGACTGAGCTGAGTACTTTATTAGGAAATAAATATATAGTAAAGTAGTATAGATACCTGCACTTTGGATTAATAAACCAATAACAGATTCTATTCTATTTTCTAAGAGTGAAAATAAATAATGGTTTGAAAATAATTAGTTGTTCAAGAAAGCTGAATAGAATATTGTAATGGTGATAACGATATATTTTTAGATCGGTCATGTTTAGATCAAAATATAATTTTCTTTTACATGATCTTACTAGATCAGACAGTTTGCTTATACCTTATCTAGGGGCCTACCATTTAGTTTTTGATGGAGTGGTGGGAGGGAGGGTCCTGGGATTGTTTTTTTAAAACCATAATATCTTTTTGACCTCAAGATATTTTTTCAACCGATATAATGGATATGTAATTAATTCTTATATTTTTACAAATCTGAGCATTAATATTAAATTTTAGTATAAAAATGGCGCAACTCGCTCCAACTATCACTCCATCCCAAAAAATAAAATGGTCAGTCTGTTACTTGTACATTTAATGAAATCGCATTTCAGCAAAGCGTCGAATGTTTCTCACTCCACCCATTTTTTATATCAATTAAATGTAGAATCATCTGGTAGATCCTAAATTTGTGTTCCATTTCACTGAAAGAGACGGACGAGTCTCGACCAAACATACGATATCCAGTACAATCAATGCTGTTTTCATTTCTGGTATGGCCTGTAGGAACAAAAGCTGCCAATGTCACATTTAATTTACGTTTATTGAAAGTTGTAGATCGTGGGTCTTTTCTTCGCTATCGGTCCAGTTTCACTGTTGATCAAAATAATCTATGTTCAACATTGTGTTTTGACTCATCAGCTTCAAAATGTAATATCCATTTCTTATTTAATGTGCGGCAACATAAATGCACTGTAATAAGATTTACCTTGTTGAAACAGTTCATGGGTTGCTGACAACAACAGCCAGTTCTCGCTTTTTGGAGGGTGGTT
Source organism: Sinohyriopsis cumingii (assembly GCA_028554795.2). Lineage (NCBI taxonomy): Eukaryota > Metazoa > Mollusca > Bivalvia > Unionida > Unionidae > Sinohyriopsis > Sinohyriopsis cumingii. The sequence continues at coordinate 107,669,043 of CM068840.1, read as the reverse complement.
GGAGATTTAATAACTCAAATTTCGTGACAAAACTCGATTACATCTGAATGTGAAAACTTTGTCAAAAATCGATACTTAATAGTCACTTGATGATATTAGACATTGTAATGTAAATATCAGCTGGATATTATCCCGAACGGGCAGACGAATCTACACGATAATTTGTAGCTGACATATACAGTACGTCGTTGAAAGCTAATCATGTAGCTGATATATAAGAAGGCTTCAAGGTTGTTCACTCGAGCATTTACAGTGCACTCCTACAGTTTGATAATCGTATGCATTTCTCGTTATATTAAGAATATATTAGGTTTTTCGAATCATAAAGCGTAATGTAGATGAAAATAGACTGTCTTCTTAGTGTAACTTCACTGAGTTGCCCCTTAGGTAAAATCGAACTTGATTGGAAGGATATATATCTGAAAGAAAACGGAATATATTTTTGTTACAGTTGTATTGGTAGTAGTGAGTAGGGGCACCCTAGCATCCAATGGAAATTAGCATTACAGAGACCCCTGGGCAAACCTAGCCTCAATGGAAATTTAACATGGGAAAAAATCGTGGGCAAACCTAGCCTCAAGGGGAATTTAACATGGGAAAAAATCGTGGGCAAACCTAGCCTCAAGGGGAATTTAACATGGGAAAAAATCGTGGGCAACTCTAGCCTCAAGGGGAATTGAACATGGGATTTTTTTTTTAAATTTAAAAAAGGGGGTAGGCAATTGAAAGTCATTCTCTTTTCGAGAAATATGGGTGGCCCTGAAAAGGGCCTTTGGTTTTTCTTCTTCTGCTTCTAATTTCTTCTTTTTCTCCACCAACTTCTTATTTTCTCTCCTACACTCTTTCTCTTCTTTTTTTCTCCTCCTCTTCTTTCTTCTTCTCTTCCTCCTCTTCTTTCTTCCTCTTCTCATTTTCTTCTTCTTTTTCAATTTTTTCATTCCATTTTCTTATCCTTATCCTTTCCTCTTCATCCTCCTTCTCCTCCTTTATCTTTTCATGACACCTCTTATTATGTCCTTTACTTTTCTTAAGTTATTAATCTCCATCTTTACACGATGGGGACTATAGGAATAATGGTCTTCATTGAGTCTCACTAACATCTGCTCCATTATTCCTAAATTGTCCAAAACGTCTTGTAATTTTTGCATTTTGTCCAGGTGGTTCGAAGCCATCTTCTTTGTAGAATGGTTTGAACGACGAATACTGTTGGTTCTTATACGAAAAGCGCGGACGTGAAGGAAAACATCCCCCTTAAAACATAAAATTAATCTTACCTAGATCATGACCCAACAACGCGCGAACGTGAAGGAAAACATCCCCACTTTTCTCATTTCATATAATAAAACCCAAACTATACTCTCCACATACGCTAAGAAACAATAAAGAAACCCATAATCTACTATTCACACAAACTTACGTGAGCAGTTACAAACACAAACACAAACACACAAACACATACACTCGCACTATAAAAAAAGAGTTAGTGTTTATATTCACACTACTCTACCTACACACATTGGCAAATCTATAGTTATTTCTTTTCTAGAGTATTGGGTAGCCCTGAAAAGGGCTGTTGGTTTTTTTTTGAACTCCAGATGCACCTATCTAATGATGGCACCTTCCTGGCCTGGCGCCACACACGCATCTTCTTCCCCAGTCTCCTTTCACCTTTCTTCTTGGTATCTTGTAAGTCATCCTTTCTCCTATTTTCTTTTCCTCCTCTTCCCTCTCTCTTCTCTCCTCCTCTTCCTTATTTATTCTTGCCTCTTCTACTATGGCTTCCGCGGATAGTTCATTTACTATGCGCCTGGCATATTCCAGGTGCATCTGGAGTTCTAGCAGTTTCACAATTCTGGTGTTCATTCTTCTGGTGGTGTTGATCAATCAACAAGGGTAGCTAGACTGCCGAGCGAGTTTCAATTTATACTGAAAGAGCGGACGTGATGGAAAACATCCCCCTAAAACATAAAATTGATCTTACCTAGATCATGACCAAAAAACAACGCGCGGACCTAAAAGAAACACTCACTCACTTTTTATGCTACCCATTACTATTCTAAAAATTTTTTGTTATTAACCACTTCAATAGACTATCCACATACGCAAAGCAATCCAATCTAACCCCAAATATACACCTCAAACACCAAAAAAAAGACATAATTTTAATCTACTATCCATACCAACGTACGTGAGCACTTACAAACACAAACACACAAACACATACCCTCACATTTTTTTAAAAAAGAGTTAGTGTTTATATTCACACTACTCTATCTATACACATTGGCAAATTGATGGTTATTTATTTTCTAGAGTATTGGGGTAGCCCTGAAAAGGGCTGTTTTTTTGTTTGCTATGGCAATCTTTTAGTTTCTAAGAATGCGATGTCCTCTGAGGATGGACTTTCTGGCGATAGGTCTGCTTCTTCGGAAAGAGAAGAAGAACTCTTTGGTGTCGATACGATAGTCGACAAAGCCTCTGTCAGGTTCAGGTTGTTGCTGCTGCTGCTGTTGTTGTTGTTGTTGTTGCTGCTGATGTTGCTGCTGTCTCTGAAGTCTGTACTTCTCTGTCCATTCTTCTTTCTCCCTGTTCACTTATTCTCTGAAGAGCTCTTCTATCAAGTCTTCAGTGACTTTTAACATTCTCACATTCTCTATTTCTTCTGGCTTCGGTATCAGACTGTGTCTGACCCTATGCAAATTCACGTAGGCTTCGTTGAGCTTAGCTAGTCTGGAGCACATCTTCGTAGGAGGATGAGTCGACAATGGATGGTTAGACTGGAAACAACCCCGGTTCTTAAAGTCAAAGCGCGGACGTGAAGGAAAACATCCTCCACACGGTTTTCGAGTCGCAACGTTCAATGAGTGTCATGAGAGGGATAGTAAGAAATTAAAGAGCATCAATCAAACATTCTTATAGCTAAACAAAAGACAAAGGCATTTTTTTTTTCAAAACACAACACTTTTTTATTCAAAAATCACTTAACACTAACCAACAACAACTCTAACATTTTTAACCATAATCCAACACTATAACATCAAACATTTTTTTTCAAATCACAAACATTTTTTTCTTCAATTCACACTCTACTTTAAACAGGGCTGACAACGTTGTGAATGAAATTGTGATTTCCACTCTTGGAAGTCATTAGGCCATTGATGGACACTACGTTTCCTAGCTTGAGACAAAAGATAAGCATAATGGTCGCAAAACCATCGATCTACTTTCACATCGTTTCTTGAAGAAGAACGAGGATCAAAATGAGTCACTAAATGTTCTAAGGAATAGCCCAGGCTGCGATGATGCAGAAAATACACACAGTACTGTCCACACACCAAGGAATCTGTGCCTTGTAATTTCACATTATTGAATCGGGTGGTATGAGCATTTCTTCTCATAAAGTCAATGATATCGTCTTCCAAAGGGGGCAATCCGTACGAATCGAAATATTCCACACATCCTTCTTGAGGAAAGTAAACGGCTACCCAGTGGATTCCTGGGAGATGACTGTCGTCCGTGTTGATCACATAAGCTAGATGGTCTTGAGGTTTGCGATGAGGGAGTTCATCTTTAGCACAGACGACAGGATTCCAAGAAGCCGTATACGAACTGTGGTTCAAAAGGTAATAAAGTTCCCAGGTATCCATTTGTGTGGTTCTTTTTCCTTCACAGGTAATAATAAGTCGTCAATTCGATCCTGACTTTTTGCTTGAAAATGTCTGACAAATAACAGTTTCTTCGTTTCGTCTCCTCACTCTGATTCAGGAGAGCTTCGATACGATGGATCTCTTGAGTGGTTAATGGTGGACAAGAATGTTCACGCAAGTCTTTATACCACTGGTACCACACGTCTTCGTCCGAGATGAGACTCCCAGCCTCGTCCAGATACTCGTCCAATTTTTCTTCTTGACTCAACATCAGGCATTTATCGTGTTGAATTTGACTGGGATAATCGTTTTGACATCCATAGCAATTTTTCTTGATCAATTCCGTCATTTTTTCGACGAAGTGTTTGGCAAAACAGGAGACTAAATGGGCTTCTTGTTCTGGCCATCTTGACTTCATCATGATATCTTCGTCTTTGTCTTGGGATTCTTCTTCCACAGTTTCCTCACATTTCATCTTCAAAGTTTCTCCACTAGGTAAAGAGGGATAACAGTCTTCCATGGTTTCTAGTAATCTAGGATGGCTTCTCTCAAACTGTTGATTTCTATCGTATTATCGAATTCTGCATACAGGATGACGTTCACTGTGTTCCCTGCATCCAGTGGACTCGCAAACTGAATTTCCACACGAATTTGGCCGGATTTTATAGGGTGGAAATGTCCCTAGTCGCTGCCTTGGTCTGGAGTGAAATCGAAAGCCCACAAAGCGTAGCCTCCTGCATAATCGTCGTACGTAATGCCGTGACTGGTGTTGGTTCCTAACTGTCCGGTAGATTCGTACAGGGACAAGTACGATCTCAAATAATTCTTCGCGGCACCAAAGTTAGGCTCAAAGGGTCGGGTACACAAGGTCTTGCCATCGCGACTGACTTCAATCTTGGACACATTGTAATGATTAAAGTAGAAAGGATTTTCATTGTAGGCTCTATTGAAAGCTGAATTCTTGACGATACCAACAATCAAACGTTTGGGTAACTGTCCTTGGAACAGATGATCTTCGATCATGGATCGCTGTCCAGAAGGAATGGTGAAGGTTTTTACTTCCACGCGACGTATCGGATACTTGGCGGTCGTTCTGCTCAACGTCTGACTGATGTCGTTACCTACTTTAGGCAACACTTCCACACGTCGCACGTAGAGTCTGGCTTCTTCGATTTTGGTTTTGTAAGTGGCATCAGCAGCAGCCATCAAATGGAAAGCAACACTGCTGCGATTCAGTCTCAGGCGGATATCCACCCCGTTCAGCAAATACTTTTCTTGTAACCACATGTCCAAATGCAAGCGATCCATCAGTTCTAAACTACGACTTCCAGCAATTTTCTTTTGTCGTTCTACAAATCCCGATAAATTTTGAGTATCCCCAGCAAGTGTAATGCCGATGAACCTAGTCGATTGGTCAGGTTTTCATACCACGCAAGCATCCAGATGAGTGTTCTTGGCTTCTTTTCCGTACGTCAAGAGATTTTCCAGGTAGGCTCGATAAGGGTAAGTATCCATGCTGCTGCTGACCAGTTTGTTATTCAAGTACAAGTCCACTTCGCTGAACAAGGAATGCATGAAATTATTGACGGGAGCTACTGCTTCATCAGCGTCTATGTTAGCGTTGGGTTCGATCACTTTCACTTTCAAGTATAGGTAACTGCCATTCAGATCGATGTAATCTTCGGGCTGTCCTTTGATTTCAAACTCGATGGGAGCGGAATCGGTCAATGAGGAGACGGGATGAAATTCCACCCACTGGGATTCTTGCATCGTCATCATGGTGGGGGGCATGGCAAACATATCCAGTTCCGACTTGGAACAAGCACATGACTCTCGGTGCATCATTTTTTTTTCTTCTGTGTTGCAATAATCGAAAACGTCTAAGTCTCGAACGGTTCTTCTTTTCTTGGCCTTTCTAGCTTGAAGTCTGGTGAAAGGGTGTTTTCTTCGTCGTCTCTTTCTGCCTTGTCCTTGCTGAATGCCTGATTCGGTAGCGTGCAGGGCATTTATAGGTGTGTCTCGGCGGCTCAAAAGGTCTTTACCCGTTTTCAGCAAGACATTTTTGCCTGCCCTCATGAAGGCTTCTTTAGGGTTTTGTTTGTCGATGATGACATTTTGGAGAAATTCTTTGCCTTGCGTCAGTGCCGCATCTTTCAAGGTGTGCAATCCGCGTGTCACCATCGGTTTCAACACCGGGGCCACCGAACGAAAGGCCGATTTTAACATATCTCCTAAACCGTGTCCTCGCTGTCGAGCAACCCCTCGGTACACTGGATACATTCTTTCCAGGTACGGACATCTGTCCAATGGGGATGTAAGTCACAAGCTACACACACATCGTCATACACGTCTTGGGTAGCGAAAAGTTGACGAATCTTTTTTTCCCGTAGAGGTCGAGAAGTATCCAGATGAAAACGCAAGGCTTTGAGCAAAAGGAGTTTTTCGTGACCATTTAAGGCCATGGGGATGTGGTAAGTACTGATCGTAAAGAGTCCACAAAGAATCGGCTGGTAAACGAAATCCCAGAAAACAAGTCACTAAGACACACACCACTTGTCGACCCAAATTGAATGGATACAGTTCTTGTAATAATCGATGGTAATGATCCACGGTTTGAATATGGTCATTGAGTTCCTTCCACGGAATCTGTTCAATAATATGTGACATAATCCGTGGCATGGCAACTTGATTTTATAGTGTCTTTGTTTCGGAAGCAATAAAGGTTATTTCTAACTAAACATGTTCGTTCTCCAGTAGGGAATTTAAATGTTACATACTGTAACTGAAACGTCAGAGTTTGTCTCGATCTTTCGTCTTTTTCTAAGCAGATTCCATGTAACAAATGTTGGTAATCCTTTAACTCGTCTTCCTCAATGCGTTGCAGTAAGTGAATCTCGAAGTAACCAAAATTACGAACGTCTAGTTCATCATCATTCACAAACTGAAAGTGTTCAACAAGGTCTGACCACTGAAAAAATTTCTGACGAATCAGTCCTCTTATACCATTCAGGTACCAGTGGTTAAAGATCTGGTGACGTAACGGATGCAATTGTTCTTTACGTTTCACTTGTATTTTGACCAATTCTTGGTAAATCCTTTCTCTCAACTCCTCAGGCAAGCCCAAAATGTTCTCTTGTAAAGTATCCATAAGTATATACACTGTTTTTGGAATCGTTGGGTGGTGGCCAATAGCCTCGTTTACCTTTGTGCCTAATGTAATATCCACTCATGATCAGTCTTCTTGTACTTTGGAACAGAGCATAATTTAAAAACGGTTGAATAACTTTGCGTTTGCGTTTCACTTGTATTTTGATCAGTTCTCGGTAAATGCGTTCTCTCAACTCCACAGGCAAAGCACGAATGTTCTCTAGCAAAGTATCCATGAATAGGTCATACTAAATCCTCTTTGGTCTGACACAAGAAATGTACTCTTTGCACAAACATGGTTTTACTTCAGTGTCGAATTTAAATCGTTTAGTCACTAATTTACACATTACAATTCATTCCGAAGTTTCCTCTTTCACTAAGTTGACGTTGTGTTCAAGATGTTGGTAATTCGTTAACTCTTCCTCTGGAATTCGATGCAGTAAGTTTACAATGATGTAGTAGATATAATCGTCCATAACAAACCAATCCTTTTTAAAACTAGGGGATCGTTGATCAATGTCTGTCCAATGGAACACTTTCAATTGAATCAGTCCTTGTATAGCCTTCAGGTACCAGTGGTTCAAACACCGGTGACGTAACGGATGCAATTGTTCTTTACGTTTCACTTGTATTTTGACCAGTTCTCGGTAAATGCGTTCTCTCAACTCCACAGGCAAAGCACGAATGTTCTCTTGTAAAGTATCCATGAACAGATTATGGTAAGTTACTTCAATGTCTCGGTCCCACTAAGGGTAAGTAATGACAATTCGGTGACCATCGAGCATGTTCTACGTAGGCCGAATCTTGCGGTTCCCAGTGGTGAAGTGACACACCGCAACTGAAGCACTTGACTTTATCTCCTTCGCCCAAGTAGAAAAATCCGGCTCTGGCTAATTCTTCGGGGGTCGGTCCTCCCAGATACTTAGGCCATTTTCCTTTGAACGATTGAAGGCGATTTTCAAAGTCGCAGTATTCCGACAAATGCACAGGGAACGAATATTCGTCTTTCACAGGTTCGTTTCGATGAGGGTTGAGTGACATGGGCAGGAGTTTGCTCAGGGCTTGATTACATCCGTAGGGGGGTAGACGTGAAGGTGAACATTCCCCTTTAAAACGAAACCCAGTAAAATGTCCAAGAGGACGAGCGGCATCACTTTCGCATCCCTCAGGTTTGACACGCACAGCATCACTTTCCATGATAGGGGTCGTGAGAACAAAGTTCCCATGATGCTTTACGGCATCGCTCAGGTCACAACGTACAGCATCGTACCCATCGCAAGGCTCACAATCGCGTTCCACTTCAGAAGCCTCACACTTGAATTGTGCCTTTCTAAACAACTTGTTTTGTGTTTCTCTGAAAGTATTCATCTTGTTCGCTCGGTCTTGGTAGTCACAATGAACTGTCGATCTTGACCATAGCCCCTTTTTATACTAGTCGCAATGCAGTCTCAAGCTTGTACATCGTTCCTTTTTTACGTTTTTTATGTCTTGTTTTGGAAGGTACCGTCTCTAAGGTACCGTCAACATTGTACCGTAGTGTGATGGGTGGAAAGGCCATAGAAAGGTAAGGGCAGTGCGGAGACCATCGAGTATGTTCCAGAATAGCTGAATCTTTATAGATATTTAGATCCATTCGTAACTTCAGTCCGCAAGCGAAACACTGTACCTCGTATCCTAATCCTGACTCAGGTCCGAAGTAGACAAATCCTGTTCTAGCTAAAACATGCGAAGAAGGTAATCCTTCCCTATCCGTAGGCCATTTCTGAAACGTGTCCAATCGACGGGCACAATCACAATAGTCAGGTAAGAAGACTGGAAAATGGTAGGGTTTGAACTTGGAGTTCTCATCGGGTTTCTCACTCGATTCTTGCTGTGGCGAAGTCATCCTTCTAGCGGGTGAGTATCCTCTTACAACCAATGTTTTATACCAACGTGTCCATACGGTAAGGTGAAATGATTGGGAAGTCGAACTCGCTTCTGGTACACGATTTGATAGACTTTTTCCAAGGGCCGACTGACGATGTGGTGAGTGGGTAAACGTACAATCTTGTTCGGTTGATAGGTGGTCACTTTAAAGTGTTCATCCTCTCCCGATTGCAAGGCTTCTTTCAATACCCCAAAGTTGACCACTCGACTGGTACGATAATTCAGAGTCAATCCTTTCACTTTGCACGTCGTGTGCACTTCTCCTTGTTTGTCCCGGTATTCGTAGTCGTAATTTTTGGGACCGCCACTGACGAAACTTAGAATCTTGTCGTCGGGATGCTCGTCTGTCCAGGCTCCTAAACGGTCTCCTTCGATGTTAGGGTGATGTTGACTCGGGTGATGGATGTAAATGCAACTGTCCGTGTCAAAGTACAGGACTCGTTCCCCTAACAGTTCTAAAGCTTCGTACAATTTTAAGCGAGCATGAGCTGTCACGTAAGCCGCAATGATGACATTTCCAAAAGGGTCGTCTTGTACAAAATCCAGATCTTCTTCGTAATTGACCAAGATCAAATCCTCTCGAACGACGTCCACGTGTTTCATGTATTTGGTTTTGTCGTGAATCATCTGGAAGTAGCGGGAAGGTTCTGTCAAATATTCCGTCTTGGGTAAACACGGTCGTTGTGCCATTTTACCCCACAAGCAATTTAACATCACGTTGGCAAACGACCGCCTGCCTTCGTTTTTCTCGATGTGGTCTAAAGTGATGCCTTCTTGTTCATAGTATTTCTCTTTGAATTGTATTTGGTCTTCGGGAGTGTGACACCAGGAAGGATAGCCGCTGGCTTCTTGTTTCAGTTTCAAAAAGGCATCCACGTAGTCGGCGAAAATGCCTTTCTGACTGGGATCACCCTTGTGGTATTGTTGTGTCTTGGGAAAGTGGCAAATTTCGTACACTTCTAACAGTTCGTATCCCATGTCCAGAGCTTTGAACAATTCTACGCTGACCCAGGTTTCCGTCAAGGCACGTTCTTCCTGGGTGTGCTGACAAGGTTGGTCTTGGTTGCACGTTTCGGCACAAGTACGGCACAAGGGAAACATCAGTTTGCCTCGACAATGGTGAGGTAAGACGGGATGGTATAGGTTCGTGGGAGGCAAAACTTTACACTTGATCAAGCCTTCGTATTGTCTAATGTTTTTCAGGTCGATGTGTTCCGTCAGCAATTGTGGGTGTCCTACAGGAAAGCGACAATATTTGCACACGTACAGGTTGCTTATTTCACCGGACATCCGTGAAATAAGCAACCGTTAAACTCGTACACGATCTTGGGGTTTTCTAAGTCCCAGCCATCGACCGAATACGTTCCGATGGTCTTTTCACCCCTTCCGTTACGGGCATGCTGCATCCACTTGTCTTCCTTGTCGCACAAGTAATGTAACCAACGTAGGGCTTTGACCGAGTATTGACGTTTGACAAAGTTGGTCGTTTGAGGGCTGATGACAGCCACGGTGTTTTCAGGCATGAATCTTTGTCGATACACTAAGGAACACGCTTTGGCAATGGTGCAAGCTTCTTTTAAAGGATCGACCCCTCCGTGTTCCATGAATAGTTCTCGAAATTTTCCACAGCAACGCCGTAAAATGTCCACGTCGGAACGACAATACTTTAGCATTTCTTCCTGAAAGTCGAAAGGGTCCGAGGCGTGAGCCTGGTACCAAGCGTAGAAAGCTTCTCGTTGTTCGGTACGCATGTTGTCGGGGTCGTAATAGTGAGCCTCAGGTAAATGGGGTAGAACGGCGTGTTGATTGGCTTCCGTATTGAAAAAGTGTGGAATGTACCCTTTAGCCATTTCTGTCATTCCAAACGTTTTAGGCATTCGGCTCAAAGGCATGGCCAAATAGCTCATCGAATCTTTAAACTGTACTTGTCCCACTTGCATGAAAATGATTTTGGCTCCGTTCAAAGTGACTTTAGGACGCTCGGTGCCTTGTTCCGTATAGTACCTCAAAAGAAACTGTCCATCGTATCCGGAGAAATTGTGAGCCATCACCGTGGCATGACGATGACATTGTCCGTAACGTTCGATGTCCTCTTGGCTCCACGTCTTGTCGATGGGGTCTAAGACCCATTGGGCAAAATCGGCTAACGTGTTTGGTCCCCGAAAGATTTTTTCACGCCCTCCAGGAATCTTGCTGCAGTGAGGGCAATGACTGAAGATAGGTTCTTGAATGCACTTCTCGCACGCTCGATCAGCCACGCAGAAATTAGGAATGTGAATGCCGGTCTCTTGCATGCATTCGAAATCGAAAAAGATGAAATTGCCTTTCTTCTTGTGACCGTCCTCTTTCTCTGGTGGGGGTTGGTATTTTTGCACGTAGCATTGGTGTTCCAAGTCCACGATGTGGTGACAAATGTGACATTTTTTCTTTCCTCGACATACGTGTGCCTTGGCAGTATTGGTACATATGCCTTGTCCACAGGTAGGGCACAATCTCAGCAGTTGACAAGCACATTTCTTCTGTGAACCTTGTGTCTTCACATGTTGTTGGTAACAGGTAGGGCTGACAAACGTGCGCAGACAAGTTGAACAAGGCACTGGTCCTTCACTCAGACAGGGTGGAGAGGCCAAACATCCTGAGCATTTCCATCCACAATGCTTGTGTTGCTCTCGATTATTATAACCATAGTCACATTTCTCACAGTAATAACTGTATCCCAGGAATGCAGTGATACTGGTAATGGTATCGAAATGGTCATCGTGATAATAAAGGTGAATGTATTTTCCGTCCTTAAAATCTTGGCCTCGAAACAACAGAGGTCCGCGCATTTCTTGAGGGTGCACTTTCAAGGTGTATCTTGGAGCTAGGGCATCTTGTAATTTTTGCATCTCAGGAATGCCACAGGGTGTGTCTTTGGACAGTCCGGCTTGTTGTAACAGGAGTTCTGCTTCGTTTCGTTGTTTGGCTCGGTCCGATTGTCGAATAGTTTTCCAGGCTCTTTTCCATTCTGCCGTGTCGTTCTTGTTGGCATAGGTTCGTCCCACCACGATGGCTCGGGCTAAACACATCTGGTCATGAGGGTTGTTAATTCGGACGAGACTTGTTTTGGTGTTGCGAAGGTCGTCCACCAATAAGATCTTTTTGCGTCCAGTCCCTTGAGGAGGAGAGACGTGGGTCATGTCCAGTGTGGCTTTACCATCGGTGATGTCAAACTGATCATTAGATTGTTGCACGTGTTGAATCTTGTCCATGACTTGGAAGCAGTCAATTCTGCAGGGGTGCTAAACTCAATCCAAACAGGGGATTTCAAACCGTCGTGTTGTATGGAAAGTCTCAAGCGATCGTCTTCTTTGGGTTGACATTGTCGCTTGAGTGCAGTGAGCAAAGAATCCCACACCCCAGTGATAAACACTTCTGCTTTCTCTAACAGCACTTCAGCCTTGAAATCTTTAAACTTCACTGTGTATTTGTAAGCCGTGGTTCTAAATTTTCTAGAGGAGCGCTTTTCCGTCTCTCGAATGGAATAGTATTTTTCAGGGTTGACTAAGGGTGGTGAACTTGGTTTAGAGGGTTCGGATTCTGGTTCACGCATGTCCTCTTCAAAATCACTGGCATGAATTTGTGCCAAGATTTCAGCCCTGGTACGAGGCGATAGATCACGTTTCTGCCTCTGACTTTCTTCTTCTTTCTTCTCGAATGAATAGGATCGTTTCATCTTGAGTGAAAAACGTCAAATGACTCAAGTTTAAACACCATGGACTAATTTATAGTCATGGCAAACCAGCGTATATAAAAGGGTGTGTGTCTTGTCCTTTCACTATTCATTTCACTCTCAAGCCGAGCACAACGATGGAATAGACTAGTCAAATCGAACGTTTCGTCAGAGCTTTGCGAGGGGTCATTAGAAAATTCTCTTCAGACCAGCCGACGGACTACTCTCCTTCCTTTCAAGATAAAAGTGAAGATACTTGCTATATCTGTCAGAAGAAAGGGCATTGGTCTTCAGAGTGTCCAGACCGTCAAAAAAAAAAAACAGGGGCTAAAAAAGACAAAAGTCAAGATAACTGTTATTATTGTCAAGAAAAAGGACATTGGTCTCCAGATTGCCCAAAAAAGAAACAAGAGGAGTCAGAAGAAAAGAGGGATTGTTCGGAAGAAGAGAGGGATTCTTCAGAGGAAGAAAGCAGACAGGTGAAGAAAAAGAAACAGGAGAAGAAAAGAAGAAGGGAAGAAAGTGAGGAGGAAGAAAAGGAAAAGCCTGTGACGGTGAAGAAATTCAAAAAACAGAGAGACTAAGCAAGGAGACAGAAGAAGTCAATGAACTTTTTTTCAAAGTGTTCTGTTGTGAATTGTGAATTGGATTGTAACAATGGATAAAAGAATAAATTAATTATATAAGGTAAGTGTCTTTGAGTTTTGATTTTAAGATAAGAACGTACACTCACGCACTCATATAAACGTACTATAGGGGTAAAATGTATTTTTTTTTTTTTGAGTTATTGGCAATTGAAATTGTATTTCTTTTCGAGAGACGTGGGTGGCCCTGAAAAGGGCCTTTTTGGTGTAGGGGTGAGTTTAAGCAATCAACTTTAACTGCCTTAAGCCTTTGCCACGGCCAAGGCCTTCTTCTGGACTGCGTACTGTTGATGATGATGATTGGGTTGAAATCACTAAGGGTGGTACGGTAGGCTTAGTCACAGGGTTAACGTGTTTAGCTCGGGAAGGTCGTATTCTCTTCGGTCGTAATAAAGAAGTCTGATACATTTGTTTCAGACTTCTTAACTCCGCTAAAATGTCCAACAGTACCGTGACCGTTTGATTTTCACCCTCTTGTTTCTTTGCCGCTACTTCTTCTTGTTGTTGTTTTTTTCTTACCTCTTCTTCTTGCTGCTGTTGCTGTAGGAGAAAAGCTTGTTCCGCTTCCTTTTGTCGTTGTATAAATTTCTCCAATTCTTCTTTCTGTCTCTGTCTAAAATTCTCCACTTGCGGTAATGAAGAAGGTAACGAAGGTTCCGGAACAAATTCTTGCGAGGTAAGAAAATCCACAAAATCCCAATTCACCTCTTCTGAAAGTAAGTCCGGGTTCCCTTGGGCAGTCTCCCCTGCTGGTGCACCCCAATGGATCGTTTTCTGAGTTTCCGTCATGTTGAATCACTGTCGCATAGATTGACTGCACACAAGCGCTAGCGAATCTATATAGACCACGTGACGTCACAGACTGCTCTCTTCGGATTGGATGCGGGCTGACTGAATTTTGTAACGCGTGTTGGGATTGGTGAATGAACTCAATCCGTTTCAATCCTTCCTCTACCTATAAATAAGCGCAGTTCACTGCATTGATTCACCTGTTCTCGTCGCTTCAAGATGTGGACCACAGTCGAATCATCCACCCTTGTGTCTTCCATGATGTTTAGGACGGACATGCTCATGTATGTCCGGTCCAAGTGGGCCGTTGTCGACAAGTCAGACACCAGTCTGTGGATACGAAGAGTGTATGTAGAAAGACAAGGTTGCCTCAAGAGGACACTGATTTATGGCCCTCGAGTAAGACGCAGCTTGAGGATAAGAAGATGCCGCAGATGCCCTTTATGTTAATGGATACATTAACATAAACCCAAAGGCCCTTTTCAGGGCCACCCATATTTCTCGAAAAGAGAATGACTTTCAATTGCCTACCCTCTTTTTTTAAATTTAAAAAAAAATCCCATGTTCAATTCCCCTTGATGCTAGAGTTGCCCACGATTTTTTCCCATGTTAAATTCCCCTTGAGGCTAGGTTTGCCCACGATTTTTTCCCATGTTAAATTCCCCTTGAGGCTAGGTTTGCCCACGATTTTTTCCCATGTTAAATTCCCCTTGAGGCTAGGTTTGCCCACGATTTTTTCCCATGTTAAATTTCCATTGAGGCTAGGTTTGCCCAGGGGTCTCTGTAATGCTAATTTCCATTGAGGTTAGGGTGCCCCTATTCACTACTATTGGTAATGTCGGCGAGGCCATACGTATCGCCGACCCTTGCCGTGTCTGCAACTTTAAATTTCAAGATAAGTTTTGGAATAAACAAGCTTAGAAAAATAATCAAGATATGTGCCAAGAAGCTTACATATTAATAAATTCAAAGATTGAATGTGCTGGTGTACCGATGGCCTTGAATATGTTGATTTGATAACAGTCTTAATCTGTCGCAATTATAAAATCCAAATTATCTCTAAATGAATTTGCATTAATTCCAAAATAGTGACTTAGGAAGAAAGTACTACACATCACTGTGTAATTACAGTGAATTATATAAATAAATAAATCCTCTTAAATATATACTAAATACAACTAAAAGTGATTTCTGTAAAGGCTTATGTTAAGATAGGAAAGAAAATTCTAAAGTAAACATCCATTATATAACAAAATAGTAAATGGGTTTGAAGCTTTTATTCAGTACTTTTTTCCTTTCTTTCATACTTATGGTTCATACATCTAAACTAAAGTAAGAATGTATCTTAAATATAAAAATCACAGCCGTCTTATCTACAAACAAGACAGGATTCAAGTGACAGCAATTTATTTCAAACGCTCCCACTCCTACAAATGGTGTGGTACCCTCCACCTGGATTGGAATTTGGAATAACGTCTGTATTTGTCCCTCCTTTGAACCTTCCTTGTTTACAAGTATAAAGACACATATACAACTACTGTTATTTTTAAGAACAAAGTCATGTAAGACATGCAAAGAAAAATTTGTTCCATCTCTCGTTATCCGGGAATTAAAACGAATGTCACAGTTCCAAGGAGAATTTGAAGTACAGTTTTTACTACTGGTTATTCTCGTCATCACTGGAAACACATACTTTCTCAATATTTCTTAAAACAGAATTTTTTATAATTTACGAATATGGTAGATGCACTGTACCATTCTGGAATACTCAATAGTAACAGAAGATTATTGTCTTATCAAGTAACTAATTTTCTTGTTATACATTTTGCTAAATTTGGTCCATAGAGATCCCAGTACAATGTGTAGCAATAACATATAAATAATCTAATTTTGCATTTCAGAGAACAGTTTTAAACTTTACACACAAGCATGTTTTTTGAGTACACAAATTTGGTAATCTCTCGTTAAATCTTCATCATTTGATATCTTTGTTTTTAAAATATGACCCAAATAATTATAACTGTTGACATATGCAAGAGCGTGGCTGTTAAGAAGTACAAAATGAAGGAATAGTAATTTGAAAAATGCCTACTGAAAAACCACGCCTACCGATTTGTCTGTAATGCTCACTTATCTTTAATAATTTATTTAAGCCTTCGATAGAAAGGCTTGTCAATTGACATATCATCTGGAAACTAAACCCGTTAAGAAATAAAGCATTTGGTTGCAAATATATCGTAAAATGACATTGACCCAGCTTACCATTTAAATCATCTATATCTATATAAATTAACTAAGGCGAAAGATCACCTCTCTGCTTCACACCAATGGTTAAATGAAATGTATAGGCTACTGCATTTCCACAATGCACATAAAACAATTATTTTTGTTTTCGGCATTTAACTAAAGTTTGCAATATATAGAAAAGTATTTGGTTGTTGAGTACATATGTAAAAAAGGGTCAAATGACTGACCCTATAAAATGCCTTACTAGTGTCTTATAAATATGCAAACACAGGGTCACCATGTTCTACACAATAGCTGACAATTTCTTTATGTCCTTTGAAGAATATATCTTGAAACCAAACTGATTGCCAGAAAGTTTGAGATCACATTGTCGTAATATAACACATTTTCGAAATAATTGTCGTTAAAGCTAAAGGTCTATTAATACTTTTGTCTGCCAGGTTATCTATTTTTCCTTTCCATAGACGGATAATTGTATTTTTATGGAATACTTTGCAACATAGTTATTTACAAAACATAGAAATAAATAAAATCATTAAATGACATGAAGCCTATTGTCTGAAAATTTGAATTGTCGTTTATATAAAACTCTGACCCTGGACATTGACTCCCCTTTTTGTTTTGCTATGGAAGGTGCAATGTCAGATAATGAAATCAGTTCAATACAACTAGAACTTGCATGCTGAAAGACCATAATCATTATTCAGATCGATTGAAACAGTATTGTGTAAGGATTCAAAATGATTTTTTTTCTCATGTTGAATATGTTATTTAGGCCATGGTTCCAGTCTATGCAAATTAGTTGCCTATTATAAGTATAAAAAAAATTGAGTAATTTGCCTCCAGAATTCACGTTCTTCAAAAGTTTAAAATTTATTTGTAAGCGTGTCTGTTCCTTGGTTTAATATTTCCTTCTTATATAATCTAAGGTCATACTTAAATTGAACTTAAGTTTGGCGCATTAGATCATTGCGATGCCCACGACGAGGTTTACCTTGGGACAAGGTTTACCGTATGACGAAGTTTACCGTGTGACGAGGTTTACCGTGGGACGAGATTTACCGTATGACGAGGTTTACTGTATGGCGAGGTTTACCGTGGGACGAGGTTTATCGTGAGACGACGTTTACCGTGTGACGAGGTTTACCGTGGGACGAGGTTTACCGTATGACGAGGTTTACCGTATGGCGAGGTTTACCGTGGGACGAGGTTTACCGTGGGACGAGGTTTACCGTATGACGAGGTTTACCGTGGGACGAAGTTTACCGTCATCATGTCACATAAAGTAAGCATTTTGTGCACATTCGTACAGTTCTTCGACACTGTCTTTCCCGCCAGTTAAAACTCTGCGACGAGATTTTGGATTTTTTTTCACTAAGTATTGATAAAGTTCTTACAATATCTGCGAAAAATCCATTAATCTATGAATGATAAATACAAACGTTTACTATACTCAGATTTGCAGAAACGCCCTGTTATGTTGTTGAAAAGAATTTGTGCAGCGTTGAAGGAAGTTAAAATATTAGACGCCTCTCCTTCCCTCCAAACTGATAAAGAATCAAACACACACACACACACACACACACATATATATATATATATATATATATATATATATATATATATATATATATATATATATATATATATATATATATATATATATATATATATATATATATATATATATATATATATATATATATATATATATATATATATATATATATATATATATATAATGATCGTAATTACATAGTTAACAGAAGAAGAATTCAGGGTCCTCTTGTTTAATTTCGTGTGTTTTCTTGGTTTAACGCCATTTCTCAGCGCAAGATAGGCTATGCATGGCGGCCAGTATAACTGGTGGACGAAGAACCCGGGAAAACCCCCGGTGACAACCACTGACGCATGGGAAACTACTGGCAAGCTTTCATTTGGTCGAACCCACGCTGACAGAGGTGAGATGGCATTGTTCTGTAAAGGCGCGCGCCTGTGACCACTTGGCCACCTTTGGCCTCCTCTCAGGGTCTTAAAACTCCCAATCAATTCATGACTGCTATCATATCTTTACACAGCCAGGACGATAGTATAAAGAATTATGTGTACACACTGACTGACTTTTGTAAATTAAATGTTATGTATATATCAAACAGTAAAGACAAATACATTAAAAAATTGTCTAGTACAAACACAAGTATTTTTGACTACGTGATCGCTTCTCCCGATTCGCACATTTAAACGTCAAATAGTCGTAGTTTAGATTTCTATCCTTTATTATAAAATGTTCATTCCTTTCTGATCTTTTGCGGAAACAACAGTTGGAGAATATGCAGACTCCAAATCCAAATTAAGAAGAAAAACAAGGAATCTTGAAAAGAAACACTTTTTTTCTATAAAATTTTGAAAATAATGATATTCAAGAAATTTGATACAGATCGAAAGCATTTCTGAAACTGCTCAGTTTGCTGAGAATTTGTGAAAAGTGTCCCAAAAGTAATAAAAATAGCCATCCTTGCCTTAAAACTGAATGTACTTCAGCCCGAAAGAAATACCATATATAAAAAATAATATTTTCTTTGAATGAAAAAACGGACAAGACTTGAAAGATATGACAAGAAAATATACAAGTTAAAAATTTACTCTTCAATATTACTGATGCCAGTTTAAAATGACCATGGAAGACAAAAGGTTTTTAGAACCTCATTAATTCTGTAGAGAAGGCTCATCATACCATACAAATTGATACAAATAATTGGGATGAGTATTTCGAAGGTCTAAATTCAGATGATGTAGACAAGACCGTATTACGGCTCTATTGTCTTAAACTAAGTATCAGAAAATTTTCAAAAAAAAAACAAGTTTTGTCAAATTCAAGAAAAAAATTATTTCTCTACGTGAAAAGTTAAACTTACAGTATTGTGAACTAAATCCTAAATAATTCTAAATGTAAAAAAAGTAACATCACACTGGCGTATCTAACATATAGCTAACCTAGTCCAAATGTATGAAATTCCAATTGAAGTCCAGTGGTATTCCAAATAAATTTCAATATTGAATGTTCTGACGTGCCTGTAGTCTCGAATGTGCAAATGGCCTGGAGTTTGGCGATGTGCTAACAGTCATTTGAAGTATCACAATAGTATAGTCCAAAATGTCATTGTCCGAATTCACTATATTTCCAAATTTATGTTTAGTCTAACACAATTATTGAGCTCTTTATAATTCCGATGAATAATAATTTGAATAAATAAATCCGCCCAAATAAAAATTTTAACAACTACTAATATTACTACTACTACTATTACTACTACTTTTACTACTACTACCACTATGACTACTACTACTCAACAATAAGACTGATTCTGCTTTAAGATGTAAAGGCATGTATGTGTAATGTTTCAAGTAAATAACATTTTTGTAAAAAGCTATGACACAATAATAGGGCCAGGATATAAATTAACCTCCTCTCTAAATCATTTAAAGGTGTGAACAAGATTAGGAAGTTCCAAGTGATAAATTGATGTCCAAGACTCAGATTCAAATAAACATGTTTATCTCCATTTATAATGATCTCAATAACTATTTTATAATCAAAGACAACAATTATGTTGTTTACAATAAAACGTCACAGGTAAGGTAGTCCATTAACTTGATTTTAGATAAAGGTCAATTACAAAATACAGATGTACATATATAATTATGGAGTAAAGCCAACAAACAATACAAATTAAATGTAAATTAGAACTGATGAACTTAATTTAGCCGAATCTATTCATATTCCGTCTTCTCTGGTTAATCCAATTTCTGAATATGAAATTCGGAAAGCACTGTCAAGTTTACAGAACAACAAAAGTCCAGGATTTTATAGAAATATATGTTTCAATTTAATAATGAACGCAAGAATAATTCCATAAACATGGTCTATCTGGGAAGTAAAACCAATATATAACTGGAGACCCTAAGCAGCCAAGTAATTATTGACCTATAATATTACTTAGCTGATTAATATCATATCAGACTGGATAAAGATGAGATTATTGAATCATTGATCATTATTTGGTAATATATAATCTCATGATTATGTTTGAAGTTGTCACAAATTCAAATTATATTGTCTATTTGTTTATTCTCAAAAAATGTTTCCCATTATATTGACAATATAATTATGGAAAAAGTTTTAAAAAGAGGCAGTTGAGGGAAATTATTTAATATTACATATAATATGTAAAAAGACACTAAATCAATTATAAATGTCAATGTTTCAAGTTAGTGCTTTCTTTCTCTCCATGGGATTAGTTCACCAGGTTGAAAATGTATCACCATTTGTAAGCTATCTATCTAAATGACCTTTAACAATATATTAAAACTGAAACATTTCACTTGATTCCAACTAAAAGTTTAGATGGTAAAATCAATCAATATTTAAAATTAGTTTTATTTTATGGAGGCGATGCAGTGCTTTTCGCAGAGAACCCTAAAAATCTCCAAACATTGACTAATAATTGTAGTAATTATTGCGATGACTGAAAATTAAAAGTAATTGCAAACAAATTAATTTTGGGTAAAGATCACAAGAAAGAATATGATTTTACATATAAAGATACGGAACTAGAAGATATTTACTTATACATTTATCTTGGGGTTGTTCTGAGTAAGACCGGGAGATTTGTCAAAGCTATAAAGCAAACAGTATCAAAATCTAATAAAGCATAGTTCTTGTTAAACAAAAAGTATATGGAATCTTGACCTAGCTATCGATTGGCAACTCAAGCTATTCGATAGTACCAATAGTAATATATGGGTCGGAAACTTGGGTTTGAAAATTGGGAAGTAATTGTCAAAATTCATACAGATTTTCTACGATAGGTTTTAAATGTACAACAACTGTCCCGTTATGCATTGTTTATTGAGTGCAAAGAGGAAGAAGTCTACAACACAATGAGTTAACAAGCTGAAGTGTTTTGCAAAACTTGTAGAAGGAAAAAACAACTTAAAGATTTTGTAGAAATTTACAACAAACAGGAATTAAAAACTGCAATGAATATAGAACTTATACAGAGGGACCTTCATATTAGGATTTATGAATTTTTCAGATAGAAACGGAAATTTGCTTCTTTCTATACAAGGATAACCTGGAAAAGAAATATGCTTTACCAATCGAACTGATAAAATAGATGGCATGCTATCAACTTCATTACCGAACTTTGACTTTGTTATTGGTTATTACAATATTTTATTGAAATGAAAGCATCCCATTTCACTTCAACATCAACAAGAATTAAACAAAAGTTATTTTAATTTCAAATGATTTATATATCCTTCAAACATATATAAACATAGTCAATGGAGTCATAACAGCAAGTAATGACAGTGAAGAAATAGTTTATATCAGGTGCTGGAAAAACAATTGAAACTTTCTGTTTAGCCCATTTAATAGTTACACCATGTACATAACCAAGCACAATTCTAAATTGCAGTTACGGATCGAAATGCTCTACATTTGTATCATCGCATCAAGACGAAACTACTCAAATTGTTATCACCCATGTTTGCAATAGTTTCTACCTGTTGAGAATGTTTTTCATACTGACTTTATTTCGTACGATGTTAATGGTCATTACAAGAAATTGCAAAGAGGTAGCATAAAGAAAAGTATATATTATGGAGAAGGAAATGTGATTGACTTTCATGCTATGTCTTTAACGTACTTTTAAACGAAGGAAATGTGATTGACTTTCATGCTATGTCTTTAACATACTTTTAAACGTTAAGTAAATGTGAGACACATTATTAATCTGCCCCTGCGACAGAAGTTTTAAATCAGTGGCTGAAAAAACTGATGAAACAGCAATTATCAAGGAAACAACAGAGAAAGATTTAAAAATAAATAACAGACATATTATTGGTTGAAGTGATCGAGAAAACTCAGTAACTTTAAACATTGCAAAATGTAAGAGAAAGAGCAGGTGAAATATAAAATATTCAGGATTATTTATAATCAACAAAACGATAAAATCAGAATTAGATGAATTACATTAGATTATGACATGGAATCGCAATTTCAGCAAATTTTTGAATAGTTGAATAGAATTTGCGGTTGTTAACACTGTTACATTGATACAGTTGTAAAGTAAGAATCATTTAGCCGATAAAACACAACCACAAGAGGACAACATATTTAAAGTGATTA
Source organism: Sinohyriopsis cumingii (assembly GCA_028554795.2). Taxonomy (NCBI): domain Eukaryota; kingdom Metazoa; phylum Mollusca; class Bivalvia; order Unionida; family Unionidae; genus Sinohyriopsis; species Sinohyriopsis cumingii. The sequence continues at coordinate 107,646,738 of CM068840.1, read as the reverse complement.
TGAAAATTGTCTGACGTGTGCCATGAAAACGATTTACTATTATCCATCACTGGTTTAAACGATTGCAAAATGTTAAATCTGACATTACCAACTTTAAGGGAGAAATTATATTTGGAAGATAATAATTGAAGACAGACATGAACGAAGATGCTGATGGAGAAATGATTAGAAATATCGGTGTGGTAAAAGCCAGTATTGACTAAAAAGACAAAAGGATGACGAATGTGGAAAGGTTTATTTGATATAGAAGAGTCTTTTATACAGATGCATTTAAGCTCAGTTAAATGAAAGGATTATTGCATTATGTAGCAGTGTTCGAACAGTTAACATCGAAATAAACAAAAATTAGAAATATTCAAATATGGAAGATATATTTGCGGAACACTTTGTTGTGTTCGTGTATCCACACACCATTCGCACTCGCTATTATCGGACGAAAATGCAGTATAATACAATAATTTGAATCCCAAGGACGAAGAATCAAACAATGAGGAGGAAGCCCTAGATAGTCAATCTGTAGACGTAATCATGAAGAAATAAAAACTGAAGATAAGTCAGTTTAAGGGCAGTGGGTGATTTTATCAGAAAGAATTGCGTTTGATGAAAAAATTGTATTTCCAGCCAGAACCAGAATCCCACATATAACGACTGTTAAACATGAGAGAAATGCTAAAGGATGAGAATGTAACAGTTCTTGTCTCATAGATGATTGAAATACTAAATGCCAATGGAGAGATTGGAAGGGATATATTGCCCAGTTCTTGAAGCCACTGCGAGCCATACGTTCTTGTGCTTATCGATTTGATGTAATCTTTTCTATATTAACACAATGTATCATAGTGCATTACATCCAATAGCCAGATATTATTCATAATGAAGGATCATAAAACTGTTTAATTATTCTCAGGCGAATGTTACTGGATAGAAAAAGTTTTAAATTATTTTTTCTCCACTTTCATGCAAAATTTTGTAAAGTTTATTGGTTTTATATTTCTCAACGCTTAGAAGAAAATAGGTACGTATGATAGGTGACATTACGTAGTCATTCGCTCTGTCTGTGTGTGTCTGCGTGCGTGTGTGTGTGTGTGTGTTTGTGTGTGTGTAGAGGACATCAGTGTATCCGAATAGTTGCTGACGCACAGTAGTGTTTGTGAAGAAAACTTCCGATTAGAAGGAACTCCCAATCAATGCAATGAAGATAATAGGAAAGGCGATCGAGATCGACAAGCGTCCAGACATGATGCAGAGTGCAGGACTAAGTAGATATCATCAAGGGTGACAGGTGAGGAGATTGTCAGGCCCTGCTATTAGGACATCGCATATGCAAGACTCAAACAGGAGTGAGGAGCTTCATGTCATTTTATGCTTTAATAATGCAATACAATTTTGGCATCATCTTATATTTTTTGTTTTTATTTAAGTTATGAATATCTATATTTTGTGTAACCTATGGTACATGACATTATGTATACTGTGTGTACGTTTTGCTCCTAACTGTAAATTGTACTGATCATTTATAAACAAGATAATATATAGCTAACTTTTTGTCCATTGGTATAAATTCTATTTGTGTTTACAAATTATATTCCAACTATTTATTGAACCTGCTGACAAGTTTAGAGAAATTTTCCACTTGATAAAAAGGTCTCATAGGCTTTTAGAAGAATTACGTTGTATCCCATTGGATTGATCAGTAAGTTAATCTTTTTTCGACATGGGGTATTGTGAAAATTTCACTTGGCGAGTAGAGAAAATTGTTTTATGGTTCTATGGGTGCATTTGGGTGGGGGGTAGAGCTGGACAATCATTCTTGCTCATGTTTTAACGTCTGTCTGCAGATGTGTACAATGTTCCATGACATCTTTTGATTATTGATAGTCGTGCTCGTTCATTCCTTCATCTGTAAGTCGTGAACGAATCTTTCAATTGACGTTTCTTCGAATCAATTAACGTTATCAGAATACTCCTATGGGTTGAACCAGTACTTGATAAATTGTGAATAAAAAGTGGTATTTGTTTTGGATCATTGTAATTTCTTGTAAATATTCATAAAAGTTTTTAATGCAATTTTTTTTGGTGTAAATTATGAAATCATGGTCTTTGTGTACTTCCTGAATATAGATGCAAAATGTGGAATACGTCATGATGTCTGTCTTTATTGTCCAGTTACTTGGTTCTGTAATACTTTTAACATCATAGAACTTAAAAAAGGAACCTTTAATTCATGAAGGCAGTTTATCAAACTCTTGCATGAAAATCATTATTATAATTATATCAAATGACGCGATTATACAACCTTTTATGTTCATTCATGCTTTTTACCTGTACCTTTTATTCTATAATAATAGTTTTAGTAGGTGATGCGTATGATCCTGATTCTGATGGTAATATTTATTTATGTTTCAAAGACAAATCTAACTTACTGTTTACAGAACCAAAACCTCTTATCGTTCTATTGATCATTGCTATAAATTGGTGTCATACTCCACTGAGAGTTAAAATAAATCTTTATAGTTTCCTCAATAAATATCTACTAATGTAATCACATTTTAAAGGAATCATGAAGTCTGGTCGCAATTATTCTTTATCTTCGTGTTGTTGAAAAATGTTTTTAAAAGTGTCTTTTCTATCTGATACACTTGTCCATGGTTGATCTCTTTTCTTCTTTAAATTTCCGGTATTGGTGCATAATGTAGTAATTGTTTTTACTTTTTATTATAATATATAAATATTTACAAAGTTATCTTTTCTGTAAGCATAAAATGAATCGTTTGTTATAATCTTTGCATACTGAGATCTGATTTTCATTTGATTCTTTCCTCTTGTAACACCACTGTTTCTAATATGATACCAGTTTTATTTCATGAGCTTTACGCACCATTTGCATCGTTGTTATTTTGTATTTCCTTTTTCTGTCTGCTCAACTGGTTTTTCTTTGTTACTCTTGCAGGCACTAATAATACTGCTTTCAGTTATCTTTATTTTGTAGATATCATTTTAACACTGGAATTAGCTACTAGAATTGTTGTAGAATAAAGACCATTTATTAAATATATTTTCTTAAATATTATTTGTTACTTTTTCCCACACGTATTATTGTCAGTTTACAAATGTCTTAAGAAGCAACATTTTCTCTATTAATTGTGATAGTTGAAATTTTAATGTTATTCATGACCTTGATTCAATATTAACAACAAAAGAAGATTAATTTTAAATAAATATATTAATTGTACACAATATCGAAATACTTATCTTGTACAATTCATTTATTCTGAGGAGCTTCGTAACAATATATTAGTACCAATTTACCTATAATAATACTTATTTTGCATAATTTACTCCAATTTATTCTGAGGAGCTTCGTTATAATTTAGTGGTACCAATTTATTTTATCTTCAATATTCAACCTTTATTATAAGGACACAAAGTTCACCTGGTTTCCAATTACAGCAAGAATCATCGCATTCTATCTGTTTCACCAAGACATATTTAGGCGTTCATGTTTTTAGCCCTTAAACTATTTTAAATCTTATACAAGTCGTATTCTGAGACATTGACAACTTCCTTCAATAGCATCTCCATTTCAATATTCCAATTTGCACATATTTGAGCCACCTAATATCACCCGTTTTACTTTAATAAAATGTCTCTTGTAAAATTCGATTGCCACTCCTCATTGAGATTTTTATTTTGAAATCCTTACCATTTAACCTTTTTTATATTTTGGTGCTCCAAAAGTATCAGTTCATCGATAACCAACAAAATTAACAGAGACTTTATCTCCCATTCTTTTTTCTTTGCTTCTTTGATCTGGGGTCGTGTCTTTGGATTCATAAAAGAGTTATTATTATTATTTTATATATATATATATATATATATATATATATATATATATATATATATATATATATATATATATATATATATATATATATATATATATATATATATATATATATATATATATATATATTTTATGGTATTATATGATACCAGTTTTATTTCATGAGCTTTATACACCATTTACATAGCTGTTATTTTGTATTCCTTTTTCTGTCGGCTCAACTGGTTTTTTTCCATTACACTTGCAGCCTATACTAAATACTACTTTATGTTACTTGTGTTTTATACACATTATGTTAACATTGGAATTGACTTCTATAATCATTATAGCATAATTATTCATTTGTTGAATATATTTTCTTAATATTTATTACTTTTGCCCCAAATCTATCATTGTCAGTTAACAAACGCCTTAAAAAGCAGCATTTTCTCATTAATTGTGATGATTGAAATTTGAATATTATTCATGATTTTGATTCAGTATTTACAACACCAAAAGATTAATTTTAAACAAAAAATGTAATCGTACAAAATATCTAAATACTTATTTTGCATAATTTACTCCAATTTATTTTGACGAGCTTCGTTACAATTTAGTGGTACCAATTTATTCTGAGGAGCTTCGTTAGAATTTAGTGGTACCAATTTATTCTGAGGAGCTTCGTTACAATTTAGTGGTACCAATTTATTTTGAGGAGCTTCGTTACAATTTAGTGGTACAAATTTATTTTGAGGAGCTTCGTTACAATTTAGTGGTACCAATTTATTTTGAGGAGCTTCGTTACAATTTAGTGGTACCAATTTATTTTGAGGAGCTTCGTTACAATTTAGTAGTACCAATTTATTTTGAGGAGCTTCGTTACAATTTAGTGGTACCAATTTATTCTGAGGAGCTTCGTTACAATTTAGAGGTACCAATTTATTTTATCTTCGATATTCAACCTTTATTATAATGACACAAAGTTCACCTGGTTTCCAATTATAGCAAAAATCATCGTGTTCTATCCATTGTACTAAGACATATTTTTGGCGTTCTTGTTTTTAGACCTTAAACTCTTTTAAATCTTATAGAAGTTATATTAGCAGACATTGACAACGTCCTTCAAGAGCATTTCCATTTCAATCTTCCAATTCGCACACATTCGTGTCACCTAATATCACCAGTTTTACTTGAACAAAAATGTCTCTTGTAAAATTCGATTGCCAAAACTAATTGAAATTATTATTTTGCAATCCTAACCATATAGCCTATTTTATGTTTGGTATCAGTTCACAGATAATCAACAAAATTAACAAAGATTTTAGTTCTCATTCCTTTTTATTTGCTTGGTTCAACTGGGATCATGTCTTTGGATCTAAAATATGAGTCATTATATTCATGACCCAGCTTAGGCAATATTTACCCATTGTTTAATCTCGCTTTGTGTAAAGTACATTTACATTCAAGTCTTTAATGTTCTATTAAACGTTTCAAGAACAGAGTTTTCGTGTCAGGGAAAGTAGACAATATTCAACGCTTTACTTGTTTCCACCGTCTCCAATTATTTTCTTACCAAAAACTATGGCTTTGTTGACTTTCGCTCTTTGAAGATACCTTTAAATGCCTGATACGTGACATTATATCTTGTACACACCGTTTTGTCAGAGGATGCGTATTTTGAGAAACTATCTATCACAGTCAAAATGTATAATTGTAAACGGACTGTATATGCCGTTGATAATCAGTCATTACATCAACCATTTATATGGAAATATTTTTAAAGACTGTTTGTGTAATAAGGATATAGATTACGTGTGAACCATTCCTTCAACTCCTTATGCTGGATTTTCTTCTTGTTTAATTTTTCCCCTCAATTGATTTGACTCTCTTTCTACTAAACAAACTTTCTCAAGAACTAATTACCTGTCCCATGAACGTGTGAAGATTGGATCATCTTCGTTGTCAATCGATCGATCGATTGATCGATAGAACACACCGAAAGGATTGGCAGCCAGTTTAACGGTTTAATTATACTTGTATATACTTGTGTCAGCAACTGGTCTTTCGGAATAATATTACAAATATCTATGATATATTAACTCTGTCATTTATTTTAATTTTTTAAATGAAATCAGTTGTAATAAAATCTAGACTCTGGATAAATGATAGAGTTATTTGTTATATTTAATAGAAACGCAACAATGTCTACATCTGAAAATAATGTTTGCCTACCAGCTTAACTTACATTGGATACAATTACGGTTTAGCAGGAAAAAAAATCGTGCGAGAGAAAAGGAACATTACCTTAAATACTGTAACAGATTGGGGGGGGGGTAGGTATGGGCTAACTTGTGTAAACGTAATAATAAATTTCAAGAATGCTCAAAGTAAGGACCTTTTTATTTTTGACTATGAAATTGTGGTAAGATACTTAATACAAGAAATATGACTAAAACATGAATGTATGTGTTTGATTACGTGTAACGTATGCAATACACAAATGTTATAATATGCTGGCCTTCATAACCTTAACGTAATCATTCAGCGAGAAATGGACGAGCCACGGAGTAAGTATTTTGAACGTTAACCCTAAATTTTTATTGTGGCGGGAGATAGCTGCTTATTTATGTGGCACAATATTACTTTTATATTAAGCTTGAATCAATAGCAGTGAATTGAATTTGTTTGAACTGAATTGATTCCTATTGTTGTACTATATATAATTCCAGTCTATTTTTGAGAATAAAGAAATTAAAATTTGTAGACTTGTCTTATTTTTATAAGTATGTATGAGCTTTATAATGCCATCCAATAAAGTTGTAATTAAAACTACCTCAATGTAGTGTTCTTTTATATTGTGGAGAGATGCTGATAAAAGCGCTAATGTTGACAGCTATCTGCCGAATTTCGAATTTCACTCCTATTTATACTCTTCGGAAAGTAGTCATGTGATGTAAACTTAACCAATCATTGTTTGTCCGGGACGCCGAACAGGTCTGGTGGTGCCGAACAGATACTCTACAACCAGCGACACAAACTGAGGGTTAATATACAATGTAACTATCATCACTTGTCCGTTCGCAATCTGTCATTAGCAAATATATAAACGTTACGTATCTTGTCGTGTCCGTCAAACGTCAACGTACTTGAAATCGTAACCAAGACAGTTAAGCTTGGGTGAAGAGTACACAACTACCGATGAACGCTGATAACATTGAAAATATATTGATCAGCATAGAAACGAAGAATACACCATTAAATATTCAAAACATACTTATTCAAGTATAAAAGAAGGCCAGCATTTACAATCAACAAGTGAAATTTAATAAAAAAATGTGAACTTGACAAATTTACCGTGTGGAACCGGTCATATGATCTAGTGTCGGCCATCTTGCCTGCAGACGTATTTTCGTGATGTCAGCTGTTGGAGTTATCGAGCTTAGCGCTATTTAAATGATGAGTTGACATGGGAATTTAAGAGTGATAAACATATTTCTTGGTGTGACAAATTCATATGAAATAAGATTCCAGAAAATTTTGTATTTAACGATGTGCGAGGTTGAATTTGATGACACATGTTACCACATGACCGGCAATCACACTTGACATAAACATGAACCGTTCAATACCGATATCAAAGTAAGTCGCGATCTATACACTTCTGATACATTACAATGTTTAAATTCATTCTTTCTGCAGTTTATATATTCATTGGCATGAACAACATGTTTAGGACATAGAAAAACCACCCTTCCCATCCATGATATTACAGCTTCAGAGCCCCAGGTCTATTACAATGCTACTTACATTAGAAGGGTATTCTTCATTGTGTTTTTAAAAGACATGAGATTTACATTCAGAGAGCATGATATCGAAATAAGTCGTTCTATTATTCTCCATAGTGGATAAATTAAAAGCATTAAAACTCTAGGGTTTGAAACGGCTAAAAATGTTACATTTGATACAAATTATTTTCTATGATAAATTTTAGAGCTGAATTTGCTGTAATGTTGTGAATCATGAATAAGTTATTGCTTTTTCGCAAAAATGGAATTTACAATCAGTAGGCTTTAAGACTAATCAGGTATATATATATATATATATATATATATATATATATATATATATATATATATATATATATATATATATATATATATATATATATGAGGTAGTTTCGAACAGATGGAATGGGCAAACTTCAAATTAAACTTTCAACCATTCATTACTCCTAACGTTTTCATTTTTACGACTTTATGGTCTTAAATCAATTAACAGTAAGATGCAAAACCAACAAGTTTACTACAGTTCAGAAAATAATTTATTTACCTAGAATGCAAAAAGAAAATTCAAAAGACACTAAAGAACTCACGGTACTAACACAGTCTCATAGTAAACCTATGCAAACAGCATGATATTAAACATTCAATAACTTAAAATTTCTGAGTCCTCATGACCAAACCTATATCTATCAGTACAGATGCATCCCGGATGACAGCTTCTGTGAGCGGCGGTTTCTGGAGTTACATGTGTTTGAAACATGTGCTTTCAATTACGCACCAAACAATCAGGTGCCAAGTCCAAAATTATAAAATATTTCGAATGAATTCCAATATTCTTGGATGTGTTGATTTACCAATAATCTTCAATGTGGTGATGAAAAATAGTCACGATGGATCACAATGATATAATACAGAATTCATATTAATCCCAAAGTAGTGTTTTAGTCCAAAAGGTCAATGAGCGCCTTGTAATTCCAATGAATAATTTAAATAAATGATTTCTTTCAAATCATATCTGAACAAAACTAAAACATATTATCATAGATTATTAAAGACTTATGAAACAGGAATGTATTACCGTTTTTGCAAAGCCTCTTGTTATAAAAACTGTTATCTGACCTTGGACGCAACAGAATGTTATGAAAACTGATCATTCGACTGGAAAGATTCACTAATTCGTTAACAAGGTCAGGCCTTCAACTTAAATTGTAGTAAACATCTTGTTTGCCACTTATAGTCGTGAACAAAAAATGAAATAGACATTACTGATAATAGTCAGGTAGGCAAAACCTCTACCCTCAAGATTTGACAAAGGTCAAGCACACACAGTAAATTAAATATGATTGTGAGAAAAAGAAAACAAAATAAAAGGCTTTAAGACATTAAATGCTAAAGATTAAGTTATAACAGACCATAGTGCTGTTCTGATGTTATCTCCTCGAGATGAGCTGCAAAATGTCGAATATTCAGATATGCTCTTATTCCGTTTAATTTAATACAATTTATTATTCACCGCTATTTATATGTTCTGCCACTAGGTTAGCTATATTTTAGATACGCCAGTGGGATGCTACTTTTTTTACATTATTTCTTTTTCCACATTTCCACAATCAGTTTATTAGCTCGTAAATCGGACGGAACTTTGGTTGTTGTTTTTTTTCTGGTATGCTTTTTTCTTTTGTTAGATACTTTTACTTAAGACTTCCTAGTTGGTGTATTATGTATAAATGGCTTTTAAACCGTCGAAAGTAAATAAACAACATACTGTTTATGCATGGTTTTCATTTTTATATTTTGTTTGTTGGAATGCTTTAAATTGTGTGCGCATTATTTAAATCCTAATAAGCCTATTATTATTTCGATCGCTGACCTGATAAACGAAATGCTATAGACAATTTAAAAAAAATGTGAAAGGAGCCCTGCATTGGAAGCTTTTAAATGAGTTGTTTCTTTAATTGTAATGTTATAAAAAGTCATAACATTATGACTACGCTATTAAAGCGTAGAAAATTGGTCAACTTAACAAAACTTCTAATTACTCTTCAGTCTGTATAATATACAAACAACTATAATTTTAAGTACTCTTATTTTTTATCACGTATACATACAAAACACATCCTACTTTAGCATGGTGAAATTCAAGAAATATTTTTCATCCCATAGCTGCGTAAGTATCTACTGTATCTCAGTGAAAAACACTAACAAAAAATATTTTAGTAAAATGTAAACATTTGCACAGGCCGATAGAGCATCCCCTTCATAGGATCCAGACACGAATATTACTACAAATGCGCTGTTCTTATTTTAGGCAGCAAAAGGGAACTTGCTTATTGGACTATCTGTCTCAAATTCATATAAGAAAGCAATCGGGAACCGCCTTGTTGGACCACCTGTCTCAACTTCATATAAAAAGCAAACGGTAGGTTCCTAATTTTGAACTACTTGTCTCAAATTCATACAAGAAAGAAAAAGGGAACCTTCTTATTGGACCACCTGTCTCAATTTCATACAAAAAAGGTTAACTTTAATAGGAGTATGATGTATCCATCACGCACAACATAATAGAACACTGTGACAACATTGGAATGCCTATGATCGTTAATTGAAGAGGATCACCGTCAATAATAAGAGAATGGTTTACCCAGCAAGCATAAATTAAAAGATGCAATTTACCCGACAACTACATATTCTTTTAAAATAAAAGAGAGCACGTCCTCTTGCGGCTTTCGCTGCATAAGTAGTTATGGGGATCGATCGAATCGTACAAAACTGCAGTTTGAAAACAAAATGCTTGATCTATAAAAGGAAAGAACAACAATCTGTTTCAAATAAATTATCTAATCTGTTCCTTGGCATTTTCAATCAAACAACGGTTTTATAGTGCACATTCATCGGACACTGCGAGGGTCCATTTTAATACAGTGAGGGTGGAAAGGATCCACTCAGTAAATGATTTGTGGAAATTTATGCATACAAAACAGTTTTAAAACATACTGTAGTAAGATATATCGAGCAATCATAATCACAGTGGCAAAGTTATGTCAGAAATTCATAGATGCGCAGATACATCGGAATGCATAGTATACAATCGCATGTGAGAAATTTCTAATGACGGTTGACCAATAGTATCGAGTTAAATTGTATGTTGGTGGGTACTAATAACCATCGGTAAAAGTATATCAAGGTGAGCACTGACTCTTTTGTATATTTGTAATCATATCTCTATCAAATATTATTTTATAATATAGCTTTGGGTTGATGACATTTATTTTTTAATTCTTTAATTATGTGGCTGGTCCGTTCTGTAGGAATAGGTACTTTCTCCATTCATAAATCAATGTCAAAATTGCCAGGTTAATGTCAACAACTAATTCGGTCAAGGTAGGCCACAACATAGTCGAAAAGAGGTCACGAAAAAATCACGTGACTGCTGGGGTATTTTGCAATAAAAAATGATTTTAACACCTGGAATTTTTTTTAGTTATTCAGATTTGTTTATTAGATGCGTATATAGATGTTATATAAAGGAATTAAATACAAGTTTCCTTCTTCAGTTATAGTTCAGTTTTGTAAGAGTTACGAGAGAATTAAGATTTATTTATACTGTGAATGTTGAAATTGCAGAGCTTACAACCTAAACAGACAGTACCTAACTGGATTATAGTGAAACATTCATGAACTTGGATATGTAACAGTTTCGTAGGAAAGCCATAAAACATTCAAGGATGTTTGCAATATTTTACTTTCATTGGATTTAAATGAAGTAAAATGTTTTGGGTATTAGAATAGTAATTCTATGTGGTGCTAGCACATAAGCATTTTAGAACGTTCATTCGGAATAACTTTGGATCGTTTCCGAATTGCTGTGAAATTAAAATATTATAGGAATTCGTACCATATTGTAAATAATTTTTTATTTTTTAACTTTGATTTTTCTATTTTAGGTAAATAAATGTATATTTTGGAAAATTTTATGCTTATTGGGTTTTACCTTTTTCTTGTTACATAGTTTAAGCCCCTAGAACGTAACAACATACTGTCATAATATTTGTTGTACGTATTCACATTTGAAATTACCACAGGCAAAAGTTTCTCTTTATAGATTTTAGCGGCATTTTTAACACAATATTGGTTTTATGATGCTGAGGAAATTCGAGGTAAGTGCCTTCTCAATGTCACACAGAGGCAACCGATCCGGATGGGTGTTGAACCAGGGACCGCTGGAATCACGAGTCAGACACTCTACCAAGTGAGCCAACGTGTTTTTATTTTCTTTGGCTGTATATTTAACAAAATTGATCTTTTTCAAAATTTAAATATATCATTGTGGCCTTAAAAGATATTAAGTTTTTGATCTAAGAAATTTAAATAAGAAAATGAATTCAAAGCGTTCAATACTCACCTAGCCATACTCATACAACGTACATACACATACAACGTACATACAACTTTTGTACGACTTCTTTTATTTACCTTAGCATTAAGCCAAGTTGCCCCGATGGGAACTGCAAAGTAACAACTGTTTCCATGTTTCTCGGACATTAGATAACATGCCCTTTTCTTAGTTGCCGCATCTGAAACAAATAGAAAATGTTAACGTCCTCTTATAATAATATTTTACAACAGTTGGAAAGTCTCAGATGGAAAATTTCAATAAATCTAACGTTCCTCTTCTTTTTCATTTTTCTCTGTATGTGCTGCTTTTGCTGTTGCTGCAAAGGAAGTGTTCATATCCAAAGTAGTCATACAAATTGAGCATTTGCTGAACAATGGCCTTTTAGAACATGCAAGAACTATAAACACCAACAACGTCAGATTACACTGTAAACTATTTCTGTTGACATTTACAGTCTCTTGAAATAGTAGTTTGAATATACTCAGAATCCAAGGTTACTTGTAGATGTAAAAAGAGTCTGGTCACATTTTGTACTTAAATATATTAGGTCTTATAAAGTTTCAAGTTTAAACTTATTGAAATAATGTGATTACAAACTGCAAAAGGCTAGTGTACTTTGTTTTGAGTGTTTGCTTTCTTTTTTCGTTGTTGTTATTTTGTCTAATATAAGGTTTATTTGTTTAGATGGTTGGTTGTTTGGTTGGTTGGTTGGTCTTGTTTGGTTTTATAAGTGAAGAAGAGGGGAAAAGAAATCACCACAATATTAACATTATGGTGATCATTTGCGAGAACGCTATAGACATCATTATTGCTCTTCGCCAAAATACAAGGTGTTGGGACATATGAGTTAAGACAATGTTAAACTTAACGACGTAATGCTCTTTGCTATATGCCTTCAGTCAGTTCACGCACATCGTCCTCTCCAGCACTTATGTCAACGATATCCTGTTTTCTTCTTTTAGTGCAGCTAACGTTCAAACAACGTCTGTCAGATTTCTCTATACAATTCGTAGTTAAGCATCGACCAAAGAATTATGTTCATGAAATAAAGCATGGAATTACTACTTGTACAACATTTAATTGACCTTGCCGATCTTGCTTCTTTTATTTACACATGTATGAAACAAACAGTTACCGACTCAGCTTTCGGTGTTGGTATGTGTTTTGTTTGTTCATATTCGTGTGTGTTTTTTTGTTCATATTCTCTTATTTGTTATTATATATTTATTTATTTTTACTCTGTTTTGTCGATCTCTTGAAGACATTACTTCATTTTAAATTATCCAAAACGTCTACCTGTCACATCTGCCAATTTGTCCCTATATCTGTCGATCAGTCTGTTGACCTTCGCTTTAGTCTTTTAGTTTGTCTTGGTTTATACTTTTATACATATATGTATACGAATGTACATGCGAATGACAGACCGAAGACAACAGCATTCAAACACAAATTGCCAGCGAATGAACAGACCTGTAAAGACAGCAAAATTCAATCCAAGTCATTTGTTACTTAGACGCGTGCTTTCTTCTCGGCTGTAAACAATTACGGATAGACATTAAGTGCGTCTGTAAAGACAATTCGGATGATGGCAAACAATCTGTAGCATGCAACCTGCCCTAGATCTTACTATGTACGCTCTTATACTAAACTAACGTTTAGATTTTCTCTGATTTTTCTATCATCCCTATAGCTTTTCCTGACAGTGACATGGTACAATCTTTTCCAAGATCACAAGGTTATTAACCTTACCCCTTAAGCCTATAACAATATCATCCCTTAAGTCTATAACAATATCATCCCTTAAGCCTATAACAACATCATCCCTTAAGCCTATAACAATATCATCCCTTAAGCCTATAACAATATCATCCCTTAAGCCTATAACAATATCATCCCTTAAGCCTATAACAATATCATCCCTAAAGAACACGCGCCAGCCAGCGTCTGTTCTTATCAGATCGTTTCTCTATTTTTACGGCGCCATTAGACGAACACACTGATCTAGTGTGATCTCTATCACTTAACAGGCTAGCTTTGGGAACTATTTACAAAGTCAGCAAATATCTTGCTACAGATCTGACATGGAACTGCTTTTAGTTGCGTTCACATAGACAGGTTCGGTATGTTTAGCGTGTGGGTCGTTTTTCGTCTTGTTTAGGAACATTTCTTTCAGGTCGAAAACAGAAGAATTGATGCGGTTCATAATGTCATACATCATTGTCATCTCCGTCCCGAGAACTTCAAAGTTCGCATTGACATATCTTTGGACGTTATTCGGTCGTTTGGTAAGATGAATGTAAGGATCATCTCATGGTGAAACGATCTCACAGGCAAGCATAACAGCGACGTAACAACGTGTTAGATGCCCCGTATTTGCTAACGACTTTGCTGGTATGGTATTTGCACACGCATTTTAAATTCCTCCTTAAAGTACACAAGTACTTGTCTGAAACTGTTATTGAGTGAAGACACATGTTGCTGTTGCTTGAAATAGAGAGAGAGATAACAAAATTACTGAAGAAAGAACAAATGGGATCCTGAAAAGAACAAAGGAATACTTCCGTTTGCATGATCTATCTGAGAAGTGCAACAAATATGGAAAATGGATCTAAATAATTTTAGACTTATAACATTACTTAGCTATTTACCTCAAACATCAACAGTAGATTAAATTATTATTAATCTGATGTATTGTTTTTGAATAAATGTCAGTCTGGATTAAGACCAGGTTATTGTGCTGAAGAGCATATCTTTGCAATACATAATCTCACAGACTATATTGTAAAGTGTGGAATTTTGAATAAGTATTGAACCTTAAAGTTGAATGCATTGAGCATTTAAATTTTATCACATTTAAGCCAGAAAAGTCTTTGTGAAGGGCCACTTTGACTTTTCTTCTCTCTTCTCCTGTCATTGTTAAACTTGAAAAGCCATCATCTACGACTCATTGAGATTTGACTGGGGCATCGCAACGATGTCCTGAGAAAGTAAACATTTGCGTTTCTAACCATAACCGCTTGATAGGAACCCATGTCAAATAGTCATTTTCAAGGGGAAGTTGATATGCAAAGTAGTTCAGAGATTCTAGACTGTCCAAAATCTGACGAAAGAAATGATTATCTTGGGAAAATGTAGGAATTGCTGCGTACGATTGGTCAGAGTAAATTAAGGCGTTCACTTTGGAAGTAATGTGAACTTAAAGGGACGACCTTGGTCTAAATTCTTAAGTCCGAAAATTCCTGAGAGAGGAGAAGTTTGGCCCAAGGAAGCCGCAAAAGAATAGTGCTTTCCTCGTTGAACAAGAAAAGGGGACCAGGTGGCTGTCTTTTTAGAAAAGACAGGGATTATTGCTAGGACGCCCACTTCCTGAAAGAGAACAACATTAAGGTACGCAATTTTAATTTTTTACGTGACTTTCTATATTTGATTGTTTATTTTTATGCAAATGTGCTTGATATGATTAGGATCCATGTTATGTATCGTTTATTCAATTTCATGGAAATCTATTGATGCTAGAGTTGTTATGAAAGTTACCTCTTTAATTTTACAGTTACTAGTTCATTGATAGAATTGACGGATTGCATGCGATCCAAATTTTCGTATGTGTAGGATTTCATAGGGTTATATGAACTAATTTCCTTAATCTGTTATGGTGATACTGATTATCGTGAGTTAACGATAATCGCATGTTTATATATGATTTTTTAATGTTTCAATAATCTTGTAGGTTAGGGATTGTTGTGAGCTAGAATTTTGTGAATTTTATGCAATATTAATCGAGCACGTGGTAGCGTAGGCAATGAGATACGGTATTGTTAGATACACCGCTCACGTGTTAATTTATGGTCTGTCTATGTGAAGCGAGAGTGATGATATATCGAATTAGGTCAGAATTTATGCAATGTTTGGATAGCTAGTTATGCTTCTGAGTAACGTAAGTGAGGGAATTTTATATACTTATAGAAAGTGATCTGTATAGAGATTAAGGGGTAATTTTTTCCTTTAAGGAACCAGCTTTCTGGGAGAGACGGGACAGTCCGAAGACGGAAGTCCGGAAGGAGATGACGTCTTCAGAATAAAAGACTAGGAAGTCCAGAAAAAGATGAAGCGTTCAGAATAAAAGACTAGAGAGAATAGGAAGACGTGTGATACACGGGTCAAGAGAGGAAGGTGATGCAATCAGTCGTGGACAATGCGCTGTTTTCACCAGTCGTTATTATGATGAAATAAATCCAAATTAGACACTGCTATTAAATTCTGTTGACATAATTTAGGTTGAATTGGAGTTGCCGTTATTAATTGTTATTGGTTAAATTTTGTTATTTTTCTTATCTAAGGGGGTTCGTATTGCTCAGTTTTCTGTTGCTGTTCTATCTATCCACTCACACCGGGCCATAAAATCAAGGAAAGTCATCTCTTAGATAGCAGCGGGGGGGGGGGGGGGGGGGGGGGGCGAATCCGACATTTTGTCCAATCGTTATTTTGCTTAATTAATATTTCTGCACTCAGCGGATCCGGTGTAGTCAGCGCCTGGTAAAAAAAAAAACGACGACGGTCCATCCTACACGACGGTGACGTCATCTGGTTTAATACACTTTTCTGCGCGCCGATCCCAGCGTCGTCAGCGTCCGGTAAACACAGCGACGACCGCGTCGATGTCATTTCCCCCCCTGCTGCTAAGTAGTTATTTACAATGATCTTACAAACAGAGTGATTACTAACTCCTCCTCTTGTAGATCAATTAGGTTATTTGACTGATCGGTAAGTCTAAAATTAATTCTCGTTAAAAACCGATTATGGCATCGCATATAGACCGGATTAATCGGGCTCTCAACGATTAAGAATCCGGGAGGGGCTGTTGGTGAAAATGAATAAAGGATATACCCCTGTTGAGCTTGATTTGATTGCTTGGTATCTACCTGGTAACTCCCTTCGATAACATCACACACTAGATTGATTGCTATCACCGATGCGATATTTACGTTATATGGAGCAATATGCCTACCACCATCTCCGTTATCGTGTCTGAGGATAATTGAATGACCGAGAAAATCATTAAGAGACTTTCTTAGTTCTGGCGCGTTGTATCCTGGAAACTTGAAATCGGGTAAATCGGCTTCTGTGATATTATACTCGGTTAGGAATTTTTGTTTATTACCATCGCTGTTATCGGATATCATTTTAACTAATCGTTCATTGATATATTCCATGTCTGATATAAGTTGATTTAACACCTCAACGTGTTTTCGTGCTTTTGTTTTCCGTAGTTGTTCTAGTTGCAATTGGTAATTACGATTAATCTCGATTAAAAAAACTATCGATATCATTTAAAATAACTGTTAATATGACGATCGATTCAGGGGTTTTGTCATACTGAAAATACCATTGCATGGTATTCCTGTCTTGAAATATAAACCAACTGGGTAATAACGTGTTTTTCATAATAGACAATTTATCTTGATAACTGGGATTAATTTCATGATACGATTGTACATTTGTGTGCAAGTCCGCGGAGATTTCATTAGGTGGATTCTCAGGCCAACCTAGTATGGTTCTTATTGAACTGTTATAAATATCAACCATATACCCCGGTGTGCTTATTTCAATCGTCGACGATAACGTCGGTTCATGAACCGTAAGAGCGATTTTTGATTCTTTTCCTGTGATCGATTTTATCCTGCGTTGAAATTCTTTATTGATTTGTTCTACTTGGTATGACCCAGTTGGTATTGTAACCTCATTCCAGTCTGGGGTCCCATCGGGTTTATTTGTCCATGCAAAAACCAGCGAGTTATTAGGTTGTTGTCCGTTAAATGCTTCCGCTCGGATATTAGGCCAACTGTGATATATTCGCAATTTTGCCAGCGCTATTTCCTTCACTGGAATCGGAGAAGGGAAGTTTACACTGAATTCTGGCTTCGTTGATGTTATCGATATCATACTTGTTTGTACCGGAGTGGTGTTCTCCGCGATCCGTTGAAGTAATTGCAACCCTTCGGGGTTCAGCGACATTATTATTATTCGTCGTTTCTATTGTTTAATTTCAACACCGAATATTAACAACCTGCTTGTTTTCAGGAGAGTGTTTTAAGCCCATTGAAGTGGTTTCAGGAGAGTGTTTTAAGCCCATTGAAGTGGTTTCAGCGACGTGGTTTCCAGCTTCCAGTTGAAAATCCTCGATTTTTGACATCGCGGAGTCATGCAACTGGACCATCGTGGAGAATTCAGCATCGGATATAAACGAATTATCTATCGCCAACGAGATCAACCCGGATAATTTCGAGTACGCGTCGGATACTATTTGATGTTTTACTGTATACTCGTTGAGTTTTTTCTGAGAACACGAAGATATCTTTCTAGTGATTGCGTTGGCGACTCCATCAATTGTTGAGATAGCGATTGGAACAGCGATCGGGGCCATCATGGTCACCGTGGATAAAATAACACCGGTACCGGCTACTATACCTGACACCGAGTACACGACCGCGTCGATGGTGGTTATTTTTCGACGGTATTTTTTTATTTTTACACGGTATTGTTCGGAAAGCGTTTTCAAATTCGCAGAGAATTCTTTTACGGTATTGAATCGATATTGATGTGACGTCGGTGATACCTCTGATTCAATTACCTTGGTGGTCATTTTTATTTTAAAAGAGCTAGTGTTTTTAATTACTTAGATCCGTTACAAATTCCACATACCATGTAATGTTTGCCTCGGTTAAATGTCTATCGGCGGCATAAATTGTAAACTGTTCAGTTGCGTCCTTGTCTATAATTGTTGATATTGTATTGTTAAACCCGGATGAACTCGACGATAATATATTAAAATGCATCATTGAAACCAGTGTCAATCGATAAATACCCTTAACAGTTGCGGTGATTTTTACTGTATTCTGTGTAGGAGTCCAAGCGAATGATCCATGCCGAATCGTGTATACTGTGTTGATGGTGTTTTCATGAGGGATTTTTATTTTTGTCACCTCCGGTAGTCTGTCTTTAATCGCTGTAACATCAGTTTTGATTGTTCCTATTTCCTGTGTATGCGCGTCTATACTCCTTTTGTTCGCTGTAATATTAACGCTGAATGCTTTTATGAGCACTTCATGCGCGTTTACAGCAAATTTGTTCTCTTTAACATCATCTTTGATTGTTTCTATTTCCTGTGTATGCGTTTCTATACCCCCTTTGTTCGCTTCAATATCAGTTTTGATTGTTTCTATTATCCGTTTATGCGCGTCTACATTATTTATGTTCGTTGCAACATTAAAGCTGATTTTTTCTATTATCAGTTTATGCGCGTCTACATTATTTATGATCGTTGCAACATCAGTTTTGATTGTTTCTATTTCCTGTCCATACGCAGTGATATCATTTATAGTTATTGTAATTTCATCCGGTCTGGTATTTTTTTTACCAAAGAATTTATCAATGGTGTTATCAGCCCTGTTAAAATTTTTTCGCAACGTGTAAAATTGGCCCGACAGCGTTGTAAACTCCGAAATAGTACTTTTTATCCCCACAAGATTCGGTTCGGTTACCGTCGGGGTTCCAAAAAAACTAGCAGTAGTGAGTTGTATATCGGTGACAGACTTTTGTATCCCCTCGAACTGATTTGCTTGCGCGTCAAATTTATCATACAAATTTTTTAACGCCAAGTGTACTTATTTTTCCATTTATCGTCAAGATGGATTCACCTGATTTAAGTCGTCAGTCATCGGTATACAACGCGATAGTGTTCTCGGCGGCATCACGCTGTCGTATTAAAACGTCATTCAGCGACACATTACTGGATTTCAGTTTACCCTGGCGGTCTTGAAATACAACTATTTCGCCCGGGTCAACACTGGTTAAATTTAACGTATCAGCGATTTCATCCTCAATTAGTTTTTTTATGTCATCGGTGGCGAGCGTTTCCGTGGGTTTTTTCAGCGCCGAAACCGGTCGTCCCCAGATATCAATCATTATTATTGTAAAAAAACAGTGTTTTTAATTAACCCGCCGGGCCTCTACGACCCCACTAGTGTATTCGTTTACAACCACATGAGGTGGTTTCCGCGATGATGAAATCGCCGCGAGTACGTTCAATACCTCACGGCCGCATATCGGTGGGTCACTTAATTGTTGTGTTGGCAGCGTGGAATAAAAAACCGGGGCTGAACACGCCCGGATATACCGCATGAACTCGTTTGGCGGGGCTAACCCGTATGAATCAAAATAGACGATCGCACGCGGATCAATTGCGTATGCAACCCAATGAGTCCCCGCTCCGGAGGATTTATCGAGGTTAATTATACCGGTTTCGATATTCCTTGGTTTTGTTGGTAATTGATCCCTCATAAAAACACCTCTGAAGTTTTTTTATCGCTAACGCGTTTGCGGCATCTATTAAATCAAAATTAGACATAGGAGTTAATAAACGGTTCCCGGTAATCTTAGACCCTTCCCCGAGTACCATGAATACGGGGTTCCCGGTAGTCTTAGACCCTTTCCGGCTACGGGTCGTTTTTTTTTATAGCCTTTCCCGGTTGACTTCTTCAATGCCATTCCTGCCGCGGTACCAACGGCTCCTAACGCCGCCGCCTTCGCCACTGCTGGGGCCGCCGCGGCAATCAACGCTGGAATCGCAGCTAACAACGGAAATATCCCACCGGTCTTTTCCATGTTTTTAATCGCTGCGGCCGAAAAATCTATTTGAACACCCTTTTTATTCTTCATCGCATCATTGAAATGTTTTATTTGACGCGCCGTCAACGATATCTTATGATTACCACCTGCCATCTGTGACGGCTTTAACGTTATTGTGGTTCCACATTGTTTAGCCGACTTTGATCGTAATTTCTTGACTTGACCATCGGTCAACTCTACATCGACAACATTATACGACATTTTTATTGTAAACGCGTTTATGTTTTCAATTACATGTTTTCCACTGGTGCATCAACGATTTTCATTCGTCCACCAACACCTTCCAACAGCATTGATTTATCGCTGAGAATGACAGCAACCGCTCTATAATCGACAATAACGCCGCGAGTTACATTAGCTCGGAAGTGTATATCAACGACGGATTGTCTTGTTAAATCAAGATGTTCCAGCGAAAAGTAATAAATCGGATATAGTTCTTTGAAATCATGTTGTGATATTTGCAAACCAGTGTCGACGTTTTGATCACGACTCATATACGACAGCAACCGATGGTACACGCGTGCAATATGGTTTTGACCGTAATTAAGTTGTATATCCTCAGATGGTTCCTGCTGTCCGTTTATTCTCAGCGAGACGTCAGTAACGCCTAATCGATCAAATATCATATGGCTGGATAGTTGATTATCAACTCTCGTCATATCCTGCAACGCAACAAATATATGACGCGGAGCCGAAATGCCTTGTTGTGATGCCAGGTTCCATGTGAATATACCATTGATATTTGATTGCTTTGTCGTGGTTTTAAACCACTTCCCGCTATTATGTTTGCGATGTCATCTTGATTATTGTTTACCAACGACGCTAGTTTTTCTTCCACGGCGTTATTTATTACTTTACTGACATTTGCAGGCATCACTGTCGTTGATGGCATCACCGGTGGTTTCTGTTTTCTTTTTCTCACCAACGACATTAGTTTGTCCTTTGCTGCAGAAAACGCCCTTCCGGCGACATCTCCAATAGCACTAATACCCTTATCACGAATAACATCAATAGCCTTCATTCCTAATTGTTTGGCTAACGGCGCCACTTTTGGAGCCATTCTTGTAAATAACCCCGCAATGGTGCTACCGAGACCGTCTCCGTACCACGCGCGGTATACGGGCAATCGTGAGTTTACCACGTAGACGCTGACTGGTTTATCATGGTTGTAGTGTATAATCATCTTTATTATAAAAAACACCAGTGTTTTCCAATTAGTGATTGATCACCCCCCCCCCACCACCGAATCATAAATTTTGTCAAAAACATCGATTTTCTCTAAATGATTTCCTGGGGTTTTCATCGGCGGTAAAAATCCACGGTTTTTGTCAATTTTTGTCAATTTTTGTCGTTTTTTGTCGATTTTTTGTCGTTTTTGGTTGTTTTTTGCCGGTTTTTGGTAAAAAACATCGATTTTCTCTAAATGATTTCCTGGGGTTTTCACCCGTAAAAACCGACAAAAAAACGACCAAAAACGACCAAAAACCGACCAAAAACGACCAAAAACCGACCAAAAACGACAAAAAAACGACCAAAAACGACAAAAAACCAACCAAAACGACAATTTTATAATTTTATAATTTTTTTAATCATCCACTAACTCGTCTATGAGCGTTCGATATACATTAATGTCCATGATACCACCGGCAAATAACCGCCTGCAAATATCAGCGGCCTCATTGATTATTTCCGGAGAGTTATTTCCGGCTCGTTTTCCTCCGATTAGTATTTCTAGCCGTGATATATCACTGAGAACATTACCAGGACAAGTAACGTCTTTACCAACAGAGTATCCTTTTCCGTGTTTTGGTCTTTCACTTTTTACTTTATTGTGGAATATTATGTAATTATTATCACGCGGTAATAATACATTTTTATGTTTATTTGCCAAATACACTATTCTTGTCCAATCCTTTAACGACTTTATATTTTTCTCGTAGCCGCTATTGATATGCTCATCTCGTGAATTCTTATCAAAATTTACGGCAGTAAAATCAATCAATTCTTCATCGCTGAAGGCTCTGATTTGATCTATTGTGCTCTTTTTAAGAACATTACGGGGTATATTCCCCTCTTTCCGTATTTCTTCCGGTATTTCTTCCGGTATTTCCTCCGGTATTTCTTCTTCTGGTTCTCTTGCGGTGGCGCATAGTTCTTCCTCGTCGGCCATTGTAACATAAGGTTCTTGTGGGTCCGTTATAGCGAGTGGTGGCGGCCTCCGTGTTGTAGCAACCACTATTTTCGCAGGGAGTGTTTCCAGAGACTTTTTTGTTTGCTCGGTCTGAGCCGCTATCTTTTCAAGCGCATCGAGAACGGGTACAGTTGCCGCCGTAACATCTTTGGTCGCTTTAGTTACCCGAGCAAAGAGCTGTTCGCTTCCAACAGCAAAATCAGTTTGTAGTTGTTGCCGCGTTTGAAGTTGTTTTCGGACCCTGTCTCGTAACGGTATGAACTTTTTAAGCGCTACTAGCCGCTCTCTGGCTAGCCGAGTAGTAAGTGATTCGCCTACCATTATTGCAATTGCTCCGTAGTTTCTAATTTCCCGCCGAGTGTGGCGGGGGGATATATCCCAGGGGCTCCAGGGAGTTTTCGTCTATAATCCTTCTAATGTTTTTAATTTTATTAGAGATTTCTCGACGTCGTTCAAAAGCCTGTCCGAGTTTTTTTCGTACTGTCTCAACGGCAGTAAATAGTCCAATAAATGCATTTACGTCATTGCCATACAGGTTTTCATTGATCGTATATTGTAATCGCTTTATAAAAGAATACTCGCGTGGCAAGGTATATCGACCTTTCTTTGATTGCTCATTAATAATTTCATAATCGGACAATATTTTTTGGTTATCAAGCTTATCAGATAATTCAATTCCTTGATTTTTTAATTTTAAAATCTCGGTTAATATATTATTGATGTCTTCGATATTCATATTCTTATAAAACATCTTATTTCTAATATCAAAAAAAAAAATTATTTTACAAAATGAACCCCGCGTATCAATCCCGAGGTGTGTTAACATTCGATGAAACATAAAACAGAATATTACAGTTGTTTGTAAAGACAATTTATTCCATCAGTTTTCTTCCGGAAGAAACAATTTATTAATTGTAATAGACTGTAGCGTTCACACTGTCGGTAACTTTGTCACTCGGTGATATACCATCACGAGTTATTCCCCTTTGATGTTACATATGAAAATCGAATTCTGCGCCCGGTCTTTTTTGAGATCGCTGAATTTTGTATTCCTTCTGCAACAAATTGTACCGCGGGCACACAAATATCAAAATATCTACTGGCTTCATTCATCGACTGAAAAGTTTTTTCTTCGTGCGTTATTGTATCAAATGACTTTACTGGTTTTGCTTTTTTTGAGTATTTACCGGTTCCGCCTTTTTTGGTATTCTGACTTTGCGAGATAGCTTGCAAGTTTATAAGAGAATTATCAGTCTTATTATTATTAATATGATCAATCACAACCCCATTCTCGATTAATCCGTTAAATACTTCAAATACAATCCTGTGAACATAATAGCTTTTTCCTCCCGCAGTAAACATCAAATACCCGCGATTATTTACGGTACCAACCGGCTTCTTCAGTCTACAATTTCTAACAACGCCGTCGCGAGATGCCTCGTAATTAACGAGCACAGGATGCGGCTGAAATTCTTGGTCCATTTGTATAATAATACTACTTGTCTAATTCATTATTTGGTTTAATTATAAACCTTGCAATGTAGTCCTGAGGAGTTTTGATGACGAAGTCGGCGGTGGGGTCAATGACGGCGTTTTTTATTCGCTTGTCATAATAGCGTTTTAACCCTCTGTATCGCTTTCCGCCACAATTGATACATAATTGCGATTTTCCTCTTACACCAACGTGGCAAACCAAGCACGGTAGGGGGCCAAGAGAACCATTACGAACGCTTTGTAAATGATACCCGCAGAATTCACCTCTACATGATTTATTGCACGGGGTTATCGACCCAATCATCAACCATTTGCAGTGATTCATTATACTATATTCTTTCATTTAAATACTTGTTTTAATTATATGGAGGAGTTCGAGAGATTAGCAGCAATTAAGCCCTGGAAAAATATTAAGTTCAATCTCGATAGAGTCCTCAAGGACGCACCAAAAGCGTTAATAAACGATAGAACCCTGTTGAATAAAATACGCGACTGTATCAATGAATTCAAGCGTGATGGTGCATCTCATAGTTGGTCAACATTTCGAATTGATGGTGTTGTTGATGCTACCATGAACGACAACCGCGCGGCAACGATAATATCACAACTTGGCTCCAGCAAGCATTTCTTCAGAGTAAAATTTATTGTCCGGGTGGAATCAGGCAATTGGATCATACGTGATAAATTTGAACCGGTTCTCAGCGACAAGAAAACAGTCATTGTTAGCCGCGACTCCAAGCCAGGGCTGTTAACCGGAATTGACAGACCATACTATGAACGAGCGTATCCTGAAACAGCAGTTGTCTATGGAATATACCCGTTAAATAAGAAACCTGATATCGGAAAACTAGCGCCGATGAAACAGTCAACGGGGATAAATTGTGTAGCAGAACGAGTAATAGAGCATTTTACAAATGCGTGTCGAGGAAATAAACTGACCGATTTACGACGTAGCAAAATAAACCAATGGGAGAAGACAGTGCGCGAGCGAGGAGCAACCATTAGCGACATAGCGAAATTAGAAACGTCGCTGAGATTTCCAATAACCGTTACAACGATAACCGGTGAAGTGTTATACGAATCAAAGTATAAATCAAATGGAGCCCCAATCAAAATTATTGATCATAACGAACACGCGTGGACGCCCGCGGTCACAATATTTCCACGGGATAGAACAGTAAAGTATATCCCGGGGGAATTCCTGGGAGAGGATGGTTTTCTCGCGGAGAGGAAACTATTTGATGCTATTGCCTGCTTGTGTAAAAACTACCCTGTATCAGTGTGGTTACTTCGCAGCGCTGAAAACGATGTGGATACCTTTGATCAGTTTGTAAGACCAAACGGTGAATTATATCGCACTGAAGCGTTTCACAACAAGATGAAAAAAACCGCCATGGAATTTGAAGAGCATGATGAACAACTGCTAACAAATTGTTTTACGATTCCATCGGTTGCGGCTCATGTTGCAGCAAGGAAAATGCGTGGAGACCAACGCGCAAGGAATTTCTACCGGATGTACAATCCAGTTGTTTGGAATATTATCACGGTGGACTATGGAACACTGAATACAACCGCGACGCTATGATCTCGGTTGATATGGTTGCCTGTTATCCAGCGAGTTTTCTCGGGTATGGATCCGCCGCTGTGTACTTCAAACGATTTGGACACCCCAGACATGAAATGACTCGTGTTGCTATTAATGGACCACTGCCTGATTTTGATTTAACCGGATTCGCTCGCATAGTATCATTTGAATTCGCGGCAGGACTTCATCGCTGTTGTTATATTTGGATCGGTAGACACATGGCTGAAAAGAGATGGCTTCCAATAGCGCTGCTACGGTATATGATTGATTGTAGCATGCTTGTATCGTTGATTGTCAGTGACACGATTATATCATATCGGGCGCAGACTGAAGTCTGGTTACCAGAACCAGAGCGTCTAGATAGCATAATTGACGAGTCCAGAAAACACATTGATGCCGACGAGGAATATATCATCGAATGGTCCAAAAAGATATTCAACCAACGAAACCGCGAGGCAAAAGATCTCGGTAGAAGAATAATTGGTAAGTTCACACAAGGTGGAAAAAACTGCGACTACAAACGATATTGCTCACGGCTGATTATAGATGACGCAGAATATGATTTCGTAATCAAGGACGCAGTGGCAAAAAATAGATACGTGAACTGCAAAACAGCTTTCTTGTCCAATGGAACAAAGTTGGGTACAGTTGTTACCTACAGCGATGGAGACAGCCCCGCGTATCCACATTTGAGGGCGTCTATGCTGGGTTACGCCGCTATCAATTTATTCTCGATGATAAATAGATTTCCCGACACCGCGGTTAGAGTAGCCGTTGATTCATTTTACATAGACGCGAAGTATAAGGAAAACGTAGCCGAGTTTACTAGTCCGGACGAGAGTTGGGGTATATGGAGAATTAAAAATGAAATACGACGCGATTATTCCCCGTCAGCAAATGTCACCGTTGAAAACAATTACTTACGCGGTGGTAATCTATCAGAATGGTCTAATGCACCACCGTGTTCTGATCCAATTTGTAGATATAAAACAGTTTATTTAAGCGGCTGTGGCGGGTCAGGAAAGACGACTCGGGCAATTGAATTATTTCGAACGCGGGCAAGTATAATCGTGCTTACACCGACCCATAGACTAGCGCGAGAGATAAAACAACGAAGTGTTGACGCCGTTACTTATCACAGCTTTTTTCGATACAGCGGCGGTGAGTGGACTCCTGATCGAATGGGTGAAAAATTTATTCCTGAGGTTATCATCTGGGATGAGATATGTACTGTTTCGTTAGATGTTTTACAAATGTTTCTTGAGTGGTTGCTGCGCGCGAATACAGCGGTGATAATGTGCGGAGATCATGGCCAACCACCACCATTTGTCGGCGAGGGTCCACATGATTGGTTAAAGGGTTTTGTGGACTATTATGAAGAAACCGATACTGATTACCGAGCACTTGATGAACAACTGCGCGAGGTTAAAAAATTAATCAGATTACAGCCGGATAGAGTTCAATGTGAAATAATCCGCGAGGTGATTCCGGAAACGCCGTTAAATGAATTCTGGGAAACATGGAGACCAAACGATTTGATTGTAGCGAGTAGAAAGATAGTCAGAGACACACTTCAGCGGAAGTTGTTTGCGTTGCATAAGGAAAAGTTTCCAACGCGTCCAGTGCCGTTATGTTATAGACCCGCGGACACACGGCGGCAGAACATTGAAGTTGAAATCCCGGGCCCGACAGCGTCAGGAACAAAAAAACAAATTCTTGTGCTGAATGATATTGTGTTCGTTGATATCAGCGTCGTCGAGGACGCGCTACGTGCTGATAAATCCCCGTGGACGCTAGGATACGCAACGACAATACATTCCTCACAGGGATTGACTATCACGGATACAATTGTTTGGATAGTTGATAATCGCATCGAATGGTCAAATCTAGTCTATCTTGCAGTGTCCAGAGTACGGAGGATAAATCAGCTTCGAAGAATTGTTATTGACGAAGCCAGTGACAACGATGACATCATCGATGCAAGCGTCATTGATAGAAAACTCTCGGGTTACCGCCAACAGGATAAAAAAAAACAGCGGCGTTTTGATATTGATGCCGAATTAATAATTGCGTTACGACAACAACAGAATAATCACTGCGCGAGTTGCAATTGTGTAATGCGCTGGCGTTATTCGGATAAAGACGCTCGCCAATTTACCGTGGACAGGATCGATAACAGTCTCGGTCATGTCAAAAACAATGTGAGGTTGACCTGTCTTGAGTGCAATAGACGCAACGGCGCTAGTTAAGACCACGCGGGGGCAATTGAGTATCGTCAGGTATCACTTGTAGTTGCTCGCGAGTAAATCCGCGCTGAGGAGCAGTTGAATCCAGTCTATAGATCGGTGGTCTACCAGTTGATCGTGTTATCGTTGATATGTTATGCGTGGTAACACTCCAAATAGGATCAGTAGCTCTTTTTTTACCGCCTTCAAGCTCTCCTGGTTCATACAGATATCTAACAGTGACATCGCCGAGAATCGGCTTGGAAACGCTATCTATTTTTGATCTTCCGGGTATATACTTTTTTTTAATCGCGTCGCTGGGCTTCATGTTGATTGCTCGGGTAATCTCGTTATTTAACGCCGCAATTACGCCTGGCAACCTTTTAACCCATTCACGAGATCGTTTTTCCTGGATGAATTCCTTCGCGTATTGATACCCAAATAACCGTTCAGCAAGAGTCCGATTGAATCGTTCAACAATTGCCTGATCACGATGTAGCGCAGTATGACCTCGTCGTATCGCGACGCTATGATGTTTCAGCGTTGATAATACAGCGCCGCGAAATTGATTGCCAGGATCAACTTGTAATAGATTTGGCCAGCGCAGAGGACCCCTTCGGTAAATCCGCTCAAACGCATCGGCTACTTCAGTTGCTGACTTTGTTTTTAACGGCTCCGCTTGTTTGTATCGACTCGCAACATCAACTACGGTTAGCGCGTATTTGTAACCGTTGTCATGCAGCAGAAATAGTATATCAGCCTGATGAACTTCATTAGGTACGCTGACATCAAAGCGCGAGAAGTTGATTTGTTTAGGCGGTGGTAGATAAATTTGCCATATAGCCTGTTTGGATAACCAATTAGCCGCGGTGGCCTTTGTTACCTTTGCAGCGCTTGCGAGTTTACCAATTGCGGCCTTCCCCTTCCAGTATCCTCTCGGAGAATAATAGATGGATTCCATGTTGTTATTATAAACGCTAGCGTTTTCAATTACCAGCGCGAGAAGCTCCGCTTCCAATCATTAATTTACCTTTCATAGCCGATTTTACCAACCATGAAGCCAATTTTTCTTTGAGGGATTTATCAGGAATAGCATTTAACGCGTGAATTAATTTTACATCCGCGATATGACGCTGTTGCAGATCACCGCTACGATAAGCTATATCATGTATCCGACATGCTTCGTCGATAGCGTTTATTGGATACTCACCGGGTCGCGGCTGATTTTGATCATCGAGTCTGATATCTAATCGTGTTCCGGGGCCACAGTAGCTATATCCTGGGAGGTGCTTTTCTCCTGGATACTTTGCCCACGGTGTTCCGGGGAGTTTTGATAACTTGGCTGCAATATCACCTCCTCGCTTTTTTTTAAAGCATCCCCGGGTCTAGCAGAAATAAATCTAAATTTCTTTGTACCGCATTGTACACACTTACCAGTAAGTGCCGATCTGTTATTTCTTGTTGTAACGGTTGTCATATCATTTGTGCCAGTACGCACTTTACACTTCACACAATATAGATCCATAATTTATGTATAGAGATATGAATATAATTGATTTTTCGGCGACTAAAACGAGAGAACCAGTTAAGCATGTTGCAGCGTTACGAAACTCGATCCGGATGATTATCATCGGACCATCTGGATCCGGCAAGACGCAATTGTTACTAAGTTTAATAATGAGATGGATGAAGTGGGATAAGTTGTATTTAATCGCCCCTAGCGTGGATGATCAACGATGCTACGAGGTGTTGAAAGATTTTAACGAGAATGCATCAGCGATCGCTGAAAAAAATGTTATTGAGTTTATTACAGATATCAATGATGCACCAGGTATTGATGATATTGATGGCGACGTTAACAATCTAGTCGTGTACGATGATGTCATGTTAGACAATCAAAAAAACCCAGCTAGGATATTTTCCAGAGGCAGGCATAAAAACACCGACGTGATATATGTCACTCAACGATACACTCAGATTCCAAAAGTAATCAGAGACAACTGTAATATTCTTGCTGTATTCAACGGCGTTGATACACACACGCTACGAAATATCTGGCAAACTTGGTGTGGCGGTGACATGGACTTTAATGGTTTTCGAAACTTTTTTAGTCATGCTCAGTCGACCCCACATGGATTTGTAACTATAAATTTACATGATCCTCGGACACGATATCGTATCGGACTTGACCAAATATTCGGTTAGTTGTAAATAATTTTCATTGTAAATAACTTCTCAGCAGCAGGGGGGGAAATGACATCGACGCGGTCGTCGCTGTGTTTACCGGACGCTGACGACACTGGGATCGGCGCGCAGAAAAGTGTATTAAACCAAATGACGTCACCGTCGTGTAGGATGGACCGACGTCGTTTTTTTTTTACCGGCGCTGACTACACCGGATCCGCTGAGTGCAGAAAGTAATAATTAAGCAAAATAACGATTGGACAAAATGTCGGATTCGCCCCCCCTGCTGCTTAGATAACGCCAGCCAACTCCAATTACACACCTCTTTTACTAAGAGGGCGACGTTTCATACCATATATACTCGTATATAAGCCCGTTCGCGTATAAACCGACCCCTTAACTGAACAGGTA
Organism: Sinohyriopsis cumingii; assembly: GCA_028554795.2. NCBI lineage: Eukaryota > Metazoa > Mollusca > Bivalvia > Unionida > Unionidae > Sinohyriopsis > Sinohyriopsis cumingii. The sequence goes on along the minus strand of CM068840.1, from coordinate 107,615,962 downwards.
TAAACACTAAAAAGTGCATGACCCGCGTATAGGCCGACTTACAACTCCGAGGCATCTCAAGATGCGCGAGGTAAGTTCTAAATGCATTTATTTAGGCAAACTTGTATTTTAAAAAATTACATGTATACTTATCTTGGGTTTGGCGTGCATGATTATTAAAAGGAAATGGTATAAACTTGTTTGAAAAGTAATTTATTAAATTTTCTGTTTTCTTATAAAGTTTCCGAAATAATGCTTCGAAAATTATACTAATGCCGTAAAAGCTGAGTTGTAGTTTGCTTTGATGTAAGCGACCTTACAACATGCCTGTCAACTTTCACGATGAGAGGAAGAAAAAAAAACTCCCAATTTTTTGGGTCGCTCCACGCCTACCTCCCGTTTTCATAATATCTTCCTATTTTTGTAGAGAGCTCCTGATTATTACATGATGTCTTCGATTTTTATTTCTTCTAAACAAGAAAAGTCCTACATGTTCTTTTGTATCACCTGTGAATTATTGTTGTGACGAAATAATTATTTTAGTATAAAGCATTCGCTTCTTCACTAAACAGAATGTTAAGTTTAAACATTATTTACATAAATTAATGATTATATTTACCTCTACTATAATACAAAAATAAAAAATAAACCAGAACAAAAAGAAAGACAAACATAGTAGACACCGAAACATCAAGCTTTCCATCGTGTGGAAAGTTATGTTTGTTCAGCTGAAACACAAAACTAAAATTGATTGATGTTGATCTTAGTTGATTTCTATGAGAATTTTAGCCTTTATTATTACCACTCTTCGTGAACATGTAAATTATGATGGTTATGTGCTTGCACAAATAATCGTGCGTACCTTTTTGTAAATATAACCTCAATTTGTAGGATCGCTTATATCATTTAAAATGAGCAACTCGTGAGTGCGTGATTCAAAGTAAATAAAACAGCTATTAAGGCCTAGCTGAAATGTTATCTGGAAGAATGCAATTTGGTAGAAACAATGAATAAAGCAAAATAAAGCAAACTCTGCATCATTGTTTGGGAATAAGTAAGTATTTATGTGAGGCTATGCACGCTTTGCACTGCGTAAGTACTGTCCATTATAGTTCAGTATGGTCTCCCTGGTAAACTCAACCGGCTGTATTTACCTTTATTTAACTTCGTGTTGGAGAAATTAGAAAATATACACATGTAAAATAATAACAAAACCAATCATAGCACTTTATAACAGTTTGATAATTGTCAGGTCACTGAAAGTTACGTTTTCACATGCCTATGTCTTAGGACACGGACAAAATTACTGTTTTGTGCCCCAAGAGTTATAGCCTTTACAGTAGTGAACAAAAAGACCTAAAAACTGTCAAGTTTAAGAAATTGGCCCGAGGATAAGCCGACCCCCTTCTTCCAGGCCATTATTTTTCCCAAATTATTTGGCTTATACGCGAGTATAAGAAATTATATTGTAAATTTGTTGATTTTGAACAAGTCTTTCCTGTTATATTGACAATAGAATTATGCGCAAAAAAAATTCAAAAGAGGCGTTTCATTAAAATTCCTTATATATATATATATATATATATATATATATATATATATATATATATATATATATATATATATATATATATATATATATATATATATAACATGTATAAAGACACTAAATCAAGTATAGATGTCAGTGTTTATGTGTTTCCTTTCTTTCTCACCAGGCTGAAAATTGATCATCATATTTGTAGGCTATGTATCTAAATGACCTTGAAACTTACATTGGATTGACACTTACATCAAACTAAAACATTCAGATAGCAAAATCAATCAATATTTCAAAAATTGTTTTTACTTCTTTATGGAGACGACGCAGTTCTCTTCGCAGGGAACCCTCACGGTCTCCAGTCTTTGACCAATAATTTGAATACTTATTGCGAAGACTGAAAATTAAAAGCGGATGCGAACAGAAGGAAAATATTAATTTTTGATAGATGATTTTAAGAAATATTTTGATTTTGCATATAAAGGTAGGATACTAGAAGATATTTACAGATGCATTTATCTTAGGGATTGTTCTGAGTAAGAACGGATGACTTATCAAAGTTATAAAGCCAGCAATATCAAAATCCAGTAAAGCATAGTTATTGTTCAACAAACCTATATGGAATCTTGACCAACTTATAGATTGGCAGTTAAAACCATTCAATAATACCTTGGTACCAATAGTACTATATAGGTCGTAGATCTGGATTTTGAAAATTGCAAAGTAATTGACATGATTCAGAAAGATTTTCTAAGATAGGTTTTAAACGTAAAGAGGACCACCCCGTTTTACATTGTTTATAGAGAAACTGGAAGACAACCACGTACACCTAGAGTGATATTGAAATATTTATGTAGATTAATTGAGGAAAAACAGGACATATACACCAAAGTCATACATAATATATCAAAGAATACCACGATACTATTCAGTGGTTTCTTATGTAAAATCTGTTTTTGAGGAATGTGGAGTGGGATGCATTTGGTACTTGCAATCTTTTTCTGTAAACAATGACTAATGAACAGCATGAAGAAAAGTCTAACTGTAATGGTGTAAAACTTTTGTAAAATAATCTGTCTGTAGTATAAGTTCTGGTACATTCTTTCGTAGCTCATTTTGTTGGGGTCCCAGTGACACGTACATATTAAGTCTGATTTTTTGGCTGAGATCCCCATAGCTTGGCAGATTGTTAATCTGTTCTGTTTTGGCATGAAATGATTTTTAATTAGGACCCGTTAGATAACAGTTAGAAAAGACAGAGGGACGCGAGGTCGTCCGCGGTAAAGTGTCCAAAGTAACATGTACCAGTAGAGTATTTTAGGATGTTGTGGTCCATTTGAAATAGATGTCATAACATGATATTTTCCAGAATAGTCATTAATAAAGACGGACTATAGAATTGTCTGGCTTCTATGGGACTGATAAGAATGTTCGAAGGTAAAGTAGTAATTCTGGTTCACTAAGCTGCATGAGGGGTGTGTTCCCAGACGGTTTTGGTCAGTCGAAGTTTTTATGCCGAAGGAGAAGTCTTGACTCCGGGAATAGAAAGTATTTCTCGTTAAATTGTCCTAAGGGGGCGCGTATCGGAAAGTGAGGGGCACGGAGGGAAAGATTCGATTTCTTAGGGTGGTGCGAATCTAGAATCAAGAACAAAGGTTAGTATCGGTTATATACATTCTATGTTCACTGATGAAAGTTTGTAATTATTGTTGAATTTATTCATTTTAAATTCATATTGAAATTTTTCCTTGAGTTCACAAATAATAAACACATCTTTCATGATTCAAGTTGTAAGAATTCTTATAATATTCCTTTATATGAATGAGTTCGGGTTTAGAGGTTTGGTATGTAAAAGAAATCATGTAGTAAGATTTCATGCATTTCTTCTGACGCGAATTGTGTGAATATGTAAATTGTCTGTCTTAAACGATTAGTATCATTTATGCTGAGGATTGATTTTCCTATGTTTGGAAAGGTATGTCAAGGAATCGCCAATAAGCAGAGTAACCTGGTTGAGGTTTACTAATTCTTCTGTAATTAAGTTGTGAATTCTCTTCAAATGAGAATCGAGTAACGTGTGTCGGCTGATAGGTCAGCTGGTAAATTTATGGTCACAGTGGGACAATACTTGTATCAGAGAGATCTAATTATGTCATGTCCTCGGTAAAAGGATTGTGTATCAATAATCGGATAGTGAGTTTGTGTATTGGGCTAATGAGATTAGCTAGTTTGTTGATTTTTGATAGACGATATCTGACGAGATGGAGAGAGAAATTGGGAGAGGGGGATACAATCAAATTGGTATTTCAGGAATATTAATGACTTTGATCAAATATAAGTAACTTTACATGTTTACATTACCTCCGGTTTGTTTGTCATTACGGGTACCCTATTGCCCACTCGGTTCCACATATTCGTCGAGGATAGATCAATATAAAATAACCCCACCATTTCACGGAACACTACGGTAGCCATACCCGTGCTTGTTCTTTCTTTATTTAAGTAAACGTTCTCGTTTGAATCTCAGTCGTCTCATTTATTTAATCACTATGATTGAAAAAAGACTCATAAAAGAAGCAATTTATCAGTTTCCAACAAGATTAGACTAGTGACAGAACGTCTTTCTATAAGTGGACACAATCAGCAGGGATGTGAGGAGATAACTGCCGTTGTTAGTACACAACTTCTTGTAGTCGTGATTAATTCCATTGGAAATTATGTGAGGCGTTTAAATTTGTTCCAGCCATCTAATAATTGATTATTAAAACGAATATCATAATTCTAGAGATAGTGCGAACCAGTTCTCATTGTTGGATATTCTTGTGTATTTTGTCAAATGAATCACTGTTAAATTATTTTCGTTAACACTTTTCTTGCGCGGATTGATGCGGTGAACATTGTTGGGGTGGGGTTTATGTAGAAACATTACAGAACGGTTGTATTCGACAGACTTCAGAGCGTAACATCTTTGAACACATGATCTTAACGAAGGTGAGTTCTTTTATAAGGATTTGGGTATTTTATTTATTCAGCCGTGAATTTTATGGTCTTGGCAAGCTAGCAGTCTAGTATAGTAACAGATACTTAACCCAAATTTCGATTTTCACTTGATTTTAGTTGTGATCAGTATTAATCCTTCCCCGATTTCTCCATCGTTTTCATATATTTAATCATGAGTTTTTCCTTTAAAGCTTGGAACGTTTGTGCTTGTGTAACAGGTACTCGATACAGTATGGGTGCAACAGAATAACGAAAAAAGCAGGTCGTGTAAGTCCAGCCATTAAAAAGTTTTAAGATTCATGTGGAAAAAATATTTTTTTATTAGGAAATTTAATTCTTGAAGCTTACTTTTTTGTCGTTTGGAGTACTTTTTAATGATTTATATGGCACATACTCATTGATTACTGAAATTTATCAGAGAGAGAGAGAGAGAGAGAGTGAGTTGTTGTTGTTGTTGTAGTATGATTTTTCAGCACAAGATTGGTATACATGGCTGCCAGTATAAATGGTGGAAGAAGAACGCGGGACAACCCCGGAAAGAACCAACGAGCCATGAGAAGCTACTGGCAAGCTTTCTCACATAACCACACTGGCCGAACCCGAGACTCGAATCCACGCAGACAGAGGTGAAATGGCAATGATCCGTAACGGTGAGCTCTTTAGACAACTCGGCCACTCTGGAAGAGAGAGAGAGAGAGAGAGAGAGAGAGAGGAACACATATTAAATAATCCTAAATATTGAATTACAAGTTTAAAAAACATATGAGGTCATATATATATATATATATATATATATATATATATATATCCCAAATGGAAATGAAAATAGTTCCAAAAGTGATAATGCTAATGTCGTGATTAAAGTCGTTTAGTGATCGTGAGGATATCAGTTTCTCCAAACTTATTATGAACTATATAATAAAATTGCATTGTTTAAAAAGTAGACATTATTTTTGGGACAAGTAAATAATTTTAGACTAAGCGGTAATTTATTTTTGAATGTATACTGTTCCGGAATGAATGCTCTTTTTTGGAGTACTTACATATTTAAGTCTTTAGGAGGTAAATATATTTCCATACAGGGCAAATACTCTCTTTGTAAGAACTGCGTATAGAGGACATTTTTAATGTGTGTTCACAAAATATCGAAATTGTCCGTTTGTTTTTAAACCGGACAATTGAATTCTTTTTTTACGCTTTACTTCTTTTCTATTTATATTTTCCAATCTCGCTAGGTATGTTAGGTATGCACAACGTTCAATCTTTTCCGTTAAAAGTAAAGTTTGACTTCTATGTATTACATGAACATAAGGTTTTAATTGTTAAGTGAGAATCTATGCAACAGACGAATTTTGGGATCAAGCACAGTAATCCTAAACTATACAGCTAAGCAAGCGATAATAAACACTGACATCGAGAAAAGAAATGCAAAATTAGTACATACTACATTGACAATGTATGTACATCTGGAAGTTCAGTAATCAAGGAACGATAAACGCTGACACCGAGAAAAGATTGAAAAATATTTGACAACATGATTCAGCAAATAGTAATGATTAAAAACAACAAAATAGAAGTAACATAAATGCTGTTGCCATCCATGATATATCAAACGACTTACTGTCAGTAGCATGTTAATCTGCTGTGGGATAAGTACGGTACAATCGCTGAAAATAGTTTATATATCGCCTAAGTGGAAAAGATACAATAATTGTTTTTAAAAATTCGATTCGATTTATATTATAGAATCCACATATAATTGATCTGTGTTTTAAAGGTTCCTATACTCAGCGGCAAAGTTATGCAAATACATATCTTCTCTGATCAAAGTCAAAATTGTCGTCCTGGCTCCGAATGCTTGTCAAATGTATGCTAGCCTACAGCTCCTTTTCACAAACAAAGGGAATACGATCATCACAATTCAAGTCGTTCCATTTCATAATTTTCTCGGCCGGGAACAATACATTGTAGATATTCATGCAATTTTCTTTGGTGTTACCATTCGGTTCTCCATTATACCATCCATTATAACGAAGCATCTGCGGTTGCCCGTTTGTTCGGAACCATTGAAACGTTCCTTCGGTAATGAGGTCTGTGCCATCTATCCAGAAGTCCCGATAACGCTCTGCTCCTGAATAATATATATATATATATATATATATATATATATATATATATATATATATATATATATATATATATATATATACACTACATAGCACTACATAAAATGATTTACCAACCGGATTTCGGGGATATAGGAAATATACTGCAGACATATATAACCGAATTGATGCATAAAAAAGAAGATGCACGGCTTAAAAGAACACTAACAATGCGTTAAACTGTCATTTCTTGTAATATATTCGATATCATCTCCAAATATTATAACTTATGCTAAGTAAGTACTCTTGTCTTCAGATTAATGTCCGGTCTGTGTAGGGAATAAAATCCATATTTACCCGATACTGCTCAAAATTGGATATTGAGTAGTCACTTGAAAGGTTTTATTTGTAGAAATGTCTCTAACAGTTTCCAGGTGTTAAGTATCATGAAACATATATGTATACCAACACAGTTTCATTTAATGTAATAAGCCGTGCTTTGATAAACGATCAGTACTCACGCGATCTCCGAATGACACCGGCAACCACTTTTTCTTCATTTAGATCATCCATCTTAAGGAGATCGGCGTCTAGCAGATGACAAATTAACTGAAATGCAACAAAAGTAATAAAGTAGATGAAATGCAAAAAACAAAAAGGCTACAATGCAAAATGTGACAAAGCAGCTGAAATGCAAAAAAAAAGAAGAGAACATACATAAATGCATCATGTTGAAAATTAGTTGACATGTTCCAGGAGACAAGTCAGCTAATATATGGCAAGAAAAAAATCAGTTGAAATGCAGAAATCGACACATCATCTAAAACGCAAAGCGTGGTCAATCAGCTAGAATTCAAAAAGAAGTGAGAGACCGGCTTAAATTCAGCAAGTGCAAGCATGAAATCAGCTGAAATGTGAAAACAAGCGACACCTTATAAACAAAAATGTCACAAGTGACAAATCATTTTAAATGTAATAAGTGACAAGACAACCGATATGGAATAACAAGCAACAAGTCAGGTGGAAGGTAACAAGTGTCACGTCGGCTGAAATTCAGAAGTTATAAATAAGAATGGCGAGAGTAACAGGCCATTTTAAATCAATAAGTGAGCTGATAAGGAACAACAAGCTACAAGCCAGGTGAAATGCCATAAGTGACAAGTCATTTTAAATGCGGCAAGTGACACGACAGCTTTCTGTTTGTTTTACACTGCAACATCAGGTGTCACATGTGTTGTTTTGCTATTAACGATTCAGCAACTGATATAGCATTTGCATAGCCTCTGAATGTTTTTCTTTCTTCTTGGGGAGAAAATGCTCTTCTCTCTGAATAATGGTAACCGATAATTCTAACTGTTGTTGCAAAGGTCAGTATTTACTTTCTGCTTTTACCTAGCGCCTGTGTCCCAGTAAACAATTTCCACTTTAGTCACTGCAGACGCTGTTCTAACATCTTATTGTGACCTTTCTTAATATATAACTGCCTTTCTTTTTGGATACTTCTTGGTAATATAATGTTTTTACTTCAATTAACTGCTATTGCGTTTCATCTAATTTTAAATAGTGTTTGACACTTTAGTATTTAAGAGGTTTTTTTTATAAGAATCGCTTGTACATTGTAATTCGTAAATTAGTCAGCATTTATCTTTTCATTTTGTCTAGAGAACTTTGCAGATTCATGTTTGAAAAATCTAATGCAAATTTAATAAATTTTTCACTGCCACCTAAAGCTAGTAAGGTGTCCGTGTCATATATGTAATATTCAATGGTCTCTGTTGCATACCTTAATATCCTTGATATTTGGAAATATATGATGCTATGGGTCAAACATATAATGAAAATATATGGAGAGAGGGAATCACCCCGTGTTCGTCCTCTTCTTGTCCCTCTTGTTGACAGTGAATTCGGTGCAGCAATAGTAGGGTTTGTTGCTAAAGCACCCAGAGATAACCTGGTTTAAAATAAGGTTTTCAAACCGGATGAGATAGTGACCTCTGCGATAACAATGTTAAACAGAAGCGATGATTAGTAGTAAGTTAGTAAGGGAAATATTATACTTCACAAATTAAAGTTAGCCATGAAGCATTTAATTAATAGTTAACAAGTACTACAGCTAAGAGGAAACAGCAGGTGCAAAGAGGAAGAAGTCTCCAACACAATGAGTCAACAAGCTGAAGTGTTTTGCAAAAATTGTAGAAGGAAAAAACAACTTAGAGACTTTGTAGAAATTTACAACAAACAGGAATTAAAAACTGTAATGAATATAGAACTTATACAGAGGGACCTTAATATTAGGATTTATGAATCTTTCAGAAAGAAACGGAAATTTACTTGTTTCTATACTAGGACAACCTAGAAAAAGAAATATGTTTTACCAATACAACTGATAAAAGATATGGCATACTATCTACTTTATTAGAAAACACATACTTTTTTATTGGTTATTACAATATTTCATTGAAATGAAAGCATCATATTTCACTTCAACATCAACAGGAATGAAACAAAAATATTTTTATTTCACATGAATTATATATCCTTCAAACACACATAAACAGATTCAAAGGAGGCATAACTGTGAATAACAAAAAACAATGAAGAAATAATTTATATCAGGTGCTGGAAAAAAAACAACAATTAAAACTTTCTATTTAACACATCTAATGTACATAACCAGACACAACTATAAATTGCAGTTATGGATCAAAACGTTCCACATTTCTATCATAAGATCAAGACGAAATTACACAAATTGTTATCTCCCCTGATGCTATAGTCTCTACCTGTTGAGAATGTCTTTCATAGTGACTTTATTTCATACAATATTAATGATCATTACAAGAAATTGCAAAGAGGTAGCATAAAGAAAATAAATATCAGTAAATAATCTGGAGAAGGAAAAGTGATTGACTTTCATGCTATGTCTTTAACATACTTTTAAATGTTAAGTAAATGTGAGACACATTATTAATCTGCCCCAGCGACAAAGGCTTTAATACAGTGGCTGAAAAAGCGGATGAAACAGCAATTATCAAGGAAACAACAAAGAAAGATTTTAAAATAAATAACAGACATGTTATTGGTTGAAGTGGTCGAGAAAACTCAGCAACTTTAAACACTGCAAAATATAAGAGAAAGAGCAGGATTATTTATAATCAATAAAAAGATAAAATCAGAATTAGATGAATTACATTAGATTATGACATGGAATCGCAATTTCAGCAAATTTTTGAATAGTTGAATAAAAATTGCGGTTGTTAACACTGTTACATTGTTGCAGTTGTAAAGTAAGAATCATTTAACCGATAAAACACAACCACAAGAGGACAACATATTTAAAGTGATTATGAACATTGTGTGACGTGTGTCATGAAAACGATTTACTATTATCCATCACTGGTTTAAACGATTGCAAAATGTTAAATGATTAGACATTACCAGCTTTAAGGGAGAATTATATTTGGAAGATAATAATTGAAGACAGACATGAACGAAGATGCTGACGGAGAAGTGGTTAGAAATATCTTACAGCGAAAACAGATGCATTTAAACTCGGATAAATAAATGGATTATTGCATTATGTTGCAGTGTTCGAACAGTTAACATCGAAATAAACAAAAATTAGAAATATTCAAACATGGAAGATATATTTGCGGAACACTTTGTTGTGTTCGTGTATCCATACACCATTCGCACTCGCTATTATGGGACGAAAATGCAGTATAATACAATAATTTGAACCCCGAGGACGAAGAATCAAACAATGAGGAGGAAGCCGTAGATACTTAATCTGTAGATGTAATCATGAAAAAAGTATAGAAGAGAAGTCAGTTTAAGGGCAGTGGGTGATTTTATCAGAACGAATTGCGTTTCACGAAAAAATTGTTTCCAGCCAGAACTAGAATCCCACACATAACGACTGTTAAACATGAGAGAAATGCTAAAGGATGAGAATATAACAGTCCTTATCTCATAGCTGTTCGAGATACTAAATGGCAATGGAGAGACTGGAAGGGATATATTGCCCAGTTCTTCAAGCCCCTACGAGCAATACGTTTTTGTGCTTATCGATTTGATGTAATCTTCTCTATATTAACACAATGCATCGCAATACATTACATCAAATAGCCAGATATTATTCACAATGAAGGGTCATAAAACTGTTTAATTATTCTCAGGCAAATATTACTGAATAGAAAAAGTTTTAAATTATTTTTTCAACACTTTCATGCAAAATTTTGTAAAGTTTATTGGTTTCATATTTCTCAACGCTTAAAAGAAAATAGGTACGTATGAAAGGTGACATTAGTTTGTCATTCGCTCTTTGTGTGTGTGTGTGTGTGTGTGTAGAGGACCTCAGTGTATCTGAGTAGTTGGTGACGCACAATATAGTGTTTGCTAAGAAAACCTTGGATTAGAAGGAGTTCCCAATCAATACAACGAAAATCCAATGAAAGACGAGCGAGATCGACAAGTGTCTGAACGTGATGCAGAGTGCATGACTAAGTAGACATCATCAAGGGTACATGTTAAAAAATGTGACATGTGAGGAGATTGTCAGGCCCTGATATTAGGACATCGCATGTCCAAGATTCAAAGAGAAGTGAGGAACTTCATGTTATTCTATGGCATACTTTCACAGCGAGACTATGTTATAATAATGCAATATACTTTTGTCATCACCGTATATGTATTGCTGTTATTTGTGTTATGTATATCTATATTTTGTGTAATCTAGACTGTATGCATACTGTGTGTAGTTTTTGTAGTGATCATCTATAAACAAGATAATATATAGCTAACATTTTATCCATGAGTATAAATTCTATTTTAAAGATATTGAGCTATAAATAGGTGTTTACAAGTTAAATTCAACCTATATATTGAACCTGTCGACAAGTTTAGAATAATTCCCCACTGGATAGTGAGGTCGGATGGGTTTATAGGAGAATTGAGTTTTATCCCGCTGGATTGGTCAGTAAGGTAAGCTTTTTTACGACATTGGGTATTGTGCAAATTTCACGTGGCGAGTAGGAAAAAATGCGTTTTGTGGCTATATAGGTGTATTTGATGTAATGTAATGTTATTTTGGTTTTTAACGTAGCTTTAACAATTTTTCAGTCATATCACTACGATGTCTGCAATGTGGCAGTTTATAGTGATGTCTAGCACTGGGGCATCATGCCGCAGACATGTAGCATGATGTCCCACCCAGTCACATTATCCTGACACCAGGCCGACCAGTCCTAACACTAACCTCTTAATGCTGAACGCCAAGCGAGGCAGCTGTTAGTACCATTTTTTAAGTCTCTGGTATGACTCGGCCGGGGATCGAACCCACGACTTCTAGGTGTATTTGACGGGGTAGAGCTGGACAATCATTCTTGTTCGTGTTCTGCAAACATCTGTCTGCAGATGTGAGTAATATTGTTTTATATTTAATTTGAGAGGAAAGATATTTTAGGATTATTTATTGGAATTACAAAAAAACTACAAAGTGCTCACTCTACTAAAATATTTTTCTGGGACTATTGTGAATTTATTTAAAGCAGTTCTGGACAATGCCATTGCGATACACCAGGACTGTTTACTATGCAGTACATTTGAGGATCTGGAATTCATTCAGAACGTTCGATTCTTTTGGACTTGTGAACATCTTTCTTGTATTATTTTGGATTTAATTTATATTGCTATATGTTCCTGTTAACTTTTCATTTTATAACCTTGATAATTAAATCATTTGCTAAGTTTAAAAAGATTGTTGGATTTGCTTCTTTCTGTAACTTAATTTAAAACAATAGAGTCATAACAATTTGATTATGTTAATTCGAAAATAATAAAATCAAGCTTCACATAAGATTATGTCCGAACTCCAATATAATATGCATTGCCCGACATAAGACATATAAAATATACGTGCGGATAATAAGGATAATGAAAACTAATATTTAACAAAGATAACTAAAATGTTCACTGCTAAATAACTAAAATTCCTTTTACGTCATGAAATAGGTTTGAATGAGAATTATTTGTGTAACTATTTCAAATATTTCGTTACAGTTTTTGCATTAATCATTTGCATGGAAATATTTTAAATGACTGTTTGTGTGATATGGAGGCAGATTAAATACTGACACATATTTTCGATTCCATATGCTTGTTCTTCTTCTTGTCTTGTTTAATTTTTTTTCCTCAATTGATTTGACTTTCTTTCTTCTAAGCAAAACTTTCTTAAGAACTAATTGTCCCTTATCCTGTAACCTGTCTTATGAACTTCTGAAGAGTGCATATATCAATCGATGAAGAGAGAGAACACAGAAAGGATTGACAGCCAGTTTGACTATTGAATTATACTTTTATATGCTTGTGTGAGTAACTGGTCTTTCGGAAAAATAGTACGAATATCTGAGATTCTGTTCCTCTGTTATTTATTTCAATATTTTAAATGAGCTCAGTAGAAAAGCAAGAATGTCTTTATCAAAAAGTAATGTTTGTCTACCTTTTCAACTTACATAGGATACAAGTATTGTTTAGCATAGTCTTCTAGAACAACAACGTATGAGAGAATAGAAGCATCATTTTACATACTTCTTACATCAAAAGGTAATTCTTCAGGGTGTTTTAAAGAAGACAAGAGATTTACACTCAGAGAGCACGATATCGAAATAAGTCGTTCTTTTATCAAAACTATAGGTTTTCAAACAGCTATACTTTTCTATGATCTTTTTACAGCTGACTTTATGATATTGTGAATCATAAACAACTTATTACTTTTTCGAAATGTCTCTACAGTAGTGACCAACAAGGCAGACGGAATTTACAATCAGTATGACTGCTCAGATATATAATTTCGTTGGAATACCGCAAAATATTCAAGGACCTTATTAATATATTACTTTCATTGGTTTTACCTTGAAGTAAAATCTTTTGGATATTAGAATAGTAATTCTATGTGGTGCTAGCACATAGGCACATTATAACTTTCATCCGGAATACCTTTGGATCGTTTCCGAATTGCTGTGAAATTAAAATATTATAGGAATTCCTACCATACTTTAAGTTATTTTTAATATTTTTAACTTTGATTTTTATATTTTAGGTAAATAAATGTATATTTTGGAAAATTTTATGCTTATTGGGTTTTACCTTTTCTTGTTACATAGTTTAAGCCCCTAGAACGTAACAATATACTGTCAGAATATTTGTTGTGCGTATCCACATTTGAAATTTAACACAGGCATAAGTTTCTTTTTATAGATTTTAGCGGCATTTTTAAGACATTATTGGTTGTATGAAGCCGAGTAAATTCGAGCTAAGTGCCTTCCCAATGTCACACAGAAGCAACCGATCCTGGTGGGTTTAAAACCATGGACCGATGGAGTAAAGCGTCAAACACTCTACCAAGTGAGCTCTCGTGATTTTATTTTTCTTTGACTATGTTTAACAAAATTGATTTTTCTTCTTCAAAATTTAATATATCATGGTGGTTTTAAAAGATATTAATTTTGTGATTTAAGAACTTTAAATAACAAAATGAATTCACGGCGTCCAATGCTTACCTTGAAGTGACGATAATCCTGCTAAAAGAAATATAAATATATTATCTTTTTCAAGTATTAAAATATGTAAGGTGGACATATACATACAACTTACATACAAATTTTGTGTGACTTCTTTTATTTACCTTAGCATTAAGCCAAGTTGCCTCGATGGGAACTGCGAAGTAACAACTGTTTCCATGTTTCTCGAACATAGGAGAACATGTCCTTTTCTTACTCGCCGCAGCTAAAACAAATAGAAAACAATAACATATTCTTAAAATAATCTGTATTAACAGTTGGAAAGTTTCAGATGGAAAAATCTAACGTCTTTCCTCCTCTTCTTCTTCATTTTTCTATGCATGTGCTGCTGTTGCTGTTGCTGCAAAGGAAGTGTTCATATCCAAAGTTATGTCATACAAATTTTGCATTTGCTAAACAATGGTCTTTTAGAACAAGCATGCATTATAAACACCAACAACATTATATTCCCCTGTTAACTATATCTGTTAACATTTACAGTCTCTTGAAATAGTAGTTTAAATATATTCAGAACCGAAGGTTACTTGTAAATGGAAAGAGTCTGGTCACATTTTGTACTTACATATACTACGTCTAATACTGTTTCAAGTTTAAACGGACTGAAGTAGTGTGATTACAAAGTATAAAAGGCTGGTGTACTTTGTTTTGAGTGTTTGCTTTGTTTTTGTTTTTCTTGTTATTTGTTCTATTATAGGGTTTATTTGTTTGTTTGGTTGGCTGGTTGGTTGTTTATTTGGTTGGTTGTTTGGTTGGTTAGAAGGTTGGATTGTCTTGTTTGGTTTCGTTTTTTCATACGTGAGGAAGAGGGGAAAAGAAAGAACCACAATATTAACATTATGGTGATCATTTGCGAGAACGCTATAGACATATTATTGCTCTACACCAGGTTACAAGGTGTTGGGACACATGACTTAAGACAATGTTAAGCTTGACGACATAACGCTTTTTCCTATATACCTTCAAACAGTTCACGCACATTGTCTTCTACGGATTTTTGCTTGGACTCAAATTTCTCCTGCATTTTTGTCAACGATACCCTGTTTTCTTCTTTTAGTGCAGCATTCGTTCTAACAACGTCTGCCAGATTTTTCTCTACAATGCGTAGTTTAGCATCGAACGAAGAATTATGTTCCTGAAACAAATCATGGAATTATTACTTGTATAATATTTAATTAACCTTGACCGATCTATCTCTTTTTATTCACGCATGTAAGAAACAAACAGTTACCGACTCAGCTTTCGGTGTTGGTATGTGTTTTTGTTCATAATCTCCTATTTGTTATATATTTCTTTAATTTTACTCTGTTTTGTCGATCTCTTGAAGACATCACTTCATTCTAAATTATCCAAACGTCTTCTTGTCACATCCTTGGGCCATTTTGTCCCGATATCTGTCAATCAGTCTGTGGACCTACGCTTCACTCTTGTAATTTGTCTTTGCTTATACTTTTATACATATATGTATACGAATGTACATGAGAATGTCAGACCGAAGAAAGCATAAAAAAGATAGAATACCAACAAATGAACGTACCTGTAAAGACAACAAGATCCGATCCAAGTCATTTGTTAGCTGGACACGTGCTCTCTTCTCGGCTCTAAAACCCTTTCGGATGGACATTAAGTGCCTCTGTAAGGACAACTCGGACGATGGCAGATGATCTGACACTGAACTACCTTTAGCTGCGTTCACATAGACAGGTTCGGTATGTTTAGCGTTCGGGTCGTTTTTCATCGTGTTTAAGAACCTTTCTTTCAGGTCGAAAACAGAAGAATTGACGCGGTTAATAATATCAAACATCTCCGTACGGAAAACTTCAAAGTTTGCATTGACATTTCTTTCGATATTATTCAGTCGTTTGGTAAGATGAATGTAAGGATCATCTAATGCTGAAACGATCTCACAGACAAGCATAACGGCGACATAACAGCGTGTTAGATACCCCATAATTGCTAACGACTCTGCTGGTATGGCATTTGCACATGTATTTTCAATTCCCATTTTAAGTAAACAGGCACTTGTCTGGAACTCAATTTAAGTAAACAGGAACTCTTATTGAGTGAAGACATATGTTGCCTTTGCATGTAATGCAACTCATTAATGTAAAATGTGTTTACTCTCAGCTGGATAGTCCTGATTGGTCACTAAGAATAACATATGAAACAAATCTTGATATATGAGGAATTTAAACTTCAGTATCGCACAAACAAATATTCAAATATTTATATAAGATGAAAAGTCGAACAATGACATCATGCACTCTATGAAATTTACAAGATGACATCCATGACAGCATATTGCAATAGGATATATATATATATATATATATATATATATATATATATATATATATATATATATATATATATATATATATATATATGTATGTATGTATGTGTGTGTGTGTGTGTGTGTTTTGGAGAGAAAACGAGATATTGATTGTTTAAATTGAATGTGGTGTCTCGTCGCGACATTTATGCTGGTATAAATGATCAATATATCAGTAATCAGTATCCAATTATAATTAACAACAGAGATAATAAAGTGATACATTATTTTTCTCTTCAATAAAATGGTCAGGTTGCGATTTTGGATACTGGAATTTATAAAATAATAAAGTTGTCGGGTTGTCACTTTGGAAACAGGAGTTTATATCATGATAAAATGGTTATGTCGTGAGTTTGGAGTTTATTATTTCGTAAATGGACAGCGAGCAGTCAGTTTGCTTGTTTACATCAGGAGTTACGTTTGCATTGAAAGCGAAGATTTTGACCTTGTTGGGGACCTCTTGGCGACAAACAAACAGGAGGGTGTGCGATTACTATAAATTGGTTTAGCCGGTATTCATGTGTAACATTCATTAGACTAGTAACTTACTTTCACACACATTTATAATGCAAAGTACATGCTGGTGATAGTTTTCGTTGTTAACGAGGAGCCTGCTCAATGTCGTTTTGAAAATGCTAGAAGGGTCCATTTTCGTTGAAAGGTTGGAAACAAGTATGGACACCGCGTTAGTGCTGAATTTCCGTTAGTTTTGAAACGCGAATTATATGCCGATTTAATAATGGTATTATCAAGCAATGAAAGAAATGAGATTTATGCAATATTTGTATCCTTGACAATTTTCAATTTTTAAAATTATTAGTAGGGTACAAGCTGTCGGGGGTAACTATGGTCCGATGAAGCAGGTGCAACTACAGTCCGCTAAATCAGCCCCAAAACCTGCATGCATATGTTAGTGGCTTGCTTATGGGCTGATTTATCAGACTAGCTGCTGACATAGTTATTTGCCAAATGTTTACAAATTTAACATGACGGTTAGCCACACCCTTTATACCTCACCATAATTCAGTCATGAATTATTTTATTTATTTTCTCACCACATATCCAACCATTTTATCATTATTCATGTGAAGTGTCGAATTTTGAATTACAGAAATTTTAAAGTTGAATGCATTTAGCAATTGAAGTCTTATTACAGTTAAGCTAGAGATGTCTTTGTGAAAGGTCATTTCGAACTTTCGTCGTTCATCTCCCCATTGTCAGTGTAAACTTCAAAGGAACAATGTTTCCGACCCAGTGAAATTGACCGGGGTATATTAACACGGTCCTTAGAAAGTAAACATTTGAGCCACCAACCCTAACCGCTTGGTAGGAACCTATGTCCACCTATCAGTTTTTCAAAGGGAAATTGTCACGCAAAGTCGCATACAGATTCTGAGCTGTCCAAATCTGATGAAAGAAATTATTTCTTTGGATAAGATTAGGGACCACCGCCTACGATTGGGTAGAATAAATTAGGGCGTACACTTTAGAGCAATCTGATTTTAAAGTGACGACCCTAGTCGAAATTCTTTAGCCTGGAAATTTCCTAGAAGAGGAAACTTTGTTCTGACCCGGTGGAAGCCAGTTGGTCGTTGTGTAAAAAGAAAGGCATGTTTAGTGCTAGGACGCACAAGTCCTGAAGGAAGGTAAAAAATACAGCATCAAGGTACGCAATTTTAGTTTCACGTAATATTCTATTATTTGATTGCTTGTTTTATGCAAATGTGTTTGGTTTGACTAGGTTTCCATATTATGTTTCGTTTATTCAATTCATGAAAATATGTTTGTGTTGGAGTTGTTATGCAACTTACTTTATTCAATTTCATGGAAATATGTTGTTGCTAGAGTTATTATGCAACATATTTTATTTAATTTCATGGAAAGTGTTGATGCTAGAATTGTTATGCCATTTACCTTTTTAATTTTACAGTTATTAGTCCATTGGTAGAATTGATTGCATGCGATCCAAATGTTCATATTTGTAAGATTTCATATGGTTATATGAAATAACTGAATTTGTTGTTAGGACGATAGAGATCATCGTGAGTTAACGATAATTACCTAATTCTATCTGATTTTGTAATGCTTGGATAATCTTGTAGTTAAGGAACGCCGTGTGTTACATTTCTTTTGAATTACATGCAATAGTAGTCGAGCATGTAGTAGCATATGTAAATTAATACGGTAATAATTAGTAGTCGTTCATGTGGTAATTTAAGACTTGCCACTGGAAGCGAGGTCAATGTCCTACCGTACTAAGTCAAAATTAACGCGGTGTGTGGATATCCACAGGCTGTGAATAGCTTTAAGGGAATTGTTTGTACATTTAAATAGTAGGTATACAGTATTATGGGGTAAATTTGTCCTTTAAGGAACAGCTTTCTGAGAGAAGGACGAGACAGTCCGAAGACAGAAGTACAGGGAAAAGAATGAAAGAAGGACGAGGTCAGAATAATGGACCAGGAAGTCCACGAAGGGGCAGAACCTAGAGTTTAGGTAGGATGAACTAGGAGACGTTGATATACGGTCAAAGTGAGTGTAGGTGATGCAATCATATGTAGACATTACGCTCTTTTCACCTCTCGTTATGATGATGTAATAAATCCAAATTGGACACACCTGTTAAATTCTACTTGTATAATCTAACTTGAATTTGAATTGCCTGTATTAATTTGTTCTGATTAAATTTGTTATTTTCTCATCAAAGGAGGCTCGTATTGTTTTATTTCTTCCCAGTATTCTTGTCCAGTTCTCTGTTGAAATTCCATTCTTCTTTCACTCCAGCCAGGTTATAATATCGAGGGAGGTCATCCTCTGGATAACGCCAGCCAAACACAATCAACCACCCCTCTTTCTAAGAGGGCGACATTACAATTAATATATATGATAACACCGCTTTTGTTGACAAATTACACATGTATGTTTTTATCTATTAAGATGCGTGTTAAGACTCTGTTTTAAAATATGTAACAAAACAAGTGAAAACAACAAGTGATTTATACCTCTACAATAGAAAGTGAAAAATTACGAGACACTTATAGTATTGTGAATTAAATCCCAAAATAATCCTAAATGTCCTATCGCAGGTTCAGAAAATTAATACAGAATATTCTGAATGAATTCCTATAGTCTTGAATGTTCTGATGTACCAGAATGATGCAATCCATAGTATATTTGAACAAGTTCAAAACAATCGTGAAATTAATAAGCGCTTTAGTTATTCCAATGAATATTTTAAATAAATAATTATTCTTGAATTAAATCTGATGTCAACATCACAACTTCAAACCCTGATAATAGAATCACACAGGCTGATATAGAACAGAAATGAATTATTTATCAGATTTTTCTTTATGAACGTTTCTACTTGACATATAATGTAATAGAATGTAAAATTTCCGATGGTAAAACCTTGTCTAACCGTAAAGAAGACCGCTCATGAGCCCCTTCTACACAAACATGTTGTTTAGAACCTACAATCATGGACAAAAATAAACAAGTTGTCAACAACGTACTCTCATGGAAAAAGGTTAGTTTTCTAGACATTCTCTTTACAACTTACAACAATGGACACATACAAATAACGAACTGGAGATACCCAAAGTTATCAACAGAATTTCTAATATGGTTTAATCGAGATTGGTGTTTTTAAACGAAACATACAATTGATACAGCAAAGTTTAAATGTATTATGAAAACAAAAATATAATATATTTTTTATCTGCAGCTTAAAATATAATTTCTAGTTTATTTCAATGTAAAACCCATGATTTTCATGAATGCCGATATGTACCTTATATCACTTCTGAATAATAAATGAAGTTCTATTCAGTCTAATGTTGTGACTGTAGAGTGAATGGAAGAATACAATTTGTTTTTGCATAATAACATTTTTTGAATGCCTCGGGCCATTTCAATGTCTTGATGATGGCTTCTGCTTGAAGTGAGGAGAAAGGATTTCAGTAATGGGGTTAAAAAGTCAAAGGTCAAGGTAATTGTGACAGAAAGATACAAAATGGTTTGCACACAGGAACGTTAGGTCTACAAACAGTCCTGGACCAAACTTTGTGGATGGCTTGTGCTTGGGGTAAGAAAGAAGTCTCTCTACAAGCCTACTGATTTGGTAATGAAATGATACGAGGTGAACAAAACATTCCATTGATTCTTGGTCTATAATTCGGAAGTCTAATATGAAAATAATGGTTTCTGCTCGTTAAGTTTGGTTTAAGACTGTATACTTTAACCAAAGGTCCAAGTGATGTATGCCCATTGGTCAATAAAAGTTTCAAAGTCAGTCAGTCCCATACTAGTGCCATGGCTTACGTGTTGTCTACGAAAGAAGCCTGGTGGTCACTGGCAGGGTAGGTGTACATGGATATGATTGGCATCACGTGTTGTCTAAGAAAGAAGCCTGGTGGTCACAGTGTGAGTAGGTGGACATGGATATGATAGGGCATTACTTGTTGCCTAAGCCAAAAGCCGAATGGTCACAAAGAGGGTAGGTATTTATGAATATGATGCGGCTGGACTCCCTGATTTTGCATGATTGCTAAGAGACATAAGAAAACAAACAGAAAAACTTTAACCAATCTCTTAGTCATTGCTGCCACCAGTGGATTGTGTGATCTGAGTGAAACTCGGCATCCTGGTCTAACCTGTACTAAATCAGACGAGTCAACCAGTCTAACCTGTACTAAATCAGACGAGTCAACCATGTAAATGACAAAAAAAAAATGCTACATCCTACAAGAGACTAACAGAGTTCAGTGAAAAGACCTTGTAAATTTCATGAAAATATTTTTTTTGGATATGTTTGGAACAAAATTGTTTATTAGTTTCTAAACTGAATATATATTGGAAGCATATGTACTTAACTTTTGTTTATGTCAGAAATTGTACATTGGGTGATTAATCATACAAATATTTAGATGACTATATGTATTGTTTCTTGGCCACACAATTGTTCAAGGAAGTTATTGTGTTCAGTGATAGTTCAGTGCACAGAATCAGGTTGCAGAAGAACTTTCCAAAGGAGATGGCTTTAAAATGACAATACATCTGCTTGATTGCATTAAGTTTGCCAAGTTTATAATGGAGTACTCTTAATTTTTTTAAAGCTGAATCTTTAACATAGGCGTACTGGCTATTATAAGTTTTATGCCAAAAGTTCAACTGATTTATAATGGATTAAATGATGACACAACAAGTAGAAACAGCAAGATGAGTGAAGCGTTCAAAATGCTTGCTGGCCCAGACATAATGGGCCATATGGAGACCAAATCAAACACATTATCCGTTTGATCTTCCCCAAGATAGACTCATGGGATTGTACACCACAGTGCCACTCAGTTTTACTCGGGTGCTTGAAGAAGAGTTGCAGTGTCTCAGAGGCCAGCATGTCGGACTCGCAAAAGAAGAGGCTTGGGTTCGAATCCTGCAATCAGATCAGGTCAGGTTGGCTGCCCAGCATGATATAACCTTTATGTGTGATATGCAGCAAAACACCAAAACCCAGCCAAACATGATACTTCTTCGTCATTCATTTGTTTTAGCAATGTCACATGAGGATACATCTTTTTGTGCCCATGTACACTTTTCCAATATTGTTTGAAAAGGTCGCGCTCGCCTTTGCAGATCACTGACATCTCACCTCCGTCTGCGTGGGTTTGAGTCTCAGCTCGGCCAACGTTGGCATGGAAGAAAGCTGTCAGTAGTTTCTCATGGGTCAGTTGATCTTTCTTGGGTTTTCCTAGCTGCTTCCACCGCCAAAATATACTGGCCGCCATATATGGCCTTTCACTTGCTGCAAAATGGCTTTAAACCCACGAAATCCTCCAACTCTTTAATTTTGCAAATGTATTCCAAATATAAGAATAGTTGATGAAATTTGAAACCACAGTGTTTTAAATTAAATTTTATTGATTTATTCAGATTTCATTCAGTATTATTCTGACAATAATGTTTCTGAATTATCTTTGAACCAGCTGGACCATTGGACAGAAATCCAACAGAACTGATACACTGGTATTTGATAGCAGTGTTGTATTCAGAGTTCTTTCCCTTGAATAAAAGTTAAGTTTGTTTTACAAGATCTATCCACACATATTTCAAAGGGTCGCAAATCATTATAGAGTGGACCCTGGTGATCCCATTTTTTACCCCTTACATTGAAAAGGGGCAGATTGATAAAAGTTTGTATCTGTCTGTTATGCTCCTGAGATGAGTATTAATGTGTACTAGGTATTAAAATTAAAACCTTGATTGTTTTCCAAAACGTTCGAGTATATTTCGCTGTGTGATCAACAATCCTTTCTCTGCTTTCTGTAGCCGCTTCCGAAGGTTAACAAGGAAGATGTTGAAAGAAATTCTAAGACCGCATGCATGAATATTGTGGGTCTAGTGTACATGTTGTTTTAAATCAAATCCATAGGTCTAGCATATTGTTTTCCTTGTCTTTCTTTTGTTAAAGAACAATTTGTTATCTCCGGAATATGAAGGATTCTTGTTTCTTTTCTGAATTTGTTTTATAAATATGTACTATATTCGAATTTGTGATTTGGGGGCTGTAAAAGTTTAGTTGTTTTACAGCCTTGACGCTCAGTAAGTCAACGACGCAATTAGACCAAACTATTTGAGTCTACGAATCATTGTCAAATTAATATTAGACAACAGAAAAGATGAAAATCACTTCGGGTAACATGATACACACTCATGATAACTGATTCAAAAGCAGATTGGATATGACACGCTTATGGCAGCGGACTCGAAAGCAGATTGGGTAAGGTGATAGACACACATGATAACTGACGCAAAAGTAGACTGGGCAACATGCTACATATGATTTTAATGACTGACTCAAAATTAGATTAGGTAACACGATACACACGATTATAATAACTTGCTCAAAAGTAGATTAGGTGACACAATACACGTGATTATAATAACTGACTCAAACGTAGATTGAGTAGCACGATGCACATGATTATAATGTTATGATAACTGACTCAAAAGGAAATTTGGTAAACATGATAAATAATGGTAACTGACTGAAAATAAATTTATTAATTTGCTACACGTAATTGTGATAAATGACTCTAAACATATTGGATAAGATTACAAACATGCTTATGATAACCAGTTCATAAGCAAATTAGGGAACATGATCAACATACTGAAGGCAAAGGACTGACATTTCAGTTAGGTAACATGATATAAAATATTGATTCTAAATCAGACTGGATAGCTCCATCTCTCCTTTCTGTCACCACTTCAGATGGAAATGGTACACAAGGAGGAGCTTATGAAAAACGTCTAAGACATTATACATGGATTGTGTCTGTCTAGTATAATATTGTTTTAAATCAAATCCCCTGGTCTTGCATTGTTTGTTGTTGTCTTTTTATTTCCTTTCTTATATTTCTTATAGGAAGAAAATTTTATATCAGGAATATGATGGATGCTTGTTTCTTTTCATCTATGTATGCAAAGTACCATATTTTGAATATTTGATTTTGGAGCTCTGATACTATGATTGATTTTCAGCCTTGACACTCGAAAAGACAACGATACAATTCAAATAAACTTTCAGAGGCATCAAATCAGTGTCAAACTAATAATGAGGCAACTAAATGGATGAAATATCATATTGGGTAACATGGTAATCACCCAAAAGCAGATTGGATGCGGTGATTAACAAACTTGATAACTGACTCAATAGTAAGTGTGATAAAAAGATAAACAAATTTGATAACTGACTCAATAGTAAGTTGGATAAAATGATAAACAAACGTGAAAACTAACTCAGTAGTAAGTTTGATAAGATGATAAACATGCTTCTGATAGCTGACTAAAAATCAGATTCTATAAGATGATAAATGTACTTCAGGATAACTGTCTCAAAATAAAACTAGAAAATATAACTAAGATGCATATGGTAACTGACTCATAATCAATATGGGAAAACATTCTGAACATTAATGACTCAACATTAGATTGGGTAACATGACGAATATAAAATAATGACACGTGACTCTGACTCAAAATAAGACTAAGTACCATGACAAAAACAAGAAAAACAAGCAAATAATAATAAATTACTCAAAATCATATCGGAAAAGGTTATACAAATAATGAATGATAAATGACTCAAATTCATATTGCGTACCATCATAAATATACGTAAGATAAAATGGATACAAGTCTTCATTTCATCACCAAATACATGATGAAGCGATCGAGTTACATTTCAAATTGAATCAGGATGGATAAATAATAATTTATTATTAGTATTAGTAATCTATACATGTATTCATTTTAATTAGTAGTAGTAATCTATACAAGCATTCATTATTATTATTATTATTTTTATTATTATTATCATTTTTATTATTATTATTATTATTATTATTATTATTTGTAGTAGCTATGGATAATTACTAGTAATCTATACTGGTATTCATTATAATTAGTAGCAGTAATCTAGACAGGTATTCATTATAATTAGTAGTAATGATCTAAACAGGTATTCATTATAATTAGTAGCAGTAATCTATGCAGGTATTCGTTATAATTAGTAGTAGTAATCTATACTGGCATTCATTATAATTAGTAGCAGTAATCTAGACAGGCATTCATTATAATTAGTAGCAGTAATCTATACAAGTATTCATTATAATTAGTAGCAGTAATCTATACTGGTATTCGTTATAATTAATAGTAGTAATCTATACAAGTTTCCATTATAATCAGTAGAAGTAATCTATTCTGGTATTCATTATAATTAGTAGCCAGTAATTTATACAATTATTCATTATAATTAGTAGCAGTAATCTAGACAGGTATTCATTATAATTAGTAGCAGTAATCTATACAAGTATTCATTATAATTAGTTGCAGTAATCTATACTGGCATTCATTATAATTAATAGTAGTAATCTAGACAGGTATTCATTATAATTAGTAGTAATGACCCAAAAAGGTATTCATTACAATTAGTAGCAGTAATCTACGCAGGTATCCGTTATAATTAATAGTAGTAATGTACACTAGCATTCATTATAATTAGTAGCAGTAATCTAGACAGGTATTCATTATAATCAGTAGCAGTAATCTATACAAGTATTCATTATAATTAGTAGCAGTAATCTATACAGGTATTCATTATAATTAGTAGCAGTAATTCATACAATTATTCATTATAATTAGTAGCAGTAACCTATACAAGTATTCATTATAATTAGTAGAAGTAATCTATACTGGTATTCATTATAATTAGTAGCAGTAATTTATACAATTATTCATTATGATTAGTAGCAGTAATGTATACAAGTATTCATTATAATTAGTAGCAGTAATCTATACTGGCATTCATTATAATTAGTAGCAGTAATCTATACAAGTATCCATTATAATTAGTAGCAGTAATCCATACAGGTATTCATTATAATTAGTAGCAGCACTCTATACAGGTATTCGTTATCATTAGTAGCAGTAATCTATAAAGGAATTCAGTATAATTAGTAGTAGTAATCTATACAAGTATTCATTATTATTATTATTATTATTTGTAGTAGCAATCGATACACATATTCATTCTTATAAGTATTAGTAATCTATATAGGTATTCATTATAATTAGTAGCATTAATCTATACAGATATTCATTATAATTATTAGTAGAAATCTATACAGGTATTCATTATACTTAGTAGCAGTAATCTATACAGGTATTGGTTATGATTAGTAGTAGTAATCAATGCAAATATTCTTTATAATCAGTAACAGTAATCTATACAGGTATTCATTATAATTAATAGGAGTAATCTATACAGGTATTCATTATAATTAGTAGTAGTAATCTATTCAAAGTATTCGTTATTATTATTATTTGTTGTAGCAATCGATACACATATTCATTCTTATAATTATTAGTAATCTATTCAGGTATTCATTATAATTAGTAGCAGTAATCTATACAGGTATTCATTATAATTAGTAGCAGTAATCTATACAGGTATTCATTATAATTATTAGTAGTAATCTATACAAGTATTCATTATTATTATTGTTTGTAGTAGGAATAGATACACATTTTCATTCTTATTATTAGTAATCTATACAGGTATTCATTATAATTAGTAGCAGTAATCTATACAGGTCTGCCCGGCTTTCCTTGTTTGTGGATTTTAAGTAGCTGTTTTCGCTTGCTGGTCTATGTGCCCTACTCGGTACTCCTCGTCAATAATATGTGTGATGGTTTTTGCATAGTCTAGTGTTGGATCTTGATCAAGCTTTTGGTAGAACTTAGCATCACTTTGTTGTGTATTTGCTTCAAAACAAGCCAATTAATAAACACCAGTTTCTTTTCTCAAACAATTGTTATCTAAAAACTTCACGCTTGTATTCCTGGAGAAACAGTCATGTAAAATTTTGTAACCTCATCGATGTTTCTGAGCTTTTTTGTTATTGTTTGTCTTGTCTCTGTTTAATGTTTGCCTTTGAAAAAGACTAATTTAGAGTCGAAAGTGCTCAGGATTGTTAGAAACTTCTTTTGTAATATATATATATATATATATATATATATATATATATATATATATATATATATATATATATATATATATATATATATATATATATATACAGAGCTATCAAAGCTATAAAGCCAACAATATCAAAATCCAGTAAAGCATAGTTATTGTTAAACAAACGTATATGGAATCTTGACCTACGTATAGATTGGCAGTTAAAACCATTCCATAATACCTTGGTACCAATAGTACTATATAGGTCGTAGATTTGGACTTTGAAAATTGCAAAGTAATTGACAAGATTCAGAAAGATTTTCTAAGATAGGTTTTAAACGTAAAGAGGACCACCCCTTTATAAATTGTTTATTGAGAAACTGGAAGACAACCACGTACACCTAGAGTGATATTGAACGCCGTCAAATATTTATGGAGACTAATTGAGTAAAAACAGGACATGTACACCAAAGTCATGCATAATATATCAAAGAATACCACGATACTATTCAGTGGTTTCTTATGTAAAATCTGTTTTTGAGAAATGTGGAGTGGGATACATTTGGTACTTGCAATCTTTTTCTGTAAACAATGGCTAATGAACAGCATGAAGAAAAGACTAACTGTAATGGTGCAAAACGTTTGTGGAATAGTCTGTCTGTAGTATAAATTCTGGTACATTCTTTCGTAGCTCATTTTGTTGGGGTCTGAGTGACACGTGCCCATTAAGTGTGATGTTTTGGCTAATATCACTATAGCTTGGCAGATTGTTACAATTATTCTGTTTTGTTTGGGGCATGAAATGATTTTTAATTAGGACCCGTTCGATAACAGTTAGAAAAGACAGAGGGGTGCGAGGTCTCGCGGTAAAGTGTCCAAAGTAACATGTACCAGGAGAGTATTTAAGGAAGTTGTGGTCCATTTCAAATAGATGTCATAACATGGTATTTTCCAGAATAGTCATTAATAAAGGCGGACTATAGAATTTTCTGGCTTCTATGGAACTAATAAGAAAGTTCGACGGTAAAGTAGTAATCCTGGTTCACTAAGCTGCATGAGGGGTGTGTTCCCAGACGGTTTTGGTCAGTCGAAGTTTTTCTGTCGAAGGAGAAGTCTTGACTCCGGGGAATAGAAAGTATTTTTCGTTAAATCTTCCTAAGGGGGCGCGTATCGGAAAGTGAGGGGCACGGAGAGAAAGATTCAATTTCATAGGGTGGTGCGAATCTAGAATCAAGAACAAAGGTTAGTATCGGTTACATACATTGTTATGTTCACTGATGAAACAATAATGTTGAATTTATTCATTTTAAATTCATATTGCAATTTTTCCTTCAGTTCACAAATAATAAACACATCTTTCATGATTCAAGTTGTAAGAATTCGTATAATATTCCTTTATATGAATGAGTTCGGGTTTAGAGGTTTGGTATGTAAAAGAAATCATGTTGTAAGATTTCATGCATTTCTACTGACGCGAATTGTGTGAATATGTAAATTGTCTGTCTTAAATGATTAGTATCATTTATGCTGAGGATTGATTTTCCTATGTCTGGAAAGGTATGTCAAGGAATCGCCAATTAGCAGAGTAACCTGGTTGAGGTTTACTAATTCTTCTGTAATTAAGTTGTGAATTATCTTCAAATGAGAATCGAGTAACGTGTGTCGGCTGATAGGTCAGCTAGTAAATTTAAGGTCACAGTGGGACAATATTTGTATCAGCGAGATCTAATTATGTCATGTCCTCCGTAAAATGATTGTGCAGAAATAATCGGATAGTGAGTTTGTGTATTGGGCTAATGATATCAGCTAGTTTGTTGATTTTTGATAGACGATATCTGACGAGAGGGAGAGAGAAATTGGGAGAGGGGGATAAAATCAAAATGGTATGTCAGGAATATTAATGACTTTGATCAAATATAAGTAACTTTACATGTTTACATTACCTCCGGTTTGTTTGTCATTACGGGTATCCTGTTGTCCACTCGGCTCCACATATTTGTCAAGGATCGATCAATATAAAATAACCCCACCTTTTCAGGGAACACTACGGTAGCCATACCCGTGCTTGTTCTTTCTTTATTTAAGTAAACGTTCACGTTTGAATCTCAGTCGTCTCATTTATTTAATCACTATGATTGAAAAAAGACTCATGAAAGAAGCAATTTAACAGTTTCCAACTAGATTAGACTAGTGACAGAACGTCTTTATACAAGTGGACACAATCGGCAGGGATGTGAGGAGATAACTGCCGTTGTTAGTACACAACTTCTTGTAGTCGTGATTAATTCCCTTGGAAATTTAATTATGTTTATTTGTAAATTATATGTACACTGTATCATTGATATCACTCGTTGTATAATATTTTCATTAAAATGCAATGGTGACACATACATCTACTGAATGTATCCGTCATTGTTGGAAACTAAAATTATGTCAGTCGTTTAAATTTGTTCCAGCCATCTAATAACTGATTATTAAAACGAATATCATAGTTCTAGAGATAGTGCGAACCAATTCTCATTGTTGGATATTCTTGAGTTTTTCCTTTAAAGCTTGGAACGTTTGTGGCATTGTGTAACAGGTATTCGATACGGTACTGGTGACACAGAATAACGAATAAAGCAGGTCCTGTAAATCCAGCCATTAAAAGCTTTTAGGATTCACGTGGAAAATTTTTTTTTATTAGAAATTTAATTCTTCAAGCTTACTTTTTTGTCGTTAGGGATTTATATGGCACATACTTATTGATTACTGAAATGTATCCGAGAGAGAGAGAGAGAGAGAGAGAGAGTTGCTGTACGATTTTTCAGCACAAGATAGATATAGATGGCGGCCAGTATAAATGGTGGAAAACGAACGCGGGACAACCCCGGAAAGAACCAACGAATCATGAGAAGCTACTGGCAAGCTTTCTCACTTTACCACACTGGCCGAACCTGAGACTCGAACCCACGCAGACAGAGGTGAAATGGCAATGATCCGTAACGGTGAGCTCTTTAGACCACTAGGCCACTCGGAGAGAGAGAGAGAGAGAGAGAGAGGAACAAAAATGAAATAATCGTAAATATTGAATTACAAGTTTAAAAAACATATGTAAGGTCATATATATATATATATATATATATATATATATATATATATATATATATATATATATATATATATATATATCCCAAATGGAAATGAAAATAGTTCCAAAAATTGATAATGCCAATGTCGTGATTAGTGGTATAGTGATCGTGAGGATATCATTTTTTCCAAACTTCTTACATTTGAGTGTCTCATTATGAACTATATAATAAAATTGCATTGTTTAAAAAGTAGACACATTTTTGGGGACAAGTAAATAATTTTGACTAAGCGGAAAATTTATTTTAGAATGTATACTGTTCCTGAATAAATGTGCTTTCTAGGAGTAGTTAAATTTTTTAAAGTCTTTAGGACATAAATATATTTCCATACAGGGCAAATACTATCTTTGTAAAAACTGCGAATAGAGGACATTTTTAATGTGTGTTCACAAAATATCGAAATTGTCCGTTTGTTTTTAAACTGGAAAATTTAATTCTTATTTTACGTTTTATTTATTTTCTTGGATATATTTTCCTATCTCGTTAGGTATGTTAGGTATGCACAACGTTCAATCTTTTCCATTAAAAATAAACTTTGACTTCTACGTATTACTTATTAAGTGAGAATCCATGTTAAAGACGAATTCTAGGATCAAGCATAATAACCCTAAACTATACAGTAAAGCAAGCAATAATAAACACTGACATTGAGAAAAGAAATGCAAAATTAATACATACTACATTGACAATGTATGTACATCTGGAAGTTCAGTAATCAAGGAACGAGAAACGTTGACATCGAGAAAAGATTGAAAAATATTTGACAACATGATTCAGCAAATAGTAATGATTGAAAACAAAAAAAAAAGAAGTAACATAAATGCTTTTGCCATCCATGATATATGAAACGACGTACTCTCAGAAGCCTGTTATTCTGCTGTGGGATCAGTACGGTACTATCGCTGTAAATAGTTTATATATCGCCTAAGTGGAAAAGATACACGAATTTTTTTTCTTCAAATTCGATTCGATTTATATTTTAGAATCAACATATAATTGATAGGCATCAGTGATTTAAAAGTTCCTATACTCAACGGAAGTTATGCAAATACATATTTTCTCTGATTAAAGTCAAAATTGTCGTCCTGGCTCCGAATGTTTGTCAAATGTATGCTAGCGAGCGGTTGACCTTACAGCTCCTTTTCACAAATAAAGGGAATACGATCATCACAAATTTTATCGTTCCATTTCATACGTCTCTCGGCTGGGAACAAGACGTTGTAGATCATCATGCAATTTTCTCTGGTGTTACCATTCGGTTCTGCAGTACTCCATCCATTATAACGAAGCTTCTCCGGTTGGCCGTTTGTTCGAAACCATTCAAATGTTCCTTCGATAAAGAGGTCTGTGCCATCTATCCAGAAGTACGGATAAAGCTGTGCTTCTGAATATATATATATATATATATATATATATATATATATATATATATATATATATATATATATGCGCTCTCGCTACATAACACTACATAAAATGATTTACCAACCAGATTTCGTAGTATAGGAATTATACTGCAGGCATTTATGACCGAATTGATGCATAAAAAAGAAGTTGCACGGCTTAAAAGAACACGAACAATGCGTTCAATTGTCATTACTTGTAATACATTCGATATCATCTCCAAATATAATAAACTTAAGCTAGTAAGTACTCTTGTCTTCAGCTTAATGTCCGGTCTGTGTAGGGAACAAAATCCATATTTACCCGATGCTACGCAAAATTGGATATTGAGTAGTCACTTGAAAGGTTTTACTTGTTGCAATGTCTCTAACAGTTTCCAGGTATGAAACTATCATGAAACTTACATGTACACCAAGACAATCTCATTTAATGTAATAAGCCGTGCTTCGATAAACGATTTGTTTTTCCTTAATCGCACAATAATTGACAGTAGTAATACGCCCATGGGGTAGCAGCAACAGTTGTCGTCAAGCTGCATTAGGCGTCAATACGTGTCATCGTGGAATTAAAAAAATAAACTTTCAACTGTTATCATTATATATATATATATATATATATATATATATATATATATATATATATATATATATATATATATACTGCTATCAGTACTCACGCGATCTCCGAATGACATTGGCAATAACTTTTTCTTCATTTAGATCATCCATCTTAAGGAGATCGGCGTCAAGCAGGTGACAAATTAACTGAAATGCAACAAAAGTAATAAAGTAGATGAAATGTAACAAACAAAAGGGCTACAATGCAAAATGTTACAAAGCAGCTGAAATGCAAAAAAAAGAGAACATAAATAAATGCTAAAAATTAGTTGACATGTTCTAAGAGACAAGTCAGCTAATATGTGGCAAGAAAAAGTCAGTTGAAATGCAGAAATCGACACATCATCTAAAACGCAAAGCGTGGTTAATCAGCTAGAATTCAAAAAGAAGTGAGAGACCAGCTTAAATTCAGCAAGTGCAAGCATGAAATCAGCTGAAATGTGAAAACAAGCGACACCTTATAAACAAGAATGTCACAAGTGACAAATCATTTTAAATGTAATAAGTGACAAGACAACCGATATGGAATAACAAGCAACAAGTCAGGTGGAAGGTAAGAAGTGTCACGTCGGCTGAAATTCAGAAGTTATAAATAAGAATGGCGAAAGTGACAGGCCATTTTAAATCAATAAGTGAGCTGATAAGGAACAACAAGCTACAAGTCAGGTGAAATGCCGTAAGTGACAAGTCATTTTAAATGCGGCAAGTGACACGACAGCTTTCTGTTTGTTTTACACTGCAACATCAGGTGTCACATTTGTTGTTTTGCTATTAACGATTCAGCAACTGATATAGCATTAGCATTTGCATAGCCTCTGAATGTTTTTCTTTTTTCTTGAGGAGAAAATGCTCTTCTCTCTGAATAATGGTAACCGTTAATTCTAACTGTTGTTGCAAAGGTCAGTTTTTATTTTCTGCTTTTACCTAGCACCTGTGTCCCAGTAAACAGTTTCCACTTTAGTCACTGCAGACGCTGTTCTAACATCTTATTGTGACCTTTCTTAATATATAATTGCCTTTCTTTTTGGATTCTTCTTGGTAATATAATGTTTTTACCTAAATTAATTGCTATTGCGTTTCATCTAATTTTAAATAGTGTTTGACAATTTAGTATTTAAGATGTTTTTTTTTTATAAGAATCGCTTGTACATTGTAATTCGTAAATTAGTCAGCATTTATCTTTTCATTTTGTCTAGAGAACTTTGCAGATTCATGTTTAAAAAATCTAATGCAAATTTAATTAATTTTTCACTGCCACCTAAAGCTAGTAAGGTGTCCGCAGCATATATGTAATATTCAATGGTCTCTGTTGCATACCTTAATATCCTTAATATTTGGAAACATATGATGCTATGGGTCAAACATATAATGAAACTATATGGAGAGAGGGAATCACCCCGTCTTCGTCCTCTTTGTCCCTCTTGTTTACAGTGAGTTCGGTGCAGCGATAGTAGGGTTTTTTGCTAAAGCACTCATCGATAACATGGTTTAAAATAAAGTTTTTAAATCGGATGAGATAGTGACCTCTGCGATAACTATGTTAAACAGAAGCGATGATTAGTAGTAAGTTAGTAAGGCAAATATTATACTTCACAAATTAAAGTTAGCCATGAAGCATTTAATTAATAGTTAACAAGTACTACAGCTAAGAGGAAACAGCAGGTGCAAAGAGGAAGAAGTCTCCAACACAATGAGTCAACAAGCTGAAGTGTTTTACAAAAATTGTAAAAGGAAAATACAACTTAGAGACTTTGTAGAACTTTACAACAAACAGGAATTAAAAACGGTAATGAATATAGAACTTATACAGAGGGACCTTAATATTAGGATTTATGAATCTTTCAGAAAGAAACGGAAATTTACTTGTTTCTATACTAGGACAACCTAAAAAAAATATGTTTTACCAATACAACTGATAAAAGATATGGCATACTATCTACTTTATTAGAAAACACATACTTTTTTATTGGTTATTACAATATTTCATTGAAATGAAAGCATCATATTTCACTTCAACATCAACAGGAATGAAACAAAAATATTTTTTATTTCACATGATTTATATATCCTTCAAACACACATAAACATATTCAAAGGAGGCATAACAGTAAATAACAAAACAATGAAGAAATAATTTATATCAGGTGCTCGAAAAAAACAAGAATTAAAAAACTTTCTATTTAACACATCTAATGTACATAACCAGACACAACTATAAATTGCAGTTATGGATCAAAACGTTCCACATTTCTATCATAATATCAAGACCAAACCACACAAATGTTATCTCCCCTGATTGCTATAGCCTCTACCTGTTGAGAATGTCTTTCATAGTGACTTTATTTCATACAATATTAATGATCATTACAAGAAATTGGAAAGAAGTAGGCATAAAGAAAATAAATATCAGTAAATAATCTGGTGAAGGAAAAGTGATTGACTTTCATGCTATGTCTTTAACATACTTTTAAACGTTAAGTAAATGTGAGACACATTATTAATCTGCCCCAGCGACAAAGGCTTTAATACAGTGGCTGAAAAAGCGGATGAAACAGCAATTATCAAGGAAACAACAAAGAAAGATTTTAAAATAAATAACAGACATATTATTGGTTGAAGTGGTCGAGAAAACTCAGCAACTTTAAACACTGCAAAATATAAGAGAAAGAGCAGGATTATTTATAATCAGTAAAAGGATAAAACCAGAATTAGATGAATTACATTAAATTATGACATGGAATCGCAATTTCAGCAAATTTTTGAATGGTTGAATAAAAATTGCGGTTGTTAACACTGTTACATTGATACAGTTGTAAAGTAAGAATCATTTAACTGATGAAACACAACCACTAGAGGACAACATATTTAAAGTGATTATGAACATTGTGTGACGTGTGTCATGAGAACGATTTACTATTATCCATCATTGGTTTAAACGATTGCAAAATGTTAAATGATTAGACATTACCAACTTTAAGGGAGAAATTATATTTGGAAGATAATAATTGAAGACAGACATGAACGAAGATGCTGATGGAGAAGTGGTTAGAAATATCTTACAGCGAAAACAGATGCATTTAAACTCAGATAAATAAATGGATTATTGCACTATGTTGCAGTGTTCGAACAGTTAACATCGAAATAAACAAAAATTAGAAATATTCAAACATGGAAGATATATTTGCGGAACACTTTGTTGTGTTCGTGTATCCACACACCATTCGCACTCGCTATTATCGGACGAAAATGCAGTATAATACAATAATTTGAACCCCGAGGACGAAGAATCAAACAATGAGGAGGAAGCCGTAGATAGTTAATCTGTAGATGTAATCATGAAAAAAATATAGAAGAGACGTCAGTTTAAGGGCAGTGGGTGATTTTATCAGGAAGAATTGCGTTTGACGAAACAATTGTATTTCCAGCCAGAACCAGAATCCCACATATAACGACTGTTAAACATGAGAGAAATGCTAAAGGATGAGAATATAACAGTCCTGATCTCATAGCTGATCGAGATACTAAATGGCAATGAAGAGACTGGAAGGGATATATTGCCCAGTTCTTCAAGCCCCTGCGAGCCATACGTTCTTGTACTTATCGATTTGATGTAATCTTTTCTATATTAACACAATGCATCATAATACATTACATCCAATATCCAGATATTATTCACAATGAAGGATCATAAAACTGTTTAATTATTCTCAGGCAAATGTTACTTGATAGAAAAAGTTTTAAATTATTATTCTACACTTTCATGCAAACTTTTGTAAAGTTTATTGGTTTCATATTTCTCAACGCTTAAAAGAAAATAGGTACGTATGAAAGGTGACATTAGTTTGTCATTCGCTCTTTGTGTGTGTGTGTGTATGTGTGTGTGTGCGCGCGTGTAGTGGACCTCAGTGTATCTGATTAGTTGCTGACGTACAATATAGTGTTTGTTAAGAAAGCCTTGGATTAGTAGGAGTTCCCAATCAATACAACGAAAATCCAATGAAAGACGAGCGAGATCGACAAACGTCTAAACGTGATGCAGAGTGCATGACTAAGTAGACATCATCAAGGGTACATGTTGAAAAATGTGACATGTGAGGAGATTGTCAGGCCCTGATATTAGGACATCGTATGTCTAAGACTCAAAGAGAACTGAGGAACTTCATGTTATTCTATGGCATACTTTCACAGCAAGACTATGTTATAATAATGCAATATACGTTTGTCATCACCGTATATGTATTGCTATTATTTGTGTTATGTATATCTATATTTTGTGTAATCTGTGGTACATGACTGTATGCATACTGTGTGTAGTTTTTGTAGTGATCATCTATAAACAAGATAATATATAGCTAACATTTTATCCATGGGTATAAATTCTATTTTAAAGATTTTAAGCTATAAACAGGTGTTTACAAGTTAAATTCAACCTATATATTGAACCTGTCGACAAGTTTAGAATAATTCACCACTGGATAGTGAGGTCGGATGGGTTTATAGGAGAATTGAGTTTTATCCCATTGGATTGGTCAGTAAGGTAAGCTTTTTTACGACATTGGGTATTGTGCAAATTTCACGTGGTGAGTGGGAAAAAATGCGTTTTGTGGCTATATAGGTGTATTTGAGGGGGTAGAGCTGGACAATCATTCTTGTTCGTGTTCTGCAAACATCTGTCTGCAGATGTGTGTAATATTGTTTTATATTTAATTTGAGAGGAAAGATATTTTAGGATTATTTATTGGAATTACAAAAAAAAAACTACAAAGTGCTCACTCTACTAAAATCTTCTTCTGGGACTATTGTGAATTTATTTAAAGCAGTTCTGGACAATGCCATTGTGATACACCAGGACTGTTTACTATGCAGTACATTTGAGGGTCTGGAATTCATTCGGAACGTTCGATTCTTTTGGACTTGTGAAGAACTTTCTTGGATTATTTTGGATTTAATTAATATTGCTATATGTTCCTGTTAACTTTTCATGTTATAACCTTGATAATTAAATTATTTTTTAAGTTGAAAAAGATTGTTGGATTTGCTTCTTTCTGTAACTTAATTTAAGACAATAGAGTCATAACAATTTGATTGTTTAATTCGAAAATAATAAAATCGAGCTTCACATAAGAGTATGTCCGAACTCCAATATAATATGCATTGCCCGACATAAGACATATAAAATATACGTGCGGATAATAAGGATAATGAAAGCTAATATTTAACAAAGATAACTAAAATGTTCACTATTAAATAACTAAAATTCCTTTTACGCCATGAAATAAGTTTGAATGAGAATTATTTGTGTAACTATTTCAAATATTTCGTTACAGTTTTTGCAACGGAACCTTACCGTCATTACATTGCAATGTGAAAGCAATACGGATTCCCTCTCAAGCCTGTAGATAAAGTGAAATGCCACACTAAGGTGCTAAAATGTACTTAATTATGGTTTTAAAGCTTTTTAATATCATGATATGCAGAAAGGTAAATATCCTAAGCTTATGTCATAAAGCCAGTTTTCCTGAGAATCTGCTCATATCCTCAGTTTACCCGCATGACCAATATGGTACTACTCATGATTTAGTTTAATACAGCTGTATAAAATGATACTAATTCCTCCTCTTATTCGAAGCTAAAACAACCCATCGTGGCTCTGATTCTATTCCTATTAACTTTAACTTGCAGCAAGAGCTAATCCTACGAGCTTATCCTGGTTCACTATAGTAATCAACTGAATCTGGTTTGTCAGTTTCAGAGCAAATATTATTAAGTTACTGAAAAAAATGTCACTTATCATAAAGTATCTTTTTTAAGGCAAAAGTTAAATTATATATATATATATATATATATATATATATATATATATATATATATATATATATATATATATATATATATATATAATTGATCACAATCTCTTGATTTATTGTCTGTTTTCCACATGCAATTTCTCTCTCACAAATATGACATTATTTGGTCGAATTAAAATTTATTTTTTATCGTCCATGGGGAAACTTGTTTCAGCAGCGCTTGTGATTTTAATTTATTCATACACTAGCAGCCCCATTTCTTGTAAATATTCATAAAAGATTTCAATGCAAGTTTTCACAGTCTTTGTTTACTGCCTGAAAATAGATGCAAAATATGGAATATATCATGCTGTCTGTCTATGAACGGCTACTTTGTTGGGTAATACTTTTAATATCACTGGAACTTTAAAAATGGAACCTTTATCTTATGTCGGCAGTTTATCAATCTCTTGCATCAAAACCATTATTAAAGTTAAATCAGCTGACGTGATTATACAGCCTATTATGCTCTTTACATCCTTTTTACCTGTACCTTTTATTCTATAATAACAGTTTTAGTAGGTCATGTAATGCTCCTGTTTCTGAAGGTAATATTTGTTTAAGTTTCAAAGATAAATCTAATTTAATATTTATCAAACCAAAACCTCTTATTGTTCTATTGGTCATCGCTTTTAAGTGGTGTTATACTTCACTGAAAATTAAAATGAATCTTCATTGTTTCGTCAGCAAATATCTATTAATTGAATCACCTTTTAAACGAATCGTGAAGTCTGGTCGCAATTTTTCTTTTTCTTCATGTTGTTGAATAATGTTTAAAAGAATGTCTTTTCTATGTGATACACGTGTCCATGGTTGATCTCCTTTCCTCTTTAAGTTTCCGGTATTGATGCATAGTGTATTAATTTATTTTACTATTTATTAAATCGAATAACTATTTAAAAAGTTACATTTTCTGTAAGCATAAAATCAATCATTATTATAACCTTTCCACATTCATATTTAATTTTCATTTGTAATACTATTTTCTCTACTTTGATACCATTTTTATTTCATAAGCTTTATACACCATTTACATCGCTGTTATTTTGTATTTCCTTTTTCTGTCGGCTCAACTGGTTTGTCTCTGTTACACTTGCAGCCTATAATAAATACTATTTTATGTTACTTGTCTTTTATACATTATGTTAACATTTAACATTGGAATTGACTTCTATAATCATTATAGCATAAATATTCATTTATTGAATATATTTTCTTAATATTTATTACTTTTGCCCCAAATCTATCATTGTCAGTTAACAAACGTCTTAAAAAGAAGCATTTTCTCATTAATTGTGATGATTGAAATTTGAATATTATTCATGATTTTGATTCAGTATTTGCAACACCAAAAGATTAATTTTAAACAAAAATTTTAATCGTACAAAATATCTAAATACGTATTTTGTATAATTTACTCCAATTTATTTTGAGGATCTTCGTTATAATTTAGTGGTACCAATTTATTTTGAGGATCTTCGTTACAATTTAGTGGTACCAATTTATTTTGAGGATCTTCGTTATAATTTAGTGGTACCAATTTATTTTGAGGATCTTCGTTATAATTTAGTGGTACCAATTTATTTCGAGGATCTTCGTTATAATTTAGTGGTACCAATTTATTTTGAGGATCTTCGTTATAATTTAGTGGTAACAATTTATTTTGAGGATCTTCGTTATAATTTAGTGGTACCAATTTATTTCGAGGATCTTCGTTATAATTTAGTGGTACCAATTTATTTTGAGGATCTTCGTTATAATTTAGTGGTAACAATTTATTTTGAGGATCTTCGTTATAATTTAGTGGTACCAATTTATTTCGAGGATCTTCGTTATAATTTAGTGATACCAATTATTTTGAGGATCTTCGTTATAATTTAGTGGTACCAATTTATTTCGAGGATCTTCGTTATAATTTAGTGGTACCAATTTATTTTGAGGATCTTCGTTATAATTTAGTGGTACCAATTTA
The DNA here is from genome assembly GCA_028554795.2 of Sinohyriopsis cumingii. Classification (NCBI taxonomy): domain Eukaryota; kingdom Metazoa; phylum Mollusca; class Bivalvia; order Unionida; family Unionidae; genus Sinohyriopsis; species Sinohyriopsis cumingii. The sequence continues at coordinate 107,575,937 of CM068840.1, read as the reverse complement.
TTTTGAGGATCTTCGTTATAATTTAGTGGTACCAATTTATTTTATCTTCAATATTCAACCTTTATTATAAGGACACAAAGTTCACCTGGTTTCCAATTACAGCAAGAATCATCGCATTCTATCTGTTTCACCAAGACATATTTAGGCGTTCATGTTTTTAGTCCTTAAACTCTTTTAAATCTTAAACAGGTCGTATTCTGAGACACTGACAACTTCCTTCAAGAGCATCTCCATTTCAATCTTCTAACTTGCATAACACCCGTTTTACTTTAATAAAATGTCTCTTGTAAAATTCGATTGGCACTCCTCATTGAGATTTTTATTTTGAAATCCTAACCATTTAACATTTTTTATATTTTAGTGCCACAAAAGTATTAATTCATCGATAATCAACAAAACTGAAAAAGACTTTAGCTTCCATTTTTTTCTTTGCTTCTTTGAACTGGGATCATGTCTTTGGATTCATAATAAGAGTTATTATATTCGTCAACCAGCTTAGACAATACATTACCCATTGTTTAGTCTCGCTTTGTGTAAAGTAATGTTACATTCATTCTTTAATGTTCATTAAACTGTTCAAGAATAGAATTTTTTCTTTTCAGAGAAAGAAGACATTATTCAACGTTTAACTTTTTCCGCCATCTCCAATTATGTCCCTATTAAAACTGTGACTTTGTTGACTTTCTCTCTTTGAAGACACCTTTAATTGCTAGATATATAGCATTTACACACCGGTTTGTCGGAGGATGCATATTTTGAGAAACTATCTATCACAGTCAACGTTTATGCTTGTAAATAGACTATATATCCCGTTGAGAATTAATGTCATTTACATCAATCATTTGCATGGAAATATTTTAAATGATTGTTTGTGTGTTAAGGATGTAGATTACATAGTGACACATCTTTTCAATTCCATGTGCTTGTTCTTCTTCTTGTCTTAATTTTGTTCCCTCAATTGATTTGATTTTCTACTAAGCAAAACTCTCTCAAGTACTAATTGTCCCTTATCCTGTACCTGTCCTATGAACTTCTGAAGATTGCATCCATCGATCGATGAAGAGAGAGAACACCGAAAGGATCAAACGCCAGTTTACCAATTGAATTATACTTGTATATGCTTGTGGAAGCAAATGGTCATTCGGAAAAATAGTACAAATATCTAAGATTCTGCTCCTCTGTCATTTATTTCAATATTTTAAATGAGCTCAGTGGAAAAGCAGCAATGATCTTTTTAAAAAAACTATAGGTTTTGAAACAGCTATAATTTTCTATGATCTATTTACAGCTGTATTTGCTATGATCTATTTACAGCTGTATTTGCTATGATCGATTTACAGCTGTATTTGCTATGATCAGTAATATTGTGAATCATGGACAACTTATTACTTTATCGAAATGCCTATACAGTGACTGACCAACAAGGCAGACGGAATTTACAATCAATAGGATTTAAGACTACTCAGATATATATATATATATATATATATATATATATATATATATATATATATATATATATATATATATATATATATGAATGAAGTAGTTTCAGATCATTTGAATGGGCACACTTTGGGATCAACATTGAATCATTCATTAGTCCAAACAAAAGTTTATCTTTTTGTTACGACCAGATGGTCCTACACTAAGTAACAGACAGAAGCAAAGTCAACAAGATTAGTACAGTTCAACAAATAATTTATTTCTCTAGAGTACAAAATGGAAACTCAAAAGACACTTACAGTATTGTGAATTAAATCCCAAATAATCCTAAATATTATCTCACACGACCAAACGTAAAAAATGTTTTGAATGAATTCCAAAAATCTTGGATGTGATGGTTTACCAATAGTCTTTAATGTGATGGTGCAAAATAGTCACGATGGATCACAATGATATAATACATAAAATCTTTGAATGAATTCACAGTAATCCCTAAGCAGTGTTTAAGTCCAAACAGTCAGTGAGCGCTTTGTAATTCCAATTAATAATTTAAATAAACGATTCCCCTCAAATTATATCTGAACACAATGGAAACCTCTGATTAGAGATTAATAAAGACTAATATGAAACAGGACTGAATAACTTTTTTCCAAAGCCTCTTGTTATAAAAACTGTTACCCGACCTATGACGCAACATAATATTCTGAAAAACTGATCATTCTACTGGAAAAATTCACTAATCTGTTAACAAGGTCAGGCCTTCAGCTTTAATTGTAGTAAACATCTCGTTTACCACTTATAATCGTGACGAGAATGAGATAGAAAATACTGACAATAGTCAGGTAGGCAAAACCTCTACCCTTAATAGTGGACAAAGGTGAAGAACACACAGAAAATTAAATGTACATAACATTATGAGAAAAATAAAATAAAATAAAAGGCTTTATGATATTAACTGCTAAAGATTAAGTTATAATGGACCATTGTGCTGCTCTGATATTATCTCCCCGAGACGATCTGCCAAACGTAGAATAATCAGTTATGCTCTTATTCCGTTTAACTTAGTGCAATTTATAATTCCCCGCTATCTTCCACTAGGGTTAGTCATATTTAACATAAACCACTAGCAATTGGGATGTTACTTTCTTGCATTATTTCTTTATCCACACTCCACAATCACTTTATGAACACGTAAATCGGACGGAATTTGAGGCCTTTTTCTGGTATGCCTTTCTTATCTTTTGTAAGACACTTTTACTTAAGACTTCCTGGTTCGTGTATTATGTATGCATGGCACAAAACCGTAGAAAGTAAATTTGCAACATACTTTTCATGCATGGTTTTCTTTTTTATATTTTGTTTATTGGAATGCTTTAAATTATGTGCGCACATTTTAATCCTAGGAAGACTATTATTATTTCGATCTGACAAATGAAATGCTGTAGACAATTAAAAAAATGTAAAAGAAGCCTTGCATTAAAAGCTTTTAAATGAGTTGTTTCTTTATTTGTACTATCACCCAAAGCCATGACATTATTTAATTTGTGTATCTCAGTTTACAATTTAAAGATCTCAGTCGGCAACCTGTATACATGATGTTGCTATAGATAAATATTATAATGAATTTGACATATGATATGCGTAAATAATAAAATCAATACAGATCGCACATTTGTGGATATTTTTAAGCTCTTAAAGCGAAGAAAATTAATCGCCTTTCCAAAAAATTTAATTACATTTCACTGTGTATAGCATACAAACAACTATAATATGAATTTAAGTACGCATATTATTTATCACGGATACATACAAAACACATTCCACCTTAGCGTTGAGAAGTTCCAAGAAATATTATTCATCCCATAATTGCGTAAGCTATCCACTGTACGTCAAAACACTAACAAAAATACATTAGAAAAATGTCAAAGGTGTACAGCCCGATAGAGCATCCTCTTCATACGATCCAGATACGGATATTACCTCTATTCCCCAGATACGGATATTCCCTCGGATGCGGGAGGTCAAGGGTTTGAACCCCGGCTGAGTCATACTAAAGACTTTTAAAACATGGTACTAACAGCTGAATCGCTTGGCACTAAGCATGAAGAGATTAGTGTTAGGGCTGGTTTGTCTGGTGTCACAATAATGTGGGACATGACGCAACATGTCTGCGAGATGATGCCCCAGTGCTAGACATCACTATACCAATAGTTTTATATAAGTCATTTGGGTTAATGACATTTAATTTTTAATTCTTCTATTTTGTGGCTGGCCCGTTCTATAGGAAGAGTACATGTGTACATGTACGTACTTTCTCCATTCATAAATCAAGGTAAAAAAAAATTGCTAAGTTCACGTCAATAACTAATTCCGTCAAGGTCGGCCACAAAACAGTTTTGTAAGAGTTACGAGAGGATTCAGATTTATTTATACTGTGACTGTTGAAATTGCAGAGCGTAGATCCATTTGTTCTAAACAGATAGTACCTAGCTGGATTATAGTGAAACATTCATGGACATGGATATATAATAATTTCGTTGGAATACCGCAAAATATTCAAGGACCTTTGTAATATTTTACTTTCATTGGTTTTACCTTGAAGTAAAATCTTTAGGATATTATAATAATAATACTATGTGGTGCTAGCACATAGGCACATTATAACTTTCATTCGGAATACCTTTGGATCGTTTCCGAATTGCTGTGAAATAAAGGAATTCCTACCATACTGTTATTTTTTAAAATATTTTTTAGCTGTGTTTGGTTTTATATTTTAGGTAAATAAATTTATGTTTTGGAAAGGTGAATGTTTATTGGGTTTTACCTTTTCTTGTTACACAGTTTAAGCCCCTAGAACGTAACAATATGCTGTCATAATATTTGTTGTGCGTATCCACATTTGAAATCACAGCATGCATAAGTATTTTGTTATAGGTTTTAGCGGAATTTTTAACACATTATTGGTTGTATGATGCCGAGGAAATTCGAGCTAAGTGCCTTCCCAATGTCATACAGAAGCAACCGATCCGGGTGGGTGTTAAACCAGGGACCGCTGGAATAAGTAGTCAGATACTCTACCAAGTGAGCTATCAAGATTTTATTTTTCTTCTACTCTATATTTAACAAACTTGATCTGTTTCAAAATTTAATATATCATGGTGGCCTTAAAAGATATTAATTTTATGATCTAAGAACTTTAAATCACAAAATGAATTCACAGCGTTCAATGTTCACCTTAACGTGACGATAATTCTGCTAAAAAGCAGCATAAATATAATATCATTTTCAAGTATTAAAATATGTAAGGTGGACATACACATACAGCGTAAATACAAATTTTGTGTGACTTTTGTTATTTACCTTAGCATTAAGCCAAGTTGTCTCGATGGGAACTGCAAAGTAACAACTGTTTCCATGTTTCTCGAACATAGGAGAACAAGTCCTTTTCTTACTCGCCGCAGCTAAAACAAATAGAAAAAAATAAAATATTCTTAACATAATCTTTATTAACATTTGGATAGTTTCAGTTGGGAAACTTGAGTAAACCTAACGTACTTTCTCTTCTTCATTTTTCTATGTATGTGCTGTTGTTGCTGTTGCTGCAAAGGAAGTGTTCATATCCAAAGTTATGCCATACAAATTTTACATTTGCTGAACAGTGGCCTTTTAGAACAAGCATTAGATTCTCCTGTTAACTATATCTGTTAACATTTACAGTCTCTTGAAATAGTAGTTTGAATATACTCAGAATCCAAGGTCAAATTTTGTACTTAAATATACTAAGTCTAATACTGTTTCAAGTTTAAACGAATTGAAGTAGTGTGATTATAAACTATAAAAAGCTGGTGTACTCTGCTTTGTGTGTTTGCATTTTGTTTTTCTTGTGATTTTTTCTATTATAGGGTTTGTTTCTTTGTTTGGTTGGTTGGTTAGTTGGTTGGTTGGTCTTGTTTGGTTTAGTTTTGTATAAGTGAGGAAGAAAAAGCACCACAATATTAACATTATGATCATTTGCGAGAACGCTATAGACATATCATTATTGCTCTTCACCAAATTACAAGGTGTTGGGACACGTGACTTAAGACAATGTTAAGTTTAACGAAGTAATGCATTTTGCTATATACCTTCAATCAGTTCACGCACATTGTCTTCTACAGATTTTTGCTTGGACTCAAATTTCTCCTGCATTTTTGTCACCGATATCCTGTTTTCTTCTTTTAGTGCAGCAATCATTCTAACAACGTCTGTCAGATTTCTCTCTACAATGCGTAGTTTAGCATCGACGGAAGAATTATGTTCCTGAAACAAATCATGGAATTAATACTTGTATAATATTTAATTAACCTTGACCGATCTATCTTTTATTATTCGCACACATATGAAGCAAACAGTTACCGACTCAGCTGTCTGTGTTGGCATGTGTTTTGTTCACGTTCTCTTATTTGTTATATATTTATTTATTTTTACTCTGTTTGTCGATCTTTTGAAGACATCACTTCATTCTAAATTATCCAAACGTCTTCCTGTCACATCCTCGGGCCAGTTTGTCCCTATATCTGTCGATCAGTCTATCGACCTACGCTTCACTCTTTTAATTTGTTTTTGTTTATACTTTTATACATATATGTATACGAATGTACATGAGAATGACAGACCGAAGAAAGCATCAAAACACATAATACCAGCGAATGAACGTACCTGTAAAGACAGCAAGATCCAATCCAAGTCATTTGTTAGCTGGACGCGTGCTCTCTTTTCGGCTCTAAAACCCTTACTGACAGACATTAAGTGCGTCTGTAAGGTCAACTCGGACGATGTCAGATGATCTGACACTGAACTACCTTTAGCTGCGTTCACATAGACAGGTTCGGTATGTTTAGCGTTCGGGTCGTTTTTCATCGTGTTTAAGAACCTTTCTTTCAGGTCGAAAACAGAAGAATTGATGCGGTTAATAATTTCAAACATCATTGTCATCTCCGTCCGGAAAACTTCAAAGTTTGCATTTACATTTCTTTCGATATTATTCAGTCGTTTGGTAAGATGAATGTAAGGATCATCTAATGCTGCAACAGCCTCACAGACAAGCATAACGGCGACATAACAGCGTGTTAGATGCCCCATATTTGCTAACGACTCTGCTGGTATGGCATTTGCACATGTATTTTCAATTCCCATTTTAAGTAAACAGTCACTTGTCTGGAACTCTTGCTGAGTGAAGACACGTGTTGCCGTTGCTTGAAATACAACGCATTCATGTAAAATGTGTTTACTCTCAGCTGGATAGTCCCGATTGCTCAGTAAGAATAAAATATGAAACAAATCTTAAACTTCAATATCGCACAAACAAATATTTATAGAAGATGAAAAGTCGAATAAGGACAACATGCACTCTAGGAAATTTACAAAGACATCCATGACAGCGTATTGCAATATGACTGTTTGTTTATCCACCTCAAAAGTTATTATAATCAATTACATATCTTCATACTGTTGAACAAAATTAAAAGATTCTCACTTTGATTTCCTGATTTTATATATATATATATATATATATATATATATATATATATATATATATATATATATATATATATATATATATATATATATATATATAAAATGTATGCATGTGTGTGTGTGTGTGTGTGCTTGGTTGATTGTGCATTGGTGCTTGCAGGCAAGGCGATGGGTGCTGTAACCGCGTTCGATCCCCAGTAAAGTCAGAATTACAAATTCTCTAACCGGGGGGGGGGGAGGATAGTAAATATACTCTAAAATAGATAGGAAAGTACTATCCCTGATCCTACATCAGAATACTTGATAACATTAACATACATTTTAAATACGAGTAAATATTATTATCATATAGGTTAGATAATTTTAATTGTACTGATTTGAACCCGGGTCTGCGGGTAACGGCACCCATCATCTTGCCTGCATGCATCAACCCCCACACCATTTGGACGAAGCAAACATCACCAAAAAATGATGCTTTAAAGTCTGTTGTATCGGCAGACACTCCGGCATATCGACCCATGGGTTAATTCTCTTCTAAGCATACAGTTCCTCTAAATTCCTATGATGGAAGTCAAAGTATAGAGAAATTACTATGGAATAAAAAATATGCACCTAACAGATAGAAAAGTAATATCCTTGGATCCGACAGGAGAATACTTGATAACAGTAGCAGAATTTTTAAATACGAACAAATAACATTATAATATATATATATATATATATATATATATATATATATATATATATATATATATATATATATATATATATATATATATATATATATATATATATATATATATATATATATATATATATATATATATATATATATGTTTGTGTGTGTATGTGTGTGTGTGCGTGTGTGAGTGCGTGGGTGTGTTTATGAGAGAAAACGAGATATTGAGAGATTATATAGATTAAATTTAATGTGGTGTCTCGTCGTGACATTTATGTTCGTATAAGTGATCAATATATCAGTAAGCAGTCTCCAATTATAATTAGCAACAAAGATAATAAAGGGAGACATTATTTTTCTGTACTATTTATATAGAGAGAGTAAATAATACCTATAGTGAAATTTATGATAATATATAAGTTGTGTGTGAAAGTATAACGCTGTGAACAGACAGATAGATAGATCGATGTGCGGTTGGATTGAATAAACATATTTAATGTTAATCCTTCATTCTAAAGTTTAATTATAGGAAAATTGTATCAAAGCTATACAGGTTGTAATATCAATTGTGATTTTTGGTGACAAGAATAAGAAACTTTCGAGTCATTTGCTGTTGCTCATTTTTGGGGTAATTGTCACTCGTATAACATGGGTGATTTCCTTCCATAACAGTTTGCAAAGTACTAATCTAATTTTGTCTTGACCTACTGCTTATTTTGGCTTTAACGTTTTCGAACGTTGCGGCAATACCTTTTGTTGAATCGGAATATCGCTCATGATATGATGGATGCTAATAAAATGGTCAGGTTGCGATTTTGGATACTGGAATTTATAAAATAATAAAATGTTCAGATTGTCACTTTGGAAACGGGAGTTTATAGCATGATAAAATGGTTATGTCGTGACTTTGGATATAGGAGCTTATAATTCCGTAAATGGACAGAGAGCAGTCAGTTTGCTTGTCTACATAAGGAGTTACGTTTGCGTTGAAAGAGAAGATCTTGATATTGTTGGGGACATCTTGGCGACAAACAAACAGGAGGGTGTGCGATTACTATAGATTGTTTTAGCCGGTATTCATATGTAACATTCATTAGACTAGTAACTGACTTTCACACACGTTTTTAATGCAAACTACTTGCAGATAACATTGCAAGTGATAACTCTCTAATTCCGTTCAAGAAGTCGCCGTAATGTTGCTTATAGACATATATGGACTTCAACAGATTGCTTTATATCAGTACTCTTTCTTCCCTAGCGGCAACATCCACTTGAATTCTGTACCTGCTGACTATAGTTTCAGCCTAGTCCCCGCCCACCCTCGGCAGTTTGTGCCCTACTACTGATTTTAAAAACGAAAGCATCAATAATATAAAATGTGTTGAGAACTTAGTCATTTCATTCATTGAGATTATAATTTTTAACTCGATTGTTACGAAGCCGTCCCTAATTCTGTCATATTCTTCGCATTTCAAACCAAACGGAAGTTTTCAGTGTTAACGTGGAGCCTGCTCAATGCCGTTTGGAGAATGCTTGAAGAGTCCATTTCCATTGAAAGGGTGGAAACAAGTATGGACACCGCCTTAGTGCTGAAGTTCTGTTAGGTTTGAAACGCAAATAATATGACGATTTAATAATGGTATTATCAAGCAATGAAAGAAATGAGTTTTATGCATTTTTATATCCTTGATAATTTTCAATTTTTAAAATCATTAGTGAGGTACAAGCTGTCGGGGGTAACTATAGTCCGATAAATCAGCTGCAAATACAGTCCGCTAAATCAGCCCCAAAACCTGCATACATTTGTTAGTGGCTTGCTGATGGGCTGATTTATCAGACTACATGCTGACATAGTTACTTGCCAAATGTTTACAAATTTAACCTGACGGTTAGCCACACCCATTATACCTCATAATAATTCAGTCATAAATTATTTTATTTATTTTCTCACCACATATCCAACCATTTAATCATTATTATTATTATACATGATAACATCGCTTTTCTTGACGAATCACACATGTATCTGAGGTTTTTATCTATTAAGATGCGTGGTAAGACTCTGTTTTAAAATATGCAACAAAAACAAGTGAAAACAACAATTTAAGTAAAATCAACAAGTTATTTATATTTCTACAATACAAAGTGACAAATTACGAGACACTTATAGTATTGCGAATTAAATCCCAAAAATAATCCTAAATGTCCTATCAAAAGTCCAGAAAATTAATACAGAATGTTCTGAATGAATTCCAATAGTCTTGAATGTTCTGATATACCACAATTATGCAATCCATAATATATTTGAACAAGTTCAAAACAATCGTGAAATCAATAAGCACTTTATTTATTTCAATGAATATTTTAAATAAATAATTATTGTTGAGTTAAATCTGATGTCATCAACACAGCTTCAAACTCGGATCATAGAGTCATCCAGACTGATATAGAACAGGAATTAATTATTTGTTTACCAGATTCCTCTTTATGAACATTTCCGTTTGACATATAATGTAATACAATGTAAAAATGTCCGATGGAAAAAACTTGTCTAACTGTAAAATAGACCGATCATGAACCCCTTCTACACAACATGTTGTTTACAGCCTTCAATTATGGACAAAAGTTAGCTTTATAAACATTCTCTTTACAACTTACAACAGTGGACACGTACAAGTAACGAATTGGAGATACCCAGAGTTATCAACAGAATTTCTAATATGGTTTAACCGAAATAGGTGTTTTTAAAAGAAACATACAATTGATGCAGCAAAATTTAGATGTATTAAGAATAAAAAGAATATGCATTTTTACTCTCTGCAGCTTAATATATACTTTTTAGTTTATTTCAATGTAAAACCGCTCATTTTCATGAAGGTCTATTTGTTCCTTATATCACATCCGAATAATAAAAAAGTTATATTCAGTCTAATGCTGTGACTATAGAGTGAATGGGAGAATACAGGTTTGTTTTTGTATAATAACATTTGTTGAATGCCTCGGGACTTTTCCATGTCTTGAGGATGGTTTCTCCTTGGGGTGAGGAGAAAGGCTTTCAGTAATGGGGTCCAAAGGTCAAAGGTCAAAGTAATTGTGGCAGAAAAAAAAATGGTTTGCACACTGGAACATTAGGTCTACACACAGTCCTGGACCAAACTTTGTGGTGGCTTGTGCTTGGGGTAAGAAAGACATTTCTCTACAAGCCTACTGCTTTTGTAATGAAATGATACTTAGGTAAACAAAACATTCCATTGATTCTTGGTTCTATAGTTCGGAGCTCATTCATGGGCATTGGAAGTCCAATATGAAAATAAAGGTTTCTGCTCGTTAAGTTTGGTTTAAGACTGTACACTTTAACCAAAGGTCCAGGTGACGTATACCCATTGGACAATAAAAGTTTCAAAGTCAATCAGTCCCATACTAGTGCCATGGCTTACGTGTTGTCCACGAAAGAAGTCTGATGGTCACTGGCAGGATAGGTGTACATGGATATGATAGGCATCACTTGTTGCCTAAGAAAGAAGCCTGGTGGTCACAGTGTGCCTATCATTTTATTCCATTTAGCGAAAAGCACACGTACGCGAGTATGAAATTGCACGTGTGTCTCCGTTGTTCGCTTAGACGAAAAGTTTTGATGCAGGAGTTGTTATGCAATTTATTTTATTCGATGTCATGGAAATGTGTTGATGCTAGAGTTGTTATGCAATTTACCTTTTAATTTTACAGTTATTAGTTCATTGGTAGAATTGATTGCATGCGATCCTAAATTTCATATGTGTCGGATTTCATAGGGTCATATAAAATAATTTTCTTTGTCTGTTAGGACGATACTGATTATTATGAGTTAACGATAATTATCTATTTATATTTGATTTTGTAATGTTTAAATAATCTTGTAAGTTATAGATTGCTGCGAGCTAGAAATTTGTGAATGTTATGCAATAGTAACCGAGCATGTGGTAGCGTAGGTAAAGAGATAAGGTAACGTTAACTACCGCAAATGTGTTAATTATGGTCTGTCGCTGTAAAGCGAGGGTGATGTTCTTTCGGATTAGTTCAGAATTTATGCAGTGTAGATAGCTAGTATGCTTCTGAGTGACGTAAGTGAGGGAATTTTATGTACATGTAGAAAGTGGTACATACAGAGATTTAGGGGTAATTTTATCCTTTTAGGAACAGCTTTCTGGGAGAGAGACGGGACAGTACGAAGACGGAAGTCCGAGGAAAAAAAAGAAGGACGAGCTCAGAACAAAGGACTAGGAAGTCCAGGAAGAGACAAAGCGTAGATAACAGGAAGTCGAGTAAATAGGAAGACGTTGATACACGCATGGTCAAGGGAGGAAGGTCATGTAAATCGGTCGTGGAAATTGAGGTCTTTTCACCACTCGTCTTATGATGGAATAAATCCAAATTGAACACTGCTATTAAATTATGTTGACATAATTTAGATTGAATTGGAAATGCCACATTTAATTTGTTTTGATTAAATTTGTTATTCTTCTTGTCTAAGGGGGCTTGTATTGCTTTATTTTTTCCCTAGTATTCTTGCTCAGTTCTGTGTTGAAATTCTATTCATTTTTCGCTCCCACCGGGCTAAAGCATCGAAGGAGGTCATCCTCTAGATAACGCCAGGCAAATCCAGTTAACCACCCCTCTTACTAAGAGGGCGACGTTACATAGTGGGGTACATCTACTTGATTGCGTTAAGTTTGCCAAGTTTATAATGGAGTACTCTTAATTTGTTCAAAGCTGAAACTTTAACATAGGCGTACTGGATATTATACGTTTTATGCCAAAAGTTCAACTGATTTATAATATATTATATAATGACACTGTTAATATAAACAACAGCAAGATGAGTGAAACTTTCAAAATGCTTGCTGTCCTTCTCCAGATATAATGGGCCGTATATTGACCAAATCATGCACATTATCCGTTGGATCTTTCCCAAGATAGGCTCATGGGATTGTACACCACAGTGCCACTCAGGTTTACTCCGGTGCTTGAAGAAGAGCTGCAGTGGCTCAGCGGCCAACATGTCGGACTCGCAAAAGAAGAGGCTCGGGTTTGAATCCTGCCATCAGATCAGGTCAGGTTGGCTGCCCAGGCATGATATAAGCTTTATGTGAGATATGCAGTAAAACACCAAAACCTAGCCAAACATGATACTTGTTTGTCATTCATTTGTTTTAGCAATGTCACATGAGGAAACATCTTTTGTGTACATGTACATTCTTCCATCATTGTTAGTAATTTTGAAAAGGTCGCACTCGCCTTTGCAGATCACTGATTTCTCACCTCTGTCTGCGTGGGTTTGAGTCTCAGCTCGGCCGTCGTGGGCATGGGAGAAAGCTGTCAGTAGTTTCTCATGGGTCAGTTTTGTTTTTCTTCCTTGGGTTTACCTAGCTGCTTCATCCGCCAAAATATACTGGCCGCCATATATGGCCTTTCACTTGCTGGCTTTAAACCCACAAAATCCTCCAACTCTTTAATTTTGCAAATGTATTCCAAATATAAGAATAAATGATGAAATTTGCTACCACAATGCTTTAAATTCAACTTTAATTGATTTATTCAGATTTCATTCCGTATTATTTTGCCAATACTGTTTCTGAATTATCTTTGAACCAGCTGGTTGGACAGAAAGCCAACATAACTGATAAACTGGATGAAAATGATTATTTGATAGCAGTTTTGTATTCAGAGTTTTTTCCGTTTGAATAAAAGGGAAGTGTGTTTTACAAGATCTATCCACACATATTTCCAAAGGCCTCAAATCATTATAGAGTGGACCCTGGTGATCCCCTTTTTGACCCCTTGCATTGAAAAGGGGTAGATTGATAAAAGTTTGTATCTGTCTGTTTTGCTCCTGTCATGAGTAATAATGTGTACTAGTTATTAAAATTAAAACCTTGATTTTACAGCCATTGTGGAAAAAGGTGGCGAGATCCATAGAACTTGGAGGAAACCATTGGCATTAGATTGGACCACTTAGATGCAAATCTGCACGGTCAGCCAGGTAACAAGAAACATTGTGGATAGCAGCTTGATTACTTCTTGTAACTTAATAAATAAATAGTTAAAAAGCTGTGAATATATTTTATATATAAACATAGGTAGAAGTTATCCGTTTCAACTTGTTTTTAGATTGTCACTCAATTCAGCAGCTTGAAATAATCATCTTACCATTTAAGTGGAATCCAACTGCAAGCTCCATAGAACCAGATCTGCCATCATGTATTGCATCAACATAACTTTTTAAAAAAATAAATTAAAAAAATATGCTCTATAATCCTTAAAATATCCGAAAAGAGCCATGACGTGCACGGATCGATCGATTGCAATACACTGATCACTATTATATTTGTTTGTTCTCAACCATAGCTAAAACCATGCATCAGGATTATCGGATTACCGTGTATTCTATATGCTATGAGTTTGTTGAAATATGGATTTCCTGGCGGAAGGCAATAATCAGCTATAGGGAATTCATCTGCTACATGACGTGTTGCGCTGCAGTGCTTCGTATGTCCCAGGTCAGGAATGGACGGAAATTATTAAAGAAAATAAACGTATTAAGACTTTCCAGGATCACTGGAAAAAGGCTTGGACATGGGTTAAGGATGATGACTAGATTTTTTTATGTTTTTCTTCAGCATGTGACTGCATATCCAGAGTCAGTCGTTCAAATGCCTTATTTATTGAAAGGCATGTCCAATTTTATAAGGGATCCGTTGATAGCACGTGATACATGCAAAAAGCATACTACTTGCACCAGAAAGGTTATTGATAGTACATATACGTACACCTCTCAACCAACCGTATATTCATAAGATACTTTCATATGATTATTTTCCAAAACGTTCGAGGATATTTCCCTGTGTGATCAACAGCCCTTTCTTTGCTTTCTGTCTCCGCTTCCGAAGGTAAACAAGGAAGAAGTTGAAAGAAAATCTAAGACCGCATACTTGAATATTGTCGGTCTAGTGTAGATGTTGTTTTAAATCAAATCCACCGGTCTAGCATATTGTTTTCCTTGCCTTTCTTTTATTAAAGGACAATTTGTTATCTCCAGAATATGAAGGATTCTTTTTCTTCTCCAGTTGTTTTAGAAATATGTTCAATATTCGAATTTGTGATTTAGGGGCTCTAACGGTTTAGTTGTTTTACAGCATTGACACTCAGCAAGTCAACGACGCAATTAGACCAAACTATTCGAGTCTACAAATCATTGTCAAATTAATATTAAGGCAAGGAATTGGATGAAAATCACCTTGGGTAACATGATACACACTCATGGTAACTGATTCAAAAGCAGATTGGATATGACACAGGCTTATGACAACGGACTCGAAAGCAGATTGGGTAAGGTGATAGACACACATGATAACTGACTCAAAAGTAGACTGGGTAACATGCTACATATGATTTTAATGACTGACTCAGAATTAGATTAGGTAACACGATACACATGATTATAAAACTGACTCAAAAGTAGATTAGGTGATTAAACACGTGATTAAAATAACTGACTGAAAAGTAGATTTGGTAACATGCTTCACATACTTGTGATAACTGACTCAAAAGGAAATTTGGTAACATGATAAATAATGATAACTGACTGAAAATAAATTTATTAATATGCTACACGTAATTATGATAAATGACTCAAAGCATATTGGATAAGATTACAGACATGCTTATGATAACCAATTCATAAGCAAATTGGGGAAAGCAAATGACTCAGAGTTCAATTAGGTAACATGATATAAAAATATTGATTCAAAATCAGACTGGATAGCTCCATCTCTCCTTTCTGTCTCCACTTCAGATGGAAATGGTACACAAGGAGGAGATCATGAAAAACGTCTAAGACCATATACATGGATTGTGTCTGTCTAGTATAATATTGTTTTAAATCAAATCCCCTGGTCTTGCGTTGTTTGTTGTTGCTTATTTATTTCCTTTCTTATATTTCTTATAGGAAGAAAATTTTATATCAGGAATATGATGGATTTTTGTTTCTTTTCACCATATTATTTTATCTATATATGCAAAGTACCATATTTTGAATATTTGATTTTGGAGCTCTGAAACTATAATTGATTTACAGCCTTGACACTCGAAAAGACAACGATACAATTCAAATAAACTTTCAGAGGCATCATATCAGTGTCAAACTAATAATGAGGAAACTAAATGGATGAAATATCATATTGGGTAACATGGTAATCACCCAAAAGCAGATTGGATGCAGTGATTAACAAACTTGATAACTGACTCAATAGTAAGTTGGATAAAATGATAAACAAACTTGATAACTGACTCAATAGGAAGTTGGATAAAATGATAAACAAACTTGATAACTGACTCAATAGTAAGTTGGATAAAATGATAAACAAACTTGATAACTGACTCAATAGGAAGTTGGATAAAATGATAAACAAACTTGATAACTGACTCAATAGTAAGTTGGATAAAATGATAAACAAACTTGATAACTGACTCAATTGTAAGTTGAATAAGATGATAAACAAACGTGATAACTGACTCAATTGTAAGTTGAATAAGATGATAAACAAACGTGATAACTGACTCAATTGTAAGTTGAATAAGATGATAAACATACTTCTGATAGCTGACTAAAAAATCAGATTCAATAAGATGATAAATGTACTTCAGGATAACTGTCTCAGCATAAAATTAGAAAATATGAATAAGATGTATATGGTAACTGACTCATAATCAGTATGGGAAAACATTCTGAACATAAATGACTCAACATTAGATTGGGTAATTTGACGAATATAAAATAATGACACGTGACTCTGACTTAAAAAAAGACTAAGTAACATGACAAACTCAACAAAAACAAGCAGATAATCATAAACTATTCAAAATCATATCGGTTACGATGGCACACATGATCATAAATGACTCAAAATCATATCGAAAAAGGTTATACAAATAATGAATGGCAAATGACTCAAATTCATCTTGGGTAACATGATAAATATACGTAGGATAAAATGGATACAAGTCTTCATCACCAAACACATGAATAAGCGATTGAGTTGAATTTCAAATTGAATCAGGATGGCTAAATAATAATTTATTATTAGTAGTAGTAATCAATACATGTGTTCATTATAGTTAGTAGTAGTAGTAGTCTAAACAAATAGCAATCGATACACATATTCATTCTTATAATTATTAGTGATCTATATTCGTTATACGGTAATTAGTAGTAGTAATCTAAAAACATATTCATTATATTTATTCACTATTACTATTACTATTTTTATTATTAATAGTAGTAATCTATACAGGTAATCGATAGTATTATTATTATTAGTAGCAATCTATACAAGTATTCATTATTATTATTATTAGCAGTAGTAGTAGCAATCAATACAATTATTCATTATTATTATTATTAGTAGCAGTAAACTATTTCCTTATTCATTATTATTATTAGTAATAATAGTAAACCATACACGTATTCATTATCGTTATTATTAGTAGTAATCTATACACGTATTTATTATTATTATCAGTAGTAGTAAGGGGGTTGAATTCTTAGTCTCATAATGCCCCATTACGCTCGCATATGTTTTGTCACCCGTTATTTTTCTTTGATAAATCCAATATTGCCTATTGGTTGCTGTGTCCAGGAAAATGTGCTTTGACTTGGAGACTTCTGCCGTGAATTTTATTGTGGGATGCAAGTTGTTTGCCTTTCATATGAAATCATCCAGATTTTCTCTTCCATGTTGCAACTTCATTTATATATCATCGATGAAGCGTTCCCACTGCTATGGTATATATTCCACCGATGATGAAAGTTGACCCTCCAGTTTTCCCATAAAATATTAGCATACAAAGGGGATAAGTTTGCACCCATTGCTGTTCCATTGATTTGGAGGTAGTTTTCGTTATTAAATTCAAATTGATTGAGTTTTAGGACAAGCTCCAGGAGATGGACTAGGAAGTGAGTGGGCGGATAGTCTACAGTTCTTGTTTCCCATGCTTCCTTACACATCTGTATCCCTTCGTTGTGCGGAATGTTAATATACAAAAATGTGACGTCTAAGGAAACAAGCAATGTATATATATATATATGTATATATATATATATATATATATATATATATATATATATATATATATATATATATATATATATATATATATATATATATATATATATATATATATATATATATATATATATATATACATATATATACATACATATATATATATATATATATATATATATATATATATATATATATATATATATATATATATATATATATATATATATATATATATATATATATATATATATAATATATATATATGGGGAGTATAACAAAATATTAAATATTACGGCCACATGTGGAGCCTAACATATCCTTCTCCAATAATTTTGGCATGGACCCTTCGTTGAGATTTTATATCCAGGGAAATATTCGGTCCGCAGAAGAGGCATTGATAAAATTCGCACAAGAGAATTTGACAAATAGGTAGATTTTTATGGGTACAAGCGATATAAAACAGGTATATAGTGGACTGATTTTATCAACAATCAACACCAGCTTGACCTTGACCCATTTTTAAGTTTTACTCCTTTTTCGCAGTTTCTTGTAAGTGATAGCAAGAAATGTTTAGACGAAATTCGTGGAGCAGACTTTGACAAATAAATGGATAATTATATCGAAGCCTAACAAAGTCCTTAAGGGGATAAAATATTGCGCTCAGACATTACCCTAACAGCTCGTCATTAAATAATTTTGACATGGGCCTTTCTTTGAGATTTTATACATAGGAATATGTTCTACCCCTAGGAGTAGTATTGGCAGAGTTCGTTGAGTGAAATCAGAGACATAGGATGGAACTTATGTGTGCCGACTACATTAAGCAGGTTAGTAGACCGATTATAGCAACAATCTATACTACATAAAACCCCACTTAGAGAATTTGTATTTGAATCCTTCTTTGAAGGTTTCTAGGCAGAGATCTGCTTTAACAGTATAAACGTTTAGATAAATTGTGTTTGGTCAGTATTAGACAAATAGGGGCTAACTATATGGCAGATATAGCAAAACCCATAACAGGATTGCCTCAAGTCCAAAGATGGATCCTGCAGTCGTCTCGTAAAAAGATTTATTAGACATATATCTTTGTTCGATATTTTGTACCTGTTGTTCGACGAGGACCACTCTAGTCATCCGAGGGATGGAGTGGCAGGTTCTGTTCTGTGCGTGCGCAGGTGACTAATGAGGCCAATCCTTGCACGGAATGTTCGTTTGCAAAAGGGACAAGAGATGAGTGGCACATCTCCAGGAGGGTTGATGGCACGCACTTTTCTGGCTTGCCTCTTCAGCTCTGCAACTACTGTCCTGCTAGATTCGCGCAACTTGGAGCCATTGTTCACGGAGGAACGCCAAGTGACTCAATCACTTGCTGTTTGCTCCCAGGAATCCGGGTTTAAGTTGAACGCTTTCAATGAAGATTTCTGACCTCCGTGGGATCGATGTCCTTTCTGTAGCTCGCCACAGAAGAGTCTCTATGGCAGCCGGTGATCTGGCATGCGTATAACATGTCCCGCCCAGCGTAGCTTGGACTACATCAGGATGGTGTGGATGCTGGGCAGACGTGTTTGGGTGAGTACATCAATGTCTGGAATCTTTTCCTGCCACTTGAGGATTTCCCTGAGACTTGTGGTGTGAAAGTGGTTCAGCTTCCTGGCGTGGCTTTGGTTCACCGTCCACGTTTCGCATGCGTAAAGTAGTGAGTTGAAAACAAAGCGTCCTGTAGACCTTTAGTTTGGTCCGGATGCTGATGCCTCTTCTATTCCAGACATTGGCATACAGTCTGCTGAAAGTTGAGCTGCCTCTGGCAACGCGGAGGTTCAGTTCGTCGTCAGTAGTGATGCTCTGTGACAGTGTGCTGCCAAGGCAGGTGAAGCGGTTCACTACGTTGATTATTTGTCCGTTGGCGGTGATGTTGGGCTCAACATAGGGCTTTCCAGGGGCCGGCTGATGTAGGACTTCAGTCTTCTGGGTACTGATGGTGAGACCGAAGCTTGTGCAGGAGCTGGAGAACTTCTGCATTGATATATGTTGCGCATGCGTGCACATGAATTCGTTACCCATTACATTAATCGTTCAATGCATGCAGCGTATAATTAAATTCAATTTGTCTGTTCAGTTACAACAAATAGCTAACTCGAACCAGACTATAGTATTTCTAATATGGCGCTGTAAAGCCTACGTATTGACTCTCTGTAGAATTTAGAATAAATTCTAAAACATCTAAAGTATGAAACAATTCTGTCATATAAACCGAATAGTAATAAAGAATACTTAAATTTCATTACCTCTACAGCTGGAGATTTGCTCCCGTAAAGGAGTAAGCTTCCTGGCAAGACTCGTCGTAATGTAATTTGATTATAGAGAATTTGCTCGCAGCTAGGTACTTAGATTTTCTGCTGCAGGCAATTTGCACGTGCAGCATGGTCTAAGTTTCGGTCAGTGTTTCGAAATAACTAGAGCCGAAAAAATACACCACCCTCGGATGACGCTGTACGCGGCAACGAAACCCGAGTAAATTTTTGACAACATATACATATTGATATAACTCACACAATTTGGTGACATTGGTTACATGCACATCCTGTCTGTCCCTCTTTCTGACAATAACGTAGTCAACGAGATGCCGGTGCTTAGAGCGACGGTGCATTCATGTGGTCCTGTTTCGGGTAGGGAGCAGAAAACAGTATTAGTGATCAGCAGTTCATGCTCGGTGCAATTCTGGAGCAAAAGGAGACCGTAGCTGTTACGGTGACCCTCTTTCCTATCACTCCATCCCAGGCAACGTGATCACAGCCTACTTTTGCATTGAAGTCAATAAGAATGACGAGCTTATCAGCCATTGGAACGTCATCAATGACGGAGTGAAGATCCTCATAGAACGTGACCTTCACTTCATCCGTGTTGGTCAAGGTTTGAGCGTATCAACTGCTGATGGTAAGGTGATTTCTTCCAGACAGGAGGCGGGGGACTTTCATGGTCATGAGTCTGTCGTTTATTCCTTTTGGAGGTGTAGCTAATTTTCCAATCAGCGTTTTCTTCACTGTAAAGCCGAACCAGATTCACGGCGCTCTTCACTTCCTCAGCCGCTCCAGCATAAAGTGTATCCGGAGCCCCTTTCACAGACTTCGCCTTCTCCTGCATGACCGGTCTCGCTCAAGGCAGCAATGTCCAAATTGTATCTGGCGAGTTCCTTTCCTATTAGGGCGGTTCTCCTCTGGGGTCTTTCCGCGTCGCCTCTGTCGAGTAAGGTGCGTACATTCCATGCACCAAGTGTGAGAGGAACAATCCTCATTTTCTTCGTTGTAATTCGACCACCGGAGTAGGATCCCCGCCAACCGGTGTAAGCTGGCCAGGTAGGTGTAAAGCAGGCAATGTTTAGGGCACCTTTTCTATCCCCTTCATCATGGCAAGGAGGTAAGCAGGACATTCCTGACGAGGGATGCTCAGTCGCTCAGGGGGCTGTCGGACTCCACTGCTGCTCCTAATGGCCTGAGCCACCTGCGTGCAGGGTTTGCGGCTACGGCTGCCTGTGTACCCACACCTGCCGCTTTGTCGCTTGACTGTCTCCACAGGACTTTAATGGGTGATGAAATGGGATGGGTGGATGACAAGAGTGACTTGTGCGGTGACTTTGTTTTAAGTGACGAAGAGTTGCGCAGTTCGTCGACCTCACTCTTTCGCTCAAAACCATCTGTAGCCAACAGCATGACAAAGTCGAGACGGCTGGAGACGGAGTTGAGTGCAGTGGATGACCAAGACGTCCTACGTGTCTCGTCGCGCTCTTAGCGCTCCACGGCGCTTTGCTGAGAATTGCCTTTTTCTGTCCGTTGAGCATCTGGTGGTTCATCTGCACAGGCGGCCGAATCCAGTCCTCACATGCTAGGTAGACAAAGCCTAACTCACCGAGGGTTTAAGACTCGTCGGCTACCCTAAACCTGGTTTGGCCGGCCATTCGAGGCCGTTTTCCGGGATGTGTCAGCCGCGAATAACATGGCTTCTCGGATCCATAGGTGACAGATGAGTGCCAAGTGGGGACCAAAGGTTGGCAAGCTACCCCCGAAGGAGTACGACTGCTTCCTACAACCAGAGGTGCTACCCCTCCCCGGACACCCCATACATTTGGATCTAGGAATATATTGGACCCCAAAAGGAAGTATCGACTAAAGAGAAATCATAGGGATAGGAGGGTAATTATGGGTACCGGCAATAGAAAATCAGTACAGAGAGAGTACCGATATCATCAACAATTTGCACTGAGTGAACCTGTACTTAGAGAAGTTTGATTTCAGTCTCTTTTTGGTACCCCCTAGACACGGATCTGTTCCCAAAGAAGCAAAATTTAAGACAACATTTGTTGAGCCTATTTCGAGAAATGGGGGTGGTGGGGCTAAAAAAATAATGATCTGAGGAGATTAAGGGATTAAATCTTAAGTCAAGATATGGGACCTAATATCCTAGACTCTTCTTACTAAACAAGTGATTTTTGATTTTAGGCATCATCTTTTTATTCCTCTCCGTATTCATCTGTTCTGTCTAAATACATACCAACACGCCCGTGAAAACTTCTTCTAAGTTATTCATCGTCTTTAATGAATTTAAAGAAATTTCAAATGTTGGTTAACACCACCATTCACCAATCACCATAACGGTTAAGCTAACAGAGCTTCGTGTAAGCACAGTTTATAGTCATCCCGTATCTTCAATTGTTAGGCACATCTAGATTGTTTGTTTAGGTTTTATTCATGACTGTAGATTGTAATTGTAATTTCTAAAGAACATTACATAGGTTACTTTTGTCCATGATTATAGATTATCGTTAAAGATAATTATCATTTGTAAACTTGTTTGCTTGACATTTGAGTTCAGGACGTTGTTTTTTCTCTCCGAAATTCTGTTGTCTAATTGATTGTTTGCAAATATGTTGACATGGTCTTGACCAAGAACTCGGTTATCTTATTGTGTCGTAGTTGTTTTAAATAAGGTTGTTTACATCAAAATTGTTAATTCCTATCTTAACATCAGTCTTTGTGGAATCAATTTTAGATGTGTTCAGATATGATTGACATGTCGTATTTATTTAAATTATTCATTGTAATTATAAAGAGCTCGTAGTCCTTTCGACTACAACACCAGCTTGGGATTGCTGTAAATTCATTCAAAGACATCGTGGATAATATATTTGTAAAACATCAGGACTATTGGTACGTAGGCACATTCAAGACCATTGGTACAGGAGCATATTCAAGATTGGAATTCATTCGAAATGCTCGATACTTTGGACTGGTGATAGAACGTTTAGAATCATTTAGGATTGGATTAAAATTTTATTAATTTTATAACTTAGATAATTAAATTATGTGTTGACATTTACAAACCATTTTGGACTTGCTTGTTTCGTTACTTAGTTTTAGACAACAGAGTCGTAACAGTTCTCCAGAACCGCGCACAAAGCAGATGATTTCCTGGAGTCTCCCTCACTGCGAAGGAGATATGCTCCACAGCATTCCAGAAATGGTACTAAGACAGTTCAAATAAAAATATTTCTTTGAGATTTAAACATTGGGTAGTTACTTTTGTATATTTTTATTTAAATGAAATAGATAAAGCTGAAACTAAAACAATATACAACAACAAAAAAAAACAGTTCCCAGCATTTTGTGAAAACCTTTTATTTTTATTCAGCTATCTCAAGTATTTTGCTCATGGGCTTACAACTGGTATGCCCGTAGAATATTTCTTTTCTGTTAATCCAAGTAAGCAAAATCAACAATTTTGTCTTCATATTTTATCTGTTCTAAAAACATGCAAATAATATATGTTCGATAATTCCTCCAATTATTTGAAATGTTTCTCCAGCAATAAGCAACTAGTTTGCTGGAACGTTTTACACTATAAATTAAGTGGTGATATGTTTTAACGATTATATTTCTGCATTAATACCCATAATCTTATTTGTTAGAATTGTATATAAAAGCATACTATTCTTAAGTTAGTTAGTTATTTCTACACTCGTCATACTTGCCACAAATGAACTAAAATTAAAACCCACTATATCATTGGCCTCTGCAATAAACAATTAAATATAACTTAGTTAGTTGTATGCTTGATTTCAACTCAAAGATTTAACATAACATCATGTTATAACATGGGGAAATATAGAATAATATGTAAATATATGTACTTCTTGCATATTAATTTTTCCACTTTTATAATGATCACGCACGTTTTTGAACATATTTTTCTCTACCGCACGCTTGCGCCGATGCTATCAAAAATGAATGGGAAGATCTCAGGCCTCAGGTTTTAAATACAATAAAAATGTAGGGTACCTAAGTAATAATAATAATAATAATAATGATAATTATAATATTGATACTACCACTAATGCTACTACTACTACTACTACTACTAACCCATGTGCTATTGCAGTGCAAAAGTCAAACGATGACTGCAGTTAATGAGCATATCTTCGGATCTTGGTTAAAGGAATGCATTTAAGTTATCAGCAGCACGATGTATCTAAATGTCTGCATCATTCTATACATTATAATTAAAATCTAGTCATGCAGCTGCCTGTTATTTCTTTCATTATAATCAAAGGAAACGATCAGCACAACAGGACTATTTGGAAATAGCGCGGTTGGTTCACCAAAGCGACCTCCTGCGTGCAAATTCATTGCATATATATATATATATATATATATATATATATATATATATATATATATATATATATATATATATATATATATACTTCTTTGTTTTCTCATGCCTCTATTTTTACATGTGAAAAATATATCCTTATTTTTTCACCTGTGAAAATATAAGATTTCACGTCATACCATGCGACGCTTGATTGTGTGTGCCTACAAAAGTTGTACCTACAACAACAGAAACGAGCACTTTGTGAGCTAATAGAAATAAAGAGTTATGCTGTACATTTCAGACATTTTAGACATGGAAATTAATCTTTGATAAAGAAATTTGACCAGACGCCGTTAGCGTCTCTCCGAAGTTATTTCCCCTTACTTCCTTGACAAGAACAACAAACCCGCTGTACTGCATTGTTCAATTTGATTTGCTTTGTTTTCAGATAGGGTCAAACAGTTTACAAAATGACAAAAGATGTAATTTACTGCGGCAGATTAGGTGAACCACAATTAGGTCAACCACAGATTAGGTGATCCACAATTAGGTCAACCACAGATTAGGTGAACCAAAATTAGGTCAACCATAGATTAGGTGAACCACAATTAGGTCAACCACAGATTAGGTCAACCACAATTAGGTCAACCACAGATTAGGTCAACCACATCTACCGCTTTCTTATACACGTATTTTTATATAATCAGGCCATGAATTTGAGGTTAATTTACGAAAAGGGGGTTGGTGTTAGAGTACACTGTGCCAAAGAGTGAGTCTAATATGAGTATGTTTGGTATATGATAAGAAAATTTTCTTTTCCTACGTTAATACCAGATATATTTCATCTTCTGGTACCAAAAGCTTCGCAACTCGTTAAAATAGCACGTTTCTTGTACGACATAATGAAATATATCCGGTATTAAGGTAAGAAAAGAAAATATTCACAATATTCTCTCTCTCCATATATATAAATATATATATATATATATATATATATATATATATATATATATATATATATATATATATATATATATATATATATATATATATATATATATATATATATATAACAAAAATGAGTCAAGGACAACAAACTTTTTAAAATTTAACAATTATATTTATTTTCCTGGAACACAAGTGAAAATGAGAAGAAAAATGCTTACGATATTTCTATTGAAATCCCCAAATAATCCAAGAATTAAAAGCACAAGTCCTAGTAATTTAAAGTCCTGAGGAAAATTAAGGAAATGTCCAGAAAAAAATCCCCAAACTGAAGTCGATGATGTATCTGTGGTAGCTATTAAAGTGTTGATGTGTCAGCAGTCTTTTGTTGAATCACAGAAATATAATTCCAGGTTTGAATGTACTATAAATTCCAGTGAACGTCTCTGTCCAAGAATTTTATCAGAGCACTTTTGTATTTCGAGAGAAAAAAATCACATGAATTCAATAATTTGCACAAAAAAGATTCCAGCCCAAAACTACTGGTCACAACATATAATATACAACTTGAAAGTGCTAGATGTTAAAGCAGGAATTACCAAGTTCTCACAATTACAAGATTGTTGATATCAAATGAAATAAAAAAATAATAAAAATATTCAATCAGGTCAAGCAAAAATGAACTCAATTTTGGACATGGTCAAGTCCAGCATACACTGTTACATTACAATAGCATGTAATGAAATGAAATTATTTTTTTAAAAAACCTAACAAATAATACAATTAAAGTAAATATACATAACATACATATGTTTGCCGTTGAAAATCCTTGTCTGTCCAAACTATACTGCAGATTTTCATTCTCAGACTTCATCATATCATACAGGAAAGCCAAAACCGTAACAGAGACATAACGAGCTTCTCATCATAATTAGGCATAATTATCTTTTGAAAACCTCTTTGTTAAATTTTGTGTGCAGAGAAAATTGACAAAATTTAAAGTTATGCACAATAGAATCATTTTTTTATAAATTGAGACCAATACTAAAATTCACACTTGTGTTGAAAATATTTATTAATAAAAACTTTGCATAATTTACATTTTCCTTTCTTTAAAGAACTCAGATCCTGCTTGCCGCACATGTAAATTGTATTGACGTGGGAAACAAAGACCAGAAGTAGTATACACTGGAGAAATTGCCCAAGTAAAATCATTCAACTTTTTCTAGGTAAATCACGTGAAAAGCACGGAGCAGCTTAGAGCATGTAGGTCATGTGACCACTGAATTACCCAAGAAAACGACATCGGTCTGAGAATTGTTCAAAGTTCCACAGTGATAGAAATCTCATTTGACTATTCTACCGATTTCCTGCTGTGATTTCCTTTCAATGCCAACTTTCTTTCTTAAAGAAATGATTTTGTAACCAGAGGGTTTTGTATAAACACAGGTAAAATACCAAGCCTGGCTGTTAAAACATCATCCACACAATTGACCAACCTGATGATTATTTAGAGGTCTAGTCGCCTCTACTGTAAGCACAAACATTACACAGACGAGCCAGTCCTCCGTTTTTACACAAGCCCTGTCTTTGTATGCTTACAAAAATAAATATTCAGACATGCATAGTAAATCATGTCTTCATCAACAGAACCTAATGAACAGGTTATTGCTTTATGAATTTCCTGTACTTTGTATGAACTCTATACCAAGACCCCAGACCGTCTTTTACATGCACTACATCAGGGATCGGCAACCTACCGCACGCGTGCTAGCAGGTGGCACGTCAAGAGGTTTTGTGTTGAGCACGAAGGGTAGCCAAAAACTTCGATTTTAACAGTGTTACTCGCTTAGTGGTGGCGCGCGCTCGTTCATTTTGGTATTATTCCGGAAATAAGTGGCAATCTTTGTAAAATAGGTTGCCGACCCCTGCACTACATTATTGTGTTTATTCAAGGATTCAAATTAATTAACAGATCTTGAATAATCTACCTGCATTATGCAATATCAGTGTAATTTAGAGACTATTTGCAACTTCAAAACAAATACTATCTCCCGAAAAGGGTCAGTCTCAATATAATAGCAGCAGAGAGGGCGAACAGACCACTTTGTAGGAGCGTCCAAAACCGAAATAAACCCTTTTATCTTTGATATTATATCTTAAGCAAATATATTTGAAACAAAAATATTAACCAACTCGAGGAAGCCTCGAATTGGTTAAATAAACTGTTTTTATAATTTTATCTGACGATATTATTGTTGATAGCGATCATATTACAAAAAATCGACTGAACTTGAGGTCGCACCCTCTCTGCTGCTGTAAATTTATCCAAATATTTTATCGAGACCTACACGATATCTGGATCTAGGATCTTGCAGATTTATTGTTATTAATCCATGCGGAGTAGCTTGCGCTCGTGAAAAGAAATTTCTAAATTTAATTATATCCATATCTCCGCTATGCCAAGTTTGATGAATATTACGCAACGTATCTGTGTCTACGCCATTAAACACAACTAAAATATTGCAATTGTCTCTGATCACTTTTGGTATTTGTGTATACCTTTGTTTTACATATATCACATCAGTGTTTTTATGTGTTCCTCGAGAAAAAATCCTAGCTGGATTTGATTGTTTGTGCAGCATCACATCATCCTATACAACTAAATTATTAACAAATCCATCTAGATCATCTACAGATGGTGCTTCATCAATATCGGTTATAAATTCAATAACATTATCATCCAGTAATCGAGCATTTTCATTGAAATCTTTAAGCAAATCGTAGCATCTCTGATCATCAACTGATGGTGCTACTAAATACAACTTATCCCATTTCAACCATCTCATTATCAGATTAAGTAATAACTGTGTCTTACCCGATCCAGATAGTCCTATTATTATCATTCTGATGGAATTCGGTAACGCAGCATGATGCTTGACAGGTTCTCGTTTTCGAGTCGCTGAGAAATCAGTTATATTCATATTATATAAATACATGCATCAATATTGTTTACGTTGTACAACCAAAACCCCAACTAATGATCTATCTACGATTACAACAAAAAATGCGAGAATAGCATATGGTGGAATATGTGCAGTATGTAACAGAAAAATGTTTTCTATTTTACCTATAAAAGATGGTGGTAATATTGCTAAATTAATGTCAAAGTTCCCAGGAACTCCGTGGGCTAAATACCCAGGAGAAAAAACATCTACCAGGATATAATTATTGCGTCCTGGTACTCGACTTGATATCAGGCTTGATAATTAGGATCAACCAAAACCATGTAGAGTTTGCAGATGTTGATGATATGTGTCCTATTGGAGATCCTCTGAGACGGAAACCCTAGGTATGAACTTATCGGTACTTGTTGTAGAATGGTGTTGTTTATTTGGTACAATTTCGATGAATTCTTCCTAATGCTGAGTACATAGCGTTCTTAGCGTTAAATTGCATGTCCCACATTGAAGCACAGTTTTCCAGTTCGATAAGTTCGTTTCGAAGAATTTCATGGTCTTTGATAGTTTTGATGGTTCTGTAGAGTAAACAATCATCTGCGAAGAGTCAAACTTATAAGGAGTCGCACTCTGGCAGGTCATTTATGTGACACAGGAACAATAGGAGGTCGAGTACTGTGCCCTGAGGTACAGCATAATCTACTGTAACGCTCTTAGAGTATTCGCCTTCGCAGACGATGTCGATGACCCGTTCTCTTAAGAAGGAGGATGGTCACTTGTTGAGATGTCCTTTACTCCGTAGCAGTGAATTTTATGAAGAAGTTTCTTGTGTGTGACTGTCACAAAAGTTTTATAAAATTCTAAAATCGCTACATATACTTGTTGATTTCGGTCGAAGGATTGTGTTTTATTTACTTTGTACAAACAACACAAGCTAGTTGTCTGCCCTCTATATATGGCGGACAGTGTAGGGACCCACAGACCACTTGAACCATACACATCGCGTGATCCTTATAGTTTGCACTACCACCTATTGCAGCTTCAGGGTTTTCGTCCACACACACATAGTTGGTAGCACCTTCGTCACCACTAGACCCTGACATCAGATATCCGGTGTACTCCATGGTCCATCCCTGGTAGCAGGTTGTCCTACCAGGAATCATTATGATAATGGTGCGAGGAACTTCACACAAGCAGCAAGGTACGTCGTCAAATTTATTCACCGCAAAAGGATTGAATTCTAAGAAATAGTACTCGGAGCCAAAAACAGTTCCACATCGTTTACTCTCGTTTTGGTATTTAGCCCAGGATGGATTCTCTGGCAGGCAAAGAAAATCAGCCGCGCTCCCTTTGCTATTAGCCTCAAAACCCCCAGCGTACCCTAGAACATATATAAAAAAAGATATTTTAAGAATCGATAACCCTCATTATGGGTAGTGTGCTGGGAACAGATTTTAGCTGATAGGTATGTAACAGTTTGGACACACTTCAAAAGTTTACAACATCACACGTGTTTGGTGTGGGCCATTGCCTATACACAGGGAATAAATACAAACTGATTCACTAATAGGTCAAACTCCAGAATTCTCATATCCTACCTACTTGTTGTA
Organism: Sinohyriopsis cumingii; assembly: GCA_028554795.2. Lineage (NCBI taxonomy): Eukaryota > Metazoa > Mollusca > Bivalvia > Unionida > Unionidae > Sinohyriopsis > Sinohyriopsis cumingii. Next base: position 107,546,032 of record CM068840.1, on the reverse strand, counting down.
TCTCCGTAATGTTTTTGCAGAGCTGGCGCACACAACCACATTGAATCAAATTAAATTCCTTTTATGTACATAAGAGTTCTATCGTACTTGAAATTTTTTAACATAGTCAGTCTTCTACTACGAATCAGAGATACCACAAAGGAATGCTGCCCAAAAGAAAAATACTATACACAGGGTGTTTTGGCTGTATTCCACTGTTATGCAATGTAAATGTTATTAAAGAGTAAATATGTACCGAGTTAGTAACTGAACCTGATACCTCAATCCCTATAATGGTTATGTTTCCTAAGCAGCAGAGGGGGCGAATCCCACAACTTTTAGAAGCCTCTAAACGCCGAAATAAGCCCTTTAAAAAAACGCGTTGACGCTTCGTTGTATACGTAATTGTCGCCGTTGTTGCTGCGTTTTGTTGTCGTCGTTCCCAGATGGGGCGAACCCTACAACTTTTAGGAAGCCTTCAAACGCCGAAATGGAGGGCTAACCCTACGCCTTTGTAAACGTAATTGTCTCCGTTGTTGCTGCGTGCTGTTGTCGTCGCCCCCTCTGCTGCTGTAAATTAAAAATTTAAGTTAACAATAATGGTCAACATCGGAGAAGCACATTCCGCTAGACTAGCTCAAGAGCGACTAGAAGCAATAAAAAAATTTCTTCCTATAAGAGATTCTGTAAGACAAAAATTACAAGCGCGGCAAGAAGCACAAGTTGAATTTGCGACAGGTGTGGAACAGTTATTTAAACCCGTTACAACAGCTACTGAGAAAGCTGCGGCGGTCACTGAAAGAGCTTTACTGGGAGAAACAAAAGGTATTCTTCCAGTGCTAAAACAAACTGTCGCGCAGACTGAAAAAATTGCTAAAAGAACTAAAAAAACAAAAAAATGTTTTACAAGACCTTCCAACTGACATAGCTGCAGTTCAACCCGGCGAAGAAATACTTGAAGGTATTGAACAAATTCGTACTGAACTCACGTCTAAACCAATAAAGGAAAATATTGGACTGACTGCAAAATTTAGGGGGGATTTTGTCGAAGATATTAAAAATACTAAAATAAAAGAATTGCTTGAAAAACTATTAATTGGTATATTTAATAAATCTAGTATCTTAAAACCCGGAAATGAAAAAGTAACTGATGATAATCTTATTAAGTGGATATATCGTATATATAAAAACAAAAAACAAGCCAGAGATGATGGTTTAGAATACAGAAGTCTTGATGAAGAAATAAAGAGCCTTGATAAAAAAAACACTGAAACAAATAGCACCCCAGCAGGAACCTTCATATCAACTTCCTCCACCTCTGCAACAGATAGAACAACAACAGTCTTCTTCGCCGGAACTTAGAAACGAGGAGTTTCTTAAAAAAAGCAAGATCCCTATCTAAGAAAAGCACAACAGGAGAAGGAGCAACTGGCAGTGGTTTGGGAATTACTTGTCCTGATAATATCATCAATGATGTATCACGGTTAGAAGTTCTCATAGGAGGAGCGCGGGCTGGAAATAACTCGCCAGAAATAATTAATGAAGCAGCTGATATCTGTCAGCAAATATTTCAAGGTGGTATCATGGATGCTCACATTTATCGAGAACTTATTGATGAACTTGTTGACAGCGATTAGATAAATAACAATTAAATAAGATGATCATACATGACTCTCATCATATGTCTCAACGAGTCAGAGTGGTAAATTCGCGATAAAATTACCAAGCACCGCGGACATGCCTGCAGATGTTAGCAAAATAATAAACGAAAATGCAAATCGAAAACTAGTGTCGCTGATACCTTCCAAAGAAATAGAAAAAAATATAGCTTCAAGTTTAATGCGGGAAGTGGTCTTCGTTTTAGATAATAATACATTACAGTAAGATGTTTCAACGTATTTAACGTAGCATTTGATATGGATAAACCAGTCAGAAAAGATGAATCCTTGCGCGATTATCAATATTATTCCTATGACGCAAAGACACCCAACGCGCAGGGGAGAATTGAATTTCAAATTCATGATACGAATAGATATTTTCTGTCTTGTGAAGCTTATTTGAAATTGTAGGTAGAATCGTAAAAGCGGATGATACTGGATATGGGATAGGCGATCGTGTTGGTTTTGTTAATAATGGTGTGATGGCGTTATTTAGCAAAGCCACATATTCGATTGATGGAAAAGATATTGAGTCGTGTTTGGACAATGTCGATGTTGCCACGACGATACTTGGTCTTGCAAGATATTCTGATGATTGCACAAGATCAGCTGGTCCAACAATGATGTTTGTAAAGGACACATCTGATCATCCGGAAAACAGAAATGTAAACATTATTAATGTGAGAAACGCGGCCGGAACCGGAGAAATAGCTGCAGTTGCGTCCATGAACGAAAATTTCAACTTAGGTTTTGCCTCGCGTCGAGCAATGCTGAACGGCAACGAAGAGTTTTCCTGTGCTATTCCACTATCTCATATTTGTGGATTTTGTAAAAATGTCCGAAAGGTTATATTTGGTGCCAAACATACAGTAGTGCTTGTTAGAAAAAACTCTGATAATGATGCAATATGGCGAGCTGATGGAGTTGATCCTGGTAAAGTAGTGTTAACAAAATATCTCTGTGGATGGCAACAATGACTCCATCAGCCACTGAAGAACAACGGTTACTTTCTTTTATGGATCAAGGTGGAAAATCGTTGTTATCATGGTTAGCAATGACAACAGATAGCACTTCTATTAATGCTGCTGGATTGTTCACGTGGCAATTAGGATCACAACAGGGAGTGTCAGCAGCGCGACATATATTTATCGCGTTTCAGGCAAATTCTAGAATAAATAACCAAGAAGCAAATCCAATGGTATTTGACACAAATTTCACTAAGAATAAACGGACATCAAGAACCCGCTGAGGACATTAATCTAAATTTTGAACAAAATGATGTTGTACGGGCATATTATCGATTGATGTCTTATGATGGGCGTGATCAAAACGTTGACACTGGGTTGCATATATCCCAGCGTGATTTTACAACGTTGTATCCGATCTATTACTTTTCGCTGCAGCATTTGGATTTATTCAGAAAATCTGTCGTTGATATAGTTATTCGGGCTCGCCTGGCTCGAGTGCCAGCAACAGTAGTTGGTCCACCAGCAGTTCCTGGAGGTGCTAGAGCAATCGCGGTGATCCTCAGTGACAAAGCAATGTTACTTGAAGGTGCTGGTGGTCGAATGAGAGTCGTTGATGCACCAGTGGAAAACTTGTAGTTTTCCGAAAACATGTAGACAATTAGATCAATCGCGTTTATTATAAAAATGTCATACAGTCACGTTAATGTCACTCTGACTCCTGGTCAGGCTAAGAAATTACAATCGAAGAACGCGAGCACATGCCGGGCAACCATGACACTAAAAAATGATCAAATCGCTAATGGTGGTCCAAACAAGTTATCGCTGACTAAAACCCAACTAAAACATTTCAATAAAGCGAAGCAAGCAAAAACTGGAACTCAACTTGATTTCTCTCCTGCAGCTGTCAAAAATATGGTTAAGACTGGCGGTATCTTTCCTCTTCTTGCCGCGATACCAGCGCTGATAGCTGTTGCTGTCCCAGCTGTTGCTAAAGCCGCCGCGATAGGAGCTGTAGGAACCGTTGCTCGAATGGCACTAAAGAAAGCCACTGGGAAAGGATACAAAAAAAGGGACGCGGGCTAAGACTTCCAGGAACTCCGCCTTCATGGTACCCAAAAGGGTTCTGAAAGCCGCTGGTTTTCTACCGATGTCCAATTTTGATTTGCTCGATGCTGTTAAACAATTAAATATAAAAAATTTCAGAGGCGTCTTTATGAGAGATCAATTACCACGACAACCGAATAATTCAGAAACGGGAATTATTAATCTTGATAACAGCGATGGTCCAGGAACTCACTGGGTTGCTTACGCGATCGATCCACGTGGAATTATCTATTTTGATTCGTATGGGTTAGCACCGCCAGTTGAATTTCTCCGATATACAAAAAACATCCCCCTGACTTTGTCAGGGTCAAAGACGAATGTTTGGTACTCAGCGCTGCCAACACAAACACTGACCGATCCTCCAATATGTGGCCAACAAGTATTGAATGTTCTTGATGCGATATCAGCGTCAACCAAACCACCTCACAAAGTTGTGCACGAGTATACCACGGGTCGATTTAACAGTTTCCTATCAAATAATGGTTGATATTTACGGAAGATCTCTTCTCAACAGAAAAGTGAAGCGCACCGACGTGGATTTATCAAAATATGCAACCAAGGATGAAATCGATAATCTTTTAAGTCTGACCGGGATAGACCCAGATGAGGTTGTTATTTTTCAGGACAAACATGGAAAACTAAAAACCAGTGATATCAAATGGCATGAAATAATTCGCAGGGTTATTGGAGCTACTCCGGGTAACATCCCTGTATTCACTGAGAGCGGAAAAATCAGAGATTCGCTGATATCAATTGCGACGCTTCGAGATGATATGCAGAAAGTTGCAGTAAAAAAGACCGGTGATACAATGACAGGTGAACTCAGCATGAACGCTAACAAAATAACTGTGTCAAGAGATCCAACATCCCCGGAAGATGCCACAAACAAACAATATGTTGACGCGTTATTTACAACCGTTGGAGGCATACTCGTTACTCGTTTAAGAAATACCGGCGACACAATGACAGGTGAACTCAACATGAACAAAAATAAAATAACCGTGTTAGCGGATCCAACATCCCCGGAAGATGCCGCGACAAAAAATTATGTTGACACAGGCGCTAGCGCCATTGACGGTAAACTAACCACGTTGCGAGCCGAGTATGATGTTACTGTAAACGCGTTTACAAATCTCCGTAGAAACTTTAGAAAAACCGATGAGACCACAGATAAGTTCTTTGGAACTCCTCCAGTTATCGATATGAAGCTTTCTGATATCAAGACCTACATTGACACAATCAAACAAACACAGCAGGAAATCCTAGCGGGGATTCCTGGTTTCGTTAACAAAACCAGTTTGATTAAAGTCCCCACTGGAGTTACTCCCGGGCATATCACCAACATAGTATACACGGTATCATCTGGATTTGCAACATGGTCTCGACAAAATAATACTATCAAATATACAGCAACAGTCACTGGAGTGTATAGACTGTCTGTGTTCAGTGCCGCTAAATTTGAAATCTTCACAACATATCCCTGGAGACATTCCACCGACAAGTATTCCGGGGTTGTAACTATCATATCAAATAGCGGAACCGAAGAAACATTTATACTGGAATCCGCCAAGAAATTAACCGCAACATCTTACTGGTGGTGTTTGGAATTTGTAGCTGAAACGCCTCAGTTGGTTACTGCGTAAAATAATAAAATGGCCTCCTTAACAGAGTTATGACGAAGTCAACAGCGCAACAATACAGATATGATCAAGTTTGCGAATGGCAGTTAGAGTTAAAAAATACCATCAACGAATGCACAGCAAAAGTAAAAAAATACAAGCGACGTGTAACCATGTTAGACACAATAGTATATTCGGTGTCAGCGATAGTTGCATCCACGGGTGTGTTATTATCAGCGCTAACACCAGTGACAACTGCAATCACAGCTACCGCTGTGGTCACAATTACAGTTTCAACATCAACGACAATTGCAGAAGTTGCTAATATTATCGCGAAAAAAATATCCTCGTGTGCGCTGACAAAATTGCACGAGTATGAAACGTTAAACAGCGCCGCCACGAGCGCCTACTCGAAATTGTCGTCGTTGATATCTTCCAGTCTCGATGATACAACAATATCAGATTCTGAATTCGCCGAAATGGCAAAGGTGTATGAAGACTACACTCAGCGTATAAAGTACTTCGATTTGAAATGACAGCATATAAATAACAATGTCAACTACATGGACGGAATTACTTCAACAGATAGTCGCAGATACAAGCCCAGCGCGAACATCTTTAATAACAGTAACCTCAACTAAGCCAGAATTCAGTATTAATTTTCCAACTGCGATTCCAGTAAGCGAGATCGCGTTAGCACAATTACGAGTATATCACAGTTGGCCCAATATCAGATCAAAATCGTTTGGTGGATTGCCAGCAAATAATTCGCTTGTGTTTGCATATAAAAATAAACCCGATGGCACGCCAGACTGGAATGTCGTTGGGTTACCAACCGGGTCTTATCAAATCGAAGAAATCAGTGAAGAATTACAACGTCGAATAAAAAATATTAAAACAAAGGAATCCAAAATAGCAATAGCTGTTCATGAGCCAACGCTGTCTTCTGCCATTGAAATAAACACCCCAGACTACGCCGTGGATATATACAGCAGCTCAGTCAGAACAGTGTTAGGATGGCCTGCAGTCGCTCCGCCAACACGGCCGATACCACCAGCGCCAGTGAAGTCTGATTATGTCACGGATAAACAATCATACCATGACATTACCCATCATACAAAGATCTTTTACTTGAAATAAAAAATGAAACGTTGGGTAGTAATCTTGAAATCGTCATTAATGAGTTTACTTGGGATTTTCCCTTAAAACAAGAGATCATAAGCCCAGAAGGACTTAGAACTGTAGCTTTATATTTTACTCAAAAAGATATTTCCAGGTTCTTTACAGTCTTTGATCAAGAACATAAAACACAACTAACGCGACTACGGCAGTATTTCCAAGAACATCTTTTTGATATAACTGGTTCACGCAGCGAATTCATTACGCGGATTGAAATATTAAATCAGCTTGTATCCGACATGGAATATATTAACCAGCGAGCAATTCAGACAATAATTAACGATAAAACCGGTTCTAAACAACAATTTCTAACCAATCACTCGTTGACAACAGCCATGCTGCCGAATTTTAAATTTCCCGGATATAACGTGCCCGAGTTAAGAAAATCTGTCAGTGATCTAATCAATGAGTTCTTTGATGACATACTCGCACAGCACAGGCGAACACTACCGGAGCCAACTATCCTCAGACACAACAACAACCCCGAAGGGCAAGGCCGGCATGCATCTCCGGGCATCGTAAACATCACCGAAGTGGTCGCGGTCAATCTTGTGTGTGATGTCATTGATGGCAGTTACAGCACGGACACGACAGTATCAAATCAAGCCCAGCAAGGATTTATTCTTTATTCATTTACTCCGAAAGATGTACCACCTGGATTTCTGATTGTGCAAGAGCCGATCAATCCGGTCTATCTACGGTGTCATAATCCGTGGCTGACCAGAATAAATTTCGCGCTGACAGACCAGCGTGGGAATCTTCTTGATTTTCGAGGTGAAACACTACATATTAGTCTGCTAGTGAAATCCTAAGGGCTTCCAAGTCTTAAGGACTTTCAATCGTAAAACGATTATCAGTGAAAAACTAATTTATTTTCTGCAACGCTGACAAATTCACTGAAATTTAGAGGGTAATTACTAGTAAAAATCACAGAAATCGACCAATTTCTCAGTTTGGAAAGGTAATTTACTAGTAAAAATCACAGAAATCGACCAATTTCTCAATTTTGATTGGGTGTTTACTAGTAAAAATCGTGCGAATTTAGTAAAAAGAAAAAAAAAATATTTTTTTACTGACAATTAATTAAGCAAGTATTATATAAATGTATCACCGTGTAAAATGTTTCATACATAATAAAGAACTTCTTGATAAAGCTGTCAGCGGGGGAAAAGTTACCCCGGAAAAAATAATTGTTGATGTATTCGGTAATGATGATTTTATATTAACTGATATGCAACTACAAGTATTAAAAAAAGATCATATTGTGATCGCGCATTGCGGTATACATCAAATCCTCGAATATATACGCCTATTTAGATCTTAGATTAGATTTATATGTACCACCACATAAATGTTTTCGTGTATGACAAACACGCGCTCGAGCAAGCAGTTAGGGCTGCATTTGCACAAGAAGAAATTAACGTTAAATTCATTATTGACGAATACGGAAACGAAGACTTCTTACTAACACAGCAACAGTTAGATAGTCTCAGACGCGAGCATATTATTTCAATTGTATGCGACAGAGATCAAATTCTCAATTATGCACACTCCTGCATTAAACCCCACCGACTAAGGGAAATACTATCACCTTGATGAAATCAAGGATGAAATCAAGGACAAAGTCAAGGATGATGCGAGTAAAAAAGAAGTGATATATTTTTTTTACTTCCTTGATTTTATCAAGGTAATTTCATTTCCAAGTACTTGACTTCTAAGTAAATCAAGGTGAGGTATTTACTTCCTTGATTTCGTCAGCGTTGATTTAATCCTTGATTTCGTCCTTGATTTCATCAGCCTTGACTTCGTCAGCGGACATACAATCCTTTAATCTCCTTACACGAGTATTTATTATCTTTTTCATTTCATACTCTTGAGCTAATTTTAACCTAATCTTTTCAGTTGCACGAGACAATGAAACAAATTCATTTATTTGTGCTTCTTCTACTGTAGCCAGCGATTTATACAAATTGTTTTGAATTCTTTTTATAAATCGATACTGAGCAGGAAGAATATAAAGCCCTGCGCATTTAGCTTCATGTAATGATTCAAAATCAGACATAATTGTTTCAGAATTTAGTGATATATTAAATCCGCGCTCTTCTAATTTTTTAATAGCAACAATCACATCATTGATATTTTCGTAATTCATATATATTTAAAAGAAAAAATGGACCCACACCTCCTTGGGTCTCTAGCTTAATATGCTGGCAGGTTCATATAGTATTTACACTATTATACATAATATTTACATGTATTTACATTTGTAAAGCTTCTAAAATACCACCGCATCTTAGCAAGCTTACAGCACAACATATAGTATTTACACTATTTACATTAGGATATAGTATGGATGGCACAACATATAGTATTTACACTATGTACAGTAGGATATAGTATGGACAGCACAACATATAGTTTTTACACTATTTACAGTAGGATATAGTATGGACAGCACAACATATAGTATTTACACTGTTTACAGTAGTAACTAAGGACGGCACAGACAGATACGGGGTTATATTCTACGCCCAACAAAGTTGCACGCCCTCCCCCAAAATCAATCCCGCGGAGTGCGAAAGGTCACCCCGTTAGGGCGACAACACGGAAAGTTGTGCAACATTGCTGGGTTTCGAAACCCCGTACATAATTCGGACGCTATAGTATATAAACCGACTGATACTTGGAAGTTCAAAAATAGCTCACTCGGTTTTTCGTGCTTGTTTTCTTAAATATAATCGCAGAAAAAATACAGATGAACCATAAAACCGAACAAATGTAATAAAATAAAGATTTTATCCACGAAAAAAAATATTATTTATTATACACCCGCCCGTGCTGACAGTATTTGATAAAGTCACCTTGACGAAGTCAAAGGGGAAGCAATTGGAGATTGTGTTACCTGTACACGGAGAACTGTTTACCCGTTTGTAGTATATCGTTACAGTTAACAAGTTCTGAACTAAATTTAAATTCTGAATTTGAAAAATACCTGTACTCGTAACGCGGAAGTGTTATAGACTGTAAAAAATAATCATATACCGTTCTGCCGCACTGGATAAATTTACTTGTAATGACATCTCAAGGAGTGTTGCGCAACACTTCCTGATGAAATCACCTTGACAAGGGGAAATAATTGTATCATTGACTTTTACACAGTCGCTGTAGAGTTATCTGAATCTACATAATAAAGTATGATTCAGCTATCAAGCTTGCGTGAAAATGATGATTTGATTATATTTTCTGCTGCAAGTTGAACCGAACACGGGTTAATACCGAAATACTTGGCAGCCGAGTTCATCGATTGAAATATTTTCTCTTCACGGGTACTTATGTTAAAAGATCTGACAGCTCTTCTAGGAACGCTCTTAAATTTACCAGTATCACCTCGTGCAGAATTTTCACTAGGTGTGATGGCTTGTAGATTAGATAATCCATTATTAAGTCTTTGTCCATCAATGTGATCAATTACAAGACCGTCTTTGATCTCTCCAAAGAAACACTCGAACACGAACCTGTGATTATGATACTTCTTTTTCCCAACAGTAAATCTAAGATAACCAGCATTACTAACAACACCAACTGGTCTTTTCAGCCTGCAATATCTGACTATTCCCTCACCATTCACTTCATAATTCTTAATGATAGGCTGTGAGACAAATTCTTGGCTCATTTATATAATAATGTATTTGTCTAATTTATAATTTGTCTAAAAACTTAGTTATATAATCACGCTCACATTTTAGCGCAACGTCGTTAGTTTTTTGTTGTTGTAATATCGCTTGAGTTCACGGTATCTCTTTCCTTCGCAACTTGCACATAACTGTGTTTTACTCCTGACCCCAACACCACATCGCAGGCATAGTATTGGTTCTAAACTCCCCCTTCGGACGCTTTGGGAATGTGTCCCGCAGAATTCTTTCCTGCAGAATTTATTACAAGGAATTACGAATCCAACTTGAAGCCACTTGCACCGGTTCATTCTATATATAATATTTTCTTATTCAAATGTTTGTCTTAAATATAATATGGAGGAGTTTGAAAGATTATCTGCCATTGGCACCGGGAAAGCTTCCAGATTCGATCTTGACAGACTAACCCCTGACTCGCGGAGACGAGCCCTGACTGATCTGTTTGATATTATCAGGAATGCCAAAAAAGAATTCCGCGACGACGGTGCATCTCACGTGTGGTCGTCATTTAAAATTATACGCGACATCGAAGGTGTCGCTGACGAAGTCATCGATGCTACAATGAATGATGCACGAGCGAAAACAATTAATGATTATCTCTTTGATAATCAGAAATATTTTTTCAGAATAAAATTTATTGTGCAAGCAGATTCCGATACGTGGATTTTCCGTGATAAACCATTCTGTTAAGTAAAGATTCCAAACCAGGAAAGCTGACTGGAATTGATAAACCATATTACGCGAGAGCGTATCCTGTGACCGCGATCATTTATGGAATCTATCCAATAAAACAAACAAAAATTGATAAACTCACCCCAATGAGGACGACTTCGTCGTTGGCGCTGAATTGTGTAGCCGAGCGAGTAATGGAACATTTTAAAAATGCGATGCGCGGAAACGGTCTAATGCGTTAAGACAGTCCAAGATAGCAGCGTGGGCTGAGCGAGTCAAACACACAGGAGCATCAATAAACGATGTTGCCGAGCTGGAAAAAGCATTAAGATTTCCCATAACCGTAACAACGATAACAGATGAAGTATTATACAAATCGAAATATAATCGATACGGAGCTCTAATAAATATCATTGATCATAACGCTCACGCTTGGACTAACACAGTTACGATATTTCCGCGGGATCGTGTTGTAAAATATTATCGCGGGAATATATTTGATTTTATTTATCAAATAAGTAAAAATGATCCTGTGTCTATGTGGTTGTTTAAAAGTTCCGAAGATGGCGAGTATGATCAATTTGTAAGACCCAACGGTGAATTATACCGGACGGAATCTCTGCAACAACAAATGAAAAAACTCGCAGAGAAATATGTAATGGAAGATTTTAAAAACAGGGAGCAGTTATTAACTAATTGTTTTACAGTTCCAAGTGTTGCCGCTCACACTGCCAGAGAAAGAAATTCGTGGAGACCAACCCGAAGTGAGTTTCTCTCGGATATACAATTGAGTTGCGTCGAGTATGGACATGGCGGGCTGTGGAATACCGAGTATGACCGCCAGGATATGATTTCCGTGGATATGATTGTTTGCTACCGGAGAAGCTTTCTCGGGATGGGCGAGTGCCGCGAATACTTTAAAAGATTTGGGCATCCCACGAACTCAATGACACGAGTTGCTATAAACGGCCCTTTACCCGATTTTTCCCTGACAGGATTTGCTCGTGTGACGTCGTTTGAATTTGCTAAAGAGCTTCATCCGTGCTGTTATGTTTGGTTTGGCAGATACTTTAGTGAAAAGCGTTGGGCGCCAATAGTGTTATTGCGATATATGCTTGACAGCCGAATACTGGTCTCGTTGACGGTCAGTGAAGCAATCATATCATATCGACCGCAGACTTCAGTTTGGTTGCCAACACCGGAGTGTATCAGTGTAGATGAAGTCATTGAAGAGTATGCACGAGAGAGTCCAAATACTCCCATGGATGTCATTGTCGGTGACGCTCCTAAAGTTCTTAAGATTAAACTCAGCAATAGTGAAAAAACAGCAAAAGATCTCGGACGAAGAATAATCGGTAAATTTACTCAAGGTGGTGTATATGATCATAAACTACATCACTCACGATTGATTATCGATGATGCTGAATTAAATTTCATAATTGCTGATGCCACTGCAAAAAATTTATTTTGTAATCGGGAGGACGCGCGCTTGTCCGACGGGGAAAAGTTGGGCACAATTGTAAGTTATATTAGCGGAGAATCGCCTCAATACACACATTTAAGATCTTCGATGCTGGCTTATGTTTCTATAAATTTGCTATCAATGATAAATCGATTTCCTGACACTGCAGTTAGAGTTGCAACGGATTCATTTTATATGAGTAGCAGATACTCAGAATCACTGGCTCATTTTACAAGCAACGATGCATCATGGAGTTCGTGGAGAATAAAAAAGGAAATGTTACATGGATATTGTGAATCCGCTGATGTTACGATTAAGGATGATTATTGCAAATCAGAATTATCAGAGATGTCTTCTGCACCATCTGTGTGTGATCCAATCACTAGACACAAAACTGTTTATTTGAACGGACCGGGCGGGTCTGGTAAGACAACTCGAGCGATTGAATTATTTCGAAATTCAGATATGATTGTGCTAACACCCACACACAGACTCGCCAGGGAAATGAAACAACGAGGAGTCAATTCTTGTACTTATCACTGCTTTTTCAAATACAGCGGCGGTGTATGGACTCCAGATCGAATGTGAACAAAATATATTCCCGGGAAAATAATTTGGGATGAGATATGTACGGTACCGTTAGATATATTAAAATTGTTCCTGGATTGGCTGCTAACAAAAAATACAGCTGTGATAATGTGCGGCAATCACGGTCAGCCACCGCCTTTTGTTGGTCCATCTCCACATGATTGGTTAAACGATTTTGTTGATTATTATGAAAAAGTGTCGGATGATCATAGAGCACTTGATGAAACGTTGAAGGAATTTAAAACTTTAATCAGATTACAACCGAATAAATTCAGTGTGAAATCATGCGCGAAATGATTCCTGAAACTTCAATGAGCGACTTTTGGAAAAAATGGAAACCAGACGATTTGATAGTGGCAAGTAGAAAGATAGTTAGAGACACACTTCAACAGCAGTTATTTCAATTACAACAAGAAAAGTTTCCAATGTTGCCAACGCCGCTGTGTTATAGACCAGCTGATACGCGGTTACAGAATATAGATGTTGATATTCCTGGAAACTTGACAGAGTCAAGGAAACAGAATTTAGTATTGAATGGTATTGTGTTAGTTGATATTAATGCTGTCAAAGACGCACTAAAAATGAATAAATCCCCGTGGACGCTGGGATACGCAATGACAATTCATTCGTCTCAAGGATTGACTATCAGTGATACAACTGTCTGGATCGTTGATGATCGAATCGAGTGGTCAAACTTGGTTTACTTGGCTGTGTCCAGAGTCGGAAGAATATCTCAACTGCGAAGAATTGTCTTGGATGAGTCAATGGTTAATGAAATTAATAATGAAAACAACAGCTACATAATAAGAAAAAAATTAGCCGGTTACAAACAGAGTGACAAAAAAAAAATAATCGTGATTTCGACCTTGATGTTCAATTTATTAACGCGCTGAAACAACAGCAGAATAATCACTGTGCGAGCTGTAATTGTATAATGTTGTGGCAGTATTCGAATAAACACCCAAAACAATTCACCGTTGACAGAAAAGATAACAATCTTGGTCATACACGAGAAAATGTGATGCTGACCTGTCTTGAATGTAATCGACGTAGAGGCGCCAGTGCTAGTTAAGTGATCGGGGTGGTAATTGAGTATCCGTGGCAATTACTTGTAATTGCTCACGTGTGAATCCATGCTGAGGAGCAGTCGAACCCAACCTGTAGATTGCTGGTCTACCTGAGGATCTAGTTATGTTAGATATCTTGTGTGTGGTGATGCTCCAGATAGGATCAGTCGCTCTTCGTTTACCTTTTTCAAGTTCACCTGGTTCATATAAATATCTCACAGTGACATCACCCAGCACTGGCCGCGTCGGGAAATTACGCCGTGTTAAGTTTATATATTTTTTTGTGATCGCGACGGCAGGTTTCATGTTGGTTGTTCGAGTAATTTCATTATTTAACGCAGCTATCACGCTTGGTAATCTTGCAACCCATTCGCGCGATCTTTTATCTTAATAAATTCCTTCGCGTATTGATATCCAAATAACCGCTCAGCAAGTGTTCGATTAAATCGCTCAACAATTGCCTGATCACGATGAATTGCAGTATGCCCTCGTCTGATGGTAACGTTATGTTGTTTCATCAACGACGATACTGCGCCTTGAAATTCTTTACCAGGATCAGCTTGTAGCAGCTGTGGACATCGTAGACCACCTCGCTGATAAATTCGTTCAAACGCAGAAGCAACCTCAGATGCTGTTTTAGTCGCTAACGGCTCCGCATCTTTGTATCTACTTGCAACATCAACTACAGTTAACGCGTACTTGTACGTTCGACGACGAATGGTATCATGTGGCAGAAATAATATATCAGCCTGATGAACTTCATTTGGCACACTAACATCGAAATGTGCAAAGTGAATTTGTTTAGGCGGTGGTTGGTAAATTTGCCATATTGCCTGCTTGGATAACCAATTCTTAGATGTATCATGTGTAACCGCTGCTGCGTTGGCAAGCTTGCCGATTGCTGCGCTACCTCTCCAGTATCCTCTTGGAGAATAATAAATTGACTCCATTATAATTAATTACCAGCACCTAATACAAGTTTAGATTTCATTGTAGATTTTATTAACCAGCTAGCTAATTTTTCTTTGAAAGATTTATCAGTGATGGCATTTAACGCGTGGATTAATTTCACATCCGCGAGATGGCGCTGTTGCAAATCCTTACTTCGGTAAGCTACATCATGAACATGGCATGCCTTATCGATAGCATTTATCGGATACTCGCCTGGATTGGGCTGATCTAAGGCATCAAGTCTGATATCAAGTCGGGTTCCAGGACCACAGTAATTATATCCTGGAAGATGTTTTTCTCCTGGGTATTTCGCCCACGGAGCTCCTGGTAATTTTCCTAACTTGGCTGCGATATCACCTCCTTTTTTTAGCTGACTTTGGCGCTCCACCTGACGCAATAAATTTAAACTTTTTTGTGCCGCATCGTTCACACTTGCCTGTAAGCGCTTGTCGATTATTTTTTGTTGTAGTGGTTGTTATGTCTGCAGTTGGGGTGCGTGTTCTACATTTCACACAATATAAATCCATATTATTTTATAATATATCTAATGGAGATCACTGACTTTTCTGCTACAAAACGACGAGAGCCAATCAAACATAACTCGGTGCTGCCAAATTCAATTCGAATGATAATTATAGGCCCATCTGGGAGCGGTAAGACACAGTTGTTACTTAATTTAATAATGAAGTGGATGAAGTGGGATAAGTTGTATTTGGTGGCTCCATCTGTGGACGATGAGCGATGCTACAGCGTGTTAAAAGATTTTAATGAGAGTGCAAAATCGATAAGCGGCGGCGATGATGTTATTGAATTTATCACTGACATCGATGAAGCGCCAAGCATTGATGATATTGACGGGAGTATCGATAATTTAGTCGTATACGATGATGTGATGTTGGATAAACAATCAAACCCTGCCAGGATATTTTCACGCGGCAGACATAAAAACACTGATGTGATTTATGTAACCCAGCGATATACACAAATCCCAAAAGTGATCAGGGACAACTGTAACATTCTTGCGCTGTTCAGCGGCGTTGACACACACACGTTACGAAATATACATCAGACTTGGTGCCGTGGTGATATGGATGTAAATAAGTTTAGACATTTCTTTAGTCGTGCTCAGGCAAAGCCACATGGATTTGTAACGATAAATTTACATGATCCTCGAACACGGTATCGAGTTGGGTTAGATACAATTTTCAGCTACAGAGCAGCAGAGGGGGCGACGACAACAGCAGGCAGCAACAACGGCGACAATTACATTTACAACGGCGTAGGGTTAGCCCTCCATTTCGGCGTTTGGAGGCTTCCTAAAAGTTGTAGGGTTCGCCCCTTCTGGGGACGACGACAACAAAACGCAGCAACAACGGCGACAATTACGTTTACAACGAAGCGTCAACGCGTTTTTTTTTAGGGCTTATTTCGGCGTTTAGAGGCTTCTAAAAGTTGTGGGATTCGCCCCCTCTGCTGCTTCCTATAATGGTTAGCGATACCGACGATGATGTAATATCACCTCCCAACTTGCTTTTGCTTGACATCATTTTTTTTTTAGATCTCATCGCGCGTACACTCCTGTAATTGTATGGACGTTTAGTTCGGCGGGTAACTATATCTTCCGCTTTTGTGACTTCATGTGCGTCTAACGTACCAGTGTGTGTCCTACATCGCAGACAATATAAACTTATGATCATTTTTTAACTATGGCAGGATGTATAAATCGGTCACAATCCTCGACAATACGAATCAGATAGTTGACTTTTCAGCGACAAAATGATCTTAGCTGGTAAAACACGACGAGGCCCTACTCAACAGTGTGCGTGCGACAATCACAGAGCCGTCTGGGTGTTGTAAGTTTCAGTCTTTGCTAAACCTTGTTTTATGGATGTATCGAAATGATATGTTATACCTGGTTGCGCAAACTGCAGATGAACCTGTTACATCGTCTTGCTAGACTTCAACACCGACGCAAATCGCGCATCGAAGGCTGGTGAATTTATCAACGATATACTGAGCCATCTTATCGTTTTACAAACTTTTCTCCTACGGCCTTGCGGATAGATTCAACTACTAATGCAAATTTTAACTTTTGTTGTCGGGAGAAACACGATTTGAAACTAACTGACCGCAACTCCATTATAACCGCAATAATGATCGACCTTCTTCACGTATTCGCTCTACCTCTTCAAATTGTTATTTTATATATGTCGAATTCACCTTTTTTTGGAGGAAGATATTTTTCTGTTCTAATATTTTAATTTCATTAATTATGAATTGTATATTTTTTGCATTTCTATTTTATAATGATATGTTTTCTTTAATAGTATACATGCAGGCACACCTGTACATTGGAGAGTGGAATAATAATGTCATGAACACAACGACTAGCGCAAGATTGTCTGGCAACGTTACAACGATATTTATCAACGCGTGATGCAGTCAACTAACAATTTCAATCGCGTCAGTCATCGAGATATGATCTCGCCGCGGAGTTCGACTGCAATTGTGGATGCAGCACGTGTAGAAATCGCCGTGATGGAGGCACGTGAAATTGTCGGTGATTTCGCTGACAAGTTTGCGTCTGAGGAACCGCCAGAATATGCATCAGAATTACCAACAGTGGAACAATTTTCTGACAAGGATGGCCGTCAGGAAATTTCTGAGGACCTCGCCAAGTTCGCCATGAGTGAATACGAGACCATATAAGTATTTACTGAAGCGAAAAATTCTAGATCAAAGGAGGACTGGTTCAGATCGATTTATCGAGAATTTCGCGGTCTCTCTCGAGGAGACGATAATTACCCCGGCTGATAAAATTTGAAGGAGCCGTTGACCTGAATCATCTGGATATAAGCAAGGTGAAAAAAAGCAATCTCCTGAACCTCTAGCTGACAAATCAACTAAAAGGTCTATACAAAAAAACTGAGCGAGATCGCTCCCAACGAGATAATAGGAACCGGTTATGCAGCGGAGTGGTGTGTCCCGGATGTTATGAGACAAGTTGATTTATTATAAACCCTTGTGGGAAGATTATGTGCTGGCAACAACTCCGCGGATATCGTCAATGAAGCAAAGGCAATCTGTACACATGGACCCACATGTGTACAACGCGCTGATCAGCCAGCTAATCTACGAAATGTATAGCGACGACGTATGTGTTAGCAGTATAATGGATTACAGAGCCGGAGTAATTTCACGACTTGATAGAATAATTACAACTACCACTTCGAGTGATTATGCCGCCTTCCGGTCACACACTTGAGACAACGTTGACTCGGCTGCATGTGTATTACAGTTGACTTGGGTGGCCAGCAGGTACGAAGATAACCGTGGATAATTCCACAGATCGCGATGAACGTCATATAGCACCAGGAATCATGTCCATCACATAGATGATTGCCATAAATCTCACGTGCAACGTCATCGATTGATGTTTTTCACAGAACGGCGTAAATATTGCCCGCCAGGGATATATTTTTTATAGCTTTTCCCTGAATGTGTCTCCGGGCGACTTAATCATAGTCGTACCCTCCAGCCGGTGTTCTGAGATGTCACAACAATATTCTTTCCAGTATGAGACTTACACTGGCAGACCAAGTTGGACATTGGCTTGATTTATGTAGAGAAACACATTCGATAGTTTGTATTTCAGGGACACGGCGGAGTAATTAGTTGCATACGACAAAATAAACAGTGATGATCGTACACGCGTACTCAGCCACCCCATCTGGTCAAAAAGTCACGCTTGCCTGTGTATCGAGTTTATTACGGAGATGAGCTTGGCGATGTAGTTCAATGGTTATTTAGCAGGATTGCCCCAGTAGCTTGTGAATATGGAATTTCTCTGGCCAAAACAATCGGTGAGAAGGCACTTGGGGTTATCCGGGATAAGGCAGCGACTACGATATCCAGTGGGGTTTCTTCGATAGAAGACAGATTATCTAGATTGGTTTTCTGGAGGCTAAAATCCACACTGACCACCAGTGTCCCAACCATTAGTGGTCGCATGTCTTCTATGACGATGGTGACCACTAGTGTCTACCGCTGGCAAGTACCGATTAGCCCGTGAGGGCAAGCAAAATCATCAATGCCGCCGCAGCAGAACGACTAAATAATTTGGTGATGCCAGAGAGTAATATAACGGCGAATTCTATTGCAGGGAGCGAGGGGCGAAAATACCAATTGATTATCCGCTTTGATATAAAATGTTCAAACTTATATGAGATCCCACATTTGACATTGACACACAAGTGTTAAAACATGAATCCGTGAGCGATTATCAATATTATTCTTATGACGCTCGTGTACCAAATGAACGGGGCCGAATAGAATTACAAATTCAGGATACAAGTAGTTATTTCCTGCCCGCCGAAGCGTTTATAAAGGTCAAAGGAACTCTCTTAGAAACCGTTAGCAACCCGTTCTACGATGGGGAGCGTGTTGGTTTTGTTAACAACGGCGTGATGGCGTTGTTTAAAAGCCACAGATACATCTTAGATGGCAAGGAAGCATGCCTGGACAACGTTGACGTGGCAACAACAATACGTGGACTCGCACGATGCAGCGATGATTATTCTCCCTGCTCAGGGACTTCAATGATGTTCGCCAAGGACATCATGGATAATGTCGTTGATCGCACGTATAATTACGAAACCCAGAAATAATGCTAACTATGCAATGCCGATATCCGGGCTGTTCTCAGTGGCGATACTCCCACATTCATTCTGGGATTCATAGCAAGTCGACGTCAAATTAATGCTCAAGGTCAATTTAGTTGTGTAATTCCACTGTCGCATATTTTGGGATTTTGCAGGGGTGTTAGAAAAGTAATTTTGGGGGATTAACACAAAATCGTGTTCACAAGACGCTGTACTGACGACAAACCCATTTGGCACGATGCAGGTGAGGATGCAGACGCAGCTGCTACGCTACACGGTCGGGTAACACTGACGAAATTGTCGCCGTGGATGCCTACACTGACACCATCGATGACTGAAGGACAACGACTACTCAGTTTTATGCAGGGTAGCAATCAATCCACGCTGAGTTTACTGACAATGACGACAGAAGCGGTTCAAAGTGCATCAGAAGGTCTCTTTTCGTGGCAGATCGCATGTTAACAGGAGTTTCTGAACCGCGACATGTATTTATAGCGTTTCAAGATATACGACGGCTCAGTACGCTGATAAGAAACCCAGTCGCGTCTGACTACCTTTAGTGTCTGAAGTATTGCTGAGATTAAACGGGCGCCAAGAACTAATAGAAGTCCTCGTTGAGTTGCAGCAAAACTATGTTGCACGAGAATACCAGACTAATGAGTTGAGGGGCGAATGAAGGTCGTTGACTCGCCTGTGTAAAACATGTAGTGGAATTAGTCATACGCGGGTGGAGTATACAACGACGTTGATGTTACACTGAGTCAAAATCAAATTACAAAACTAAGATCAGCCACCCAAAACAACCGTGGAATAACACTGCGATTATCAAACACATAGCTGGTGTGGGGACCAAATCGTCTAGTGGTGACCGAGCGACAGATGAGTCGTTTCAATGACGCACGCAAAGCACGTCGTGGTATGGAAATAATTCTTTCTGCGTCTGAGGTTGCCGATATGTCCGAATCCGGTAGAATATTCCCCTTTCTCTCAGCAATACGAGCGCTGTTGGCCGTTGGAAAATTTGCGGCCATTGCCGATGAAAAAGCAGATGCGCTTTGCGCTGCAGGATAAGCAGGCACTAAAATAGCACAAAATTAACATAAGGGCAAGCTGGCCGGGGGCAAAATAAAAGATGCCTGGGTCAGCAGCAGTGGGGGGGGGGGGGCGAATCATACAAGTTTTTTAGGCAAAAAAACCCTTCTATCAATAATTTTCACAAAAATAACTCTTATTTTGGAAAACAAACCCTTATTTTAGTAACTATGACAATAAAGATGTTTATTTACTAAAATAAAGGGTTTAATCGTATAAATCTCATCTTATTAATGTTATTGCGGCGATGGTTTCGATGTGAAATCATCGGTGGATTGGCGCCCCCCCCCCCCTGCTGCTCCCGTGGGGAATATTTTTTAACTAAAGGTTTATCGGTGGAATTAAAAATTTGGGTTAAACAATAATGGCCAACATTGGAGAAGCACATTCCGCTAGACTAGCTCGAGAGCGACTAGAAGCAATAAAAAAATTTCTTCCTGTACGAGATTCTGTCAGAGAAAAATTACAAGCACGTCAGCAAGCACAAGTTGAATTTGCAACAGGTGCAGAACAATTATTTAAACCAATTAATGAGCCAACAAAAAAGATCGCTGAAGCCACCGCATTAACACAGCAAGTTATCGCGGAATTACCAAAACAGATCAGCGAAGCAATAGAGTCTGCTGATAAAACACGTGCTGAAATCGGAGACGTTAAAAATATTGTCGAGGATCTATCTAAACCAGAATTAAAAACTAAATATTTTTCTCAGCAGGGTTATGCAGAAGTTATAGCCAATCCTGTTGCGGTTGCTGCAGCGGGATATCAAATGCGTCATCAGCTTCTAAAGCCAGAATTTTATAACACTCCGGAACATGAGTGGAACGCTAAAGTATTTCGTGAGCATAAAGGTATTTCACAGATCAGCAAAAAATATAAGCGCGAATATGATGAGTTTGTTGAGCGAGTTAATGAAATGAAAAAGGGTGTTTCACCAGCTGCTGAAACACCAACGAAGCGGCGATCTCGACCACGAAGACAACCATCGCCCGACTTGGGTGTAACCGGTAGTGGTCTCGGTGGTAACATTACTTGCCCTGATAATGTTATCAATGACGTATCTCGGTTGGAAGTTCTCATCGGAGGAAAACGTACTGGAAATAACTCCCCGGAAATAATTAATGAAGCGGCTGATATCTGTCAGCGACTATTTCGCGGCGGCATCATGGACACTCACATCTATCGAGAACTTATTGATGAGCTCATCGACGATTAGAGAAATAATAAATAAATAAATGTTAGTACACAATTCTCAACGCAGACCAGTCATGGTCAGAGTGATAAATTCGCGATTACCCGTATACAGAATGACTTATGGAAACGGTTTCGGCGATGTTGTCACGAGATTCTTTGCTGGAGTGGCACCTAAAGCAATACCGATCCTAAAACAATTAGGCATGAAGGCTTTTGATGTTGTTAAAGATAGCGCTATTGGTGCTGTTGGTAGCGCTGCCGGTAAAGCAGTTTCGTGGGTCAAGGACAAACTATCACAATTGGTGCGCAGAAAAAAACCTCCACGGGTAGCGTTACCAGCCACCGCAGACATGCCAGCGAATGTCAGTAAAGTAATAAACGAAGCTGCAAATCAAAAGCTAGCCGCGCTAGTCAACGAAATTCCTGAACAAATAAACACGAGTTTGGTCGCGGGAAGTGGTCTTCGTTTTAGACGATAACTTTTACAATAAAATGTACAAATATGAATCTGACACAGCATTCGACGTAGACGAGCCAGTCTCTAAAAATGAATCAGTGCGTGATTATCAGTATTACTCTTATGACGCACGAGAACCAAACGGACGAAGACGAATTGAACTTCAGGTTCAGGATACAAGTAGATATTTCCTGCCCTCTGAAGCATTTATTGAGGTAGAAGGGAAAATTATAAAAACCGACGGTACAGAATACGACCCCAACTTTAAAGTCGGTTTTGTCAACAATGGAATTATGGCGCTGTTTAGTAGCGCTATTTACATGATTGATGGAAAAAATATCGAAGCGATTCAGAATGATGTCAATGTTGCCACAACTATAATTGGTTTAGCAAGATATTCTGATGATTATACAAGATCATCTGGCCCATCAATGATGTTTGTCAAGGATAATACTGATCATCCTAATCCAGATCAATTTCGTTATGTACAAGTGCCGCGTGATACTGCAGCTGATCCACAGCCAGCTGGAGCTATAGCAAGACCAGGTGCTGCATTTTTGATGCCACACAGCCACAATCCTTAATATAACCTAGGTTTTGCGACGCGTAAATTAATGCTAAAAGGTAATAGCAGAATTTTTTCATGTGCGATTCCGCTGTCTCATATCTTTGGATTTTGCCGGGGTGTCAGAAAGGTAATTTTCGGAGCAAAGCATACAGTCGTGCTTGTTAGAAAAGGCGACGACAGTGATGCGCTATGGCGAGAAGCTGGTGCTGGTGTTGGTGATGCTGCTAACGTAGAAATAACAAAACTATCACTGTGGATGCCAGTACTGTCCCCTGCACTTGCCCAAGAACAGAGACTGCTTTCTTTCATGGATCAGGGTGGCAAAACGCTGCTATCGTGGCTTACAACAACCACAGATAGTTATCAAAGTAACGTTAATGGTTTATTCACGTGGAATATAGCAACACAGCGCCACGACATATTTTCATTGCTTTTCAGGATGTTGCACGATTAGGTTCACAAACACATTCGCATATGTTATTTGATCGACTTGGTGTTACTGACGTTTCTCTGAAAATAAACGGGCATCAAGAACCAGCTGAAGATATACAATTAAAGTTTGATAACAACCATGTTGCACGTGCATATCACCGATTGACAAAGTATCTAGCGCGTGATCTAAATATCGACACTGGTTTGCAAATATCACAGTTGGATTTTATATCTCATTATCCAATCTATTACTTCTCGCTGGAGCATCTGTCGTTGATATTCACTTCAGGGCTACCGTGAATAGAGGAGCTATAGCTAATTACAGAGCCGTCGCGGTCATACTTTCCGATAAAGCAATGTTGCTTGAAGGTACTGGCGGCCGAATGAGAGTTATCGATGCTCCCATTGAAAATCTATAAGTTTTCGAAAACATGTCAATTAGAACAATCTCTGATAAATAAAATGTCATATCATCACGCTAATGTCGCTCTGACCCCTGGTCAGGTCAACAAACTGAAATCCAAGCAAGCATCAGCGTCAGGAACGTCAATAACACTTAAACACGGACAACTTAGTGGTGGTCAAAATAAGTTATCTGTTACTCAAACACAGCTTAATCAAATTAATCACGCAAGAGCATCAGGAAGCGGAGTCAGACTTGATTTTACTGCCACAGCTGTCCGTGACATGGTTAAGTCCGGTGGAATCTTTCCACTTATTCCAATACTTTCCGCAGCAGTAGCACCAGCAGCAGCCGCAGCAGCAAAGGCAGCAGCGTTAGGAGCAGTTGGAACCGCAGCAGGAATGGTACTTAAGAAAGCAGTTGGAGGAAAATATAAACGAGGGGGAAATATATCACAAATAGCACCATTACTAGCAATGGGACCATTGCTTGCTGCTAGAGCATTTCAGCAATCTGGTATCCCATCATCTAGAAATTTTGGACCAGCCCTAGCAAAAGCAGCAGCATCAGCTCTAGTAGGAGCGCTAAGACAACCAAGAACAGGATCAGGTTATAAAAAAACAGGTCGCGGTCTCAGACTCCCAGGAACTCCCGCGTCATGGTACCCAAAACGGTTTTGAAAACGCTTCCAGCGAGTAATTTTGATTTGCTTGATGCTGTCAGACAATTGCGTATAAAAAAATTCAGAGGTGTATTTATGCGAGATGAATTACCGGCACGACCAAACAACAACGAGACAGGAATTATTAATCTCGACAACCGAGAAGGTCCTGGAACTCATTGGGTTGCTTACGCGATCGATCCACGTGGAATTATCTATTTCGATTCGTACGGGCTAGCACCGCCAGTTGAGTTTTTCAGGTACATAAAAAGATTTCCCAACATTCCAGTTTGGCAGTCAACGTTGCCAACACAAACACTAACTGATCCACCTATCTGTGGACAACAGGTATTAAACGTTCTCGATGCAATATCAAGAAATCCAAAAATTCCTCCTCACAAGGTCGTGCACGAATATACTACATTTGAAAACGGCGGTAACAAATAATGGTTGACATTTACGGAAGATCAAGCAGATCCAAGGAGCGCCGCGAAGACGTTGATTTATCGAAGTATGCGACCAAAGATGACGTTGATAATCTTTTGAATGTAGCCGGAGTTGACCCAGATGAGGTTGTTATTTTTCAGGACAGGCACGGCAAACTAAAAACCAGTAACATTAAGTGGAATGACATAATTCGCAGGGTTATTGGAGCTGTCACGGACAACATCGTTGTATTCACTGACAGCGGCAGAATCAGAGATTCGTCGATATCAATTGCGATGCTGCGAGATGATGCACGAAAAGTCGCAGCGACGCGTGTAGCAAAATCCGGCGACATAATGACAGGTGAACTCGGCATGAACGGCAACAAAATAACTGCGTTAGCGGATCCGATAGGTCCCGAGGACGCCACAAATAAACAATATGTTGACGCGCAATACAGACTCGTTGTTGGCTTAGTCAATGACAGAGTAATAAAATCCGGCGACACAATGACAGGCGAACTCCGCATGAACGGCAACAAAATAACCGTGTTAGCGAATCCCGAATCTCCCGAAGATGCCGCAAACAAACAATACGTAGACACCGTTGACGGTAAACTAGCCACGTTGCGGGCAGAGTATGATGTTCACGTGACCGCGTTTACAAGATTTCGAAGAAACGCTCAAAAAACTGGAGATACCGTGGATAAGTTCTTTGGGATTCCTTCAATCGTCGACGTAAAACTTTCTGAAATCAAGACCGACATTGACACGATCAAACAACGGCAGCAGGATATCGTATCGGGTATTCCTGATTTCGTTAACAAAGCCAATCTGATTAAAGTCCCCACTGGAGTTACCTCCGGGCATATCACCAACATCGTATTCACGGTATCATCGGGATTCGCAACATGGTCCCGACGGAATAATTCACTCAAATACACAGCAACAGTTACTGGCGTGTACAGATTGTCTGTGTTTTCCGCCGCTAAGTTTGAAATCTTCACAACGTTTCCCTGGCGTCATTCCACCGATAAGTATTCCGGGGTTTGCACTGTAATACTAAACAGCGGAACCGAAGAAATATTTATACTTGAAGCCGCAGACGAGGAATTAGACTCAACATCTTACTGGTGGTGTTTGGAATTCGTCGCAACAACGCCTCAATTGGTTACGTAATTACCAGTAATTGAAAATCACCAACGATTTCAAATAATGAAATCATCATCAACGACGACATTGAAATCCGAAGGATTTCCAGATGCTCAGCAATACCGGTATGATCAGGTACGCGAATGGCAGTCAACGTTGAAAAACACCATTGACAGATGCGCGACAAAAATAAAAAAATATAAGCGCCGTGTGACTGTGTTAGATATTAGTGTGTATTCGGTATCCGCGGTAGTTGCATCCACGGGTGTGCTATTATCAGCGCTAACTCCGGTAACCGCTGCAATCGCGATCACCATCGCAATTTCGGCATCAGCGACGATAACAGGAGTTGCCAACATCATCGCGAAAAAAATATCCTCGTGCGCGATAACAAAACTACACGAGTATCAACAACTAGCCAACGCGGCCAACAGCGGTTACTCAAAATTGTCCTCGTTGATATCATCCAGCCTTGACGACACAACAATATCAGATTCTGAATTCGCGTTGATGTCCAGCATTTACAACGATTACAAGCGTTCAGCGAATCTTGATTTGAAAACGATGAAGATAAATAATGACTGAGATACTTCAAGAGATAGCCGCAAATACAACTCCGACAAGGACCACGATGATCACAATATCTTCGACGCAACCAGAATTTAATGTTAATTTTCCAACTGCAATTCCAGTTACCGAAATCGCGTTGGCACAATTACGAGTATATCACAGTTGGCCCAACATCAGGTCGACATCATTTCACAGACAGTTGCCAAATAACTCATTTGTATTTTCGTATAAAAACCGCGACGACGGCACACCAGATTGGAACATCATTGTGTTACCAACAGGGTCTTATCAGATAGAAGAAATCAACAAGGAAATACAGCGTCAAATGAAGCGTATCATCGGAAGCGAAGCAAAGATCAATATAATCGCACACGAGCCAACGTTGTCAACGATCATCGAAATCTCAACGCCGGGTTACCACGTAGACATTTATAACAGTTCAATCAGAACAGTATTAGGATGGCCTGAAAATCCACCACCAGAACCAGCGACACCATCTGAACCTAAAAGGTCTGATTATACCACTGACGAGCAGGAATATCATTTCACGGAAGCTTCTGCTGAAAAATATATTGTCCCAATACTAGGAACGGATGATATTCCCAATCCAAAATATTTTCTTGATGCATCAAAAAAACACTGGACTTTAGAACACAACAAAAACTATAGTTACTCGGTAACAGATTTTATGGATGTATTTAATTATTATCGTGAATTGCACAATCGACGACTAAAAACTTTACGTTCGCGCTTTCAATCACATATCAGCGATGTAACAGGTTCCCGTGATGATATCATCAGCGAGATCAAAGTATTAAATAAAGTCGCGAGTTTCATGAACATTTTGAACAACAGAGCAGTTGCTGCCTTAGCTGCAGAAATCGAGAGAGTAAAAAATAGAATAAATGAATTTTCAAAAAGAGAGAAAGAATTGCTAGCGAACCCTGTTGGGAGCATTGGTGAGCGTCTAGCAGCAGCAGGAGCTGTGGGATTCATTATTAAATTTAGAAAAGACGAAGAAGAAAAATTACGTGTTATCCGAGAAATGTTAGAGGAACTTAAAATCAAAGAAGATGAGATATTGAATTTTAAACTGCCAGGATACGCCCCCCCCCCCCGGCTGAGTTAAAAAAAATCAGTTACTGATATCGTCGATGAATACTTCCCGGATATTCTTGCCGCGTACAAGCGAATCCTGTCACTGTCAACTATCCTCGGACACGATAATTTCACCAGCGGTGATGGCAGACATATTTCTCCGGGAATAGTAAATATCACCGATGTCGTTGCGGTCAATCTTGTATGTGACGTAATCGATGGCAGTTACAGCGTAACCACGACGGAATCAAATCAAGCCCAGCAGGGGTTTATATTGTACTCATTTACTCCCAGAGAACCACCTGGATTTTTGATTGTGCAAGAACCAATCAATCCTGTATTTCTGCGGTGTCATAACCCTACGCTGACAAGGATAAATTTTAAAGTTACTGACCAACAGGGCAGACTTTTGGACCTGCGCGGGGAGACCATCAGTGTAAACTTGCTGGTGAAATCTTTCAATTAGCGATATCATAACATAATAGCATGTCCCTGAAATCTTCGAATGAAAATCGTAAACGATTTCACCAGCAACATGACAGTGATTGGGAATCCGAAACACAAAGTGTTTCCAGTGATTGTGCTGTCACCGATGATGAATCACTGACAGCACAATGTGATTCTGACAGTGATTTTATTGTCAGTGATTCAGATGAAGAAACACAAAGTGTTTCCAGTGATTCCGACAGTGATTCCGATGATAGCCCGGTGGGAAACGGCATCGTAATCAGAGACAGCAGAGTCGTGATAAATTATATTAAATAAGCACATACGTATAATGACTGAAAATGAAAATCACTACCAGCACGTTCGCGTGCACATATTTGACCAAAAAGAACTTGCCGATGCGATCAGAGCCGCATTTAATGCACCATTTCATCATCGTCTGGGACAAACCCGGATACGGTGTTTCCGTGACGGCACCGATAAGATGTTGCTGAGTAACGACGATGTTGAGCGGCTGCGTGACCGTGATTACATTTACGTGTTCTTCAGCGATGATGAAATTTTGAACTATGCACACTCATGTTTGTCCCGGGAGCAGTTAGATAACGTTCTCGCGGGTGGAAATATTCCTTGATGCTGCATTTAAACATATAAAATTCAAGCAAAATATAGCGCGATGAAATTTTCATGTTTCAACGACGATCGCTGCCCGACCCAATATCTCAGCAACTGCACGATATCTGATATTGTTGGAATCGAATACCTGTCGGTGTTTGAAAATATTACCTATGTCCCTCTCGCTGACACCATTTGGGGGTCTTTGCCGGTATGTCGTATATCTCCGCTGTCGTTGCCGCTGAGGTTTACCCAACGTGGTCTCCTGGAAGAGTATGAAGATCGTAAAAAATTTTATTTCTTTAAAATCATGTATGGTTACGGTAGCCGCGTTAGATCCCACGAAGACTACCATGAATACAACACAATTGGCCGACTACCGATACGCGGCATTGAAGCGCTTAAATTTCTTGAACGAATTATGATAATCGTGTTATCCAGTTAATCCCTGTCAAGGTCACGCAGTTGTTGCTCCCATTCCGTCGCGGATTTATCCGCTGGGGCAATCTTTACTCGTTTCTTTTTTTTACCCATGGGTTTCCCCGCCGCCGCCGTTGATTTCTCAGCGTTATATGCCTGGGCTAATTTGCTGTTATCTTGCTTCAGCTTGTTAAGCTTCTCGCTGAGTTCTTGATTACGCCGCTGTTGCAGGGTAAACTCTTGTTCGATTGCAGCTCTATTTTTTTTAGCTGTTGAATCGTCTTCGTAAGGTGCATGGTCACACCTAATTCGAGACATTTTGCATCCATGGAAGCTATTACGCTGTTTAATCTAGTTGATTCTTCGCGGGCACTTAACACGTCAGCGACGAGTTGGTCATTAGCTGCCGCTAACTGCGCTGCTTTTTCTTCGAGTTGTTGGCAGCGCTCTACCGCGGAATCTCGCTGTCGTGTCAACGATGTTATCTCAGCGTGATTAGGTTTCGTTGAAATTTTTGGTCTGATCGAGTCAGGATCGCTCTAACGCCATATTTCGTAAATTCTATTATAACCGACATGAAACCGTTTGGCGATGTCAGCGATCGGAACGACTCCGCGTTGAAGTTGAATTTGTCTGACTTGTTCGACATCGAGAGTTACCTTCATATGATAATGCGAAAAAAATAATTTTCGGATGATTATTACCGCTGGTTTTCGCGGCGTAAAAAAATATCACGAAAAATTTTTTTTGTCAAAATGCTGCAATTGTTCACTATGATAATTGTTACGGTAATTATTATCGGGAAATTTTTACCATAATTTATTCGTCGATGAGTAATTTATCGAGCTTATCAGAAAGAACATTTGAGAGCTTTTCCTGCTCAAATATTTTTCCGATGTCGTCGAGGATCCTCGCTATGGTGCGGGCTACCGGCACGAAAACCTTAATTTGGTCTCGGTGCTGATAAATAATTTTAGATCGAAGTTCATCATTGAGCATCTTCGCTATTCTGTATTCGCGCTTATGAGTTTTATAACCTTGTGCGCGAGCTTCTGCTACGCTGTCGTATTGATCTGTCAACCACGTAGAATTAAAAATTTCACTGGCTGTGGTGAATTTCTTTACGGCGTTAATTTCATCGGTAAGTGTTGCAATGGTTTCTTCGTTCATATACCATAGCGCGCTGTTTGTCTTTAATTTACTGTCAACGTTAGGCAGGTTCATAAAAAGATATAAATTTATCGTATTTTTCCGAGTATACTGTCTTTGTCACCGCGTTGATATTCCTGCAAATCGATGACTTATTTATACCAAAATATTTGGCGGCAGAATACATTGATGAAAATTCTATCTCGTCGTCCTCATCGGCATCGATGATAACAGCAATAACAGGTATCGGATTAATCTGATGATAAATTCTTGTTGTGTTACGAATGTTTTCACTCTGAGTAACAGCTCTTAAGTTTTCTATGCGGTTATCTAATTTATCTCTGTTGATGTGATCAATAACTAATCCCTGCTTGATCGGTCCATGAAAACACTCAAAAATAAATCTGTGAAGATAATAATTTTTTCCTTCGCCGCCGCGATAAACCTTAATTTTTTTATAACCACTATTACAAACATTTCCGAGTGGTGTTTTTAATCTACTGCTTCTAACTGTTCCATTGGATGAAGATTCGTAGTTATCGTAGATTGGATGTCTTCTGAATTCCATTTGTCTATGCTAGATGCCTCTTGCTTGTTTAAATAATAGTTCGGGTGGTTGTCGATGTATTCCTGTTCCGTGAAGATACGATTGTGCTTACGCTGGTAATACCTGGCGAGCTCACGAAATCTCTTACCGCCACATCCTGAACATAATTTTGTTTTTCCACGGATTGCAATACCGCATACGGCACAAGTAACTCCGCCGTTGGATCCTCGCTTGAAATTTTGATTATGAGATGCACAATATTCGCCGACACATCGTCGTTGGCATCGCTGTTTAGTCCCTGCAATTTTCCATCCACAATAGTTTTCAGGCATATATATATGCCATTTTTTTAATTAGACATATTTGTTCTACTCTTATATATGGATGAATTTAACAGATTGTCATCGATAAGACCAGCCCGGGGGAGATTTGACCTTGATAGGTTAACCGGTGATGCGCAACGAAAGGATTTAATAACGCTGAATAGCATCATCGGACGCGCGAAACAGGAATTTCGTGATGATGGTGCAAGTCACGTATTCTCGACGTATAAAATTATCCGTGAGAGTTCCGAAGATATTCTTGAAGATCTGTTTGGGGAAAATGTCATCGACGGCACGATGACAGATACGCGCGCGGGCAACATTGTTAAATGTCTTGATGATAGCAAATATTATATGTTGATAAAATTTATCGTCGGTGTCGATGATGAACTCGGTGATCAACAATGGATTATCATTGATAAACGCGATTCTGTCCTTGCCAACGGAAAAACAGTTTTGTTAGGTCGTCATAGCAGACCAGGAATGCTCGTTGGAATTGATATTCCATATTATGTCAGAGCGTATCCTGTAACTGCAGTCATTTACGGGTTATATGCGGTAAAAAAACCAAAAATTGATAAACTCGCTCCGATGAAAACGTCGACGGTGTTGAATTGTGTAGCCGAGCGAGTAATGGAACATTTCAGCAACGCAGCGCGGGGCAACGGTTTAACACCGTCGAGAAAATCCAAGATAACAACATGGGCTAATCAAGTCAGAGATAGCGGAGCATCAATGCTCAAATCTGTACCGATTTCTCTTGCATGTGTTTTTCCGGTTGTCGAGACATTTACAGGACATCCACTGTTATAAATATGGGGTCTAACAGGAGTTATCGTTAGAGTTTGGGTTGTACTCACTGTAAATTTTGAAAACTCGCATCTATTATTTATTTGATCTCAGTGATCAATATTACATATTATATTAAGCTACAATGCCTAATTTTATATATGATATATTTATAAGGTGTGTTAAATCGGGTTTACCGATTGATAAAATATTGTAAAAGCTGGATTCTGCGGAAAGGAAATCTAATTTTAGTTAAGATCTTAAGAGGACAGTGATATCAAAGCGATATTTATAGGGACAAAAATTAAAAAAGTATCCTCTTGATCATGTCTTTATCTAAATCATGATTTTAAATATGAACGATTTTTAATGAAAACTGTCTCAACAGTCTTTCAAATCAAACTATCTGATGACCTACGTACTACTTTGTAGATTTCAACCGATTCTAACGTCACGTAATGCCAATCATTCATTCGTGAATAGTTGTATACATACGCGTCCACTACCTCCTTAAATTTGCGAATGCGCCTCAGTCACCCAAAAATTTACGTAAAGGTGAGTAGTTGAAAATAATGGGATTTATTATTGCTTGCTTCCTTCATTGCTTTCTTTTTTTCTTTAAACAATTCTCTGAAGAGTTAATTTTAATTTACCTTTGTAAATAAGTTCCGAATCGCTTCCAGAGCACGACGTGCGTCCCCATCTTACATAAGTTGAACCGAAGCCTAAAAATAGGAAAAGGTGCACATGTAAATTATTTATTATTTAAACTATTTTAAATCACATATTTAACTTATTCAAGCAAAAACGTAACTAATGTCTATTTTAAAATGAAGCCAAAGTTGATGATAATGATGATGATGATGATGATTATTTTGGTCGAGACGGCCATGACAATGGTCTTAAAATATGTATCAGAAAGTACCTAAAGCAACAAGTACCTAAAGCAACAAGTTGTTGTGTAAAATTCAAGAAACAACGTTAGCTCAACTCATAATTCAACAGTTATGATTTAGAACATTCATAGTTATTTAGAAGGACTGCATAAACATTATAGAAATGTGAAATAAAATAGCCCAATCTTCTGTTCCAAACAATATTCTAGCCTTCAAAGATGGAACATATAGGCATGTGAACATAATTTGTCTTATTAAATTTAGTTCTGCTTCCAGACGAACAATCTTTTGTCAACATACTTCAAATTGAACCATTACCTGTGTCAGTTGCTGATCTGCATCCCCTTGGAGAACGAAACGTGTATCTGTCTCATTTAGGGAAAGACCTTTGTATACTCACAAGAGAAGTAGTACAAGAAACATGAATAAATCCATTGCGATGTGCTACGTCGCTCCTACATGGAACAGTTTTTATTGTCATGTCAGTATCTATAAATGGAGCTCATGTTGGTCATGTGACATTTACATTCATAATTACTGAAACTTTGAACTTCTTGCCCTGCACTTGATAAGTCACGGCAGAATAATGAAATGTAAAAAAGAGAGTATACTCAATGCATCGCAAACGGAAGACGTTTGTCCTTATGTTAGAGCGTTTAAAGTTGTTCAGACTGCCACAGTATTATTTAAAAAATATATTTGATGACAACTTTGGGAAGTTTTGCAAATATAAAGAAGAAATATATTATAAGTTGTCTGCTGTCACAAAGGAAAAATTGCGTGTATTTCAGTCTAATGGGGTATGTTTCAGACGGAAGCATCATCACTGATTTTAAAAATCTAAGATCCCTCTATTTCGAAGATATGCCCTATTTATGACTATGAACCAGACCGGTAGTCACAATACTGTTGAGAATTAAATGAAACTCAAGCTAAAAACGTTTTAGAAATAGTTCTATGTAATGATAAAAGCAAATAAATAACCACTCCACCGTTAACTCGATGTCATTTCTCTCCAATTCGAAGCTTTCAATTGCAATTCCATAGTTAAGGTATGGACGGGAAGGTATTTGTTGTCTATACCGGGTGACTGCATTACTTCAGTAGTCTGTCGAAAGGTCTAACAGGTATTCTGATGTTGAGAACGTGGCACATACTGTAAATGTTTATTGTGAAGAAATGATCGATCCTATCACCAAAACTGATTCTTTCTCCTTGAAATAGAGATATATCTATGTCCAAGGCTAGATGATACTTGTCATTGTTTGCCACATAACTAATGCTTAGGTCTTTGCAGATCTCCTGGATGGTCAAGTCATGAGGTTTAATATCCACACCAGGGCCAGGAATTAAATTTGAGACAACGGCCACAACTGTAGGAATGATCTCATGGAGTCAGGCTCCATTCTGCAATCTGAACTGATCAGGACGTATATCATTCTAAATAATGTCTCATTATTATGACTATGAAGAAAGATTTCTTATTGACTGTTAATCGTTGTGCTCTTGAAAAATTTTGTTAAGAACTGCCATGTGTTTAACCGGCAAATGAGCAAACCCGGTCAGGAGAACCTTTAAGGAGATTAAGAGGATTTTATACTATGGACTGCTGTTTAGCTCTTATTGGTGACAAGTAACAGGACACTAGATGGTTTATATAACCTTTGATGTGGCCTTTGATGAAATCCAACTTGATTTAATACAGTTGCATGCTGTTGTGGTTTATTGAATGCTCATTCTTTTTTCGCATCTTTATTAACAATTAATTCGCTGCAAAAAAAAAGAATGTAAAGTTTCTAATCTATTTACTTGTACCAGAATGGACTACTAAAAAACTGTCAATAAATTATGTGCTAAAATTTGAAATCAATGACTTTTAAATTTCCTTAGAGTAGCCTTTCAGAAATTTCTTACTATTCCCAGAGACACTAACCTTCCTTGGAAACCCAAATTAATTATATATCTTACCAATCAAATCGATTCTACTCATTACATTTCGCACTTGCTATAATGACGGGATATTCCTCAACAATGTTATTAAAACTGAATTACGACTGTACCGTTCCGGACAGTAACAGCGTAGAAACAAAACCGATACTAATACCATGTTGCAATTCCTAGCAGTCCGATTATTTCTAAAGCTAATATATCCATCCCTCATCTGGAAATGTTCTATGAATTGCATTGGTTGACATCCTCTACATAGGTCCAATTTTAGAGGCTGCATGATAAACCCAGACAAGGAAATCCCAGCCAAGGGTTACATTATTTGTCTCCCCACGAGAGGAAGACAAAAATGCGACCCCGCGACTGGGATTTCCTTGTCTTGGTACAAATGCCGACATAGGTTTTGTTTTCTCACCCAATTTATTTTTTTATTTAAATTAAAATAACCCCGCACATTTGCAATATAGTCAGCAGATTCAAAAACACAGTATTCATTAGGTTCTACTATTGTCTCTCAGTCTGTATAAAGGTAATCAGGTTTTGTACTCTTTTATGAAAATATGAATAATTATCTAACTATAATCTAGCTGTATATGCTACTCTTGGAAAAGAAACAAAAAACAAAAAAAATCAAGAAAAAGTTATAATTTTGATGTGCTGCAATATTAAATCATGAACGTCTTGAGCCACGCTATTTTATTTTGTAAACGCGCATTGATACGATTATGTTATTGAGGGCAATGGGGTGCACACAAGTACTACGCATGAGAAAATAAAAACATAAAATCATTTGATATTAATATTGTATTGTCACATTTACTTGATAGTTGTCATGTGAAAATAACAATAAGTAATTAATAACTTTTATACGGATAACTTGTAACTTTCATGAGTTCTGATTTGGAAAAGTTCTATGGTAGGCAACGGTATGATAAAGTACACTGCTCAGTCTAACGAAGAGTGTAATTACAATGAGATTTCTAATTCATATTTTTGAAAATTTATATTTTCTGTCCTGGAAGTATAGCATGTTGCTATTACTACTTTCATGAATTGTCATTTGTTTACAATGTTTGATTCAACTGGGGATGATTGTGGGTGTTTGACAAAGTTTGAAGAACACAGATCAGACATCACACATTTCTGATTGTTGCCGGATTTGCGGATGCTCTTGAGAGAGTTTGGATTTTTGTATATCCAGAGATGTGTATTGTGTCTAGAATAGTGTTTTCTGTTATAATTCGTTCAACACAGCATCGCGAATATTATTCTATCTGCCACTCAGTAAATTTTAAGGTCAGCTTCATTAAATCTAGCTAAAAGTACCTAATTCGTTTCATACAAAGTATTTAAAACTAAAGAGATACATTTAGCTACATTTAATGACAACTAACGTGAAAATTTAGTAAGTTACAGTTAGGATAAAATTCGCCATGCTGTGTATAGTTTATAGCATAATACCAAATAACTCAACTTCATGGGCGTGTGTGTATGTGTATGTCTGTCTCTCTGAAGAATAAAAATTATACGGTGTGCTGTCGAAGTTGGAGAGATTTTAAGTTGCTTTATGAGTGAATGTCATTTTGTTTTATATCTGTTGTTGTTGTTTGATTTTATAATAACTCTGTCAAGCACAGCAGAGGACAACAACGGTTTCTTCTTTTTAAAAGTAGTTCATAGCGTGTGGACACCATGACTGAGACGACCTGACTGAGATAGCTAGAATGAGACAAGAAAAGTAAGGTCAGCAAAAAAAGCTAGATTTCACTGTCGCATCGGAGAGAAAAGGTAGTCTCTGACCTTATAGTATACTATCGGTGATATCTCACTAAAGAGCTATTACATTACCGTGATTCACTTTGCACTCAGTAAATGATAGCTTCACGCATGTAGTATATGGATGGTATGGGTACAAATATGTACCTATGGGTTCAACGGACGTAATCCACTCTTCGGCCATCTTGGAAAAACGACACTATGGGTGTCCACGGGAATTCAAGATTACAACATCATATAGCCTTGACATTGGGGAATGGTATGTTTACCTATTGGACTTTTATAATTCAACACCCACTCTTATGATCAAAACAAAGGAGAGAAATGAGAGTTTGGAATGGACAATAACACACATATTGACTATCCACCTCATAACCATGCCGTCATACATACATCAAAAGAAGAGGTAGGTCATATCTTCATAGATGGCTAGAGAACGAATGACTTGACTTATCGAAAATGACAATATTTACAGACTGAAAACACATCAAAGATAAGGTTTTGGTACGTGGCCTACTGTAGTGTGTCATGTTTTACACTCCGCTAATAAGATTTCGTCTTAAAAATTTCATCTATTGCGTTTTGTTTCTCCTATCTGTTAATCAAAATATGAGTGGACGCATGAGGTGATATTTGACTTTATACATGATGATAACTCAGAATTTGTTTTTGGTGATGTACTATGTGAAAGTGATTCATTTTCACTACCAAGAAAAGGAAAGATTGTTTGAGAAAAAACAGTTTCGGCAAATTAGTTCTGCAACGTGTTGTATATTTGGAATACACGCTTTCAATGGCAGGTTGCATGAAGATTTTGACGGCAATTTCACTTCTATCGATAATGCATGCGCGAGCATTGTAGACAACATGGTTGTTTACTCAGGACTTTACCAGTTATTGCCAAATTTATGAAACATTATTAAATTAAATTAAATTAAATTAAATTAAATTAAAATTATCCATCGGTTTAGCTACTTATGCCGTAAGGCTCTTTCGAGATTTAAATGTTCTAGTCATAAACATTTTATAGAAACATGATAATGTTTCAACTTCATATCATTTGTGTCATTTTTGTTATCGCATTATCTTGGAGTCAGTAGAAGATGAATATTTTGCATTTTTCATTGGTAAACATTATCAAGATCCAAGATAAAGTATTTAGACAAACAAAAAATACTAATCCATCTTTAGGCAAATTTTACGGCCTACAGTCAACACAAAATCCTTCTATTATTCACAGAGTTGCATTATTTATATGCCATTTCCTGCGTTGCCAATAAATTAATAGAGTATTTATATAAACGCAATATGTTTATGTACTGTTCAGATGGAATATTTTGTCTTTGCATATATTATTCTATTATGGCCTAGATTACCAATTATAAATATTGAATCTATTGCCAAATCAACCTCTGTACGTTCAAAAAAGAAAAGAGATAGCATGTGCATATGTGTGTAATAAAAAGAACAAATTGTACATAAATTTGATTTACAACAGGGAGAACAGGAACGATAACAAATCAAGTCTTCTGATCACGACTTCCGTTTGGTGCATTCTCGTTAAGTTCCTCTCGAATTTATATTTATAACTTTTATAATTAATTGTTTATTTAGTTATACAAAACTTGTTGGTTTTGCTTCTTTCTGCATCTTTATTTATGACGATAGTGTTGCAACAGACATTGGGGGGGGGGGGGGGGGGCTCGTCCGGGATACGTATGTTAGACATATTTCAGAGAAAATGAAATTGTTTTGATATTTGATTAATTTTGTTTCGGAATTTTGCTAGTTCCTGGTCTTTAGATTTTAGGTACTGAAACCAACAAACTTTCACAATGTCATTAAAAGTGGAAAACTTTATTTTAAATCCTACCTGGGAAAAGTTAGAGTCCTTGAAAAGTTTGAATTCTCTCAACTTGCCAGGCAATTTGATTTTTCAGAGAGAAAGCCATCTTTGTTAAACAAGAAATAAACAATATTTTCGTTAAAAATTCGCAAAAAACGAATATTTTGGATAAGAGGACCTTTGGTTTTTATTAGTAAGTCTTAGAGCTGAGCGGTATTACCGGTTTACCGGCTTACCGCGGTATTTGTTTCAGGTGTACGTACCACGGTACCTTTTAACTGTACCGGTACGTCGGTAGTTTTCATCAGTAAGGATTGTAGTGAAATTCCCTATGAATCTTTTAACGACTTTATTGGTATTACAAAATAGTTTAAAATATGTATCTTTTCTTTCTTTGACAAAACCATTGCTTCAGTCAGAAATCAATGGCGAACAAGTATAATTCAATTTACGATCCCTTAATCACATCTGTGACAACATGCCAAATGAATTGCTGTGAAACATATTCGGGCAAAATTCAACTTTCAGAATAATTTCGGATCAAGAAAACAAAAAGCAATTAAAATTAAAACGCGAGTCATGTTTTAATTATTTACTAGCATATATGTATTCCTTTGTAAGACTGAGGATCATCCTAATATTTTCAGGAGTGCACTTGCTTTTTAACTATACGTAATTATCAAGTCCACTAAATATTTCTTGTTTGTTGAATAAGTGTGTTTAATGTTTACTGGCTTTGTTCGGGTGTTGGCATCCCACTCAAAGTTTCCCTGCCTATTGTATCAATAATGTAGCTAGAAACGTGTAGACTTCAATACCGAGACTTCATATTTTATCAATAGGCTCTTTAATGTCAGCACGGTTGTTTTTAGCCATATCAGCTATAGTGTAAGCTTAATCATCTCACTTTAGCTACAGCTTTTAGATTGCAACTTACACAACAATTAGCAGACACATACAAATTCATCTACTGTAAGGTGCTGGTCATTTCATTATCGGGGCGGGGGCGGGAAGCTGCGATTTTCGTTTGAGCTGAAAAATTTAATTTTCTTTTATTTCAAGAAATTAATGGTTTTTCATCATCACATCATTGTTCATTGATGGAACGTGTTACTATTGTGCTATAAATCAGAGCAAGATATTTTTTTAAAGTCATTCGAAAGACGGAAATTAAACAAAAAATTGCCAGGCCCATGCCTCCAGAACATTTGAATTGTTGGTCCATAATATAACTGCGGTATACCCAGGTACGTATCTCGCTACGCTGGAAAACACAAAATTGATCGCTGTATCCAGTTCTAGCAAGTCTTCTTCTGGCTCTAACTTGCAATTTATGGAAATGAAATTAAAATACAAGAATGAAAGAAAGTTAAGAAAACTTGAGCTTGAAAAAGAAGAACGAGAATTGGAAATGAAAATGCAAATACAGGAAAAAGAAAGAGAAAGGCAAATTCAGAAAGAATAAAGATATATGCAGATCAGATTGCAAACAAGAAAAGATGCAAATGAAATTAAAATACGAAAAGAAGAGATATGCAAATAAAATTTCAAATGAAAAAGAACAAAGGGAGATGGAGATGCAATTAAACTCAAAAGAATTAGAACTGGCAAGTATAAAGTAGCCCACTCATGAAACGTCAGTTTCCAATGTTAAATAACATATTAGATTAGTACCCCGTTTTAAAGGAAGAGATGTAAATCAATATTTTTCACATTTTGAAAAAATAATCGAGAATTTAAAACGGCCAAGAGAGCACTGAACTTTGTTATCACACAGTGTACTTACTTGAAAAGCTCGTGAAGTTTATACTTCACTGTCAGTAGAAGCAAGTGCCGATTATGGTATGGCCAAGGAATGTATCTTGAAGGGTTATGATTTGGTACCTGAGTGGTATCGACAGAGGTTTATGAATCGCAAAGCAAAAGGAAAGAAAATAGCCGCACCCATGTCGAGTTTGCTAATGGGAAAAGTACAACTAATTGATTGGTGGTGTACATCTAACAAGTTTGATAAGGATCATGACAAACATAGACAACTCAAAATTAATCGAATAGGTCAAGAACTGCATGCATAGTGACGTCAAGATATAGCTTGAAAAACACCAGGTAGACACTTTGGAAAGCGCTGCTCGTACAACTGATGATTATTTCTTGACTCACAAAGTTTCATTTGTCAATATGTTTTTATCCTAGCAGATGGCTAGTAAGAATCAAATTCAGTCTCAAGCAAATGCTTACAGATTTTAATCTGGCACAACTTGTAATAATCCAACGTCTGATAAGACTGATCAGAAATACTTATCTCTTTCTACGTACACTTATTGCAGAAACGTGGAACATGTTATTTCTGTTTGCTTTAGGTTTAAAAATAAGCAACAGAATAAAGAAAGAGCAGTTCCAAATGCTCTTTTCTCGCGTAGGTCAATGTCGTCTTGAGATATCATTTGTTTCAGAGGGTTATAAGCGAAGCTGATTCTGCAGATGTACCAGCTTGCTATTGTTTGAAAAATGTGTTCCGTATGAGAAAGTAGAGACCACCTGAGGTACCCGCTGATGACAAGTGGTTAGTAACCTATCAAATTGTGGTACCTTAGTCATATAGACAGGACATTCTTAGTTTAGTCCATGAAACTCCCTTGGCTGGTAATTTAGGAGTCAATGAAACCTATCAGAAGATATTACTTCATTTTTATTGGCGTTGGAAAGATTTCATTATACTTTAATTAATATGATAAGGACATATTGCTTTGATACCAGAAAACATTGGAACGAACGTATTCACGTCTTATTGTTTGCTGTCTGTTCAAGAGTCCCTTGGATTTTGTCCTTTTGAATTTATTTTCGAACACACTGTTCCTGGAGCATTGAAGTTGAAAGAGAATCTTCTTCTAACAGAAGAATCAAAGATTAATTTACTTGATTATGTCTCTGATTGTAAATACAAACTATCAAAACTTGTGAAATTTCCAGAAATAATCTTCGGTCTACCCAATCGCAAATGGAATTAAGGTATAATAAAACTATAAAGAAAATAACTTTTCAACTTAGTGGTAAAGTTCTGCTCTCTTGCCCATACCTCAAAGTCTTCATCAGGCTAGGTATTATGGCCCTATACAGTTAAAAGAAAGTAAGTGACTTAAATTATGTCATCGATATTCCTGGGAGGCGGAAACAGAAACAACTCTGCCACATCAACATGTTAAAGGAGTATGTTGATTGAGATAGCTCTGTACTCATTCAATAGTTTAGTTCTTCCAGTCCCACACAGTGATGATTTAAAAGATGACGTACAAGCAGGTTGTAGTAACTTTGATTCAACCTATCTTCAAAACTTCTGAAATATTAAAGAATCTGGACAATAAACTTTCACATCTACAGCAACAGGAATAAAATGATTTCAAGCAACTAATATGTGAATATGAGCACTTGTTCGCAGATGTTCCATCCCAAATAAACAAAATCTAGCATATGTTGAAATTCTAGATTCTAAACCTGTAAAACTGTTTGAAAAAGGACATTGAATAACTGGAGTTCGCCGTGTATTCTTGTGCCGAAACCAGATAATTCTTTATATATGTGCACCGGCTGCAGAAAAGTGAACAACAGTGTTACCGAAGCAGAATCATTTCTAGTACCAAGAATTGATGACTGTATGGACAGAATTGCAAAATATGCCACCAAGTTTGACCTACTAAAGGATTCTGGCAGATTCAACTTACGGATAGAGCAAAACAAATTTAGGACTTTGCTACTCCAGATAGACTCTACCAATACAAAGTGATGCCATTTGGTATGAAAAATTCTCCCTCTGCATTCCAGTTCTTAATGAACATGATAACATTTAGTATATATGGATGTGATACGTACATCGACGACGTCATTATATACAGCGATTCCTGGATTGATCACCTGGAAACTATATGGAAATTCATCCATTGCTTGAGTGATGTAAATTTGACAATTTATGTAAAAGTGAGTTTTGCCGAGCTTGTGTCACATTTTAGGACATATTGTGTGACACAATAGAGTTAAGCCTCTAGAGGCTAAGGTTTAAGATATCCATGAATTTCCTGTGCCTATCAACAAAAAGCAACTGTATATTTGGATATGGCTGGATATTACCAGAAATTTTGC
This sequence comes from Sinohyriopsis cumingii, assembly GCA_028554795.2. Classification (NCBI taxonomy): domain Eukaryota; kingdom Metazoa; phylum Mollusca; class Bivalvia; order Unionida; family Unionidae; genus Sinohyriopsis; species Sinohyriopsis cumingii. The sequence goes on along the minus strand of CM068840.1, from coordinate 107,503,491 downwards.
TCAAATTTTCCCATATTATTAAGCCACTGATCAATGTATTGAGTAAAAAGACCAATTTTTATTGGTCTGATAAACGTCAGGGAGGCGTTCGATCAATTAAAGGCCATACTCAAAAGTGCATTAGCTCCAGATTAAAAAAAAGACCTAATTTAAATGTCTGTTGATAGAAGTGAGATAGAGGGTGGTGAAGTGTTAATTCAGGAAGATAAAAATGGCTTGGGTCATGCAATGTGCCTTTTCTATGAATAATTAAATAAACATTCTGAAGATTACCTAGGGCGGCGATATCATTGGCTGTCCCCTGGATATGGTGACAAACAAGATCGTAAGTTTAATGAACTGCCACAGCCAACAAAACGATCCTCCAACTTCGCAGTTTTCTTTGTAATGGCTAATAGGTTTATGTTGAGGAAAAATATTCTGGTCCCGTTGATCTCCTCCAGAGGGGATCCTCGTTTGGGGAGACTAGAGGGCCTTACATATATTTACTTGATGTGAGTGATGGGTTTGACCCTGGGGTCTACAGTTGTTCAGTCAATCCATATTGAATCCTGGTTTATGCAGCTGGCAACGAATCTAGCATTTCAATTACGCGCCGTGACAGCGCAGCGCGACCGACATTGGTTGCATTATGTTGCTTGCCCCAAACTGGTTAAGGTAAATAACAACGTTTTCATTTTACATATTTCGGCTATTAATTCTCCTACCTCGTCTACCAACTATTTAATAAAAGTCAAGTAAACAGTGAAAAAACATGCAAGATTACGGTGTCCCTGCTTAGCGAAATACTGCCTAGGTGCTTTAAACATGCCCATACAGATATTGATTGAAGAGCCTCCCTATAACACAGCGCAAAGAAATGTCGGCGACGTCAAAGCAGAGCTCGTGATGTACCTCTAGACATCTATGGGTGCTAACAAAGTTCCGGTCCTCCGCCAGGAAATTTCACCCATTATGTAACTAAAACCGATCTCATGGCTATGCACCTAAAGGAACGCCAGGCGTAACAATTCTGATTTGAGATGGAACGCATCGCAGAACTTTGACGGTACCGTTCCCAGCAACAACAGCTACGTTTTCACCGTCACGTGCGCGAGCTTCGAATTTATAAACCTTCATTCGGGCCTCGTCGATAGTAAATGGGGGCCTGCAGTCCCAAAATGGAAGCAGTGCCTAGGCAGCAGCGTCGCAAAATAAATCTTCATGACTCCATGTTAGACGCAGGGGACAAGATCCGCTGCTAAGGTCTCAAAGTCTTCGAACAATAACCGACACCATAGCTGTTTTAACCTCTTTTAGCTTTCACATTCGCTTTTTCCCCTCTTAAAAGAGATATGGCAGAGGGGCCATGCAACCTTGGTGACGACATGTGGACGCAGTTATCAACATGCGCCCACATCGGCAAGGGGAATAAGCTGCTGGTGGAATAGTACCTTCGCCAATTCGGGGTCAGCGTGTACCAGTTCCGACTGTTGAGGGACGAGGCCGCGGCTCAAATAAACATAGAGCAGTGGGGGCCACTGCTACAACTTGTATCACTGCAGCAAAATGTGTCTAGTAGGGAGGGGACGTGGAGGCATCGCTTATCACTACAACCACATCCCCTAATTCGTCGGCGACGACGTAGAACTAGTTCTTCTGCTATCATGGTAGGAATATCCCATGTCAGTGGCCTGAAAATCTGGTTCTGTCTCGAAAACGTTGTGCTTTACTGGGTCTTGTCAATCGACCGAAAAAACCCAAATATAATTGCTAAGGCTACATATAGACGACTTCATGGCTTAAACCCGGGACAAGCCCGCTGGTGACCGTTTCAACGTTAGGCGGTCAAAGCTAGAGCGGTCACGGCCATGAAAAGCAATAACATCTCATTCAACCACGTCTCCTTCGCTCGCGATAAGCTGTACGCGCGCGAACACATTCTCCAAAAACGCGCAGCCTAGCTAGAAAATTAAAGAGTCGTCTCGCCTTGCTCATTGAGAAACTATAATTCTGTGCACCCAGCTTAAAAGCTGGACTGAAAAGACACTCGAAGGTGGAAGGTCAATTATTAACGGTTTAATATTGCCAATATCAGCAGGAACCTGCGATTGCTCTAGACCAACTTCCTCAAATACATCTTTCGTGGTCGACGGTACCTCGGTGAAAAAAAAATCAAAAACACGATACATGCCAGGATTGGACTGCATCTATATGAGTAGTATATGGCGTCACCCTAGCGTCAAGTGGACTTACCATGCAAAAACAGTCGATTCACTCTGGCGTCAAGGGGAATTTAACATGGGAAATTTTAACATGGATGGAACTGTAGAGCGTCAAGGGGAATTGAACATGGAAATTGAACAATGGGACTTTAACGTTAAAATATGGGGTTTGCACTTTGTCGTAAATGGAAATTGAACATGGGAATGTCACCTAGATGTCAATGGGAATTGAACTTTGGGTGACGTCATGAGGTTTATAGGGTCAAAACATTTTATAGGGATTTTAATGTATTTGTAAGGACAAAGGGTAGATAGGGACAAACATACAAATACACATTTAAACACACAGAAAAGACGACAGAAATGTTCTAAAACAAACCTCACAGAGAGAATAATGGCTCAAAAAAAGAAAAGTCTATTGTATGGGTTCAAAACATTTATTCAAGTATATACATGGGCTCTCTGGCCTGTGCTTTGGTCTAAGCACTATCCATTTAATACATAAACATTTCTACATCAAACAAACCTATTTACTAGTTATTTAGTTCTTGGCTCTAGTAAACCTGTTTACATTTAATGTTCATGTATAAGAAAAAGCTAACACAAAACAAGTAACATGCAATCAAATAGGACAAAGTTCATGTTTCTCTCTCTCTATTCGTCTCACACGTTGTTAAAAATCTGGTCAGCTAGCACTTGTGTCCCAGCGTAGATATTTCCCATCACTTAATCCGTTTCATTCATAAATCGGCTGTTATATCCATCGTGCTAGGTACACTTATCAGTAAGCAGATCAAGTGCAGTCATCGTCTTCTTCCCATGGAGGTACAATGTATACCATATGAATGGTTACTTTTCCTTCGTTGATGTCAAATTTTCCTCTCATCGACTGCACGTCTTCAATAGCCCTAAAAAGTTTGGACGAAGTTATTTCTGCAGATGTGCTAAATCCGAGACATACAGGTGAGTTCAAACTGTCGCGATACATAGATAGGCTCAAACGACCTCGATCTTTGACTTGGCAATGACATTTGAGTTCCTCTAACAGTGAGTCAAGTAGGTCCGTAATGAAACCTGCTACTTCCTCGGCTGAAATGTCAGACGCGAAGTCTCTAAATTTCACCGTGTAGGTGTAAGTTGTCGTTCTAAATTTTCTTGAGGTCGCTGTCTCAGTCATTTGGATGCTAAAATACTCCTGTAGGTCTACTGAATCCTTTCCCTTCTTGGACGCACTTTGCTGTGACGGTATGGTAGTGAAAGAGGTCAGTGATGTTTGTTCCTTCTCTTTTTTCATCTGCGTAGAGTGATTCATCTTTCTCGTTGCTTGTCCTCGCAATGAAGTGTCGTTCTTGGAAGTCGTCCCTTTTTATACTGGGTGATATCAGTATGTCCATAAGGTAAAGTTTTGTGGTCTGGAAGTTTCACTAGCTGCACGTAGTTTGTCATGGCGTTAGTCCATAAATAACTAAGATGTGTTACTGCATTGGTGATGTGATAGTGAGGCAAAGAATCACACCCGAGTTTCTCGTTGGACTTGAGTCTTACGCTCTATACTTGCTGTTTGAAGGGATTCATTTTTTCTCAATTGGTCTTAGTAGTGACAATGAACTGTTGGTCTTGGACGTTGTCCTTTTTTATATGCTGACCAATATTGATGTGACCGTACGGCAAAGTAAAGTGGTTGGGAAGTCGCACTCGCTTCTGGTACACGATTTGATAGACTTTTTCCAAGGGTCGACTGACGATGTGGTGAGTGGGTAAACGTACAATCTTGTTCGGCTGGTAGGTGGTCACTTTAAAGTTTGCATCCTCTCCAGACTGCAATGCTTCTTTCAATACGCCAAAGTTGACCACACGACTGGTACGATAATTCAGAGTCAATCCTTTCACTTTACACTCTGTGTGCACTTCTCCTTGTGGGTCCCGGTATTCGTAGCCGTAATTTTTAGGACCGCCACTCGCGAAACTTAGAATCTTGTCGTCAGGATGTTCGTCTGTCCAGGCTCCTAAACGGTCTCCTTCGATGTTAGGGTGTTGCTGACCCGGTCGATCGATGTAGATGCAACTGTCCGTGTCAAAGTACAGGACGCGATCCCCTAACAGTTCTAAAGCTTCGTACAATTTTAAGCGAGCATGAGCTGTCACGTAAGCCGCAATGATGACATTTCCAAAAGGGTCGTCTTGTACAAAGTCCAGATCTTCTTCGTAATTGACCAAGATTAAATTCTCTCGAACGACGTCCACGTGTTTCATGTATTTGGTTTTGTCGTGAATCATCTGGAAGTAGCGGGAAGGTTCTGTCAAATATTCCGTCTTGGGTAAACACGGTCGTTGTGCCATTTTACCCCACAAGCAATTTAACATCACTTTGGCAAACGATCGCCTGCCTTCGTTTTTCTCGATGTGGTCTAAAGTGATGCCTTCTTGTTCCCGGTATTTCTCTTTGAATTTTATTTGGTCTTCGGGAGTGTGACACCAGGAAGGATAGCCGCTGGCTTCTTGCTTCAGTTTCAAAAAGGCATCCACGTAGTCTGCGAAAATGCCTTTCTGAGTAGGGTCACCCTTGTGGTATTGTTGTGTCTTGGGAAAGTGGCAAATTTCGTACACTTCTAACAGTTGGTATCCCATGTCCATAGCTTTGAACAATTCTACGCTGACCCAGGTTCCCGTCAAGGCCCGTTCTTCCTGGGTGTGCTGACAAGGCTGATCTTGGTTGCACGTTTCGGCACAAGTACGGCACAAGGGAAACATCAGTTTGCCTTGACAATGGTGAGGTAAGACGGGATGGTATAGGTTCGTGGGAGGCAAAACTTTGCACTTGATCAAGCCTTCGTATTGTCGAATGTTGACCAGGTCGATGTGTTCCGTCAGCAATCGCGGGTGCCCTGTAGGAAAGTGGCAATATTTGCACACGTAGGGATACAGCGAACACACATCCAAGTATTTGATTTCTTCTCCTTTCTCTTCGTCGGCTTGGTACAGCAAACAGGTGGCATTGGTCCTTCCTCCGTACAAACTATCCCTCGGGTTCAGGGGGTCCATCAGCTTGTAACTTTCCACGACACGTTTAAACTCGGGATCGATTTTCAAACGGTGATCGTATTCGTGTTCCCACATTTCCACCACTTGGTATCCTTGCTGTTCTAACTTCAAGCGTCGCTGACAAGTGTCCTGGTACAGGTCTTCCATGGTCCGTTGTAAAAACTGATTTTTAGTGTCACGGTCAGGGTAGCAGACGGGACATCCGTGAAATAAGCAACCGTTAAACTCATACACGATCTTGGGGTTTTTTAAGTCCCAGCCATCGACCGAATACGTTCCGATGGTCCTTTCGCCTCCTCCGTTGCGGGCATGCTGAATCCATTTGCCTTCCTTGTCGCACAAGTAATGTAACCAGCGTAGGGCTTTGACCGAGTATTGACGCTTGACATAGTTGGTCGTTTGAGGACTGATGACAGCCACGGTCTTTTGAGGCATGAATCGCTGGCGGTACACTAAGGAACACGCTTTGGCAATGGTGCAAGCTTCTTTCAAAGGATCGACCCCTCTGTGTTCCATGAACAGTTCTCGAAATTTTCCACAGCAACGTCGTAAAATGTCCACGTCGGAACGACAATACTTTAACATTTCTTCCTGAAAGTCGAAGGGGTCAGAGGCATGAGCCTGGTAGCAAGCGTAGAAATCTTCTCGTTGTTCGGTACGCATGTTGTCGGGGTCGTAATAGTGAGCCTCAGGCAAATGGGGTAGAACGGCATGTTGATTGGCTTCCGTATTGAAAAAGTGTGGAAAGTACCCTTTAGCCATTTCTGTCATTCCAAACGTTTTAGGCATTCGACTCAAAGGCATGGCCAAGTAACTCGTCGAATCTTTAAACTGCACTTGTCCCACTTGCATGAAAATGATTTTGGCTCCGTTCAAAGTGACTTTAGGACGTTCGGTGCCATGTTCCGTATAGTACCTCAAAAGAAACTGTCCATCGTATCCGGAGAAATTGTCAGCCATCACTGTGGCATGGCGATGACAATCTCGGTAACGTTCGATGTCCTCTTTGCTCCATGTCTTGTCGATGGGGTCTAAGACCCATTTGGCAAAATCGTCTAGCGTCTTTGGTCCTCGAAAGAATTTTTCAAGCCCTCCAGGAATTTTGCTGCAGTGAGGGCAATAACTGAAGATAGGTTCTTGAATACACTTCTCGCACGCTCGATGAGCCACGCAGAAATTAGGAATGTGAATGCCAGTCTCTTGCATGCATTCGAAATCGAAAAAGATGAAATTGCCTTTCTTCTTGTGACCGTCCTCTTTCTCTGGTGGGGGTTGGTATTTTTGCACGTAACATTGGTGTTCCAAGTCCACGATGTGGTGACAAATGTGACATTTTTTCTTTCCTGAACATACGTGTGCCTTGACACTATTGGTACGTATGCCTTGTCCACACGCGGGGCACAATCTCAGCAGTTGACAAGCGCATTTCTTCTGTGAACCATGCGTCTTCAAATGTTGTTGGTAACAGGTAGGGCTGACAAACGTGCGCAGACAAGTTGAACAAGGCACTGGTTCTTCGCTCAGACAGGGTTGAGAGGCCAAACATCCTGAGCATTTCCATCCACAATGTTTGTGTTGCTCTCGATTATTATAACCATAGTCACATTTCTCACAATAATAAACATATCCCAGGAATCCAATGATACTGGTAATGGTATCGAAATGTTCATCGTGATGATAAAGGTGAATGTATTTTCCGTCCTTAAAATGTTGGCCTCGAAACAACAGAGGCCCGCGCATTTCTTGAGGGTGCACTTTCAAGGTGTAGCGTGGAGCTAGGGCATCTTGCAATTTTTGCATCTCAGGAATGCCACAGGGTGTGTCTTTGGACAGTCCGGCTTGTTGTAACAGGAGTTCTGCTTCATTTCGTTGTTTGGCTCGGTCGGATTGTTGAATAGTTTTCCAGGTTCTTTTCCATTCTACCGTGTCGTTCTTGTTGGCATAGGTTCGTCCCACCACGATGGCACGGGCTAAACACATCTGGTCATGAGGGTTGTTAATTCGGATGAGACTTGTTTTGGTGTTGCGAAGGTCGTCCACCAATAAGACCTTTTTGCGTCCTGTCCCTTGAGGAAGAGAGACGTGAGCCATTTTCAGTGTGGCTTTACCATCGGTGATGTCAAACTTGTCATTGGATTGTTGCACCTGTTGTATCTTGTGCATGACTTTGGAAGGGGTCAGTTCTGCGGGTCTGCTAAACTCGATCCAAACAGGGGATTTCAAGCTGTCGTGTTGTATGGATAGTGTCAAGCGATCGTCTTCTTTGGGTTGACATTGTCGCTTGAGTGTGGTGAGCAAAGAATCCCACATCTCGGTGATGAACCCTTCTGCTTTCTCCAACGGTACGTCGGACTTGAAATCTTTAAACTTCATCGTGTAGGTGTAAGCCGTGGTTCTAAATTTTCTAGAGGAGCGCTTTTCCGTCTCTCGAATGTGATAGTACTTTTCAGGGTTGACTGGTGAACTTTGGTTTGGAGTAGACTCTCTCTGTCTGGTCGCAGACGTGGAAGGTGTTGGTTCAGGTTCGCTCATGTCTTCTATTTGAGCGAACACTTCTTTTCGTGTGTGAGGCGATACGTCACTTCGCTGCCTCTTACGTTCTTCTTCTCTCTCACTGAAATCGTGCGATCGTTTCATCTCGATTGCTGATTCAGAAATGATTTAACCAAGTTCATTCTTTCCATATATACCCTCTCTACCTCTCGTTGTGACAATGACTTGGTATATTTCACAAGGCAAGTGAAAGCCAAGCATATAGGAACCCAACGACAGCGTTGCGTCTTAAACACCTCATGCATCTTGACGACCCTTCGATTCAAACCCTACCACGAAAGAAAATAGTTGCAAGAAAAATAAAACAGACAGTTGGTGTCTTCAAGAGAGCTAGAGACGGCACTGTGTCGCTGGGACACGTACGTACGTACTCCAGAAAACTACGCTACTCGACAACGTGAGTGTGCTTGTCAAAATGTTTGAATAAGATTAAAAATGTTTGTCAGTTTCAAAACGCGAACCAGTACTGTGTCCGTTTAATATTTGATGTGGCAAGAAGAAATGGTACAATACGCAACAAAGGGTTTGTACGTTTACACTCCAATCTGTCTGTACTGCAATGGTAACAGCGCTCTTGCGTTGGCATTATTTTGCCACACTACCTTTTAAATAAAACAATGCATCACTCATCATAAACGATTTCATTGGCTATACTTATTTTCTTACCGCTTTCGCTTCGAATTGACTTCAGTACCTTTTCGCACAGCGACAAGATCGGACGTGTTTTTTTATTCTGCGTCTGGTCGCTACACTACTTGCCCTGAATTTACAACCAAACAATGTGTTACACATTGTAATTGACTTCATTGGCTAACCGATATTTTACACTTCTGTCTCTGTTGATGTGAGTGTGCTTGTCAAAATGTTTGAGTAAGATTAAAATGTTTGTTAGTTTCAAAACGCGAACCAGTACTGTGGCCGTTTAATATTTGATGTGGCAAGAAGAAATGGTACAATACGCAACAAAGGGTTTGTATGTTTACACTCCAATCTGTCTGTACTGCAATGGTAACAGCGCTCTTGCGTTGGCATTATTTTGCCACACTACCTTAAAAAAAAAACCCAATGCATCACTCATCATAAACGATTTCATTGGCTAAACTTATTTTCTTACCGCTTTCGCTTCGAATTGACTTCAGTACCTTTTTGCACAGCGAGAAGATCGGACGTGTTTTTTTTAATTCTGCGGCTGGTCGCTACACTACTGTCAACAAGCCCTGAATTTACAACCAAACAATGTGTTACACATTGTAAGTGACTTCATTGGCTAACCCATATTTTACAATTCTGTCTCTATTGATGTGAGTGTGCTTGTCAAAATGTTTGAGTAAGATTAAAAATGTTTGTCAGTTTCAAAACGCGAACCAGTACTGTAGCCGTTTAATATTTGACGTGGCAAGAAGAAATGGTACAATACGCAACAAAGGGTTTGTACGTTTACACTCCAATCTGTCTGCACTGCAATGGTAATAGCACACTTGCGTTGGTATTATTTTGCCACACTACCTTTAATAAAACCCCAATGCATCACTCATCATAAACGATTTCATTGGCTATACTTATTTTCTTAACGCTTTCGCTTCGAATTGACTTCAGTACCTTTTCGCACAGCGACAAGATCGGACGTGTTTTTTTATTCTGCGGCTGGTCGCTACTCTACTTGCCCTGAATTTACAATCAAACAATGTGTTACACATTGTAAGTGACTTCATTGGTCAGTCGATATTTTCCACCGCCTTAGCTTCAAATTGGTTTCACTTGTTATTCGCACCGTGAGATGATCAGACACGTTTTTCTGTACCTGACCATTAGTCACTTCACAAACAATAAAACTTAAACACAAATGATCACGCCATGAGCGGCTCATGGAAATTATGTTAGTCATGTTACGAAATATAGCACGACTTGTTTGGATGTACTTTTCTGTGGTCACTCTTTAATTACATGCGTCTTCAGTTCACTCTTGTGATATTTTTTGTAAAGGGTGCATTTTTTCTATGGATGTGATTGTGTTATGTTCTATATGTTCTTTTATGTTTTCAGTGATTTTACTTTATATCTATATTTTAATTTAGATGTATAGACTATGTAGTCTGAAATAAAGAATTCTTATCTTATCTTATGTAAATGGAATGAGTGTTTCTTTGAAACTTTCATAAGGAAAATGTGCCATAAAAACATACGTACGTGTCGTCATATTTTTAAAGTAGGAATACATGATCTCTCTCTCTCTCTCTCTCTCTCTCTCTCTCATTGTAGTTTTGATTTATACCCTAATGGAATATGTTCCCGTTTGAAGATACCTCTCCAAAATTGTGATCAGTAGTCACCATAATTACGTGAACTGTTCGTCATGTCATTTTTTTCAAAAGTTTACACTCTAAAAAATTGTAGAACGATTTTTTTTCTTCCATCGGTAAATCTTTGTATGAAATAAAAGCTTGAGTTTGCACAATTCTGGTATCTTAACTTTATCCGGTTTTGGAACTGCAATATGTCACGCAATTTTTTTCTTTTAACGTTAGATTTACAGTTTTTCAGAAAAAAGACAATCACACGGCTTTTTTAAGAATGAAACAAATGACATTGCACTGTATAACCCTGCCTATGGTTAACTCTGAATTCTAAAGTCAAAACATGGGTTCAGGAAAAAATGTAACAATGTTCGTCCTATATTCTCTCAGTTTATACTGAGGATAGGACGAACATTGTTACATTTTTTCCTGAACCCATGTTTTGACTTTAGAATTCTGAGTTAACCATAGGCAGGGTTATACAGTGCAATGTCATTTGTTTCATTCTTAAAAAAGCCGTGTGATTGTCTTTTTTCTGAAAAACTGTAAATCTAACGTTAAAAGAAAAAAATTGCGTGACATATTGCAGTTCCAAAACCGGATAAAGTTAAGATACCAGAATTGTGCAAACTCAAGCTTTTATTTCATACAAAGATTTACCGATGGAAGAAAAAAAATCGTTCTACAATTTTTTAGAGTGTAAACTTTTGAAAAAAATGACATGACGAACAGTTCACGTAATTATGGTGACTACTGATCACAATTTTGGAGAGGTATCTTCAAACGGGAACATATTCCATTAGGGTATAAATCAAAACTACAATGAGAGAGAGAGAGAGAGAGAGAGAGAGATCATGTATTCCTACTTTAAAAATATGACGACACGTACGTATGTTTTTATGGCACATTTTCCTAATGAAAGTTTCAAAGAAACACTCATTCCATTTACATAAGATAAGATAAGAATTCTTTATTTCAGACTACATAGTCTATACATCTAAATTAAAATATAGATATAAAGTAAAATCACTGAAAACATAAAAGAACATATAGAACATAACACAATCACATCCATAGAAAAAATACACCCTTGACAAAAAATATCACAAGAGTGAACTTAAGACGCATGTAATTAAAGAGTGACCACAGAAAAGTACATCCAAACAAGTCGTGCTATATTTCGTAACATGACTAACATAATTTCCATGAGCCGCTCATGGCGTGATCATTTGTGTTTTAGTTTTATTGTTTGTGAAGTGACTAATGGTCAGGTACAGAAAAACGTGTCTGATCATCTCACGGTGCGAATAACAAGTGAAACCAATTTGAAGCTAAGGCGGTGGAAAATATCGACTGACCAATGAAGTCACTTACAATGTGTAACACATTGTTTGATTGCAAATTCAGGGCAAGTAGAGTAGCGACCAGCCGCAGAATAAAAAAACACGTCCGATCTTGTCGCTGTGCGAAAAGGTACTGAAGTCAATTCGAAGCGAAAGCGGTAAGAAGATAAGTATAGCCAATGAAATCGTTTATGATGAGTGATGCATTGGGGTTCTATTAAAGGTAGTGTGGCAAAATAATACCAACGCAAGTGTGCTATTACCATTGCAGTGCAGACAGATTGGAGTGTAAACGTACAAACCCTTTGTTGCGTATTGTACCATTTCTTCTTGCCACGTCAAATATTAAACGGCTACAGTACTGGTTCGCGTTTTGAAACTGACAAACATTTTTAATCTTACTCAAACATTTTGACAAGCACACTCACATCAACAGAGACAGAATTGTAAAATATCGGTTAGCCAATGAAGTCACTTACAATGTGTAACACATTGGTTGTAAATTCAGGGCTTGTTGACAGTAGTGTAGCGACCAGCCGCAGAATAAAAAAAAAACACGTCCGATCTTCTCGCTGTGCAAAAAGGTACTGAAGTCAATTCGAAGCGAAAGCGGTAAGAAAATAAGTTTAGCCAATGAAATCGTTTATGATGAGTGATGCATTGGGTTTTTTTTTTAAGGTAGTGTGGCAAAATAATGCCAACGCAAGAGCGCTGTTACCATTGCAGTACAGACAGATTGGAGTGTAAACATACAAACCCTTTGTTGCGTATTGTACCATTTCTTCTTGCCACATCAAATATTAAACGGCCACAGTACTGGTTCGCGTTTTGAAACTAACAAACATTTTTAATCTTACTCAAACATTTTGACAAGCACACTCACATCAACAGAGACAGAAGTGTAAAATATCGGTTAGCCAATGAAGTCAATTACAATGTGTAACACATTGTTTGGTTGTAAATTCAGGGCAAGTAGTGTAGCGACCAGACGCAGAATAAAAAAACACGTCCGATCTTGTCGCTGTGCGAAAAGGTACTGAAGTCAATTCGAAGCGAAAGCGGTAAGAAAATAAGTATAGCCAATGAAATCGTTTATGATGAGTGATGCATTGTTTTATTTAAAAGGTAGTGTGGCAAAATAATGCCAACGCAAGAGCGCTGTTACCATTGCAGTACAGACAGATTGGAGTGTAAACGTACAAACCCTTTGTTGCGTATTGTACCATTTCTTCTTGCCACATCAAATATTAAACGGACACAGTACTGGTTCGCGTTTTGAAACTGACAAACATTTTTAATCTTATTCAAACATTTTGACAAGCACACTCACGTTGTCGAGTAGCGTAGTTTTCTGGAGTACGTACGTACGTGTCCCAGCGACACAGTGCCGTCTCTAGCTCTCTTGAAGACACCAACTGTCTGTTTTATTTTTCTTGCAACTATTTTCTTTCGTGGTAGGGTTTGAATCGAAGGGTCGTCAAGATGCATGAGGTGTTTAAGACGCAACGCTGTCGTTGGGTTCCTATATGCTTGGCTTTCACTTGCCTTGTGAAATATACCAAGTCATTGTCACAACGAGAGGTAGAGAGGGTATATATGGAAAGAATGAACTTGGTTAAATCATTTCTGAATCAGCAATCGAGATGAAACGATCGCACGATTTCAGTGAGAGAGAAGAAGAACGTAAGAGGCAGCGAAGTGACGTATCGCCTCACACACGAAAAGAAGTGTTCGCTCAAATAGAAGACATGAGCGAACCTGAACCAACACCTTCCACGTCTGCGACCAGACAGAGAGAGTCTACTCCAAACCAAAGTTCACCAGTCAACCCTGAAAAGTACTATTACATTCGAGAGACGGAAAAGCGCTCCTCTAGAAAATTTAGAACCACGGCTTACACCTACACGATGAAGTTTAAAGATTTCAAGTCCGACGTACCGTTGGAGAAAGCAGAAGGGTTCATCACCGAGATGTGGGATTCTTTGCTCACCACACTCAAGCGACAATGTCAACCCAAAGAAGACGATCGCTTGACACTATCCATACAACACGACAGCTTGAAATCCCCTGTTTGGATCGAGTTTAGCAGACCCGCAGAACTGACCCCTTCCAAAGTCATGCACAAGATACAACAGGTGCAACAATCCAATGACAAGTTTGACATCACCGATGGTAAAGCCACACTGAAAATGGCTCACGTCTCTCTTCCTCAAGGGACAGGACGCAAAAAGGTCTTATTGGTGGACGACCTTCGCAACACCAAAACAAGTCTCGTCCGAATTAACAACCCTCATGACCAGATGTGTTTAGCCCGTGCCATCGTGGTGGGACGAACCTATGCCAACAAGAACGACACGGTAGAATGGAAAAGAACCTGGAAAACTATTCAACAATCCGACCGAGCCAAACAACGAAATGAAGCAGAACTCCTGTTACAACAAGCCGGACTGTCCAAAGACACACCCTGTGGCATTCCTGAGATGCAAAAATTGCAAGATGCCCTAGCTCCACGCTACACCTTGAAAGTGCGCCCTCAAGAAATGCGCGGGCCTCTGTTGTTTCGAGGCCAACATTTTAAGGACGGAAAATACATTCACCTTTATCATCACGATGAACATTTCGATACCATTACCAGTATCACTGGATTCCTGGGATATGTTTATTATTGTGAGAAATGTGACTATGGTTATAATAATCGAGAGCAACACAAACATTGTGGATGGAAATGCTCAGGATGTTTGGCCTCTCAACCCTGTCTGAGCGAAGAACCAGTGCCTTGTTCAACTTGTCTGCGCACGTTTGTCAGCCCTACCTGTTACCAACAACATTTGAAGACGCATGGTTCACAGAAGAAATGCGCTTGTCAACTGCTGAGATTGTGCCCCGCGTGTGGACAAGGCATACGTACCAATAGTGTCAAGGCACACGTATGTTCAGGAAAGAAAAAATGTCACATTTGTCACCACATCGTGGACTTGGAACACCAATGTTACGTGCAAAAATACCAACCCCCACCAGAGAAAGAGGACGGTCACAAGAAGAAAGGCAATTTCATCTTTTTCGATTTCGAATGCATGCAAGAGACTGGCATTCACATTCCTAATTTCTGCGTGGCTCATCGAGCGTGCGAGAAGTGTATTCAAGAACCTATCTTCAGTTATTGCCCTCACTGCAGCAAAATTCCTGGAGGGCGTGAAAAATTCTTTCGAGGACCAAAGACGCTAGACGATTTTGCCAAATGGGTCTTAGACCCCATCGACAAGACATGGAGCAAAGAGGACATCGAACGTTACCGAGATTGTCATCGCCATGCCACAGTGATGGCTGACAATTTCTCCGGATACGATGGACAGTTTCTTTTGAGGTACTATACGGAACATGGCACCGAACGTCCTAAAGTCACTTTGAACGGAGCCAAAATCATTTTCATGCAAGTGGGACAAGTGCAGTTTAAAGATTCGACGAGTTACTTGGCCATGCCTTTGAGTCGAATGCCTAAAACGTTTGGAATGACAGAAATGGCTAAAGGGTACTTTCCACACTTTTTCAATACGGAAGCCAATCAACATGCCGTTCTACCCCATTTGCCTGAGGCTCACTATTACGACCCCGACAACATGCGTACCGAACAACGAGAAGATTTCTACGCTTGCTACCAGGCTCATGCCTCTGACCCCTTCGACTTTCAGGAAGAAATGTTAAAGTATTGTCGTTCCGACGTGGACATTTTACGACGTTGCTGTGGAAAATTTCGAGAACTGTTCATGGAACACAGAGGGGTCGATCCTTTGAAAGAAGCTTGCACCATTGCCAAAGCGTGTTCATTAGTGTACCGCCAGCGATTCATGCCTCAAAAGACCGTGGCTGTCATCAGTCCTCAAACGACCAACTATGTCAAGCGTCAATACTCGGTCAAAGCCCTACGCTGGTTACATTACTTGTGCGACAAGGAAGGCAAATGGATTCAGCATGCCCGCAACGGAGGAGGCGAAAGGACCATCGGAACGTATTCGGTCGATGGCTGGGACTTAAAAAACCCCAAGATCGTGTATGAGTTTAACGGTTGCTTATTTCACGGATGTCCCGTCTGCTACCCTGACCGTGACACTAAAAATCAGTTTTTACAACGGACCATGGAAGACCTGTACCAGGACACTTGTCAGCGACGCTTGAAGTTAGAACAGCAAGGATACCAAGTGGTGGAAATGTGGGAACACGAATACGATCACCGTTTGAAAATCGATCCCGAGTTTAAACGTGTCGTGGAAAGTTACAAGCTGATGGACCCCCTGAACCCGAGGGATAGTTTGTACGGAGGAAGGACCAATGCCACCTGTTTGCTGTACCAAGCCGACGAAGAGAAAGGAGAAGAAATCAAATACTTGGATGTGTGTTCGCTGTATCCCTACGTGTGCAAATATTGCCACTTTCCTACAGGGCACCCGCGATTGCTGACGGAACACATCGACCTGGTCAACATTCGACAATACGAAGGCTTGATCAAGTGCAAAGTTTTGCCTCCCACGAACCTATACCATCCCGTCTTACCTCACCATTGTCAAGGCAAACTGATGTTTCCCTTGTGCCGTACTTGTGCCGAAACGTGCAACCAAGATCAGCCTTGTCAGCACACCCAGGAAGAACGGGCCTTGACGGGAACCTGGGTCAGCGTAGAATTGTTCAAAGCTATGGACATGGGATACCAACTGTTAGAAGTGTACGAAATTTGCCACTTTCCCAAGACACAACAATACCACAAGGGTGACCCTACTCAGAAAGGCATTTTCGCAGACTACGTGGATGCCTTTTTGAAACTGAAGCAAGAAGCCAGCGGCTATCCTTCCTGGTGTCACACTCCCGAAGACCAAATAAAATTCAAAGAGAAATACCGGGAACAAGAAGGCATCACTTTAGACCACATCGAGAAAAACGAAGGCAGGCGATCGTTTGCCAAAGTGATGTTAAATTGCTTGTGGGGTAAAATGGCACAACGACCGTGTTTACCCAAGACGGAATATTTGACAGAACCTTCCCGCTACTTCCAGATGATTCACGACAAAACCAAATACATGAAACACGTGGACGTCGTTCGAGAGAATTTAATCTTGGTCAATTACGAAGAAGATCTGGACTTTGTACAAGACGACCCTTTTGGAAATGTCATCATTGCGGCTTACGTGACAGCTCATGCTCGCTTAAAATTGTACGAAGCTTTAGAACTGTTAGGGGATCGCGTCCTGTACTTTGACACGGACAGTTGCATCTACATCGATCGACCGGGTCAGCAACACCCTAACATCGAAGGAGACCGTTTAGGAGCCTGGACAGACGAACATCCTGACGACAAGATTCTAAGTTTCGCGAGTGGCGGTCCTAAAAATTACGGCTACGAATACCGGGACCCACAAGGAGAAGTGCACACAGAGTGTAAAGTGAAAGGATTGACTCTGAATTATCGTACCAGTCGTGTGGTCAACTTTGGCGTATTGAAAGAAGCATTGCAGTCTGGAGAGGATGCAAACTTTAAAGTGACCACCTACCAGCCGAACAAGATTGTACGTTTACCCACTCACCACATCGTCAGTCGACCCTTGGAAAAAGTCTATCAAATCGTGTACCAGAAGCGAGTGCGACTTCCCAACCACTTTACTTTGCCGTACGGTCACATCAATATTGGTCAGCATATAAAAAAGGACAACGTCCAAGACCAACAGTTCATTGTCACTACTAAGACCAATTGAGAAAAAATGAATCCCTTCAAACAGCAAGTATAGAGCGTAAGACTCAAGTCCAACGAGAAACTCGGGTGTGATTCTTTGCCTCACTATCACATCACCAATGCAGTAACACATCTTAGTTATTTATGGACTAACGCCATGACAAACTACGTGCAGCTAGTGAAACTTCCAGACCACAAAACTTTACCTTATGGACATACTGATATCACCCAGTATAAAAAGGGACGACTTCCAAGAACGACACTTCATTGCGAGGACAAGCAACGAGAAAGATGAATCACTCTACGCAGATGAAAAAAGAGAAGGAACAAACATCACTGACCTCTTTCACTACCATACCGTCACAGCAAAGTGCGTCCAAGAAGGGAAAGGATTCAGTAGACCTACAGGAGTATTTTAGCATCCAAATGACTGAGACAGCGACCTCAAGAAAATTTAGAACGACAACTTACACCTACACGGTGAAATTTAGAGACTTCGCGTCTGACATTTCAGCCGAGGAAGTAGCAGGTTTCATTACGGACCTACTTGACTCACTGTTAGAGGAACTCAAATGTCATTGCCAAGTCAAAGATCGAGGTCGTTTGAGCCTATCTATGTATCGCGACAGTTTGAACTCACCTGTATGTCTCGGATTTAGCACATCTGCAGAAATAACTTCGTCCAAACTTTTTAGGGCTATTGAAGACGTGCAGTCGATGAGAGGAAAATTTGACATCAACGAAGGAAAAGTAACCATTCATATGGTATACATTGTACCTCCATGGGAAGAAGACGATGACTGCACTTGATCTGCTTACTGATAAGTGTACCTAGCACGATGGATATAACAGCCGATTTATGAATGAAACGGATTAAGTGATGGGAAATATCTACGCTGGGACACAAGTGCTAGCTGACCAGATTTTTAACAACGTGTGAGACGAATAGAGAGAGAGAAACATGAACTTTGTCCTATTTGATTGCATGTTACTTGTTTTGTGTTAGCTTTTTCTTATACATGAACATTAAATGTAAACAGGTTTACTAGAGCCAAGAACTAAATAACTAGTAAATAGGTTTGTTTGATGTAGAAATGTTTATGTATTAAATGGATAGTGCTTAGACCAAAGCACAGGCCAGAGAGCCCATGTATATACTTGAATAAATGTTTTGAACCCATACAATAGACTTTTCTTTTTTTGAGCCATTATTCTCTCTGTGAGGTTTGTTTTAGAACATTTCTGTCGTCTTTTCTGTGTGTTTAAATGTGTATTTGTATGTTTGTCCCTATCTACCCTTTGTCCTTACAAATACATTAAAATCCCTATAAAATGTTTTGACCCTATAAACCTCATAACGTCACCCAAAGTTCAATTCCCATTGACATCCAGGTGACATTCCCATGTTCAATTTCCATTTACGACAAAGTGCAAACCCCATATTTTAACGTTAAAGTCCCATTGACGTTAAAGTACCGGTCCTGTTCAATTTCCATGTTCAATTCCCCTTGACGCTCTACAGTTCCATCCATGTTAAAATTTCCCATGTTAAATTCCCCTTAACGCCAGAGTGAATCGACTGTTTTTGCATGGTAAGTCCACTTGACGCTAGGGTGACCCCATATACTACTTATATGGAATTAAGAGGTATTTTCTTTTAGGGTTTTATTAAACTTACATATATATTGAGTTCCCTACGTCTCGAAATCGGCTCGACTAATTTTCTTTTGACTTTTCCGACTGTTGGAAAGGATCACTAGCTAGAAAATCTGTATGTGACGTTGAAATCATAATCTCCCAAGTTGGGGTTTATTGATAGAATCAATCCAAAATGTATATTTATGTATATCTATGTTTTTTGTAACTCCTGGTACACGATGTTGTCTACTTTTTATAATTTTCGTTCATGGCTGTAATGTGTACAGAATATCTCTATTTCTTTATTTCGTTTTGCCTACGTGACTTGAATCTGTTAAGATAATAATATTGCATAGGATATATAAATAGATGTTTATGTATGTGTTGACAAATATTAATAATACTTTTAATAATAGGACTTAAATGGCGCCTTTGGCTTAATGTCTCAGTGGCTGATGGGGTTTCGACGTTTTTAGAATCATTCTATAACTTCCCATTCTGTAGGCTAGATTACATGAATAGGCCTAATTGACGCAAATTGGGTAGTGTATTCTGTCACCTGGGGTCAATTGCGAAATACAGTCGCAATATACCGTGTATATATGGAGAGAATTAAGCAATCGGTTTCATTCCGATTTTGTTTTTAGTCATTCACACTTATTGTGTTCCTGTTGTAAGTCTGCAAACGTGTTTTATGTTGTACTTAGATATTATTCGATAGGAAAATCATTTGTTTGGATTGTTCAGTGGAAATAGGAAATGCTCATTATTTGGACAATAATATTGTTATGGAATGTTATAAATTATTCGAAGGATTTCTGGATAACGACATCTTGACAACGTCACGGTTCTTGGAGGACCAGTACATTTTCGGTTTTAAAATTTATGAGGAACGTTTCCTTCATTTAGGACTACCATAGACCTTTATATGGACTAGTCTGGAATCACTTGATTATAATGTAAGCTCCTCTCACATTTCTAATAGAAGCCCCTCCTTCTAATAAATTCCTCCCCCCCCCCTGTTCTTCCGCAAAAACAGAAATTCCGACCTTATGGAAACTTATAGATCCGTATATATCCATTATGGTTATGTCCAAACATTAAAGCAGTACATGAGTAAGCTAAGGACTGTTAGAAAAATCAAAACTACTTAATTAAAGAACGTTTTCAGTCAAACAGTGATGTACGGAATTCAAAGCCCCCACTTTGGAAAGTGCACCCGCTCCCCGGGGCGCCTATTACAATAACTACGGTATACATAGGCAAGATTTATTCCACTTCCGGTCTGTGTAACCCCACAAACCCGTATATTTAGCACCCAATATCTCGAAATCGGCAAAACGACTTTTGTATTAACTTCGTCTACTGTTGTAACTGATCCCTATCGAGGAATGAAATCAAACTTCGCTAGGTATGGGTTTAGTTTGTACAAAATACTGATAGAATTGATCCATTGTACGTATTTTTCATACCCGGTACCCCAATGTTTGTTTCCCCATCTCTAAGGATTTCAGCACACTAGTCGAAGTCAACTGAAAACTTCTTAAACTCGTCAACACTCGAAACATTTCTCCTCTAAGCACAATATGATCACGCAAGAGAACTGTACAATTTCACACTTGTATGTTTTTTTTTTTTTTTTGTTTTTTGCAGGGGGTGGGGTTGGGCTTCACATTTGCATGAGTCATTAGTAAGCTTCTCGATTCCGCATACTATTACTTCACGCCATGCACCACAAGACACGACCCAAACACCAAACACAGCTAATTAATCCTATATCAAATTACTACAAATATATACCGAACAATATCCTGAACCGTTCCTACATACAATCGGTGACCTATCTGCATTCAGCTTTATATAGCTGATACCAAAGAACCCTCGTATTTCTCGAATTCGGTTAGAATGATAGCAATGAATGCCCTCAAGAGTGTTCAGATTTGATGTAAGATTTCTTTTAATCGGTAGTAAGTAGAGGTAACCAATTACTTACTGAATCGGGAATAAGAAATAAGTACCCGACTGAATGCGAATAAAAAATAAGAACCCGACTGAATGCGAATTAGAAATAAGTACCCGACTGAACGCGAATAAGAAATAAGTACCCGACTGAATGCGAAGGAGGAATAAGAAGCTGACTGAATGCGAAAAATGTTTGAATCGGGAATAAGTAACTGGTCACTTATTGTTTATGGAATCGGTAACTGGCTAATTATTCCTTATGGAATAAGGAATAAGGAATTAGTAACAAGTTGATGTCAATCTTTGCTACATACCTGCAGTCAGTTGGCGCACATTGTCCTCTAAGGATTTTTGCTTGGACTCAAAATACTCCCGCATTTTTCTGAACGATATGCTGTTTTCAGCCATCCTACTAAAAACAGCTGTCAGATTTCTATCTAGATAGCGTAGTTTAGCATCGACCGAAGAATTATGTTCCTGGAACAAACCATGGAATTACTATTTGTATAACATTTAACTGATCTTGACCGATCTATCTACTTTTATTTACATGTCCAAAATCTATAGCATGCATGAAGATAATAATTACCGACCCAGCTTTCGGTGTTTGTATATGTTTTGTTTCCAATCTCTTATTTCTTGTTTATTTATTTATTTATTTATTTATTTATTTATTTATTCATTTTTACGATGTTTGTCGACCTCCTGAAGACATTACTTCATTCTACATTTTTCAAAAGTCTTCCTGTCATATCCTTGGACCAATTTGTTCCCATGACTGTTGACCTACGTTTAAGTCTTTGGGTTTTTCTTTGTTTATACTTACATACATGTATGCATACGAATGTACGTGGGCATTACAGGCCGAAGAAAATAGAATCAAAGCAAAAAATACCAACGAATGAACTTACCTGAAAAGACAGCAAGATCCTATCCAAGTCATCGGTTAGCTGGACGCGTGCTTTCTTCTCGGCTCTAAAACCGTTACGGATGGACATTAAGTGCGTCGCATTTGCAAGTTCAGTATGCTTAGCGTATGAATCGTTTGTCATCTTGTTTAAGAACATTTCTTTCAGGTCGAAAACTGAAGCATTGATGCCTTTAATAATGTCTAACATCACTGTCATCTCTGCCCGGAAATCTTCAAAGTTTTCATTTACATTTCTTTCGATTTTATTCAGTCGTTTGGTAAGAAGAATGTACGGATCATCTAATGCTGCAACAATCTCACAGACAAGCATAACAGCAACACGACAGCGTGTAAAGTGCCCCATATTTACTAACCACTCTGCTGGTATGGTATTTGTACATGCATTTTCAAGTGTTCATTTACATAAACAAGCACTTGTTTGCAAGACTTATCAAGTGCAGACACATGCTGCTTTCCTGGAAATGCAACGTGATCTTGTAAAATGTGTTTTCTCTCAACTGGATAGTCCTGATTGCTCAGAAAGAATAACATGTGCAGAGACCTCCAGTAGAATCAGCAGGAGGACACAAAAGACAAGGAGATTTCGGGAATTTAAAATTCAATATCGCACAAATACATATTGCCACAAGATGCGTCAGGTTTGAAAAGTTGTAAAATTATAACATGCACTGATGAAAATTTACACAATGACATCCACGACAGAGTATATGCAGATAGAATATTTTGTTCTTCTCCACGTCAGAAGCTTTTAAAATTAATGACACATCTTCAAATTATTGAATAATATTATGAGAAGCTAGTTTTGAATTCCTGATCTTATATATATATATATATATATATATATATATATATATATATATATATATATATATATATATATATATATATATATATAATGTGTGTTTACTTGGTCTATTTAGGGTTGGTGCATGAAGGCAAGGCGATGGGTTCTGTAAATGGATTCGAACCCCAATAGTGTAGGAATTAAAAATTCCCTTACCTGAATGAGAATATTATTTCTCCATATATATATATATATATATATATATATATATATATATATATATATATATATATATATATAGAGAGAGAGAGAGAGAGAGAGAGAGAGAGAGAGAGAGTTTAAATTGAATGTGGTGTCTGAACGTAAAATATTATGATCACATGCATGATCAGTATGTAACCACAGTCGCCAGTTAGTTGTAGGAACGAAAACGATTCTTCTCTCTATTCTCTCTACTGTATCGAATATATATATAGTAAAATTGTGTGGTAATATATTGCATGTGTGTAAACGTATCACGTTCTATATAGATAAATATAGATCTTGAGAACAAGTTTCGATGTAGAGCTGTATTAACATAAAATACATGGTCATTAGTCAAGTGCAAAAAGATCCCATTATTTTACATCAATCATTTAAAGTTGATCCTTCGTTCTGAAGCTTGATTATAGGAAAATTGTCTGAAAGGTATACGGGTGTATAACGTCTGTTGGCTATAAGGAACTTTCGATGGTTTCAAAATGATCATAGATATTTAATTCGGCCCATACTCTACTGGGATTCTTTGCAACAATAATAAGGAACTTTCGATGGTTTCAAAACGATCATAGACAATTAATTCGGCCCATATTATGTTGGGATCCTTTGTGACAAGAATATGTAACTTTCAATGGTTTCAAAATAGTCATATATATTTATTTAGGCCCAGATTTTATTATTACCAATAGATGCCTATTGGGCAATTAAAGTCGATAAGTTTGAATGTAAGTGAAGTGCCAGCAAGGGATGCATGCATTGGAAACTGATTAACTTATTAAATTAAGGACATTTAATGTTAATATAATCGTGTAAAATATTTTCTTCCTACACGAATCGTTTTGAACTATGCTCTAGTCTGTTTAGACTGCTCTCCCTCGATTTCAATTTCGATTTCTTTCCTATAAAGTTGTCTGTTTTCTAAAAGCAGCGGACTTTATTGTCCGTCAATCAGTGTCCAAGTACTACAGCTAGATGCGCGCTAATATAAACCTGTGCTTCATCTTTATGAAGTATTTGTAATCTCACTTTTGCGTTATTTACCCAGCTCTTCTTTTTCATTATTCTTTAATTTGTGCCCTTGGTTTCTGCAGCGTAAAGATAGGAAAGAGTGTTGAATTTCAGCCACATTTGGCATGGAGGTGTATGATGATAAAATCTTGAAGGAGTTTATATTCCAACTTTCACCAGTAACATTTTGATGATGAATGGAGCTTGCTTGCCCGTCATACCAGCTCTGATTTCAGCAGCATAATTTTACCAAGAAACGGTGTATTTCCAGCATTCCTTAGTTAGATCATTAAATGCCCATGAATGACCATCTTCTGCTGCCTTTGGTTTATCAAAACATGCTCCACTGTTTTAAGGACTTGTCCAGCATATTTTAATGAGCTGGGCCCTTGGCGATGTACCAATCGAAAATAGGTACAATCTTGTGTGACTTAATTTACATTTTGTCCAACATTTATTCAGGGGCTGTCACACGTTTAGGCAATTACCATAATGACATAAAATAATAAAAACTGATAGAAATTAACACAAGTGTTACTCAGAAGGTCAGACGCTTTTTTAGTTCGAAGTGCTTAGCTGCTGCCTGAAGTCAACGTGCCATGATGTGCATAGGGATGTAGTGTTGATCCTAGTCAGTCACAGAAAGAATATATGTTTTTTATTATTATTATTATTATGAGGGGTTCCTTTCACAGTTTGTTAGGTGGTTGTATGGCTATGAAATGTCTAACAACTTACGAGAAAGTAAATAAGTAAGCAATAATTCACCTTGCTTTTTTTTCTGCATATATATGTTTCTCTCTCCCTGTGTCCACTAAAGATATATCTTCCTGTCTATCTATCTCTCTCTGAATTTTTTTATAATTAAGAAATAAAAAGTATTAAGATAGAGGTTAGAGGATTTTTAACTTGTACTCTACGGAGATTCGAACCGGATCCGAGGGTAAACGGCAACCATCGCCTTGCCTGCATGTACCAACCCCTATACCATCTCGATCATGCTTACATCACCAAAAAGTGATGTTAACAAAGTCCGTTGGTACAGGCATTCGTGCGAAGTAGAAACACCCTCATGTCGACCTAGTATTTAATTCTCATCTAATTACAGTCATTCCGGACAGAAATCAAGGTATATAGAATTGGTTATATAGAACTACGAATATACACGAAACAGAATGGAAAGTGCTATCCCTTGATTCTAGACGAGAATGATTAATAATATTAACAGAAGTATGATTAATAATACTAACAAAAATTTCATAAATACAAATAAATAACATTACCATACAGGTTAAAGAAATGTTGATTCGTACTCTACGTAGATTCGATCCCGGGTCCACGGGTAAACGGCACCCATCGCCTTGCCTGCATGCACCAAACCCTATACCATCTCGACCATGCATACATCACCCACAAATTTTGTTACAAAGTCGTTGGTACAGGAATTAGTGCATGTTGGGTCGATGGCACAGACAACTTAACTAAAGGAATCGTTTGATGTTTTTAAGGAAATGGGTGACAGGAGAAAATTGGACAGAGTCGATGAGAAGGTGGACCCAATGGTGGCACCATAAAAAAACTGCTTGATGATATATAACGCATGAAGACGTTCGCACATTAGTTAGAAGAATGATAACTCTCATGATTGTCTTCCTTTTCTGTGAAAGGAGTTGTTGGCCAGACAATTCACTTGCATTGTTTGTCACCTGTTACTGTTACTTTTGTTTCAGAGTTACTTATACCAAATCTTTATGTGATTTGTAATCCTTTGCCAAAGCTTTTTCTTTGTTTGTTTGTTTCCTGCTTGCTCATCTTGATGTACACTCAGATGTTTAATATATTATTTACATAACTGATTTTGTTATTAGGATTTGTTATGAGAAAACTTTATGTGATTCTTCCTGTTCATACATGTCGAAAAGCGTAAATGCCATTTGAATATCGCGTAACTCTCTTCAAATGTTTCAATATAAGAGGCGTTTGCGCGTTACCGACACTGGTTTGTACACGTTTCTGTGCCTGTCACGGAATATTTTGCGCAAAGTTGCAATTGTGTTGTGTTTTAATGTGAATATTGTTACAGTCTTGTTGCCACGTATTGCGTTACTCATTCTTTGTGTTTTATTTCTGTCGGCCGATTATGACATGTTTGCTTGATCTACAGGACTTACGGAAGCAAAGTGTTGGCAATAGGATCTCATCTATCTCGTGTTTTCCTTCCGTGGTATCCGCCACGTACCGTTATACAAAGTTCTAAAAATTTACAAGTCATAATGCACTGACGAATTGCCAGGACGCTTTCTCCATTACGAAAGCAATCGTTCAGCTGTAGAGGCATGCAACAGTCGTTTACGTTCTTCTTTACTCTATATCGGCTGTGTTTGATAGAGAAGTTTGTTATGTTAAATGATTCAGACATTTGTTTCTACATTTCCATTAAGCCAGACAAATTTCAGGTAATACACTATATCCAGACTTAATATAGCTCAATTCATGCTTCAGTCGTATTTTCATCTGACTTGGCAAACTTGTTGAATGATGTATCTTGTATACAGTAAACGACGCGACGGTTTCTAGCTTTTTTTATAACACTGCATGGTTATTCTTGTTGTAGACAGATTCGTGCATGATACATTTCCATGTATTCGTTCTTAACACAGAACAGTCTTAATGTTTAAACGTGTTTTTTTGTCCACTCATGCACAGCATGTATGCTGGGCTTGTCACCTAAACACACTTGTAGTTCCTGGCCCATATATTACACGGTTCAGGTGATTATATTACTGGCTGATTCCCAGTATTATTAGTTGAAACCGGCGGTGTTGACTCGGCCCAGCCCTTGAAACATCAACATATCATGTGCAGCCTTTGTCTGAGCTAAAGTGAGGTTTCAGCGGGCTCTGTGGCAGACTGGTATGAATTCCGCATATGGGTCATCCTCTATATTACGCCCTATTACGGTTTAATAGGACGAACTCATGTTCATTATATATCCTTGTATTAACGACGTTGTATCATATCTTCATCGTCGTTGTATGAACATCATTGTATCATCGTTTCAGTTCGAATAGCAGTATTTAATGCTTGTGGAAGACGGCTTTATGACTATAACTGTCTGATCTAAACATTATACCGGAT
The DNA here is from genome assembly GCA_028554795.2 of Sinohyriopsis cumingii. Taxonomy (NCBI): domain Eukaryota; kingdom Metazoa; phylum Mollusca; class Bivalvia; order Unionida; family Unionidae; genus Sinohyriopsis; species Sinohyriopsis cumingii. The sequence goes on along the minus strand of CM068840.1, from coordinate 107,476,617 downwards.
CAAAAATTGACTTTATAGCTAGGAGATACAATTCTTAATTAGTTTGAATTTATTGGGTTGAACTCCATTTTCCAGCACATGACAGGCTATATATGGCAGTCAGTATATTTTGTGAAGGAAGAAACCGAGAAGATCCCAGAAGAATCACCTACCCAGGGAAGTTATCTCATATACCCACGTTGATCGAGCCAAGACTCGAACTCAAGCGGACATAGGTGAGATACATGAGTTATCTGTAAAGGCGATCGCCTTAGACTACCCGGTCCCCAGGGACTCCCGATATCATAATTAAACATAGTCTGTCTTCCCGACAGTAGTCAACAATATTCAAATTTACAAATGTCCTTCCCAAAAAGGGTTAAAAGCGTAAAACCATGCCGTCTGGCTGTATATTTGTCCCGATGCCTTAGCGGACGGTAATATTGATCTTCTATTTATATCCATCCGTACCTCTGTCCGTATGTAGGTAAGCATATCTCCTCAACCGCTGGATAGAGATTCACCACACGAATTGCTTGTTTGCTATCAATTGGCAAGAGTGGTATCATTTTGGGCCCCTTCTTTAAGGATATATATATATATATATATATATATATATATATATATATATATATATATATATATATATATATATACACTGGAATTGGGTTACAACCGTTGGGTCAAGATTAGTCTGGTGTAGGTATGTAGAAAATATGTAACATAAATGTGTGGAGATTTACTATTTTTGGAGATGGACGTATCTCAGATTTGGTATCACTATACGTAGCTGGTGTACTGAGCTTCTTTTCAGAAGGATTAACAAATCACTCTCAGAAATCACCGAAACAAAGAAGTCAACTTTTAGTTTTTGCTGAAATTATGTGCATATCATTTTTATGGGCTAGACAAATATTTGAGAAAACAAAAAGATAAAGTGGCGTTAAATTGCTTGTTTTTAAAATAAAAGAACAAGAACTTAAGCACTATTTTATAAACACGTTCATGGACAGTAATGTGTTCAACGCGCAGTTGTTATAAGGCAGAGTATATTTCCTCTTCGTAAATTCATTTATCACCCATAGTCTGAAAATATAACAATTTCGGGTAAAGGATCTCTTTTTCCGCAGTAGTATAGATTACAAAAATGTAGAGCATCGTCAAAATTGTTTATACGAAAATACGAATGTGCTTACTTATAAATATTATCACTTTTATCTTTCTGTAGTTCATGAACCCTTTATTCAGAATAAACATGCCTTTTAATTAGCATAGAAACTTTGATGAAATATGTTGTTTTGAAAGTTTTACCACTTTTCAGAAAGTAATTTTCATAATTTTGACCATAGTGAAAATATCACGAATATTCTGTGAAATATAGTTCTGGTATAACTGTCGGTTTTAGTTCTATAGTGAAACTTACCAAGCTGTCGGACAATCAGTGTAGTACGCAGCTTTATTGGTTGAGAGTATAACTATATATCAGACTCAAGGTCACAGTTGTGTGATCCCCGGGGCATATCTGATCACGTAAGAATCATAGAACTAATTTGGATAGTGTGCAGAAATCCATTACAATTTAGGGAGAAAGAAACAGAAAAGCATATTGAATGTCAGCTGGTGATAGGAAGGTGCACGGCTTTTTCTAGTGCAAACACGTGCATTTAATTTTACACAATAATTATAGGAATATTAACAAAGCACGGAATGTTTATAAAAATAAGGAAATTATTGTCAAAATTATTTACTAATCAGAGACCATTATGCGTTAAAATTAAAATTAAATTCATTTACTCGATATGTATGCGTACATGCCTATAATCTAATTGATACATAAAATACATAAAATACAAAACACCAAAAATGCTTGATTTTGAAGAACTATTTCTCATAACTAGCAGACCAAAATTTATTTCCTCTATTTCCGTAGCTTTATTCCGAGTACTGATGAACTCTACAAAGTTTCTAATTTACTCCTGCGCTAAGGATAAGGCCAGGTTAATACCATCTAATCAGCTGTTGAAAGATGATTTTAATGCGCCTATTGACATATACGGTGAAGATTTTTAGTACTTTCATTATTTTAAAATTTTAAATTTTAATTCAGGATATTATTTTAATCGTTTATATTTATATTAATAGCTCGCACTTATTATCCAACATAAACCGCCACATTCGTCTTTCTCTCGCTTTCTTCGTCCAGTGTTTGTACCGATTACACAAGTAATGAGCATAAATGCTTACTTAGTGATTTGAATGTTTCGAGCAATAATGAGCAAATGTTCGTTTTGATTTGCATAATTTTATTTAAAATGAGGATTTGAGTGCAAACGATCTAATGATCAAACATCGACAGTTGACAACATGCTTTAGTATATCACATGAACTTTCCTGCATTAAATCAAGCAAAATGTCTCATTTTTATTCATCTTTATGAGCCTGAAGAAATAAAAGGTCTTAATTCTTCTGGCTGGTAGTTGCTATGGCAGTAATTTTGTGAATCCCAGTAAGTATATGTTCTGATCATGCAGTCTTAGAATAATTGTTTCAATGACTCATAGAACACAAATAGTACTGAAATATTAGGACAGATATTTTCGGATATGTACGACGTTTTGCGGCATTCTGAAGATGGTCTCTAAAATTGCAGCATATTTTTTAAATGGGCAGTCAGAACAAAACAGATTCGTAGAAGCTCACGTTGCATTTGCAGTAAGCAGACGTTAAGTTCGCACAAGATGGGTGTTACAAACGATGATTATTTACAGAAATGTTTTTTTTTTTCTTTGTAAATACACATATGATCTAGAAAGCAGTCGTCTAGACAGCAAATATAGGACAACTTAAAATGTAAAATGAAGACGAATAACCTTCACCTTCGTAAATGTACATGCAACTTGGCGACCAAACAAGGAATCCAAACTAAAGTACCATTGTACTAATTAGTACGATACAATGTATGGAGTCTGCGAAATACGATTACTTTTGCAGGTATTCTCTGGAAATAAATGGGCTAACTCTCAATTGTGGATGGGTGATAAATAAAAACTCAGAATATCTTTGAGATACGTCTATGAGCGTGTTTAGAATTTATTAAGAAACTAAAAATTCTCTTTTGTTCGACCGTTTCGTTCACAATATTGTTTAGCATTTGTGCTGATGTTAAATCAGAAAAGGAACCCAAACACAAAATGTCAGTAGAATTGACGGCGCAATTAAAGGAGCACTACTGCGTAATATGAAACAATGCACAATTCGAGAAGTCTTTAGGGATTCGTGGTCCTTGTAAAACCAACATTTTCTTACCTATAAATTACTGTCAAATATTTGGGTATATATACATAATCGAAGTCAAACTTTCTGATTTTGAAAAGCGTCGGCAACGTTCTTTTAGTTCATAAATAACGAAAAGGAATCAGATATACATATTCCAATAACTTCGCTCTTACGGTAGAATCTAATAATTCCATGTAAACATTATCGTGACGAAGACCCACATCCAGGGCCGCGAAAAGGATTTGTGGGCCCTAGGAAAAATTCTCCAGTAATCCCCTATGTATTACAAATTGTGACGGCGGTGGGCCCTCTGACCGTTGTGGGACCTAGGAATTTGTCTTAGCTGTCCTACCCTGTCCACGGCCCTGCCAACATCCCAGAAGAAGAAATGTATTTTGTGAAGAGAAAGAATAAATATCAGAAATGACAATAGATAAAACGGAGCTGCGCGCTTCCACAAAATGACTTTATGTAAGTTGATACGAGAGAAAAAAAAAGGCGTCTAAAAAAAATTCACGACAAACGATCGATTATAGAGCAATTTCCAACTGATCTTTGCAGCAGATTTAAATCACAGTGATAGTTTTACATAAATTAGTGATGTATGAATGGATATTAGTAGTTAAGGGGGATATTATAGCGACAATGGGAATTAGCATTACAAGACCCCTTGGGAACATATAGCGACAAGGGAAATTTAACATGGACAAAAATCGTGGGAACATATAGCGACAAGGGAAATTAACATGGAGAAAAATCGTGGGACTGTTGAGCGACAAGGGGATTTGAACATGGAGAAAAATCGTGGGAACATATAGCGACAAAGGAAATTAACATGGGATTTTTTTTTAAAAAAAAAAAAAAAAATAAAAAATAAAAAAAGGGGTAGGCAATTGAAAGGCTATCTCTTTTCGAGATATATGGCTGGCCCTGAAAAGGGCCTTTGGGTTTCTTCTAACACTTCCACTTCTTCAACCATCCTCTTATTTTGTTCATCATTCCTGTCTTCTTTTTCTCCTTTTCCGGCATCCAGTCCGGGTGACCCATGGCTCGGAACTTGGCCTGTATTTTCATCCAGTTGTTATTCAGTTGGTCGAATTCTAATTTCTTCTTCTTATTCTGTTCTTCCTTTCTTTCTTTAGTCCACCTTTCCTTTATCTTCTCTACTTCTTGGGTCATCACTTGTTTCATTATTTCTTCTCCTTTCTTCAACCTGTTCAGTCCCCTCTTCATATATGACAACTCCGTCCAATACACTATATGTTCTAGGAAGCACCGGACTTCGATGACATAATCCAGTGCTTCCTTCAAACTCCCCACTCTTACATAAGGTGGGTCAATAAATCCTCTTGATTTGTTGACTTCATCTTCTATCATTCCTTCTATTATATGTCTGGTGACCTTTATACGTTCGACTTGACTGGTTACCAAGTGTTCTTTATCTTCATACTCCCATTCCTTTTGTATCCTTTCTATAGCATATTCTGCATCTATTATCCAGAAATAGATATTCCTCAATTGATTAAATAAATCAGTCACTTGCGTCATCTTGTCTGGATTATTCTTTGTAGAATGGTTTGAACGACGAATACTGTGGGTTCTTATACGAAAAGCGCGGACGTGATGGAAAACATCCCCCTAAAAACATAAAATGGATCTTACCTAGATGATGACCCAACATCGCGCGTACGTGAAGGAAAACATCCCCTACTTTCTCATTTCATATAATCAAACCCAAACTATACTCTCCACATACGCTAAGAAACAATAAAGAAACCCATAATCTACTATTCACACAAACTTACGTTATCAGTTACAAACACAAACACAAACACACAAACACACAAACACATACCCTCACAATATCTTAATAAAGAGTTAGTGTTTATTTTCACACTACTCTACCTACACACATTGGCAAATCGATGGTTATTTCTTTTCTAGAGTATTGGGTAGCCCTGAAAAGGGCTGTTTTTTGAACTCCTGATGCACCTATCTAATGGTTGCACCTTCCTGGCCTGGCGCCACACACGCATCTTCTTCCCCAGTCTTCTTTCACCTTTCTTCTGGGGAGCGCAGAGGGAGGATGATTCGCTTCAACACCCCAATCCTCTGTCTCGGGAATATTGAACGACATCCTCTCTTCTCTTTTCTTTTCCTCTTCTTCCCTCTCTCTTCTCTCCTCCTCTTCCTTCTTTACTCTTGCTTCTTCTACTATAGCCTCCGCTGATAGTTCGTTTACTATGCGCCTGGCATATTCCAGGTGCATCTGGAGTTCTAACAGTTTCACTATTCTGCTATTCATTCTTCTGGCTGTGTTGATCAATCAACAAGGGTAGCTAGACTGCCCAGCGAGTTTCAATTTATAGTGAAAGCGCGGACGTGATGGAAAACATCCCCCTAATAACATAAAATTGATCTTACCTAGATCATGAACAAAAAAACAACAACGCGCGGACCTAAAAGAAACACTCACTCACTTTTTTATGCTACCCATCACTATTGTAAAATTTTTTATAAATCACTTCAATAGACTATCCACATATGCAAGGCAATCCAATCTAACCCCAAATATACACCTCAAACAGCCCAAAAAAACAAACATCATTTTAATCTACTATCCACACCAACCTACTTTATCACTTACAAACACAAACACACAAACACACAAACACATACCCTCACATTTTTTAAGAAAGAGTTAGTGTTTATTTTCACACTACTCTACCTACACACATTGGCAAATCGATGGTTATTTCTTTTCTAGAGTATTGGGTAGCCCTGAAAAGGGCTGTTTTTTTGTTTTGCTATGGCATTCTTTTTTTAGTTTCTAAGAATGCGATGTCCTCTGAGGATAGACTTTCTGGCAATAGGTCTGCTTCTTCGGAAAGAGAAGAAGAACTCTTTGGTGTCGATACGGCAATCGACAAAGCCTCTGTCAGGTTCAGGCTGCTGCTGCTGCTGCTGTTGTTGTTGTTGCTGTTGCTGCTGTTTTTGAAGTCTGTACTTCTCTGTCCATTCTTCTTTTTCCCTGTTCACTTCTTCTCTGAAGAGCTCTTCTATTAGGTCTTCAGTGATTTTTAACATTCTCACATTCTCTATTTCTTCTGGCTTCGGTATCAGACTGTGTCTGACCCTATGCAAATTCACGTAGGCTTCGTTGAGCTTAGCTAGTTTGGAGCACATCTTCGTAGGAGGATGAGTCGACAATGGATGGTTAGACTGGAAACAACCCCCGGTTCTTAAAGTCAAAGCGCGGACGTGAAGGAAAACATCCCCCACACGGTTTTCTAGTCGCAACGTTCAGTGAGTGTCATGAGAGGGATAGTAAGAAATGAAAGAGCATCAATCCAACATTCTTATAGCTAAACAAAAGACAAAAGCATTTTTTCAAAACACAACATTTTTTATTCAAAAATCACTTAACACTAACCAACAACAACTCTAACATTTTTAACAATAATCCAACACTATAACATCAAACAATTTTTTTTCAAATCACAAACATTTTTTTCTCAATTCACAATCTACTTTAAACAGGGCTGACAACGTTGTGAATGAAATTGTGATTTCCACTGTTGGAAATCATTAGGCCATTGATGGACACTACGTTTCCTAGCTTGAGACAAAAGATAAGCATAATGGTCACAAAACCATCGATCTACTTTCACATCGTTTCTAGAAGAAGAACGAGGATCGAAATGAGTCACTAAATGTTCTAAGGAATAGCCCAGGCTGCGATGATGCAGAAAATACACACAGTACTGTCCACACACCAAGGAATCTGTGCCTTGTAATTTCACATTATTGAATCGGGTGGTTTGAGCATTTCTTCTCATAAAGTCAATGATATCGTCTTCCAAAGGGGGCAATCCATACGAATCGAAATATTCTACACATCCTTCTTGAGGAAAGTAGACGGCTACCCAGTGGGTTCCTGGGAGATGACTGTCGTCCGTGTTGATCACGTAAGCTTGATGGTCTTTAGGTTTGCGATGAGGGAGTTCATCTTTAGCACAGACGACAGGATTCCAAGAAGACGTATACGAACTGTGGTTCAAAAGGTAATAAAGTTCCCAGGTATCCATTGTTTTGTGTTTTTTTCTTCACAGGTAATAATAAGTCGTCAATTCGATCCTGACTTTTTGCTTGAAAATGTCTGACGAATAAACGGTTATTCGTTCTGTTTCTTCACTCTGATTCAGGAGAGCTTCGATACGATGGATCTCTTGAGTGGTTAATGGTGGACAAGAATGTTCACGCAAGTCTTTATACCACTGGTACAACACGTCTTTGTTCGAGATGAGGCTCCAAGCTTCGTCCAGATACTCGTCCAATTTTTCTTCTTGACTTAACATCAGGCATTTATCGTGTTGAATTTGACTGGGATGATCGTTTTGACATCCATAGCAATTTTTCTTGATCAATTCCGTCATTTTGTCGACCACGTGTTTGGCAAAACAGGAGACTAAATGGGCTTCTTGTTCTGGCCATCTCGACTTCATCATGATCACTTCTTCTTTTTCCACAGTCTCCTCATATTTCATGTCCAAAGTTTCTCCACTAGGTAAAGAAGGATAACAGTCTTCCATGGTTTCTAGTAATCTAGAATGACTTCTCTCAAACTGTTGATTTCTATGGTATTGTCGAATTCTGCATACAGGATGACGTTCACCGTTACATCAGGGGTTCGGTTTGCAAACTGAATTTCCACACGAATCTGGCCAGATTTTATAGGGTGGAAATGTCCCTCGTCGCTGCCTTGGTCTGGAGTGAAATCGAAAGCCCACAAAGCATAGCCTCCTGCATAATCCTCGTACGTAATACCGTGACTGGTGTTGGTTCCTAACTGTCCGGTGGCTTCGTACAGGGACAAGTACGATCTCAAGTAATTCTTCTCTTTAAAGTCAGGTTCGAAAGGTCTGGTACACAAGGTCTTGCCATCGCGACTGACTTCGATCTTGGACACGCCAAAGTGATGAAAGTTAAAAGGATTTTTTTCGAAGTGTCCGTTGAAGGCTTCATTCTCGACGATACCAATGATCAAACGTTTGGGTAACTGTCCTTGGAACAAATGATCTTCGATCATGGATCGCTGTCCCTTGGGAATGGTGAACGTTTTCACTTCCACGCGTCGTATGGGATACTTGGCGGTCGTTCTGCTCAATGTTTGACTGATGTCGTTACCCACTTTAGGTAACACTTCCACGCGTCGTACGTAGAGCCTGGCTTCCTCGATGACAGTTTTGCAAGCGTCATTACCTATCAAATGGAAAGCGGCACTGCTACGATTCAGTCTCAGGCGGACATCCACCCCGTTCAGCAAATATTTCTCTTGCAACCACATGTCCAAATGCAAACGATCCATCAGTTCTAAACTTTTGTTTTCTATGATTCTGTTTCTTCGTTCTGTAAATCCATCATTTGTTGATTTAGTTTTATCCTTTGTATCAATTTCGAATTCTTCAAACTGGCCTGCATCATCAGCTTCCCATAGCACACAGGCATTGAGATGAGTGTTCTTTGCGTCTATTCCGTACGTCAAGAGATTTTCCAGGTAGGCTCGGTAAGGGTAAGTATCCATGCTGCTGCTGACCAGTTTGTTGTTCAAGTACAAGTCCACTCCGCTAAACAAGGAATGCATGAAATTGTTGACGGGAGCTATTACATCAGTACTTTCTAGGGGCGAATTGTCATTTTCGATAACTTTGACTTTCAAGTACAAGTAACTGCTATTCAGATCGATGTAATCTTCGGGCTGTCCTTTGATTTCAAACTCGATGGGAGCTGAGGCTGTCAATGAGGAGACGGGATGAAATTCCACCCACTGGGATTCTTGCATCGTCATCATGGTGGGGGGCATGGCAAACAGATCCAGTTCCGTCTTGGAACAGGCGCAAGACTCTCGGTGCATCATTTTTTGTTCTGTTCTTTCTCAATAATCGAAAACGTCTAAGTCTCGAACGGTTCTTCTTTTCTTGGCCTTTCTCGCTTGAAGTCTGGTGAAAGGGTGTTTTCTTCGTCGTCGTCTCTTTCTGCCTTGTCCTTGCTGAATGCTTGACTCGGTAGCGTGCAGGGCATTTATAGGTGTGTCTCGTCGGCCCAAAATGTCTTTACCCGTTTGCAGCAAGACATTTTTGCCTGCCCTCATGAAGGCTTCTTTAGGGTTTTGTTTGTCGATGATGACATTTTGGAGAAATTCTTTGCCTTGCGTCAGTGCCGCATCTTTCAAGGCGTGCAATCCTCGTGTCACCATCGGTTTCAACACCGGGGCCACCGAACGAAAGGCCGATTTTAGCATATCTCCTAAACCGTGTCCTCGCTGTCGAGCAACCCCTCGGTACACTGGATACATGACTTACTTACGAGTCGTGAGAAAACCGTTTTCGAAAATGGAGTTTCACCGTGACTTTTCCTTTGGTGAATGGAATATTTTGTCCCAAATCTCCTTTTATAGCAATGTTGACCGTGTCCAAATAAGACTTGCTGACAGGCAAATAATGAGGATGGACAAATTCGCGGTGGACGTGATAGGTGTTTCCACCTTCCTGGTCACTGGTTGTGGTACTATCCACTTTGAAAGGAATGACACGCAGTAACGGCACAGAGGTGTGTCCCACCACGTTGTACTCCACCACATCGGAGTACACAAACATCAAATTCAGTCCTTGTTTCAGTTCTACCGGTTTTCCAAAAGCTTTGTAAAAATCCATATTATTGTTGATCTTGGGGCTCATATTGTGTGAGACCATTGTTGGATGTCCACCCAAAATTTCAAACAAACTACCATTGAACCTGAAGGACACCAGTTGAGTATCCTGAAATTTTATCAGTAAGCGACGAGCCACTTTATGGTACTCCAGGGTGACACTTTTTTTGATTTTGTTCAGGGCTTTGCCAAAGGCGAACTCGAACCTGTCCGCAATAGTGTCCACCAAATGTTGGCCACTAAAATAAAACCCTGCTGGAATTTTCACGGTGTAGATACTGAAGGCTGGTTTGCTGGCTGGTCTTGTGATCCCTGAAAACCCGATGTCAGTCATGGCTTCTTGTAATTGTTCGTTCAGGATTTCCACCTCAAAAGTGTTTTCAGTTTCAGTGATGTTTTGGATTTGTGTTGGGTGAATCATTTCTACTAAAGCCACTTCCCAATGGGCTTCGTGATCTAAGGGGATGGCTTGAGGTAATTTGGCCGTGTAACAGCACAACGTGTTATTGGGAAACACCTCCATGGAACTGTCACTGGGTAAAGTTAAGTAAAATTGGTTTTGGTGACTCATAATTCCAGAGTTCTGTAGCTGTCCGAGGGGATATTACTGGACGTCAGAGGCGTGTCTCCGCCCAAAATGGGGTTCTGGTTGTGGTTGTTGGAGTGGTGACTGGCACTGGCACTGGACACAACGTTCCCGTTCGAGGAGAATTTCAGGGAGGGATTGGGAAGCAGGTAACCGATGCAACTGCTCAATAAAATGGTCCACAATTGTTTGTCTCCTTGTTGCAAACTCAAATTGGCGATGGCTGCCCCGATGACACAATACACCACGAAGATTTGGCAGAAAAAGACGATTTGCGTTTTAGGCACACGTTCTCCACACCACACCCACAAGGGTTGTTTTTGTAAATCTTGCACAGAAGAACTAGGTGAAGAAGGACTGGTCGACGTAGCTGCGTCTGTTGTGTGAAAGGGCATGATGGTCACTTCTTCTTTTTATAGTCGATGACTTGCGAAGCGTCGATCCAAGAATCGAAACTGGGTGGATATCCTTTCCAACGTACTTTGACTTCTTTGACACGTCGTTTGCCCACTTTACGGGTTCTGCGTTCGAGAATGCTTTCGATGTCGTACACGTCGTCTTCTTTTTTGGTGACACGTTGTAACTCGGGCAAATAAAACGTTCCTTTGAGTACTTCTCCGTTCATGTCTTCCAATTTATAGACGGCAGGATGACGGCCATGTACTCGTCCAGTGACACGAAACAATTCGGTCGTCCAGTTAGGTAAGTAACCTTTGTCGAAAGTGCGTTTGGTTTTGCCAATGCGTACCCAATCTCCTACGGTCAACTCGCCACTTTTCTTGGGGACAGCCCTCGTCGGGGACGTACCGAACAGGCGCTCAAACACCACCACTTCGTTCTCGGGAGTCACGTCTTGCGGGGCACGTCCGATGCTTCGATGGTAAGATTGGTTGTACGCTTGCACCAGGTGCGGTAAGATGTCGATGTACTTCAGAGTGTGGTGATGCGTAAAATATTTCCACATGCGTTCTTTCAAACGTTCCACGATGCTGGCTTTGGTTTCGGGATTCTCGGTGGTAAAAAAATGAATGTCACGTTTCTTTAATTCTTTTTGGAAAGCTTGGTTCAGAAATTCGGTGCCTTTGTCCGTTTGCCATCGAAGAGAGTGACGACCGCTTTGTTTCAACACCCGTTGCAGGGCTCGCACTAACTCGCTGCTGGATTTGGAAGTCAAGGGCACGACCCAGGCAAATTTGGAAAAGACGTCGATGACACAAAACAAATATTTGTAACCACGATTGTAGCTGGCCAAATGAGAGACATCGGCTAAATCGGCTTGCCATTGATGATCGATGCCTTCCACTCGGCTGCGACTTCTGGCAAACTTGCGTCGAATGGGTTTGTGTAAAGTGTAGGTAGCTTGTTCTTGTAACCATCGTTGCACTTGAGGTAAACGGAGACTTTTCAGTTGCGTTTTGGCAGCACGATACAATTTTTGAACTCCTGCGTAACCTGCAGGATGGGAGGGATCGTAGTAAATGCTGGCTAAGACTTTTTCCATTTTTTGTGTGTTGGTTGGTGTGTTAATAAGGCACCCACTCTTGGAGGATGCTACTCTTTTTCTCTTGGGGTATTTTCTTGGATTGCAATGCTTTGCGTGTGCGACCGGCAATAGGTGTTGAAGAGGAGGAGGATGTCTGAGCGGGGGATATCGGTTCTTGTTTCACTTCTGTCTTCACTTCTGTCTTCACTTTCTTTTTCTCTTGTGATGAAGAAGGGGTGGCCATCATCTTTTTAATCCATCCAATTCTGGAGGTAGGTGGTGTTGTTAACTTGCGTACTTTTTCTGGTGGAGTTTGAAACCCTTCTTCTTCTTCTTCTTCTTTTCCTTTTTCTGTCTTGACCACTGGTACCGGTACTGGTACTGGTACTGGTGATGGTGCTGGACTTTTCATCAAGGTCTTAAAATCTTTCAAAGTGGGTAGAGCTGTTTCGTCTAAAGCTTTCTGGTGAAAGAGTTGCAGTCGTTGCAAGAGTTGACTGTACTTTTGCGATTTTTCTGTTTCGGACAAATCTTGGCGATCCATCAAGGATTGCAATTCGTGTTGTAACTGGGACATCTCGCTCAAATTGGGATTGGGAGGTAAATGCGGGGTGCGTTGTTCTTGCCACCGATGGTATTCCATCCATCGTTTGTAAGGCACTAAAGCTAGTTTTCGTCCTTCCATGGGGTTGTCAGGGGTCGATTCTGAGATTTTGGGACTTCCGAGGGCCTTTTTATCTTGCTCCCATCAATCCTCCCAACATGGTTCCCAAGACTCCTTTCAGTATGGGGCCTAACAAGAGGGGCAAAATGCCTCCACGTTGCACTAACATCTTCTTTTTTTTGACGAATGGGAATTTTCTTTCGAACCATTTGGCGAAGAACGTGACGATGTTTGCTTAAGCATTGTTTCTGGTGTTTGGACAAAGGGATTGTGCCTTTCAAAACGTTCAAACAACATTCGCACACGGTATCGATGACCTCTTTGGAGGCTGTTTGAATGAGTTTTTTTCGTAGGGGTGGAGAAGCTTTGGACAGGACAGATAACATGTCCCCATGTTTGGCTAAACGTGGTGGCAGTCCTTTCCTTTTCTTTCCTTGGGGTTTTCTGGAGGGTGACATCTTTGAGTCTTCAGGAGCACCAAAAAAACACTGATACCCTACTGGGTCACAGGCCTTTTTTATACTGGAACGCGTCGCCACTGATTGTCTTTACGTCGTATCAACTTCATGACAGGCATGACACGTCGTGCAGGGGTACGCAACGGACTAAATCGAGCCAGTTCTTGTTTGGACAAATCCAGTAAACTTTGTAACATGCCCGATCTTTCTTGGACTTTGATTTTGGGAGAAGGTACTTTGTGAGCAGCAGCCACTGCCACTAAATTGGAAGGTCCTGCCACTGGGGAAGTTCTTTTGGGGGTCATCAACGGAGAAGTTCTTGGTGTGATCAACGTCTCCAAGTACTCTTCAGTTCCTGGTGACATCAACGGAGAAGTGGATAAACGTGAGGCTGCCGGGAACGCAGTCACCGCTGTGGCAGACCGTGGCTTGCGAGTGTAAGGTTGCGTCCTGGCCGAAGTGCCTCTCTTGCGACTAGTTTTCTTCTGTGGACTTTTCTTTTTCTGAGGACTTTTTCTCTGTTTCTTTTTCTGGGGGCTTCTTTTCTTTTTCCGGGGTGGTGTCTGGTAAGAGGACGGTCCTGCCACTGGAGAAGTTATTCTTCTTGGGGGACCTGGTCTTTTTCTTTTTCTTCTTGGGGATAACTTTGGGGGCATTAGGATCCCATCTTAAGAGTGAGCGAATGATGACCCCTCCTAGAGTACCGCTCCCTCCAGGTTTCAAAATGATTTGTTTTTTGGTTTGAGTGTCGATGCGGGGATCGGCCAGTTGGACCAAAGCGACTTTGTTTCGATCGAAAAAGCGTTTGGTTTGATGAGGAATCTGAATGATTCCTTGGAGTAATTGACGTGCTGTCACCGTGAACCATCGTAAGACTTCTTTGAGACTAGCTTCTAAATCACGAGCTCGTGTTTGTGGATCTTTTTCTCGACTGATGCCATACAAGGCACGAATCAATTTGACGGGAAGATGCGACTGAAGGGACGTCATGTTTACACTGTGAGTGAGACAGACGAAAAAGGGTCTGAGGTTTTTATAGATTTTTTTATGGGGAGTGAAATGAAGTCGAGGACGGAGACGTGTACAGGACAGGCCCTCCGTCTTGGCACCAGTGGTGAAACAAGTGGGTACGAAATCGCAAATCCTCGGGGGTGGTAGGTTTCAAATCGACGAGTAAATAGGCGTGTGGCGTTTGAGTGGCATGGTCGTACGCCTGAGTCAGCCAAGGCGTTCCTAACTGTTTGGCTAAGACTTGCACTTGCGATTTATCTCGAGGGCTTTTAAACAAGACCACGTAATGCGCATTGAGACTGATGGTGCGATGGGCTTTACTTTGTTGAAACAAATTTTGGGTGATGTAAACGACACTGGCATTACGGTGATGACCTTTACGCGTGAACCACAATTTAATTTCTTCTTCGTCTTCTCCTAACATGTCGTCGAAAATGACCAAATGGGTTAGACGGGAGTCAGAGACGATGCCGTCGTCTTCTTTAGGAATGCCTTCCACAAACACGATGGAATCTCCTTGACTTTCTCGCAAGAGGCTGTACGCCGATTGCCACTCTTTGTAACACCACACGATCCGTTGAGGGGGCCTATCGATCAAATGATGTTTATGTTCGATCAAACGTTTGACGAATTCGGTTTTGCCAGAACCGCTAGGTCCAGCAATGAGCATGTTAAAGGGATGGCGAAGATACAAAGCCTCCCAACTGGCACGATCTAAGTGTTCGTCGATGACTTTGACAGTAGAGGAAGAGGGAGCAGAGACAGCAGAGGTAGCCATGGTGTGAGAAATGTCACTTGTGACACGAAAAACAAACAAGACAAGAGTTTATATACTTTTTCAGAACACGTTTATTGAATTTTTTTTTTTCAAACATGAATACGAAAGACAAAAATACATAAAAGCCAAAGGCTTAAGTACAAGGATAAAAGGCACATGATAACGATGAACGTGGAATAAACACAAGTGTCTGTACAACAACCACATGTTTTGGGTAATGTTCTAACCAGTTCTATAGTAGGGGGTAAGGTCACACAAGTGTCCTCCCGAAAGGGTCTTTCAGGTCTGTCCACGACAGTCCTGTCCTGGGTGACGGGTTCTTCTGGCACCGTCACTAACACGGGTTGAAAAGTAACTTTTTTCCTTGAACAATTCTCGTGCATACTGGGCCACTTCTTGGGTCCAAGCCTCAAAACCCCATTCCTTCCAGGCACGGACATCTGTCCAATGGGGATGTAAGTCACAAGCTACACACACATCGTCATACACGTCTTGGGTCGCTAAAAGTTGACGAATCTTTTTTTCCTGTTGAGGTCGAGAAGTATCCAGATGAAAACGCAAGGCTTTGAGCAAAAGGAGTTTTTCGTGACCATTTAAGGCCATGGGGGGTATGGTAAGTACTGATCGTAAAGAGTCCACAAAGAATCGGCTGGTAAACGAAATCCCAGAAAACAAGTCACTAAGACACACACCACTTGTCGTCCCAAATTGAATGGATACAGTTCTTGTAATAATCGATGGTAATGATCCACGGTTTGAATATGGTCATTGAGTTCCTTCCACGGAATCTGTTGAATGATATGTGACATAATCCGTGGCATGGCAACTTGATTTTATAGTGTCTTTGTTTCGGAAGCAATAAAGGTAATTTCTAACCAAACACGTTCGTTCTCCAGTAGGGAATTTAAATGTTACATACTGTAACTGAAACGTCAGAGTTTGTCTAGATGTTTCGTCTTTTTCTAAGCAGATTCCATGTAACAAATGTTGGTAATCCTTTAACTCGTCTTCCTCAATACGTTGCAGTAAGTGAATCTCCAAGTAACCAAAATTACGAACGTCTGGCCCATCATCATCATTCATATACTGAAAGTATTCAACAAGGTCTGACCAGTGAAAAAATTTCTGACGAATCAGTCCTCTTATACCATTCAGGTACCAGTGGTTAAAGATCTGGTGACGTAACGGATGCAATTGTTCTTTACGTTTTACTTGTATTTTGACCAGCTCTCGATAAATCCTTTCTCTCAACTCCTCAGGCAAGCCCAAAATGTTCTCTTGTAAAGTATCCATAAGTATATACACTGTTTTTGGAATCGCTGGGTGGTGGCCAATAGCCTCGTTTAACTTTGTGCCTAATGTAATATCCACTCATAATCAGTCTTCTTGTACTTTGGAACATAGCATAATTTAAAAACGGACGAATCACTTTGAGTTTGCGTTTCACTTGTATTTTGATCAGTTCTCGGTAAATGCGTTCTCTCAACTCCACAGGCAAAGCACGAATGTTCTCTAGCAAAGTATCCATGAATAGGTCATACTAAATCCTCTTTGGTCTGACACAAGAAATGTACTCTTTGCACAAACATGGTTTTAATTCATTGTCGAATCTAAATCGTTTCACCACTAATCTACACATTACAATTCGTTCAGAAGTTTCCTCTTTCACCAAGTTGACATTGTGTTCAAGATGTTGGTAATTCGTTAACTCTTCCTCTGGAATTCGATGCAGTACGTTTACAATGTAGTAGATAGAATCGTCCATACCAAACCATTCCTTTTTATAACCAGGAGGTCGTTGATCAATGTCTGTCCAATGGAACACTTTCAACTCAATCAGTCCTTGTATAGCCTTCAGGTACCAGTGGTTCAAACACCGGTGACGTAACGGATGCAATTGTTCTTTACGTTTTACTTGTACTTTGACCAGTTCTCGATAAATGCGTTCTCTCAACTCCACAGGCAAGGCACGAATGTTCTCTTGTAAAGTATCCATGAACAGATTATTATGGTAAGAAGTTACTTCAATGTCTCGGTCCCACTAAGGGTAAGTAATGACAATTCGGTGACCATCGAGCATGTTCTACGTAGGCCGAATCTTGCGGTTCCCAGTGGTGAAGTGACACACCGCAACTGAAGCACTTGATTTTATCTCCTTCGCCCAAGTAGAAAAATCCGGCTCTGGCTAATTCTTCGGGGGTCGGTCCTCCCAGATACTTTGGCCATTTTCCTTTGAACGATTGAAGACGATTTTCAAAGTCGCAGTATTCCGACAAACGCACAGGAAACGAATATTCGTCTTTCACAGGTTCGTTTCGATGAGGGTTGAGTGACATGGGTAGGAGTTTGCTCAGGGCTGGATGACATCCGTAGGGGGGTAGACGTGAAGGTGAACATTCCCTTTTAAAACGAAACCCAGTAAAATGTCCAAGAGGACGAGCGGCATCGCTTTCGCATCCCACAGGTTTTACACGCACAGCATCACTTTCCATGACAGGGGTAGGGACACTAAAGTTCCCATGATGCTTTACGGCATCGCTCAGATCACAACGTACAGCATCGGTCCCATCGCAAGGCTCACAATCGCATTCCACTTCCGAAGCCTCACACTTGAATTGTGCCCTTCTAAACAACTTGTTCTGTATTTCTCTGAAAGTACTCATCTTCTTCGTTCGGTCTTGGTAGTCACAATGAACTATCGATCTTGACCATAGCCCCCTTTTTATACTAGTCGCAATGCAGTCTCCAGCTTGTACATCTTTCCTTTTTTACGTTTTTTATGTCCTGTTCTGGAAGGTACCGTCTCTAAGGTACCGTCAACATTGTACCGTAGTGTGATGGGTGGAAAGGTCATAGAAAGGTAAGGACAGTGCGGAGACCATCGAGTATGTTCCAGAATAGCTGAATCTTTATAGATACATAGATCCATTCGTAACTTCAGTCCGCAAGCGAAACACTGTACCTCGTATCCCAATCCTGACTCAGGTCCCAAGTAGACAAATCCTGTTCTAGCTAAAACATGCGAAGAAGGTAATCCTTCCCTATCCGTAGGCCATTTCTGAAACGTGTCCAATCGACGGGCACAATCACAATAGTCAGGTAAGAAGACTGGAAAATGGTAGGGTTTGAACTTGGAGTTCTCATCGGGTTTCTCACTCGATTCTTGCTGTGGCGAAGTCATCTTTCTGGTGGGGTAACTATCCTCTTACAACCAATGTTTTATACCAACGTGTCCATACGGTAAGGTGAAATGATTGGGAAGTCGAACTCGCTTCTGGTACACGATTTGATAAACTTTTTCCAAAGGTCGACTGACGATGTGGTGAGTGGGTAAACGTACAATCTTGTTCGGTTGGTAAGTGGTCACTTTAAAGTTTCCATCCTCTCCCGATTGCAAGGCTTCTTTCAATACCCCAAAGTTGACCACTCGACTGGTACGATGATTCAGAGTCAGTCCTTTCACTTTGCACGTCGTGTGCACTTCTCCTTGTTTGTCCCGGTATTCGTAGCCGTAATTTTTGGGACCGCCACTGACGAAACTTAGAATCTTGTCGTCGGGATGCTCGTCTGTCCAGGCTCCTAAACGGTCTCCTTCGATGTCAGGGTGATGTTGAATCGGGTGATGGATGTAAATGCAACTGTCCGTGTCAAAGTACAGGACTCGTTCCCCTAACAGTTCTAAAGCTTCGTACAATTTTAAGCGAGCATGGGCTGTCACGTAAGCCGCAATGATGACATTTCCAAAAGGGTCGTCTTGTACAAAGTCCAGATCTTCTTCGTAATTGACCAAGATTAAATCCTCTCGAACGACGTCCACGTGTTTCATGTATTTGGTTTTGTCGTGAATCATCTGGAAGTAGCGGGAAGGTTCTGTCAAATATTCCGTCTTGGGTAAACACGGTCGTTGTGCCATTTTACCCCACAAGCAATTCAACATCACTTTGGCAAACGATCGCCTGCCTTCGTTTTTCTCTATGTCGTCTAAAGGGATGCCTTCTTGTTCGTAGTATTTCTCTTTGAATTTTATTTGGTCTTCGGGAGTGTGACACCAGGAAGGATAGCCGCTAGCTTCTTGCTTCAGTTTCAAAAAGGCATCCACGTAGTCTGCGAAAATGCCTTTCTGACTGGGATCACCCTTGTGGTATTGTTGTGTCTTGGGAAAGTGGCAAATTTCGTACACTTCTAACAGTTGGTATCCCATGTCCAGAGCTTTGAACAATTCTACGCTGACCCAGGTTCCCGTCAAGGCCCGTTCTTCCTGGGTGTGCTGACAAGGTTGGTCTTGGTTGCACGTTTCGGCACAAGTACGGCACAAGGGAAACATCAGTTTGCCTTGACAATGGTGAGGTAAGACGGGATGGTAGAGGTTCGTGGGAGGCAAAACTTTACACTTGATCAAGCCTTCGTATTGTCGAATGTTTTTCAGGTCGATGTGTTCCGTTAACAATTGCGGGTGCCCTACAGGAAAGCGACAATATTTGCACACGTAGGGATACAGCGAACACACGTCCAAGTATTTGATTTCTTCTCCTTTCTCTTCGTCGGCTTGGTACAGCAAACAGGTGGCATTGGTCCTTCCTCCGTACAAACTATCCCTCGGGTTCAGGGGGTCCATGAACTGGTAACTTTCCACGAGGCGTTTAAACTCGGGATCGGTTTTGAAACGGTGATCGTACTCGTGTTCCCACATTTCCACCACTTGGTATCCTTGCTGTTCTAACTTTAGGCGTCGCTGACAAGTGTCCTGGTACAAGTCTTCCATGGTTCGTTGCAAAAACTGATTTTTAGTGTCACGGTCAGGGTAGCAGACGGGACATCCGTGAAATAAGCAACCGTTAAACTCGTACACGATCTTGGGGTTTTCTAAGTCCCAGCCATCGACCGAATACGTTCCGATGGTCTTTTCGCCTCCTCCGTTACGGGCATGCTGAATCCACTTGTCTTCCTTGTCGCACAAGTAATGTAACCAACGTAGGGCTTTGACCGAGTATTGACGCTTGACAAAGTGGGTCGTTTGAGGGCTGATGACAGCCACGGTGTTTTCAGGCATGAATCGTTTTCGATACACTAAGGAACACGCTTTGGCAATGGTGCAAGCTTCTTTCAAAGGATCGACCCCTCCGTGTTCCATGAACAGTTCTCTAAATTTTCCACAGCAACTCCGTAAAATGTCCACGTCGGAACGACAATACTTTAGCATTTCTTCCTGAAAGTCGAAAGGGTCCGAGGCGTGAGCCTGGTACCAAGCGTAGAAAGCTTCTCGTTGTTCGGTACGCATGTTGTCGGGGTCGTAATAGTGAGCCTCAGGTAAATGGGGTAGAACGGCATGTTGATTGGCTTCCGTATTGAAAAAGTGTGGAAAGTACCCTTTAGCCATTTCTGTCATTCCAAACGTTTTAGGCATTCGACTCAAAGGCATGGCCAAATAGCTCATCGAATCTTTAAACTGTACTTGTCCCACTTGCATGAAAATGATTTTGGCTCCGTTCAAAGTGACTTTAGGACGTTCGGTGCCTTGTTCCGTATAGTACCTCAAAAGAAACTGTCCATCGTATCCGGAGAAATTGTGAGCCATCACCGTGGCATGACGATGACAATCTCCGTAAAGTTCGATGTCCTCTTGGCTCCACGTCTTGTCGATGGGGTCTAAGACCCATTGGGCAAAATCGTCTAGCGTCTTTGGTCCCCGAAAGATTTTTTCACGCCCTCCAGGAATCTTGCTGCAGTGAGGGCAATGACTGAAGATAGGTTCTTGAATGCACTTCTCGCACGCTCGATGAGCCACGCAGAAATTAGGAATGTGAATGCCGGTCTCTTGCATGCATTCGAAATCGAAAAAGATGAAATTGCCTTTCTTCTTGTGACCGTCCTCTTTCTCTGGTGGGGGTTGGTATTTTTGCACGTAACATTGGTGTTCCAAGTCCACGATGTGGTGACAAATGTGACATTTTTTCTTTCCTGAACATACGTGTGCCTTGGTATTATTGGTACGTATGACTTGTTCACACGTAGGGCACAATCTCAGAAGTTGACAAGCACATTTCTTCTGTGAACCTTGCGTTTTCAGATGTTGTTGGTAACAGGTAGGGCTAACAAACGTGCGCAGACAAGTTGAACAAGGCACTGGTTCTTCGCTCAGACAGGGTGAAGAGGCCAAACATCCTGAGCATTTCCATCCACAATGCTTGTGTTGCTCTCGATTATTATAACCATGGTCACATTTCTCACAGTAATAACCGTATCCCAGGAATCCGGTAATAGTGGTAATGGTATCGAAATGGTCATCGTGATAATAGACATGAATGTATTTTCCGTCCTTAAAGTCTTGCCCTCGAAACAACAAAGACCCGCGCACTTCTTGAGGGTGCACTTTCAAGGTGTAGCGTGGAGCTAGGGCATCTTGCAATTTTTGCATTTCAGGAATGCCACAGGGTGTGTCTTTGGACAGGCCAGCTTGTTGCAACAGGAGTTGTGCTTCGTTTCGTTGTTTGGCTCGGTCGGATCGTTGAATAGTTTTCCAGGCTCTTTTCCATTCTGCCGTGTCGTTCTTGTTGGCATAGGTTCGTCCCACCACGATGGCACGGGCTAAACACATCTGGTCATGAGGATTGTGAATTTGGACAAGGCTACGCTTAATGCTGCGAAGGTCGTTCACCAATAACATCTTTTTGCGTCCAGTCCCTTGAGGAGGAGAGACGTGGGTCATGTCCAATGTGGCTTTTCCATCGGTGATGTCAAACTGGTCATTAGATTGTTGCACGTGTTGAATCTTGTCCATGACTTTGGAAGCGGTCAATTCTGCAGGGGTGCTAAACTCGATCCAAACAGGGGATTTCAAACCGTCGTGTTGTATGGAAAGTCTCAAACGATCGTCTTCTTTGGGTTGACATTGTCGCTTGAGTGCAGTGAGCAGAGAATCCCACACTCCGGTGATGAACCCTTCTGCTTTCTCTAACGGTACTTCGGACTTGAAATCTTTAAACTTCACCGTGTATTTGTAAGCCGTGGTTCTAAATTTTCTAGAGGAGCGCTTTTCCGTCTCTCGAATGGAATAGTATTTTTCAGGGTTGACTAAGGGTGGTGAACTTGGTTTAGAGGGTTCGGATTCTGGTTCACTCATGTCCTCTTCAAAATCACTGGCATGAATTTGTGCCAAGATTTCACCCCTGGTACGAGGCGATAGATCACGTTTCTGCCTCTTACTTTCTTCTTCTTTCTTCTCGAATGAATGGGATCGTTTCATCTTGCAAGCAAAAAGTCAAATGACTCAAGTTCAAACACCATGAGCTACTTTATAGTCATAGCAGACCAGCGTATATAAAAGGGTGTGTGTCTTGTCCTTTCACTATTCATTTCACTCTCAAGCCGAGCACAACGATGGAAGAGACTAACCAGATGGAACGTTTCGTCAGAGCTTTGCGAGGGGTCATTAGAAAATTCTCTTCAGACCAGCCTACGGACTACTCTCCTTCCTTTAGAGATAAAAGTCAGGATACTTGCTATATCTGTCAGAAGAAAGGGCATTGGTCTTCAGAGTGTCCAGACCGTCAAAAAAGAACAAAAACAGGGACTAAAAAAGACAAAAGTCAAGATACCTGTTATTATTGTAAAGAAAAAGGACATTGGTCTCCAGATTGCCCAAAAAAGAAACAAGAGGAGTCAGAAGAAAAGAGGGATTCTTCAGAAGAAGAGAGGGATTCTTCGGAAGAAGAGAGGGATTCTTCAGAGGAAGAAGAGGAAGAAAAAGGACAATTCTATTTACAAGAGGCAAAGAAACAGGAGAAGAAGAAAAGAAGAAGGGAAGAAAATGAGGAAAAGACGGTGAAGAAATTAAAAAAACAGAGAGACTAAACAAGGAGAAAGAAGAAGTCAATGAACTTTTAATTAAAGTGTTCTGTTGTGAATTGTGAATTGGATTGTAAAAAATGGAGAAAAGAATAAATGAATGATAAAAGGTAAGTGTCTTTGAGTTCTGATTTTAAAATAAGAACGTACAATCACGCACTCATACACAGACACGTACTATAAGGGCAAAATGGGTGGGTTTTTTTTTTTTTGAGTTATTGGCAAATTGAAATTGTACTTCTTTTCGAGAAATATGGGTGGCCCTGAAAAGGGCCTTTTTTCTTCATGGTGAAGGGGTGAGTTTAAGCAATCAACTTTAACTGCCTTATGCCTTTGCCACGGCCAAGGCCTACTTCTGATGATTTGGTTGAAATCACTAAGGGTGGTACGATAGGCTTAGTCACAGGGTTGACGTGTTTAGCTCGGGAAGGTCGTATTCTCTTCGGTCGTGATAAAGAAGTCTGATACATTTGTTTCAGACTTCTTAACTCCGCTAAAATGTCCAACAGTACCGTGACCGTTTGATTTTCACCCTCTTGTTTCTTTGCTGCTACTTCTTCTTGCTGTTGCTGCTGTTGTTTTTTTCTTACCTCTTCTTCTTGTTGCTGTTGCTGTAGGAGAAAAGCCTGTTCCGCTTCCTTTTGTCGTTGTATAAATTTCTCCAATTCTTCTTTCTGTCTCTGTCTAAAATTCTCCACTTGCGGTAATGAAGAAGGTAACGAAGGTTCCGGAACAAATTCTTGCGAGGAGAGAAAATCCACAAAATCCCAATTCACCTCTTCTGAAAGTAAGTCCGGGTTCCCTTGGGCGGTCTCCGCTGCTGGTGCACCCCATTGGATCGTTTTCTGAGTTTCCGTCATGTTGAATCACTGTCGCATAGATTGACTGCACATAAGCGCTAGCGAATCTAAATAGACTACGTGACGTCACAGACTGCTCTCTTCGGATTGGATGCGGGCTGACTGAATTCTGTAACGCGTGTTCGGATTGGTGAATGAACTCAATCCGTTTCAATCCTTCCTGTACCTATAAATAAGCGCCGTTCAATGCATTGATTCACCTGTTCTCGTCACTTCAAGATGTGGACTACAGTTGAGTCATCCACCCTTGTGTCTTCCATGATGTTTCGGACGGACATGCTCATGTATGTCCGATCCAAGTGGACCGTTGTCCACAGGACAAACACCAGTCTGTGGATACGTAGGATCTACGTTGAAAGACAAGGATGCCTGAAAAGAGTGCTGATGTACGGACCAACAGTGAGACGTAGCCTAAGGACAAGAAGAAGACCAATGCGGTGCCATTTATGTTAATGAATAGATTAACATAAAACCCAAAGGCCCTTTTCAGGGCCAGCCATATTTCTCGAAAAGAGATAGCCTTTCAATTGCCTACCCCTTTTTTATTTTTTTTTTTAAAAAAAAAATCCCATGTTAATTTCCTTTGTCGCTATATGTTCCCACGATTTTTCTCCATGTTCATTTCCCTTGTCGCTATATGTTCCCACGATTTTTCTCCATGTTCATTTCCCTTGTCGCTATATGTTCCCACGATTTTTCTCCATGTTAAATTTCCCTTGTCGCTATATGTTCCCACGATTTTTCTCCATGTTAAATTTCCATTGTCGCTATATGTTCCCAAGGGGTCCTGTAATGCTAATTCCCATTGTCGCTATAATATCCCCCTTTTTTTTGTTTTGTCAACCTTGATGTACACAATATTTATAAATGACTTGCTGCTACAGTTAGAAAATAGTGGATTTGGAGCAAAGATTGGATCCTTAGCTGTGGGAAATCCAACCCTAGCTGATGATATTTCACTTTTGGCTATATATCCTAGCAATCTACAAAAGCTGTTAGATATAGCATACGACTACAGTAATAAGTGGCGATTCGAGCTTAGTGTTACAAAGTCATACATTATCATTTTCGGACCCCAATACAAGAATTTTATCAATATGAAATGGTATCTTGGCCCGTCATGTTTGCCGGTCACCGATTCGGCAACACACCTGGGTCACCGGATTAACTCAAAGCTGACGTCGCATGACGCAATACTCGATGCATGCAAGAAAGGGAAAAAATCTTTTCACGGTCTGTTTGGTATTGGCATTAAACCGAATGGTTTAAATCCTTTGGTTGCTGCAAATGTAATTAAAAAGGTAATTTTCCCTTCAATGTTTTATGGAAGTGAATTATGGTGTAACATTTCAAAAAGTGACCTCGCTTTATTGGATAAAACTCTGAGGTATTTTGCCAAACATTTACAAGGTTTTCCAATACATACAAGATCAGACATTGCCCTGGGAATGCTAGGATGGACATCAGCGCAGTCCGAAATTGATAGAAGAAAATTGATGTTTTTACACAGATTGTGTTTGATGCCTAACAATGTACATACTAAACGTGTGTTTAATGTTGCGTTATTTCACTTCATTCTGAGCGGATGCATGTCAAGCTGCGGGTTAATTTCAAATTTATATTATACCTCAAAGAAGTTTGACTTGCTCGGGTATCTAACTGATTATTTACATCATTCTGAAATTCCAGATAAACATAATTGGAAAGAAATTGTAAGGTCAAAAATTGTTGGTCTTGAAAATAGCCTCTGGAGAGTTCGTATGTCTAATCAAGCAGATTTTGATAGATTCTCTTCGATACACGAATACTTACGACCTGCCTCAGTGTGGCAGTCGGCTAAAACTAGACAACACACTAAGGTATTTACATATGTAGCTAAACTATGGGCTGCTGTTCCACAAACACAGCTTGATATGTGTATTAGATGTGGGAATGTTTATACAGACTTGATACTTCATTGTTGTGTTAGTTGTCCTTATATGTCGAACTTTCGAAATTCTTTCTGGGATTTCCTTACTGATAAATTTCCCCTGATCCTGCACATTACGTTATTTAATGCAGAAGATGAGCTGCAACTACAATATCTTTTAGGTAAAAGGTTACCATCAGGAGTAATCGACAAAGAAAACTCCAAGCTATTCGTCCTGTATGCAGCATACTTTGTCATGCAGTGTGCAGCTATCTTCTGTAAATAAGGTACTGAAACTTGCAACTTATGAGTTGACGAACACTTTGTTGATTGATATTGTGTAAGAATTTGTATTCCAATATAGAATTTTTTTTTTTTTTTTTTTTTTTTTTTTTTTTTTTTTTTTATATTTATTGATTGTATTCAGATGATTTATTCTTATATCATGTAATCTTCCATGGAAGGAAATAAAGATGATGATGAGATGATGATGCTATAATATCCCCCTTAACTACTGATATTCCTTCGATATAATGGATAAAGGTATCATTACTGGAAATTAACATGAAGAGTGAAGGCGTACTCATTATTTTGACCTGAATTGTGTGCATAGCTGCAGTGCATGCTATCTACATAATCCAAGAATGTTTCTAAGGCTGTTAATATTCTTTAATTCATAACCTGTTACTGTTAAACTCCAATTCAGTTGCTTAACTCGTATTTCTTCGATACGTATTGCATGTACTGCAGATGCATTGAGCAGGGCATCACACTTCATGACTTTGTTTTAGTGTATATTCTTTATTCTTTTTTTCGGGTATCACATCACATAAATGACCTTTCAAACCACTGTTTAAAAGAAGTATTCAAGCGAGTAAGTCTCACATATTAGAATCCACAACCCTTTTGCCCGTGAGACTTATTTTGAACTTAGCTGATACAGATAGAAGTTTAATTGTGATGGTGAAGGATTTTATGAAACTTTTTTCTTTCATTAGATCAAC
Source organism: Sinohyriopsis cumingii (assembly GCA_028554795.2). Taxonomy (NCBI): domain Eukaryota; kingdom Metazoa; phylum Mollusca; class Bivalvia; order Unionida; family Unionidae; genus Sinohyriopsis; species Sinohyriopsis cumingii. Next base: position 107,450,055 of record CM068840.1, on the reverse strand, counting down.
ACTTTATCTTCAGTGCATCCAAGGAATGGGTGTAGTTTCTGTTTACAAAATTCACTTAGATTTGTGTTCTTGAAAAGGTGAAAATAATGGTTTTTATGACTGTTTGCATGTAAAATAGTGATGCTGTCCGGTATCATTATGTAACTATTGAGTTCAGTATCTGTTCGAATTATCATCTGAAGGGAAGAAATCAAAGTTTCTTTTTGCCAACTTTAGTTGACTTTTAATTCCTTGTAAAATGAAGAACTTGGCAATCAAAAATACTATGAAATCACATACTGACCGCTTTGCACAAAAACCACCAATTGTAAAGTTTTTTTTTCTTTCTAATTATGAAACTTGAGGTAATAATAATGCTAATCATCAGCTGAAATGTGCATAGGTTGTTTGTTTTTTTTTGTGCAGTTTTCCTTTTCCCATTCACTATTTTTATATGTACTTTATGACCATTCTTACTACAGTCATGACAGTTGAATAGAAAATGTATATAGTATGAACAATTGGAATATAATATTATTAGATAGGTGGAAAAAATGTTTCAGCAAGGGTTTCTCTTGTGGATAGTTATAATGAAAGTATAATTAGCAGTAAAAATTAAAACAAATAAAACTAAAATTAAAATTAAAGTCTTGTCTATAGTTAATGTGTGTAGTTAGTTATGCCATTTATTTCAGAGATATGTACATTTGTTTTTTTTTCTGTTTCTCGTGTCATGAAAAGCTGTTTCAAAGAAGGTGTACTTTGTAAGCCAAAACATTTTCTCTAAGTAAAGATCGTATTTGAAACCTTTAATAATTGTCATTGACAGCCACAATGTTTAAAGAAGTATAAAAATGTTGACTATTATCCCCAAGCAACTTTAAAAACGGTGGAGATTATGTTTTCCTGTTGGTCTCTCCATTAGCATTGCAATTTATTTCCTATACTATTAAAGACACAAACTCGAAACTTTGGGATAGGGCCCTGGGCAGTCAGTAGATATAATTAGATGTTTTAGAATGTTCATTATAAGTCTTGGGTGGGATCATATTTTGAGAATAGTTACTTTTTTAATCTAAAGATTTAACGTCTTGTAGGTAGAGATTTCCAGATGGTTTGTATCATCTTCAAAGCAAGTGCTATAACATATGCCTTGAACTTCTGGGTTACACCCTCTGGTCTTGCCCCAAGAAAGGTCCCCGTGGGTCTACTTGCCCTGGGTCACAGCTTGAAAACTATTGAGATCCCCACCAGTAACCATATATAGGTTTGAATGACATGATATAGCTTCTGAAAGGTTTGTAGTTACAAGGTCAAGGTGGTTTATAGGGCAAAGGGTACGAGATGGAAATAGAATGTGAAGTGTGGCACTCACTTTACTTCAAGCCCGGAGGTTGTATAACATATTACTGTTTTGGTGCCATCTTCGAAATTATAAATTGTAGGCTTTGAGAGGCTCTGTTTCATTATTTTCTCTATTCACCGTGCTCTAAGTCTCTTCTGTTTGATCTAGATTCATAACACTCTCATTCGGTCTCTCGTCTGGGTTTTAGGTTACGACCGCCGTTGGTTCAAGAGAGAGTTGGTGTAGGTATATGGAAAATATATAATAAAAAAGTGTGGAGGTTATTCTTTTTGGCCATGGACGTATCTCAAGTTTGACATTATTATACGTACTGAGCTTCTTCTCAGCAAAGATTAACAAATCACTCTTAAAAAGTACAAATTTATATCACAGAAGTAAGGAAGCCAAATTGCAGTTTTCGCTGAAGCGATGTGCATATAATTTGCATGGGCTAGACGCATATTTGAGAAAGAAAAAAGAAAAAGCGACCATAAATTGCTTGTTTTTTTAAAACTACAATGACAAGAAACTATGCAGTATTTTGTAAACACGTTCATGGACAAAAATGTATTCAATGTTCCGTTGCTATAAAGCAGAGTATTGGCCCTCTTCGTAAATTCATTTATCACCCATTGTCTGAAAATATAACAATTTCCGTTAACGAATCTCTTTTCCCGCAAATTATAGATTAAAAAAATATAGAGCATCGTCGAAAATTAAGTATATAAACATATGAAGGTGCATACTTATAAATATTATCATTATTATCTTGCTGTAGTTCACGAATCCCTTTTTCAGAATAAACATGCCTTCTAATTAATATAGAAACTTTGATGAAAGATGTTGTTTTGAACGTTGCACTACTTTTTCAGAAATTAATTTTCATTATTTGGATCATAATAAAAATATCACTAATATTCTTCGAAATATATTGCTGACATAACCGTTGGTGTTAGTTATATAGTGAAACTTACCAAGGTGTCGGACAAACAGTGCAATAAGCCTCTTTATTGGTTGCGGGTAAAGCAATATCTCAGACTCAAGGTCAGGGTTCTGTGATCACGTAGCTGCATTGTGGCCAGAGAGCCATTAAGATTTAGGGAAAACCCCCCAGAAAAGCATATTGACTGGCAGCTGTGATAGGACGATGGATGTTCTAGTGTCCTCAATTATTCATCAAATGATCGGCTTCTTAGAGTGTAAACACGTGTATTTAGCTTTTACACAATAATTATAAGAATTTTCAACACAGCGCTGAATGTTTGCAAAAATAACGAAACTATCGTCAAAGTTAATAACTAATCAGAGACCATTATGCGTTAAATTAAAAAAAATAATATACTCGATAGTTATACGTGTATGCCTATAACTTAAGTGGTACATAAAATACAAAACAACAACAAAATACTTTATTTTGAAGAACTATTTCTTAGAACTAGCATTACAAAATTTTCGTAGCTTCATTTCGAGTACTGATGAACTTTAATAGGTTTCGAATTTATATTTGGACTATGGATAAGGCCTACGTAAATACATAAAATACAAAACAACAAAATGCTTGATTTTTGAAGAACTATTTATCATACCTAGCAGGACAAAATGTATTTCCTCTATTTCCGTAGCTTTATTTCGAGTACTGTTTAACTTTGCAAGGTTTCTAATTTAAATCTGACTAAGGATAAGGCCCACGTAAATAACATCTTATCAGCTGCTGAAACATGAATTTAACACGCCTGTTAAAGTTTAATGACAGATTCGGTCAAGGATGGGCCACCCTAGGGTCTATGGGAATTAGTATTAAAAACACCCCTGGGCCACTCTAGGGTCTATGTAAATTTAACATGGACAAAACCTCTGGGCCACTCTAGGGTCTATGGGAATTAACATGGACAAAAATCTTGGGCTGGTCTAGGGTCTATGTAAATTTAACATTAATCACTCTGGGCCACTCTAGGGTCTATGGGAATTAACATGGACAAAAATCTTGGGCTGGTCTAGGGTCTATGTAAATTTATCATTAATCACCCTGGGCCACTCTAGGGTCTATGGGAATTAACATGGACAAAAATCTTGGGCTGGTCTAGGGTCTATGTAAATTTAACATTAATCACCCTGGGCCACTCTTGGGTCTATGGGAATTAACATGGACAAAAATCTTGGGCTGGTCTAGGGTCTATGTAAATTTAACATTAATCACCCTGGGCCTGTCTAGGGACTAGGGGAAATGGAACAGGATCGGGACCCTATTTTAATATGGTTCCCGACCTGATGGGTCTCTATTTGTTTTTTGAACAAAAAAAAATAAATAAAAAAATGGGCTAGGCAATTGAAAGTCTATCTCTTTTCGAGAGATGTGGGTGGCCCTGAAAAGGGCCTTTGGGTTTATATATGCCCTTAACATAAAGGGCATCTGTGACTTCTTCTTGTCCTTAGGTTTCGTCTCACTGTAGGACCGTAAATCAGGGCTCTTTTGAGGCATCCTTGCCTCTCCACGTAAATCCTACGTATCCATAGGTTGCTGGCGGTCCTATGGACAACTGTCCATTCGGATCGGACATACATCGGTATGTCCGTCCTGAACATTATTGTTGACACAAGGGTGGAAGATTCAACGTCGGTCCACATGCTGAGGCGACGAGAACAGGTAAATCAATGCAGTGAACTGCGCTTATTTATAGGTAGAGGAAGGATTGAAACAGATTGAGTTCATTGACCAATCCAAACACGCGTTACAAAATTCAGTCAGCTCGCATCCAATCCGAAGAGAACAGTCTGTGACGTCACGTGGTCTATATAGATTCGCTAGCGCCTGTGCGCAGTCAATTCATGCAACAGTTATTCAACATGACGGAAACTCAGAAAACGATCCATTGGGGTGCACCAGCAGTGGAGACCACCCAAGGGAACCCGGACTTACTTTCAGAAGAGGTAAACTGGGATTTTGTGGATTTTCTTACCTCGCAAGAATTTGTTCCGGAACCTTCGTCTCCTTCATTACCGCACGTGGAGAATTTTAGACAGAGACAGAAAGAAGAATTGGAAAAATTTATACAACAGCAAAAGGAAGCGGAACAAGCTTTTCTCCTACAGCAACAACAGCAAGAAGAAGAGGTAAGAAAAAAACAAGAAGAAGAAGAAGCAGCAGCAGCAAAGAAACAAGGGTGTGAAAATCAAACGGTCACGGTATTGTTAGACATTTTAGCGGAGTTAAGAAGTCTGAAACAAATGTAGCAGACTTCTTTATTACGACCGAAGAGAATACGACCTTCCCGAGCTAAACACTCCAACCCTGTGACTAAGCCTACCGTGCCCTACGTGTGGCCAAGGCATACGTACCAATAGTGCCAAGGCACACGTATGTTCAGGAAAGAAAAAATGTCACATTTGTCACCACATCGTGGACTTGGAACATCAATGCTACGTGCAAAAATACAAATTCCAACCAGAGAAAGAGGATGGACACAAGAAGAAAGGCAATTTCATCTTTTTCGATTTCGAATGCATGCAAGAGACCGGTATTCACATTCCTAATTTCTGCGTGGCTCATCGAGCGTGCGAAAAGTGCATTCCAGAACCTATCTTGAGTTATTGTCCTCACTGCAGCAAGATTCCTGGAGGACGTGAAAAAATCTTTCGAGGGCCGAACACGCTAGCCGATTTCGCCCGATGGGTCTTAGACCCCATCGACAAGCGAAGAGGACATCAAACGTTACGGAGATTGTCATCGCCATGCCACAGTGATGGCTCACAATTTCTCCGGATACGATGGACAGTTTCTTTTGAGGTACTATACGGAACAAGGCACCGAACGTCCTAAAGTCACTTTGAACAGAGCCAAAACCATTTTCATGCAAGTGGGACAAGTGCAGTTTAAAGATTCGATGAGTTACTTGGCCATGCCTTTGAGTCGAATGCCTAAAACGTTTGGAATGACAGAAATGGCTAAAGGGTACTTTCCTCACTTTTTCAATACGGAAGCCAACCAACACGCCGTTCTACCCCATTTGCCTGAGGCTCACTATTACGACCCCGACAACATGCGTACCGAACAACGAGAAGCTTTCTACGCTTGGTACCAGGCTCACGCCTCGAACCCTTTCGACTTTCAGGAAGAAATGTTAAAGTATTGTCGTTCCGACGTGGACATTTTACGGAGTTGCTGTGGAAAATTTAGAGAACTGTTCATGGAACACGGAGGGGTCGATCCTTTGAAAGAAGCTTGCACCATTGCCAAAGCGTGTTCCTTAGTGTACCGGCAACGATTCATGCCTGAAAACACCGTAGCTGTCATCAGTCCTCAAACGACCAACTATGTCAAACGTCAATACTCGGTGAAAGCTCTACGCTGGTTACATTACTTGTGCGACAAGTAAGACAAATGGATTCAGCATGCCCGCAACGGAGGGGACGAAAAGACCATCGGAACGCATTCGGTCGATGGCTGGGACTTAGAAAACCTCAAGATCGTGTACGAGTTTAACGGTTGCTTATTTCACGGATGCCCCGTCTGTTACCCTGATCGCGGCACTAAAAATCAGTTTTTACAACGAACCATGGAAGACTTGTACCAGGCCACTTGTCAGCGACGCCTAAAGTTAGAACAGGAAGGATACCAAGTGGTGGAAATGTGGGAACACGAGTACGATCACCGTTTCAAAACCGATCCCAAGTTTAAACGCCTCGTGGAAAGTTACCAGTTCATGGACCCCCTGAACCCGAGGGATAGTTTGTACGGAGGAAGGACCAATGCCACCTGTTTGCTGTACCAAGCCGACGAAGGGAAAGGAGAAGAAATCAAATACTTGGACGTGTGTTCGCTGTATCCCTACGTGTGCAAATATTGTCGTTTTAGTGCAGGGCACCCACAATTGTTCACCGAACACATCGACCTGAAAAACATTCGACAATACGAAGGTCTGATCAAGTGCAAAGTCTTGCCTCCCACGGACTTGTACCATCCCGTCTTACCTCACCATTGCCAAGGAAGACTGATGTTTCCTTTGTGCCGTACTTGTGCCGAAACGTGCAACCAAGACCAACCTTGTCAGCACACCCAGGAAGAACGGGCCTTGACGGGGACGTGGGTCAGCGTAGAATTGTTCAAAGCTCTGGACATGGGATACCAACTGTTAGAAATGTACGAAATTTGCCACTTTCCCAAGACACAACAATATCACAAGGGTGACCTCACGCAGAAAGGCATTTTCGCAGACTACGTGGATGCCTTTTTGAAACTTAAGCAAGAAGCCAGTGGTTATCCGTCCTGGTGTCACACTCCCGAAGACCAAATTAAATTCAAAGAGAAATACTGGGAACAAGAAGGCATCACTTTAGACCACATCAAGAAAAACGAAGGCAGGCGATCGTTTGCCAAAGTGATGTTAAATTGTTTGTGGGGAAAAATGGCACAATGACCGTGTTTACCCAAGACGGAATATTTGACCGAACCTTTCCGCTACTTCCAGATGATTCACGACGAAACCAAATTCATGAAACACGTGGACGTCGTTCGCGAGAATTTGATCTTGGTCAATTACGAAGAAGATCTGAACTTTGTACAAGACGACCCCTTTGGAAATGTCATCATTGCTGCTTACGTGACAGCTCATGCTCGCTTAAAATTGTACGAAGCTTTAGAACTGTTAGGGGAACGTGTACTGTACTTTGACACGGACAGTTGCATTTACATCCATTTACATCCATCACCCGAGTCAACAGCACCCTGACATCGAAGGAGACCGTTTAGGAGCCTGGACAGACGAGCATCCCGACGACAAGATTCTAAGTTTCGCCAGTGGTGGTCTTAAAAATTACGGTTACGAATACCGGGACAAACAAGAAGTGCACACGCAGTGCAAAGTGAAAGGATTGACTCTGAATTATCGTACCAGTCGAGTGGTGAACTTTGGGGTATTGAAAGAAGCCTTGCAGTCTAGAGAAGATGAACACTTTAAAGTGACCACCTATCAGCCCAACAAGATTATACGTTTACCCACTCACCACATCGTCAGTCGACCCTTGGAAAAAGTCTATCAAATCGTGTACCAGAAGCGAGTGCGACTGCCCAACCACTTTACTTTGCCGTATGGACATGTTGGTATAAAACATTGGTTGTAAGAGGATAGCCACCCACCAGAAGGATGACTTCGCCACAGCAAGAATCGAGTGAGAAACCCGATGAGAACTCCAAGTTCAAACTCTACCATTTTCCGGTTTTCTTGCCTGACTATTGTGATTGTGCCCGTCGATTGGACACGTTTCAAGCATGGCCTACGGATAGGAAAGGATTACCTTCTTCGAATGTTTTAGCTAGAACAGGATTTGTCTACTTGGGACCTGACTCAGGGTTGGGATACGAAGTACAGTGTTTCGCTTGCCGACTGAAGTTTCGAATGGATCTATGTATCTATAAAGATTCAGCTATTCTGGAACATACTCGATGGTCTCCGCACTGCCCTTACCTTTCTATCGTCTTTCCACCCATGACATTACGGTACAATGATGACGGTACCTTAGAAACGGTACCTTCCAAAACTAAACATAAAAAAGGAACGATGTACAAGCTTGAGACTGCATTGCGACTAGTATAAAAAGGGGCTATGGTCAAGATCGATAGTTCATTGTGACTACCAAGACCAAGCGAACAAGATGAATACTTTTAGAGAAACACAAAACAAGTTCAGACAGGTACACTTCAAGTGTGGGACTTCTGAAGTGGAATGTGATTGTGAGCCTTGCGATGGGAACGATGCTGTACGCTGTGACCTTAGCGATGCCGTAAAGCATCATGGGAACTTTGTTCTCACTACCCCTATCATGGAAAGTGATGTTGTGCGTGCCAAACCTGAGGGATGCGAAAGCGATGCCGCTCTTTCTCTTGGACACTTTACTGGGTTTCATTTTAAAGGTGGATGTTCACCTTCACGTCTACCCCCCTACGGATGTCATCCAGCCCTGAGCAAACTCCTGTCCATGTCACCCAACCCTCATCGAAACGAACCTGTGAAAGACGAATATTCGTTTCCTGTGTGTTTGTCGGAATACTGCGACTTTGAAAATCGTCTTCAATCGTTCAAAGGAAAATGGCCTAAGTATCTGGGAGGACCAACCCCCGAAGAATTAGCCAGAACCGGATTGTTCTACTTGGGCGAAGGAGATAAAGTCAAGTGCTTCAGTTGTGGTGTGTCACTTCACCATTGGGAACCGCAAGATTCGGCCTACGTAGAACATGCTCGATGGTCACCGAATTGTCATTACTTACCCTTAGTGGGACCGAGACATTGAAGTAACTTACCATGTCGTTGACGAAGAAGAAACCAGACTAGTTAGGAGTCAAAAGTTGGACATCACCGAGACCAGTATTTAAACTTCATTTTAAAAATGACATTGAATCATTACCTAAAGAACTGCAAGAGAAGATTTACAAGGAAGTTTGGCAGGGACTTGCCAGAGTGAAATCTCAATGGGTAACTGTAGAACTTTTGTGTCGAGAAATTCATAAGAGGAAAGTGAAAAAAGTCAACCAATGTGTTAGATTTCTTTGGGTCAAGTGTGCATTCGTCCTATTATATTACTCTATACCGTTTACATCAAAAGAGTTCAGTGACATTCTTGGACGTTACCCTGAATGGCAGTGGTCAGAAATTACTCACTTTGTGGATTACTTTTGCTCTAGGAGAAGATTGTGAATTCTACGGACTGACCTATTCATGGATGCTTTACAAGAGAACATTCGTGCTTTGCCTGTGGAGTTGAGAGAACGCATTTACCGAGAGCTGGTCAAAATACAAGTCAAACGTAAAGAACAGTTGCATCCGTTACGTCACCAGATCTTTAACGACTGGTACCTGAATGGTATAAGAGAACTGATTCGTCAGAAATTGTTTCAGCGGTCAGACCTTGTTCAGTACTTCAATCCACGTGTTGATCATTTTGGTTACTTCGAGATTCACCTCGTGCAACGCATTGAGGAAGACAAATTAAAGGATTACCAACATATTTTACGTGGAATCTACTTAGAGGAAGAGGAAACTTCTAAACAAACTCTGAAGTTTAGGTTACAGTATGCATGATTTAGATTCCTCACTGGAGAACGAAGATCTCTGGCTAGAAAGTACGTGTATTGCTTCCGAAAAAAAGAGAGTATAAAAACAGGAATCCATGCCACGACTTTTATCACATGTGATTGAACAGATTCCATGGAAGGAACTCAATGACCATATTCAAACCGTGGATCATTACCATCAATTATTACAAGAACTGTATCCATTCAATTTGGGACGACGCATAGTGTGTGTCTTAGTGACTTGTTTTCTGCGATTTCGTTTATCAGCCGATTCCTTGTGGACTCTTTACGAACAGTGTTTACCACTCCATTCAACATGAAAGTGGTGCCTTTAAATGTTTACGAGAGACTCCTTTTGCTCAAAGCCTTACGTTTTCATCTGGATACTTCTCGACCTCTACGAGAAAAAAAGATTCGTCAACTTTTAGCTACCCAAGACGTGTATGACGATGTGTGTGTAGCTTGTGACTTACATCCCCACTGGACAGATGTCCGTGCCCGGAAAAAATGGGATTTTGAGGTTTGGACCCAAGAAGTGGCCCAGTATGCACGAGAGTTGTGATCCTTCCTTTCAACGTCCAAAGAAAAAAGTCACTTTTCAACCTGTGTTAGTGACAGTGCCAGAAGAACCCTTCACCCAGGACTGGACTGTCGTGGATATGTCTGAAAGACCCTTTCGGGAGGACACTTGTGTGACCTTACCCCCTATAGAACTGGTCAGAACATTACCCAAAACATGTTGTACAGACACTTGTGTTTATTCCACGTTGATAATTATCATGTGCCTTTTATCGTTGTACTTAAGCCTTTGGCTTTTATGTATTTTTGTCTTTCATATTCATGTTTAAAACATTCAATACACGTATCCTGAAAAAAGTATATAAACTCTCGTCTTGTTTGTTTTCGTGTCACAAGTGACATTCCTAACACTATGGCTACCTCTGCTGTCTCTGCTCCCTCTTCCTCCACTGTCAAAGTCATCGACGAACACTTAGATCGTGCCAGTTGGGAGGCTTTGTATCTTCGCCATCCCTTTAACATGCTCATTGCTGGACCTAGCGGTTCAGGCAAAACCGAATTCGTCAAACGTTTGATCGAACATAAACATCATTTGATCGATCGGCCACCTCAACGGATCGTGTGGTGTTACAAAGAGTGGCAATCGGCGTACAACCTCTTGCGAGAAAGTCAAGGAGATTCCATCGTGTTTGTGGAAGGCATTCCTAAAGAAGACGACGGTATCGTCTCTGACTCCCGTCAAACCCATTTGGTCATTTTCGACGACATGTTAGGAGAAGACGAAGAAGAAATTAAATTGTGGTTCACGCGCAAAGGGCATCACCGTAATGCCAGTGTCGTTTACATCACCCAAAATTTGTTTCAACAAAGTAAAGCCCATCGCACCATCAGTCTCAATGCGCATTACGTGGTCTTGTTTAAAAGCCCTCGAGATAAATCGCAAGTGCAAGTCTTAGCCAAACAGTTAGGGACGCCTTGGCTGAATCAGGCTACGACGATGCCACTCAAACTCCACACGCCTATTTACTCGTCGATTTGAAACCTACGATCCCCGAGGATTTGCGATTTCGTACCCACTTGTTTCACCACTGGTGCCAAGACGGAGGGCCTGTCCTGTACACGTCTCCGTCCACGACTTAATTTCACTCCATAAAAAACTCTATAAAAACCTCAGACACTTTTCGTCTGTCTCACACAGTTTGAACATGACGTCCCTTCCGTCGCATCTTCCCGTCAAATTCATTCGTGCCTTGTATGGCATCAGTCGAGAAAAAAATCCACAAATACGGACTCGCGTCTTAGAAGCTAGTCTCAAAGAAGTCTTACGATGGTTCACGGTGACGGCACGTCAATTACCGCAAGGGATCATTCAGATTCCTCATCAAACCAAACGCTTTTTTGATCGAAACAAAGTCGCTTTGACCCAACTGGCCGATCCCCGCATCGACACTCAAACGAAAAAACAAATCATTTTGAAACCTGGAGGGAGCGGTACTCTAGGAGGGGTCATCATTCGCTCTCTCTTAAGATGGGATCCTAATGCCCCCAAAGTTATCCTCAAGAAAAAGTCAAACGAAACTCCAAGAAGAAGAAAAAGACCAGGTCCCCAAGGAGACCCGTGTCTCCAAGAACTTCTCCAGTGGCGGGACCCTCCTCTTACCAGATACCATCCCGGAAAAAGAAAAGAAGCCCCCAGAAAAAGAAACAGAAAAAGTCCCCAGAAAAAGAAAAGTCCACAAAAAACTAGTCGCAAGAGAGGCACTTCGGCCAGGACGCAACCTTACACTCGCAAACCACAACCTGCCACGGCGGTGACTGCGTCTCCGGCAGCCTCAAGTTCATCCACTTCTCCGTTGATGACACCAAGAACTGAAGAGTACTTGGAGACGTTGATCACACCAAGAACTTCTCCGTTGATGACCCCAAGAACTTCCCCAGTAGCAGGACCCTCCAATTTAGTGGCAGTGCCTGCTGCTCACAAAGTACCTTCTCCCAAAATCAAAGTCCAAGAAAGATCGGGCATGTTACAAAGTTTACTGGATTTGTCCAAACAAGAACTGGCTCGATTTAGTCCGTTGCGAACCCCTGCACGACGTGTCATGCCTGTCCTGAAGTTGATACGACGTAAAGACAATCAGTGGCGACGCGTTCCAGTATAAAAAAGGTGTGTGACCAAGTAGGGTATCAGTGTTTAGGTGCTCCTGAAGATGTCACCCTCCAGAAAACAGCCCTCTTCTAAACAACCCCAAGGAAAGAACAGGAAATGACTGCCTCCTCGTTGAGTCAAATATGGGGACATGTTATCTGTCCTGTCCAAAGCTTCTCCACCCCTACGAAAAAAACTCATTCAGTCAGCTTCCAAAGAGGTCATCGATACCGTGTGCGAATGTTGTTTGAACGTCTTGAAAGGCACGATCCCTTTGTCCAAACACCAGAAACAATGCTTAGGCAAACATCGTCACGTTCTTCGTCCAATGTTTCAAAAGAAAATCCCCCTTCGTCAAAAGAAGAAGATGTTGGTCCAACGTGGAGGCATTTTACCCCTCTTGTTAGGCCCATTGTTGAAAGGAGTCTTGGGAACCATGTTGGGAAGACTGGTGGGAGCAAGATAAAAAGGCCCTCTGAAGTCCCAAGATCTCAGAATCGACCCTTGACAACCCCATGGAAGGACGAAAACTACCTTTAGTGCCTTACAAACGATGGATGGAATACCATCGTTGGCAAGAACAACGCACCCCGCATTTACCTCCCAATCCCCATTTGAGCGAGATATCCCAGTTACAACACGAATTGCAGTCCTTGATGGATCGCCAAGATTTGTCCGAAACAGAAAAATCGCAAAAGTACGGTCAACTCTTGCAACGACTGCAACTCTTTCACCAGAAAGCCTCAGACGAAACAGCTCTTCCCACTCTGAAAGATTTTAAGACCTTGATGAAAAGTCCAGCACCATCACCAGTACCACCACCACCACTACCAGTGACCAAGACAGAGAAAGGAGAAGAAGAAGAAGGGTTTCAAACTCCACCAGAAAAAGTACGCAAGTTAACAACACCACCTACCTCCAGAATTGGATCAATTAAAAAGATGATGACCACCCCTTCTTCATCACAAGAGAAAAAGAAAGTGAAGACAGAAGTGAAACAAGAACCGATATCCCCTGTTCCGACATCCTCCTCCTCGACACCTATTGCCAGTCGTACACGCAAAGCATTGCAATCCAAGAAAGTACCCCAAGAGAAAAAGAGTAGCATCTTCCAAGAGTGGGTGCCTTATTAACACACAAACAAACACAAAAAAATGGAAAAAGTCTTAGCCAGGATTTACTACGATCCCTCCCATCCTGCAGGTTACGCAGGAGTTCAAAAATTGTATCGTGCTGCCAAAACGCGACTGAAAAGTCTCCGTTTACCTCAAGTGCAACGATGGTTACAAGAACAAGCTACCTACACTTTACACAAACCCATTCGACGCAAGTTTGCCAGAAGTCGCACCCGAGTGGAAGGCATCGATCATCAATGGCAAGCCGATATAGCCGATGTTTCTCATTTGGCCAGCTACAATCGTGGCTACAAATATTTGTTTTGTGTCATCGAAGTCTTTTCCAAATTTGCCTGGGTCGTGCCCTTGACTTCCAAATCCAGCAGCGAGTTAGTGCGAGCCCTGCAACGGGTGTTGAAACAAAGCGGTCGTCACCCTCTTCGATGGCAAACGGACAAAGGCACCGAATTTCTGAACCAAGCTTTCCAAAAAGAATTAAAGAAACGTGACATTCATTTTTTTACCACCGAGAATCCCGAAACCAAAGCCAGCATCGTGGAACGTTTTCAACGCACTTTGAAAGAACGCATGTGGAAATATTTTACGCATCACTACACTCTGAAGTACATCGACATCTTACCGCACCTGGTGCAAGCGTACAACCAATCTTACCATCGAAGCATCGGACGTGCCCCGCAAGAAGTGACTCCCGAGAACGAAGTGTTGATGTTTGAGCGCCTGTTTGGTACGTCCCCGACGAGGGCTGCCCCCAAGAAAAGTGGAGAGTTGGCCGTAGGAGATTGGGTACGCATTGGCAAAACCAAACGCACTTTTGACAAAGGTTACTTACCTAACTGGACGACCGAATTGTTTCGTGTCACTGGACGAGTGCATGGTCGTGATCCTGCCGTCTATAAATTAGAAGACATGAACGGAGAAGTGCTCAAAGGAACGTTTTATTTGCCCGAGTTACAACGTGTCACCAAAAAAGAAGACGTCGTGTACGACATCGAAAGCATTCTCGAACGCAGAACCCGTAAAGTGGGTAAAAGACGTGTCAAAGAAGTCAAAGTACGTTGGAAAGGATATCCACCCAGTTTTGATTCTTGGATCGACACTTCGCAAGTCATCGACTATAAAAAGAAGTGACCATCATGCCCTTTCACACAGACGCAGCAACTACTGCTACCACTCCTTCACCCAGTTCTTCTCTGCAAGATTTACAAAAACAACCTTTGTGGGTGTGGTGTGGAGAACGTGTGCCTAAAACGCAAATCGTCTTTTTCTGCCAAATTTTCGTGGTGTATTGTGTCATCGGGGCAGCCATCGCCAATTTGAGTTTGCAACAAGGAGACAAACAATTGTGGACCATTTTATTGAGCAGTTGCATCGGTTACCTGCTTCCCAATCCTTCCCTGAAATTCTCTTCGAACGGGAACAACGGGAACCTTGTGTCCAGTGCCAGTGTCAGTCACCACTCCAACAACAATAACAACCCCATTTTGGGCGGATACACTCCTCTGACGTCCAGTAACACCTCGGACAGCCACAGAACTCTGGAATTATGAACAATAACAACCAATTTTACTTAACCTTACCCAGTGACAGTTCCATAGAGGTGTTTCCCAACAACACGTTGTGCTGTTACACGGCCAAATTACCTCAGGCCATCCAATTAGATCACGAAGCCCATTGGGAAGTGGCTTTAGTAGAAATCATTCACCCGACCCAAGTCCTCAATGTCCTTCCAAATGAAAATATTTTTGTTGTGGAAGTTCATGACGAATCATTGCAACAGTACTTGGATACCCATGGCAAATATGACAAGAAAACCCCTGGCACAAAAAATCAAAAGTACACCACCTATCACTTGTTCATTCCCCCAGGGTATTATTTTAGTGGTCAACATTTGGTCAGCACCATAGCCTCCAGGTTTAATGTCGTGTTTATGAAAGCTTTGGAAAGTTTCAAAAAAAGTGTCACCATGGAATACCACAAAGCAGCTCGTCGCTTCTTGATGAAATTTGACGGGAGTAAAATCGTGTCCATTTTATTTTGTCCTGAATTGTTTGACATGTTGGGCGGAGACATGGACATGAGAATGGCCATGATCAAGAAAAAGGAATTACCAATCATTTACGACAACGAGTCTTTTACCAAGTTATTTCGTGCCCCGGTAGAACTGAACCAAGGACTGAATTTGATGTTTGTGTACTCCGATGTGGTGGAGTATAACGTGGTGGGACACACCTCTGTGCCGTTACTGCGTGTCATTCCTTTCAAGGTGGATTCTGCCACGACCGCTGACGAGAAAGGTGGAAACACTTATCACTTTCAGCGCGAATTTGTACATCCTCACTATTTACCTGTCAGTAAGTCGTATTTGGACACGGTCAACATTGCTATAAAAGGAGATCTGGGACAAAATATTGCATTCACCAAAGGAAAAGTCACGGTGAAACTCCATTTTCGAAAATGGTTCTCTCACAACTCGTAAGTCATGTATCCAGTGTACCGAGGGCTTGCTTGACAGCGAGGACACGGTTTAGGAGATATGCTGAAATCGGTTTTCGTTCTTTTGCCCCGGTGTTGAAACCGATGGTGACACGCGGATTGCACGCCTTGAAAGATGCGGCATTGACGCAAGGAAAAGAATTTCTCCAAAATGTCATCATCGACAAACAAAACCTCAAAGAAGCCTTCATGAGGGCAGGCAAAAATGTCTTGTTGCAAACGGGCAAAGACCTTTTGGGCCGACGAGAAACACCTATAAATGCCCTGCACGCTACCGAGTCAGGCATTCAGCAAGGACAAGGCAGAAAGAGACGACGAAGAAAACACCCTTTCACCAGACTTCACACGTCTAAAGCTAGAAAGGCAAAGAAAAGAAGAACCGTTCGAGACTTAGACGTTTTCGATTATTGAAAAAACAAAAAAAAATGATGCACCGAGAGTCTTGCGCCTGTTCCAAGTCGGAACTGGATCTGTTTGCCATGCCCCCCACCATGATGACCATGCAAGAATCCCAGTGGGTGGAATTTCATCCCGTCTCCTCTTTGACGGATTCCGCTCCCATCGAGTTTGGTATCAAAGGACAGCCCGAAGATTACATCGATCTGAATAGCAGTTACCTGTACTTGAAAGTGAAAGTGATCAAAACGGACAACACCAATCCAGTAGACGATGCTAGAGTAGCTCCTGTCAACAATTTCATGCATTCCTTGTTCAGCGAAGTGGACTTGTACTTGAATAACAAACTGGTCAGCAGCAGCATGGATACTTACCCATATCGTGCCTACCTGGAAAATCTCTTGACGTACGGAAAAGAAGCCAAGAATACTCATCTGGATGCTTGCGTGGTATGGAAACCTGACACGGCAGGTGTAGCCACGTTTAACGACACAGTCCATACAGAAGATGACAATCCTCACAATGTGGGGTTTAACGACCGTCGTAAGAAAATTCTGCAAGGGCGAAGTTTAGAACTGATGGATCGTTTGCATTTGGACATGTGGTTACAAGAAAAGTATTTGCTGAACGGGGTGGATATCCGTCTGAGACTGAATCGTAGCAGTGCCGCTTTCCATTTGATGGCCCATGCCAATGAATACAAAACTATCATTCAAGAAGCCCGACTTTACGTGCGTTGTGTGGAACTGTTGCCTAAAGTGGGAAACGACGTCAGTCACACGTTGAGCAGAACGACCGCCAAGTATCCGATACGACGCATAGAAGTGAAAACGTTCACCATTCCCGCTGGACAGCGATCTATGATCGAAGATCATCTGTTCCAAGGACAGTTACCCAAGCGTTTGATTGTTGGTATCGTCAGGAATTCAGCCTTCAACGGAACCCACGATCAAAATCCTTTTGAGTTTCAACATTACAATGTGTCCAAGATCGAAGTCAGTCGCGACGGCAAGACCTTGTGTACCCGACCCTTTCAGCCTAACTTTGGTGTTGCGAAGAATTATTTGAGATCGTACTTGTCCCTGTACGAAGCCACCGGACAGTTAGGAACCAACACCAGTCACGGTATTTCGTACGACGATTATGCAGGAGGCTATGCTTTGTGGGGTTTTGATTTCACTCCAGACCAAGGCAGCGACGAGGGACATTTCCACCCTATAAAATCCAGTCAGATTCGTGTGGAACTTCAGTTTGCAAATCCACCTCTAGATCACACAGTGAACGTCCTCCTGTATGCAGAATTTGACAATGCCATAGAAATCAACAGTTTGAGAGAAGTCATTCTAGACTATTAGAAGCCATGGAAGACTGTTATCACTCTTTACCTAGTGGAGAAACTTTGGAGATGGAATGTGAGGAGACCGGGGAAGAAGAATATTAAGACAAAGGCGAAGAAGTTATCATGATGAAGTCGAGATGGCCAGAACAAGAAGCCCATTTAGTCTCCTGTTTTGCTACATTCCTGGCAGATATAATGAAAGAATTGATCAAGGAAGAGTGTTATGGATGTCACAACGATCATCCCAGTCAAATTCAACACGACAAATGTCTGATGTTAAGTCAAGAAGAAAAATTGGACGAATATCTGGACAAAGCTTGGGATCACATCGAAATAGAATTCGTGTTGAACGAGTGGTATAAAGGCCTGGATAAACATTCTTCTCCTCCATTAACGTCTCTGGAGTGCCGTCGCATCGAATCTCTCTTGGACCAGAGTAAGAAGTCGGAGCTAAACGCCTTTTACTTGTCAGACATTTTCAAGCAAAAAGTCAGGATCGAATTGATCACTTATCATTACCTGTGAAGAAAAAAACACACAAATCAATGGATACCTGGGAACTTTATTACCTTTTGAACCACAGCTCGTACACGGCTTCTTGGAATCCTGTCGTCTGTGCTAAAGATGAACTCCCTCATCGTAAACCTCAAGACCATCAAGCTTATGTGATCAACACGGACGACAGTCATCTCCCAGGAACCCACTGGGTAGCCGTCTACTTTCCTCAAGAAGGATATGTGGAATATTTCGATTCGTATGGATTGCCCCCTTTGGAAGACGATATCATTGACTTTATGAGAAGAAATGTTCAGACCACCCGATTCAATAATGTGAAATTACAAGGCATAGATTCCTTGGTGTGTGGACAATATTGTGTGTATTTTCTGCATCATCGCAGCCTGGGTTATTCCTTAGAACATTTAGTGACTCATTTTGATCCTCGTTCTTCTTCTAGAAACGATGTGAAAGTAAATCAATGGTTTTGTGACCATTATGCTTTTCTTTTGTCTCAAGCTAGGAAACGTAGTGTCCATCAATGGCCTAATGACTTCCAACAGTGGAAATCACAATTTCATTCACAACGTTGTCACCCTTGTCCAAAATAATGTGTTAGTTGAAAAAAATGTTTGTGATTTGAAAAAAATGTTTGATGTTATATTGTTGGATTATTGTTAAAAATGTTAGAGTTGTTTGTTAGTGATTTTGAATAAAAAATGTTGTTTTGAAAAAAAAAATGCCTTTGTGGTTTGTTTGACTATAGGAATCTTGATTCATGCTCTTTGATTTCTTACTATCCCTCTCATGACACTCATTGAACGTTGCGGCTCGAAAACCGTGTAGGGATGCTTTCCTTCACGTCCGCGCTTTGACTTTAAAAACCGGGGTAGCCTCCAGTCTAACCATCTATTGCCGACTCATCCTCCTACGAAGATGTGCTCCAAACTAGCTAAGCTAAACGAAGCCTACGTGAATTTGCATAGGGTCAGACACAGTCTGATACCGAAGCCAGAAGAGATAGAGAATGTGAGAGTCTTAAAAGTCACTGAAGACCTGATAGAAGAGCTCTTCAGAGAAGAAGTGAACAGGGAGAAAGAAGAATGGACAGAAAAGTACAGACTTCAGAAACAGCAGAGAGAGCAGCAACAGCAGCAACAGCAGCAGCAACCTGAACCTGACAGAGGCTTTGTCGATTGTCGTATCGACACCAAAGAGTTCTTCTTCTCTTTCCGAAGAAGCAGACCTATCGTCAGAAAGTCTATCGTCAGAGGACATCGCATTCTAAAAAAAAATAAAGGATTGCCGTAGCAAACAAAAAAAAAAACAGCCCTTTTCAGGGCTACCCAATACTCTAGAAAAGAAATAGCAATCGATTTGCCAATGTGTGTATGTAGAGTAGTATGAATATAAACACTGACTCTTTTGTGGTGTGAATGTATGTGTTTGTGTGGATAGTAGATAATGATCATGTTTTTGTTTTTTTTTTTTGCTGTTTGACGTGCGTGGAGAGTAGATTTGGGGTTTGATTTGATTGTTTTGCGTATGTGGATAGTATATTATTTGTTTAATAAAATTTTTTAGAATAGTGATGGGTAGTATAAAAAAGTGAGTGTTTCTTTTAGGTCCGCGCGTTGTTTGGTTATGATCTAGGTAAGATCAATTTTGTTTTAGGGGATGTTTTCCATCACGTCCGCGCTTTTAGTATAAATTGAAACTCGCTTGGCAGTCTAGCTAACCTGTTCATTCGTTAACAAGACAATGAATACCAGAATAAGCAAACTTCTTGAACTCCAGATGCACCTGGAATATGCCAGGCGCATACTAAATGAACTGGCCGAGGAGGCCATAGTAGAAGAGGGAGGGATGAAAGAGGAGGAAAGAAGAAAAATAGAAGAGGAGGAAAAGAAGAGAGGAAATTTCAGAATCCCAGAGACAGAAGATTGGGATTCTGAAGCCACTTATCCCGCCTCTGCACTCTCAAGAAAAAAAGTAAAAGGAGACTGGGGAAGAAGATGTGTGTGTGTGGTGCCAGACCTGGAAGGTGCCATCATTAACCAGGTGTCACAGGAGTTCAAAAACAAACAGCCGTTTTCAGGGCTACCCCAATCTCTTGAAAAGAAATAGTAATCCATTTGCCAATGTGTGTATGTAGAGTAGTGTGAATATAAACACTGACTCTTATGTGGTGTGAGTGTATGTGTTTGTAAGAGCTGACGTACGTTTGTATGGATAGTAGATTATTGGGCTTTGTAAGTGATCACGTATGTTTGTGTGGATAGTAAATTTGGGGTTTCATTTTAATGCTTTGCGTGTGTTGATAGTAGATTTTGGGTTTGTTTATTGTTGCTTCAGGTATGTGGATAGTAGATCATATGAAATGAGAAAAGTAGGGGATGTTTTCCTCCACGTCCGCGCGTTGTTTGGTTATGATCTAGGTAATATTAATTTTGTTTTAGGGGATGGTTTCCATCACGTCCGCGCTTTAACTATAAGAACCCACAAAGTTCGTCGTTCGCACTATTCTAAGGAATAAAAAAGGAAGATGGAAGTGTCCCAACTGTTTAATGATTTAAGGCATGTTTATTTTTGTATGGTGGATGGTGAATATGGAGTTGAAAGGATTGAAAGAGATTGAAAGTTAAGAACAAGTCTGCACTACGTGAACGAACTAAAATTAGCCAGGGAGATGATAGAGGGATTAATTGAAGAAGAAGTAAAGAGATTGAAAAGGGCTGATAAATCCCCCATATCTCAGAGTGGAGACAATAAAAGAGGCCATGGAGAAGGTAAAAGAAGTAAGAAGGTTCTTGGAAGAGATAGAACAAAGGTCAGAGTGGCCCTTTGTCAAAAGGAGTGTTGAACAATTGAAAAAAGGGGAAGAAAAGATGAGAAAGGTGATAGATGAAGAAGTGGAGAAAATAAAGGACAGGTGGGCAAAAGATAGAAAAGAAGAAGAAAATAGAAAGAAAAAGGAAGAACTAGAGAAACTAAACGCTAACTGGATGAAAATCCAACAGAAGTTCCGAGCCATGGGTCACCCGGACTGGATACCGGAAACAGAAAAGAAGAAGAAGAAAGGAATGATGGAAAAAATAAGGGGATGGATAAAGAAGTTAAGGAGTTAGAAGAAGAAGAAGAAGAAGAAGAAACCCAAAGGCCCTTTTCAGGGCCACTCCAATCTCTCGAAAAGAGATAGACTTTCAATTGCCTGCCCCATTTTTTTATTATTTTTTTTTATTTTTTTAAAAAAAAATAGAGACCCATCAGGTCGGGACCAAAATAAAATAGGGTCCCGACCCTGTTCCATTTCCCCTAGTCCCTAGACAGGCCCAAGTTGATTAATGTTAAATTTACATAGACCACAGACCAGCCCAAGATTTTTGTCCATGTTAATTCCCATAGACCCTAGAGTGGCCCAGAGGTTTTGTCCATGTTAAATTTACATAGACCCTAGAGTGGCCCAGGGGTGTTTTTAATGCTAATTCCCATAGAACCTAGGGTGGCCCCATTCACTACTAATGATTGTCAACCTTTTTTCGATATACCGCCACATCGGTTTTTCTCTCGCTTTCTTCATCTAGTGTTTCTACCGATTACACAATTAATAAGTATAAATACTCACAAACAGTGAACAAACTGGGTTAGTTGAGAAATTCTGAGCAAACGTTCCATTTGATTTGTATAATTTATTTTAAAACGAGGGGTGGGGTGCAACCGATCTAATGATCAAACATCGACAGTTGACAACAGGTTTAGTATTTCAGATGAACTATCATTAAATCATACAAAATGTATAATTTATATCCATATTTATAAACCGGAGGAAATATAGCAGTAATTTTGTGAATCCCAGTAAGTACATGTTCTCATCATGCAGTCTTAGAAGAGTTGTTTCAGTCACTCGTGGGTCAAAATTAGTCATGCGATATTAAGGCAGATGTTTTCGTAAAAGTACGCCGTTTGTCACGAATGCCGAAATTGCCTTTGCTCTTTCCGTTAGTGGAATCTGCCAAAATCCTTTCAGAAGGTCACATTTGGTGACATACTTGGCATTCCCGATCTTATCAATACAGTCATCGATTCTTGTTAATGGGAATGAATCTGTTTTTGTCACGCTATTCACCTTCCTATGATCAGTACAGATAAGGGAAGTTTTATCTGGTTTTCGAACAAGTATATACATGGTGGCTTTACAAAGATTGTTGTTTTCACTCTTTCTGTGTTACTGTTTATTCGAGCCTAAACACGTAACATTATTTTTTCTAATTATGAACATTGAGGTAATAATAATAATAATAGCCAGTTGCAATGTGCACAAGGTGTTATTTGCAGTTTTCCTTTTTCCGTTCACTATTTGTATACGTATTTCATGACCATTCATACTACAGTCGTGACAGTTGAATATGAAAGGTATATAGTATGTGGAAAAAATATTTCAGCAAGTGTTTCTCTCGTGCATTTATAGTGAAAGCATAATTAGCATTGAAAATTAAAATAAATATTGTCAGAATTGTTAATGTGTGTAGTTATGCCATTAAATTCAGAGATATACATCTTTGTGTTTTGTTTCTTGTGTCATGAAAAGCTGTTTTAAAGAAGGTGTACTTTGCAAAACAAAGATTTTGTACTGATAGTATTTAAAACGTTTTCAAAATTATCATTGACAGTCAAAATATTTAAATAAGTATTTAAAAAAATATTAAAATGACTGCTATCCCCATGCAACTTTTAAAAAGGTTGGGATTGTGTTTTCATGTTTGTCTCTCCATTAGTAATTCAATTTATCACCTACACTATTAAAAGACACAAATTTTAAACTTAGGGATAAGACCTTGGGTAGTCTTTTGATATACGTAGTTATTTTAGAATGTTCATTATTAGTCTTGCGTGGGGTCAGTTTCTGGCAATAGTTACTTTTTCATTTAAAGATTTAACGTCTTGTAGGTAGAGATCTGAAGTTGGTTTGTTTCATGTTCAAGACCA
Organism: Sinohyriopsis cumingii; assembly: GCA_028554795.2. Lineage (NCBI taxonomy): Eukaryota > Metazoa > Mollusca > Bivalvia > Unionida > Unionidae > Sinohyriopsis > Sinohyriopsis cumingii. The sequence goes on along the minus strand of CM068840.1, from coordinate 107,427,156 downwards.
ATGCTATAACATATGCTTTTTAATTTTGGTTTCACTCTCTGGTCTTGCCCCAAAGGAAGGTCCCTGTGGGTATACTTGTCCTAGGTCACAACTTGGAAACTGTTGAGATCCCCACCCAATAATCATATACAGGTTTGAAGGATATGATATAGCTTCTCACCTTATCATGATGTCGGCAGGTTTGTAAGTGTAAGGTCAAGGTGGTTTATACGGAAAAGGGCACGAAAAGGGCATATAATGTAATGTGTGGCACTCTTTTTACTTCAACCCTGGAGCTTGGCAGGTCTGTAGTTAAAAGGTCAAGGTGGTTCGAAGGGAAAATGGAACGAGATGGGCATAAAATGTGATGTGTGGCACTCTTTTACTTCGAGCCTGGAGCTTGCATCACATATCACTATTTTGGTGCCATCTTCAAAATCATAAATTGACGACTTTTGAGAGATTCCTTTTCATTATTTCTCGCTATTCACCCCGCCCTTAGTCTCTTCTGTTTGATCTAGATTCATAACACTCTCATTCAGTCTCAAGTCTGTTTTTTGGGTTACGACCGTTGGTTCCAGATAGGTTTATTTTAGAAAATATTTAATTAAAAATTATGGGGACTTACTATTTTTTGCCAGGGACTTATCTCAAGATTGGCATTATTATACGTAGCTTATATACCGAGCTTCGTCTCAGAAAGATCAAAAAATCACTCTCAGAAATTACAAATTAATATCCCTGAAAAAAAGAAGTCTAATTTTAATTTTAGCTGAAATTATGCGCATATGGTTTATATGCCAATCAAATATTTGAGTAAATAAAAAGAGAAAGCGGCATTAAATAGCTTGATTTTAAAATAAAAGAACAAGAACTTAACCATTATTTTGTAAACACGTTGGTGGATTAAGCAGGATATTTGCTGTCTTCGTAAATTCATATATCACTCAGTCTAAAAATATAACCATTTCCGGTAAAGAATACCTTTTTCCGCAATATTATACATTCCAAAAATGTCGAACATCATCGATAATTAATTATATGTGCGGACGAAAAAGGTGCTTACTTGAAAAGATTGTCACATTTATTTTGCTATAGTCCAGGAATCCCTTATTCAGAAAAAACATGCCTACTATTTAGCATAACAACTTTGATGAAAGATGTTGTTTTGTATGTTGTACCGCTTTTTCAAAAAGTAATTTTTATAATTTGGATCATAGTGAAAATATCACTAATATTCTACGAAATATATTGCTGGTATAGCTGTTGGTGTTAGTTATATAGTGAAACTTACCAAGGTGCTAGACAAACAGTGTAGTACGCCGCTATATCTCCGACTCAACGTCAGATTTGTGTGATCCCCGGGCATATCTGATCCCGTAAGAATCATAATCTGGATTCTGGCCTGAGATCCATTACAATTTAGGGAGAAAAAAAAAAAAAACACAGAAACGCATATTGAATGGCAGCTGGTGATAGGATTATGGATCTTCTAATGTCCTCAATTAGTCATGAAATGCACGGCTTTCTCGCGTGTAAACACGTGTTTTTAATTTTTACACAATAATTATAAGAATATCAACATAGTGCGGAATGTTTGCAAAAATAAAGAAACTAAAGTCCAAGTTATTAACAAATCAGAGACCTTTATGCGTCAAATTAAAATATAATTCGTTTACTCGATATTATACGTATATGCTTATATCTCAAGTGTGACATAAAATACAAAACAACAAAATGCTTGATTTTGAAGAACTATTTCTCATATCTAGCAGGACGAAATTTATGTCCTGTATTTCCGTATTTTTATTTTGAGTACTGATGAACTTTGCAAGGTTTCTAATTTAAATCTGACTAAGGATAAGGCCCACGTAAATAACATCTTATCAGCTGCTGAAACATGAATCGAACACGCCTGTTAAAGTTTGTTGACAGGTTCGGTCAAGGATTTTTGTACTTTCATTATTTTAAAGTTTTAAATTTTAGTTAAGAGTATTATTTGATTCGCTTATACTTGTAATAATGGTTTGCACTCCACCAATGATTGTCAACGTTTTTTCGATATACCGTCACATCGATTTTTCTCTCTCTCTTTCTTCATCTAGAGTTTGTACCGATTACACAATTAATAAGTATAAATACTCACAAACAGTGAGCAAACTGGGTTACTTGAGAAATTCTGAGCAAAAGTTTCATTTGATTTGTATAATTTATTTTAAAATGAGGGGTGGGGTTCAACCGATCTAATGATCAAACATCGACAGTTGACAACATGTTTAGTATTTCAGATGAACTATCATTAAATCATATAAAATGTCTAACTTATATCCATATTTATGAATCGGAAGAAATATGGCAGTAATTTTGTGAATCCCAGTAAGTACACGTTCTGATCATGCAGTCTTAGAAGAGTTGTTTCAGTCACTCGTGGAGCACAAGTACATGTAATAATGCGATATTAAGGCAAATATTTTCGAAAATGTACGCCGTTTGTGCGGCATCCTGTTGATCGTCTTGAAAATCGCTGCATGTTGTTTTTACATGGGCAGTCAAAATTAGGTAAGTACGCAGTTAAAAAAAGATTCATAGAAGCTCACATTGCATTTCCAGAAAGCATTCGCTGAATTCGCACAAGATGGGTGTTACAAACCAGGATTTATTTACAGAAACGTGTGGGTTTTTTTTGGGGGAAATGCACAGATGATAAGGAAAGCAGTCGTCTAGACAGGAAATATAGGGCAAATTAAAATGTGCGATAAAAAAGAATAACCTTCACCTTCATAAATGCACATGTAACTTGGTGACCACACAAGCAATCAAAAGTAAAATACCATTGCACTAATTAGTAATTTACAATGTATGGAGTCGACGGAATACAATTAATTTTGCAGGTCTTCTCTAGAAGGAAATGGGCTATCTAGTAATTGTTTATGAGTGATAATATCTTTGAGATACGTTTTTGAGCGTATTTAGTAATTGTTAGAAAATGGAAAATTCTCTTTTGTTCGACCGTTTCCTTCACAAAAATGTTTGCCATATTTGCTGATTTTTAATCAGAAAAGGAACCCCAATGCATAATGTCAATTGAATAGATGCCGTACATAAAGAACCACTACTACATAATATGAAAAAATAAAAAATTCCAGACTATATTAGGGATTTGTGGCCCATGAAGTACTGTCAAACATTTGGGTATACATAGAAAACGAAGTCAAACCTTCTGATTTTGAAAAAGAATATACGTATTTACAAAAACTTCACTGTTACCATACAAGCTAATAATTCCACGCAAACATTATCTTGATGATGACCCACTTCCAGGTCTGCGGACAGGTTTTGTGGGCCATGGAAAAATGCTCTAGTAATCACCTATGAATTACAAATTGTGACGACGGAAGGCCCTCTGACCGTTGTTTGCCCCCGGGATTATGTCTTAGTTATCCTACCCTGTCCGCGGCCCTGACCAGATCCCAGAAGAAATTTACATTGTGAAAAGAAAACAAAAACGTCTAAGAAAGAATAAATAGCAGACAGCTACACGATTCCAACCTATGGAAAGTGACCTTATGTAAGCTGATACGAGAGAAAGAAAGGCGTCTAAGAACAATTCACGACAAACGAAGAACAGTTCTCGACAAACGCTCGATTATTGCCTGATTTCCAATCGATGTTTGCAGCATATTTAAAGCAGTGATAGCTTTACATAAATTAGTGACGTAGGAATGGATACGCATTCGATTTAATGGATAAAACTATCGTTACTGGCAATGAACGTTGAAAGTGAAAGCGTACTCATTCTGACCTTGAATTGTGTGCATGACTGCAGTGCATGCTGTCGACATAATCTGAGACTGTTTCGAAGGATATTAGTATTTTGTTCAAACCCTGTTACTGCTAAGCTCAGTTCAGTTGCTTTACTCGTATTTCTTCGATGCGTATTGCATGTACTGGAGATGCAGTGAGCAGGGCATCACACATCATGACTTTGTTTTAGTTTGTGTTCTTTATTCTTTATTTTGTTTCGGGTATCACACAGCATAAAGGAACTTTCAAACTACTGTTTAACAAACGTATTCAAGGACCATGGCCAGTAGTAACGTCACAGCCCTTTTGCCAGTTTACACTCATTTAGAAATTAGCTTATACTTAAAGAAGTTCAAATGAGATGGTGAAGGATGATATAACAAATTTTTACATTCATCAGATCAATACTTATCTTTAGTGCATCCAATGAATGGGTGTAGTTTTTGTGTACAAAATACACTTAAATGTGTGTTCTTGAAAACGTGAAAATGATGGTTTGTATGAATGTTTGCATGTAAAGCAGTGTTGCTGTCCAATATCATAATATAACTAATAATTTAAGTATATTTTTAAATTATCATCTGAAGGGAAGAAATCGAAGTTTCATTTTGTCAACTTTGACTTTTAATTCTTGCAGTATGAAGAACTTGGTTATCACAAATACGATGATATGACCACCTACTGACTGTTTCTCACAAAAACACATATTGTAAATCTTTTTTTTCCTTCTCATTATGAAACTTGTAATAATAATAATAATAATAATAATATGAGTCAGCTGCAATGTGCATAGGTTGTTTCCTTTTCCCGTTCACTCTTTGTATGCGAACGTCATGAGAGTTGAAAAGAAAATGTATATAGTATGAACAATAGGAATATAATATCATTAGGTAGGTGGGAAAAATGGTTCAGCAAACGTTTCTCTTTTGTGTAGTTATAATGAAAGTATAATTAGCATTGAAAACGTATATAATATGAAGAATTGGAATATCATACTATTAAATTGTTTCAGCAAGAGCTTCTCTGATGTATAGTTAAAATGAGAGAAATATTATTATTCAAAATTTAAATAAATGTCTTGTCAGTACAGTTAATGTGTGTAGTTAGTTATGTCATTATGTTCAGAGATATGTAAATTGATTTCTCGTGTAATGAAAGCTGTTTTAAATAACGTGTAGTTTGTAAACCGAATATTTTATTTATTGATAGTGTTGGATACCTTTTCATAATTATCACTGACAGTCAAAAATTTGAAATAAGTAAAGCACAATAACATGACTGCTATCCCCATGCTACTTTTCAAAAGGTGGGGATTATGTCTTCATGTATGTCTGCCTATCTCTCCATTAGTCATGCAGTTCATCTCAGGCACTATTAAAGATACTTTTTTGGGGTGGGGGACCAGACAGATGCCCCTCCACCCCAATTTTCAAAAAAATATTAAAGTGTTGTTATATGTTTGTGTGTCTGCAAAGGTATGTTTATTTGTATATTTTATTATAGAATTTTGAGAAAAAAAAATTCAAATTTAGAATTTGTGATGGGGTATTTATATCCCTATTGTGATCTATAGGGTTGTGTTTGTCCATTTCCACAGTATGTGTTTTTCTGTTCATCTTTCGTAGGCCTGTTCACTTCGCGTTAAGCCTTGTGACATAGCCCTGTGACGTCTGTGCAACTTACCTCACCCATATGGTGGTTCCCTGTTACCCTTAATCTATGTTATATATTGGATAAACTTTTTGTAATTCAGTTCTGTGTTTGAGTTCCATATTTTGATACTATGAGGCCAGAGCTGGTGGCCGGGCTCCAGCTCGCTTTTGCGTTACTCGCCCCTAACGGGCGGTATTACCGAAAATCCTTCCCCTTCTCCCCTTCCGTATCGAAGCTTCACTTATTTTTTTTTCTTTTGTTTTATTTAAAAAGTCGTTTAGACAAAAACGTTTGTAAGATCATCCATTATTTGATAATATTTATCACCTGGCCACAGGAAAGCATTGTTGTTGTTATATAATCAATTATTTTTAAAACCACTTTATTTTCATAATCCACATCTATATATAATATATTGTTTCTATGATATCTGTATGGTTTACATATTTCCATATTTAGTAGTATCCTATTATTTTTTGTTTTATCACATTGGGCAATCATCGTATGTTGCTTAGTAAAATTTGCTGTTTTACATAAAGGGCATTTCGGTATTATCCTAATCATACGACCTTTGAAGGTTTCTTCGCCTGTAAGCCAGGCGTTGTGTAGATATTTAAAAATACCTTGTGTTCTTCCAGATCTTATTTTCTCCCAATTTTTCCAAGTTCTTGCCCAGTTAACCGCCCAGTTGTCTTGTTTCACTCTACATCTTATTATTTTAGTTACATCTTCTCTGATTCAATCATAACTCTTTTTTATCTCTCTGCCGTAACTCTATCATATCCCTATATTTTAAAAGTATTTCACTTATATATCTAAATTTACGTGGCACTTCAAGCTTTTTAGTGATTTTATTGTTTCTGTATATCTCCGGTCGGCTTCTCATAGTGACGCCGAACCAGTAGTTGTACACTACCTCCCACACCGTAACAGGCTCAGGTTGCACTTTTTTCAACCTATTTATTATGTTGGTTAATTTCAGTAGTAGGGGGCTTGGCAGGCCCAATCCCCCTCTACATTTTGCTCTATTAGAGTCTCTTTTTTATGTAATGCGTTTTATAGTTACATATATAATTTATAATTTCGTTATCAAATTTGTTTAAAATTTTATTATCCATGTCGATAGATTTAATTATATAATTGATATTAGAATATAATATGTTTTGGCCACTTGGGCCCGCTCCATGATGCATAGTGGCGTTAGGGCCCATATTTGCGCATTTTCTCTTATTTTGTTGATTATATGTTTGCAGTTTTCTATAGTTTGTTTTCGTCTTCCCAAAATAGACCCCTAGAGATTTCACCGTGTCTCTCAGTAGATGAGGAGTTAATCCTGGATGGTTGCCTCTCCAGTTGCCTATTTTCAGAATTTCAGTCTTGACGTGGTTTATGTTCAAACCCGACGCTTTTCAAATTTTTTTCAAATTCTTCTTCTAGGTGTTTATAAGATTTCCCTCTCTTATAAAGTTCATACAATCGTCGGCATGTTTGAGCATTTTAAATTCTTCTTTTAAATTTGGCATTTGTATACCTTGTATTTCTGGGTTGTTTCGTATCTTATGACTTGGAATTTCAATTGCCATTACGTATAATAGCATTGATAGTGGGCACCCTTGCCTCACTGATCGTTGTATATAGATTTCTTTCGTGCATTTTCCATTTACCTGAACAGATAAGGTTATTCCTGTGTATAGGATTTCGGTCCGTTTTCGGAAGTTCGGTCCAAAGCCAATTTTTGTCTAGTACATTCTGTATATAGTTTTGTCCTAATCGATCGAAAGTTTTTTCCTGGTCGAAGAGTACCATAGTATTAGTCATCTATTATTATCTTGATACTTGAAAGGCTGCGTTGAATATCCCGCCCTTTTCCCCCACAAGTTTGATTTTCATGAATTATTTTATCTATTTATCTATTTTATCTATCCCACCCTTAACCATATTTGTTAAAATCCTACTCAAAATTTTGTAATCCGTATTCAAAAGTGATATTGGTCTCCAGTTTTTAATGTCATCCTTGTCACCTTTCCCTTTGTAAATAATAATAATGATTCCTTCTGTCAAGGATTTTGACATTTGTTTCTTACTTAAAAATATATTATTGTATAGAGCATTCAGGATCGGCGTTAATTCACCGTGGAATTTGCTGCAGAATTCCACGGTGAATCCATCTTTCCCTGGCGATTTTCTCTGTGTTCTGCTGATATCATCTCGCAGTCGACATTTTTTAGATAGTTGTCGATTATATTTAGATCTATATTTTGTGTGGTGTATAACTCTTTGCAATATAAATAAATTCTATTTAAAATTTCTTCTTTTGCCGTATGAGTTGCATTGTTTATTTTTATTTTATTTAGTAGTTTTTCACCCCCTTTCTTAAATTCTTCTCGTTTAAATAAACTGTTCGCCTTTTTATAGATTTCTGTGAATTTTCCAACCCTAATTATTCCGCCATGATTTTCGGTTTATTCAATGATTTTTATTTTATTTATAAGTTGCTTTTTTCCTTTCTCATCTCTTGTCTTACTTAAGATTAATTTAATTTAATTTTTATCTTCTTTTTATTTTTCCGCAATTCTGTTCGAATATTCAATTGATTTTCTTTTTATTATATCTTTTAGTGCATCCCACTCATTTATTATGTTAATGGTTTCTTCATTTTTAAAAGCTTCGATTTCGTTTTTTATTATGTCTATATATTCTTATTCATTTAGTAATTTGTTGTTCAATTTCCATTGTCCTGAGCCCCATTTACCTCTTTTTTTATTTTTAAGTCCAAAGTAAGCATTTTGTGGTCGGATAGTTTTATGTATGTGATGGTTGCATTTATATAAGTTAAAGGATCATAATAATTACCATAAACTCTATCAATTCTACTTGAATGTCCTTGTTTATAGTCGAAAGTAAATTCCCTTTTTAAAAAGTTGAGTTTTTTTTATATATGTCATGTAGTTTATTTTTATTTATTAGATTTATCATTTCTGTCCTATATATCTTATCACTTGTTGTTAGATCGGTCGTTCTGTCGATTTCATCACCTACCCAGTTCAAATCGCCTCCTAAAATTAGGTTTTCCATTGAAAATTCTTGTAGATACTTAAATAAGTTATCAATAAAGTTTAGTTTCTTACTTCTATTTGCTGGCATATATACATTTGTTATGTGCCAGTTTTGTATTTATACGTGTAGTAGGCGTCCCTTAGTTGTTGATGACTTTCCGATCCGCTTGTTGAGCTCAGCATCGAGCGAGAGGTTGTTGGTGATGGTAGAGCCGAGGTACATGAACTGACTGACCACCTCAAGATCGTAGTTGTTGATGATGATGCTTGGGAGGTCCGCGTCCTGAACCATCACGTTTGTTTTCTTTAGGCTTATGCTTAACCCAAACACATCGCATGCTTTAGCAAAGCGGTCAATCAGGCGCTAAAGCTCAGCTTCTGTGTGGGTGGCTAGAGCAGCATCGTCTGCGAAGAGCATGCCCCTGATGGTGACTTCACGCACTTTGCTCTTTGCCTTCAGTCATGCCAGGTTGAACAGTCTGCCGTCTGATCGTGTGTGAAGGTAAATCCCTTCTGTGGACGTCCCAAAGGCGTGCTTGAGCAGGACTGCGAAGAATATGCCGGAGAGCGTGAGGGCAAGGACGCAGCCCTGTTTAACTCCACTGCGGATGTCAAAGGGATCGGATGTTGAGCCATCGTACTGCACTGTGCCTTTCATGCCATCGTGGAAGGACTGGATCATGCTTAGCAGCTTTGGAAGGCAACCAATTTTCGCCAGGATTGTGAAGAGTCCGTCTCTGCTAACCAGATCGAATTCCTTGGTGAGGTCTATAAAGGCCAGGAAGAGGGGTCTGTGTAGTTCTCTGCATTTTTCCTGCAGTTGCCTGACGGAGAAGACCATGTCGAATGTGGACCTCTCTGCGCGGAACCCGCACTGCGACTCTGGGTACACTCTGTCAGCAAGCGTCTGCAGTCTGTTCAGGATTACGCGTGCGAAAACTTTACCCACGATGCTGAGAAGTGATATGCCCCTGTAGTTGTTGCAGTCGCTTCTGTCGCCATTGTTCTTGTACAGGGTTATGATGTTAGCGTCTCTCATGTCCTGAGGCACTGCACCCTTGTCCCAGCACTGGCAGAGGAAGTCGTGCAGGTGTGTGAGCAGCACGCTACATCCGCACTTGATGAGTTCTGCTGCGATGCCATCCTTCCCTGGGGCTTTACCTAAGGACAGTTTCTCTAAGGCCTTCTTTAGTTCGGCTACAGTAGGTTTCTCGTCCAGTTCGGCCATGAGAGGAAGGTTTTCAATGGCGTTGAGGGCATCATTGGTCACGTGACGTGAGAGAGGGTATGATCACCATTTCAATCCGAATTTAATTGAGTAATTTAGACTAGAAGTTTCAGTAATTGTGAAATATCGTGCTGGATAATTAAAGCAATGACTCAGTAGTACAGCACAGTACAATGCCACCTAAGCAAGCAAGTGGTTAACTGATATCAGCTCATGTATAGTGAATCCTTTGTTTCGTAATCTATTGTAAATTCTTACAAGTAGCTCAAGGTATGTTTTATTTTGCATATCTTTTATTTTAGTTCGTATTCATAGTGTATGGTTTTGCTTATAAATACACTTGTGTAAATTTATTCTATTTGTTTTTGGAAATTGTAGGGTTGAATCCCTTTCAAAAACAGGTGTGTAGTTTTTTCCAATCCCAAAATGTCTGTGCTAGCTCATGCAAAAGAGACCAAGATAAGGGACTATTTCCCCACCGACTTGAGAAATACTGAAAATGGAAGACTACTAATTGCGTATAGAAAAACTACCATGCCAGGTTCTGGATTGTACAAACTTCAGCGAGGTAGAAAGTCCAAGGCCAGCCGAAGTACTACACAATACGTGGTAGCGAAAGGAGTCCAAACAAGCGATATCAAGGGCGTTCAAAACGGGGGTAGAGGCTTGTTCTTCCTATTTGCCAAAAGAAATGTACCTCTATACGGGAATAATCAATCTATAGAATTTAGAGGGAAAGCCATAAAAAATATACTCCCCTCCACTCCTTGTAAAAAATATAGAAGAGAGAACAGTGGACGTACATTTCACGGGATTGCTACGAGAAGTACCAACCGTAGAGCTACAAAACAAGATACAGAGAAAATATGGAGCCAAGACCATAAAAGCCCATATGGCCACATACTGGGGTTTTCCCTCAGTATATACGGAATAAAAATAATGAACCTGTTTTCAGAAGATGCCAGTATATCATGGGCTTCCTAATTAAAACATGGTACAAGGTGTGCCAGAACCATAGGCAATGCTACAAATGTGGGAATACCGGCCACCTGGCCAGGGAATGCCAACAACAAACACCGCAGCAGGCCACATAAGAGGCGCCATCAAACACAATTCCAAAGACGTATGCAGCAGTTCAAACAAACACAATGCCAAAGATAACAACAACAACAGAGACGGAGAGTTTACTAGAATCTGTTCCAGAAGCAGAGCAGGAAATGCAGACCACAAATGATGACCAGGGGAAATGGGAGTCAGCTGACCAGACCAGTTCAGCGGAGAAAAAAAAAGGGCGAAAGAAAGAGCCAGGAAAATGCAGAGGAAAGACGAGATTAGTAGAAGAAAAAACCGCTCCCTTCTATGTTATAGAAGAGCCTCACTTCGTAGAATGTTCAAACAGTTTAGAACAAACACCAGACAATACCCAAACCGGTCTAGAAATTTCAAGAATAGAAGAGACGATAGCAACGGAGGAACAACAAATAGAAGCGGCAACGACAACATCATCAAAAACAAGACAGGCCGAAACATCAATGGCTACACAAAAAGGAAGAGAACGGCGTCTACACCAAGAACACTTTCAGAAGCTTCATAAAAGAGTGTAAGTCACCAACGGAAAGAGAATCGAGGAAAGACACAAAATAAAAAGAACAAACAAGGAGGACAGTAAGCCTAAATATAGACGACAAAAGAAGGATTTTAACCATCGAAGAGTATAGGGGAAAAAAAATCTACCCACTAAAAATCTAAAATAACAATCTAATAATTCACATGACGTTAACAATTGTTTTCATATATTAACCTAAGATTCAAATAAATAACTTATTCACCATCTCATAGTCAAGATGGATCTAAAATTGAAAATCCTGACTATGAATCTAAATGGCATAAATAATAAAATTGAAAATATCATAGTACAAGCAAAGAAATATGATGTAATCTTAATACAAGAAACGCACGGAATGCCGATACATGTCATGGAAAAACTAGAGCAAGACTTAGACGCCTTAGTGTATATTAGTAACCACCCAATAGAAAGGAAAGCTGGAGCGACAATAATCAGACAGACCGCCAAAGGACTAAGCCTTGAAAATATGGAAATACCGAATGATTTACAAGGACGCTTACTCCATCTAAAATTGAATAACTGGAATATATTTAATATATGCATACCACCAGGAATAACTAGAAAAAAGACTATTTTTATACAAAACCTGAACTGACATACCCAAAAATTTGCCATGGATCCCTGCATATTAGGCGGGGATTTTAACTGGGTAATAACGGAATTAGACAAAAGTGAAGGACTAATTGCAAACGATAGAAAAATCTTTAAATGGATTCAAACCTTTATGAAAACAAATAACATAGTAGACACTTTTAGACTTTTTAATAAAAATAAGAGAGGCTATACGTATAAATACGATAACAATAAGGATAGTAGGATTAACATATTTTATATCTCTGAAAGTGAGAGTAATGCAATAATAAATTGTGAAATTTTAAAAGAAAAGATCTCAGATCATAACTTAGTACTTTTAGAGACAAAAATCCCAAGCACATTAAAATGGGGATAGGGTGTGTGGAAGAAGAAGAGTGCTCTCGTGCTCGATGATGAGTACGTGGGCACTGTTCGCACGCACCTAAATAGGATAAAAGAAGAAAATACTGGGGAAATAATGACTGGGAAAAAACGTATAACCAAGTATTATAGCAAGATTTTAAAAAATCCAAAATCAGTGGAAAAAGGAAAAGTATTCAGAAATTATGTCCTTAACAAGACCGCTAACAGAGCCAGAAAATAAAATAGTCAAACAACGGGAGGATATGGAAAGAGAAATTACACAGGGTATTAAACTATGGGCGGGGAAATATGAAAATCTATATAAAAAGGGAGGAGAATATATAGAAGATTAGACATTAAAAGGGGAGAAAACAAAAAGATAGATTCAGTACAAATTAATGATATAACTTATAAAAATAAAACAGCAGCAGAGGAGGCGAACAGAACTTTTGCTGAAACATAACTTTGAAAACTAGAAATCTCATACGAAAAAAAATAATAACAAAATAAGGTCTCTTGGGGGTTAGTTCTTTTTGTTACTTTGTTTTTGTCTTTAGCGGTTTTTTAAAAAATTTGTACGCGTGATTTCGTTCACCCGCCTGACGTCTCATTGATTTCGCGCCTCCTCTGCTGCTAAAATTAGATCAACCAAACATTTTATCAAGACCTACAAGATATCTTGTCCTGGGATCATGTAAATTTATTTTTATAAATCCGTGTGGGTTAGTTTGTGCTTTTTGAGAAGAAATGTCTAAATCTGATCATCTCCATATCTCCGTTGCACCAAGTCTGATGAATATTTCTTAAGGTAAGTGTATCAACTCCGTTAAATACAACTAAATTATTACAGTTATCTCTGATCACTTTTGGTATTTGTGTATATCGTTGAGTGACATAAATGATATTTGTATTTTCATGACTGCCTCTGGAAAATATTCTAGCTGGATTTGATTGTTTATCCAGCATCACATCATCGTATACTACGAGATTATTAATAAATTCATCTAATTCATCTACGGCCGGTGCTTCATCAATATCAGTTATAAAATTAATAATATCATCGCCATCTTAATTTAACAATTTTGCATTTTCATTAACATCTTTAAGTACATCATAACATCTCTGATCATCAACTGATGGTGCAACTAAATATAACTTGTCCCACTTTAACCATCTCGTTATAAGATTAAGCAGTAATTGGGTTTTACCTGATCCTGTTGGGCCTATTATAATCATTCTGATAGAATTCGGTAGCGCTGGATGATGTTTCACTGGCTCTTGCTTTCGTGTTGCTGAGAAATCAAATACATCCATATTATAAATGTATATTAATCTATATTGTTTACGTTGTAGAGTTAAAACTCCAACTACTGATTTAGCTACGGTTACAACAAAAACTGGAAAAATAGCATATGGTGGAAAATGTGTAATATGTAACAGAATTATTTTTCGTTTTTATCTAAAATTCAATGTAAGAATGGTGGTGATATTGCTATAATAATGTCAAAATTTCCATGAACACATTGGGCTAAATTCCCAGGAGAAAAACGTCTTCCTGGATATAATTATTGTGGTCCTGGTACCCGACTTGATATCCGACTTGATAACCAAGATCAATCAAAACCTGGAGAATATCAGATAAATAAATTTGATAAAGCGTGTCATATTCATGATGTTGCGTATAAAAGCAATGATTTACAAAAGAGACATATTGCAGATGTGGAATTAATTCATGCGTTAAATTCCATACAAGATTTATCTTTAAAGAGAAAGTAGCTAGATTGATAATAAAATCTGCAGTGAAAGGTAAACTAGTATTCGGAGCCGGTAATTAATCAACCAATTATTGAAATAATGAAATCGATTTATTATACCAAAGGGGATATTGGAGGGGTAGAGCAGCAATTAGTAAAGTCAATGATGCAGCAAATATTACACGTTTTACTGCTGAAAAATTATTAGCACGACAGGCAATATTGCAAATTTATTCACCACTACCTAAACTAATTCAGCACATTTTGATGTCAGCTTTCCTAATGAAGTTCATCAGGCTGATATTCTATTTTTATCACATGAAACTATCAAAATTGGTAGACGTCAAATAACATACAAATACGCGTTGAATATCGTTGACTTTGCAAATAAATATAAAGAAGCAGAACCATTATCAATTAAAACAGTAACTGAAGTTATATCTGCTTATGAACGAATTTATCAACGAGGACCCTTACGATGGCCACAGCTATTACTAGTTGATCCTGGCAAAGAATTTATTGGTGTAGTATCATCTCTGATGAAAAAACATAATGTCGCAATTACCACCTCATTCACTTTTGTAAACTAGCACCTCGACGTCGTTACATTCAAGACAGGTCAGCATTATATTTTTGCGTGTATGACCAAACTTACCATTAATTCTGTCTACGATAAATTGTCTTGGATCATTAAGAATATTGCTCCACAATATTACTGTATTACAGCTCGCACAATGATTATTTTGCTGTTTCAGATTCATTATAAATTCAGCATCAAAGTCAAAGTCTCGCTTATTTTCTTTTTTGTCACACTGTTTATAACTAATTTATTTCTTATTATATCATTGTCAATAACATATTCATGGTTTTTGTAAAGTCTATGATAACCCTCCGCAACTGAGATATTTTTCTAGCTCTAGACACTGCGAGGTAAACTAAATTTGACCTTTCGATACGATCATCGACGATCCAAACTCGAGTATCAGAAATGGTTAATCCTCGAAATGAGTGTATTGTCATCGCGTATCCTAACGTCCACGAAGATTTGTCCATTTTTAGCGCATCTTCAACAACATTGACAGGAACTAAAACCATATCATTTAGTACAAGGTTTTGTTTTTCTGAAGATCCTGGCATATCAACGTCGATATTCTGCCGTCGCGTATCAACCGGTCGATAACATAATGGTACGAGTAGATTTGAAAATTTTCTTTATGTAACAGAAATAATTGCTGTTGAAGTGTATCACGAACTATCTTTCTACTTGCCACTATCAAATCATCTGGTCTCCACAATTTCCATTCATTGTTAATAGGGGTTTCTGAAATTACTTCACGCATTATTTCACACTGAAGTTTATTCGGTTGTAGTCTGATTAATTTCTTAAACTCTCTTAATTCTGGATCAAGTACTCTATGATCATCAGTTATTTCTTCATAATAATCTACAAAATTCCTCAGCCATTATGTGGAGACAATCCAACAAAAGGTGGTGGTTGACCATGATCGCCGCACATTATCAAAGCAGTATTTTTTGTTAATAACCAAACAAAAAATGTTTTTAATGTTTCTAATGACGCTACATATTTCATCCCAAACGATAATCTTTGGAATGTATTTTTCGCCCATTCGATCAGGAATCCATCGAAAGAATTTATGATAAGAGCATGATTTAATATTTCTTTCTCTCATTTCTCTGGCGAGTCTGTGTGTAGGGGTTAAAACGACCATATCGAAATTCCGAAATTTTTCAATCACACGAGTTGTTTTACCAGAACTCCTGGTCCATTAAGATACTGTTTTATGTCTAGCTACGGGATTATACACTGACGATGCAGATGACAATTTTGATATTTGATTGTTTTGGCTATAAATATCTTTGATTCAAAATAATCGAGTATATTGTCTTGTTTTATTCTCCATTCGCCCCATGATGCATAAGTGCCGATATTTAATTTTTCCAACAATTAAGTATATCTTTTCTTGATATAATACGTATCCGTAGCGACTCTGACAGCAAACTAAGAAACCCTATGTATCATCGATACTAGATTTATCGAACCGTACGCAAGAATTGAAGATCTTAAATGAGCAAACTGCGGTGAATCGCCATCCATATGACTCTCAATTACACCTAATTTAGTTTCGTCTGATAATTTAGCATTACTTCGACTTATAAATGTATTTGTTCCCGTTGTATCAGCATTTATAAAATCAAACTCAGCATCATCTATAATTAATCTTGTACAATGTCGTTTATGATCGTATGATCCTCCTTGGGTAAATTTACTGATTATTTTTCTGCCGGGATCTTTTGCGATTTTATTTTCGTAATCGGTTATCTAAGGATTTTCATCATCAGAATATTTCTTTTGTTGTGGTAACCAAACTTCTTTCTGAGGATGATATGATATAACTGCTTCTCTTACTGTCAGAAATATCAGTATTTTTACATCAAACATATATCGTAATAATACTGTTGGTACCCACATTTTTTCTGAAAAATGTTTGCCAAACCAAACACAAATTGGATAAAGACTTTCGGCAAACTGAAAGAACTCAATACAAGCGAATCCAGTCAAGTCAAAATCTGGCAATGGTCAGTTTAGCGATACTCTGGTCATTTAGTGTGTGGGATGACCAAATCTTTTAAATTGTACAGAACATTCTCCCATTCCAAGAAAAACTTCCGGGATAACATACAATCATATCAACTGAAATAATATCTCTGTGATCGTATTTACTATTCCACAATCCGCCGTGTCCGTATTCGACACAACTCGATATTATATCATTGAAAAAATCAAACCTAGTTGGTTTCCACGAATTTTTCTCTCTAGCAAAATGATCTGCAACTGATGGAACAGTAAAACAATTACTGAGTAATTGTTCAGCATCATCGGTATATTTCAACGCAAGATTTTTCAATTCTTCATGGATAGATTCTGTACGATAAATAACACCATTAGGTCGTACAAACTGATCATAATTTCCATCATCAGAATTTTGAAATAACCATACTGATACAGGATCGTTTTTACTTATTTCTTTAATAAAATCGAAAATATCTCCTTGGTAAAATTTAACAGTTAGACTTTGTTGAAATATTGTTACTGCTTTAGTCCACGCATGCGCATTAAGATCGATAAATTCAATCGAAGCTCCTTTTAATTTATATTTTGATTCGTACAAAATCTCTCCGCTTATCGTTTTTACTATTATTGGGAATTTTACTTTCTTTCCTAGCTCAGCGACATCTTTGATAGACGCTCCGGTATCTTTAATTATTTCTCCCCACTCGTTAATTATCTTACGTCTCTTATCTGTTAGACCGTTTCCACGAGTCGAAACGGTAAAATGTTCCGTTACTCGTTCGGCTACACAATTTGGCCTTGAAAATATCATTCGTTTTAAATTATTAACGCTGGGTTTATCATTTATCGGATATAACTCGTAGATAACCGCGGTTACAGGATACGCTCTTTCATAAAACGGTTTGTCAATACCAGTCAACATTCCTGGTTTGGAATTTTTACATAGTATGGCAACTTTTTCATTATGAAGGACTAGATCATATTTGTCACGGATAATCCAGGTATCGTCAACTTCCTAAATAAGCTTTACTCTGAAAAAATATTTTCGATTGTCGAGATAATTAGTGATGATTGCGGCTCATTTTGTCGTTCATCGTAGCATCGACACCATCGGTGATTTTGAATGTTGACCACTCATGAGACGCGCCATCTTTGCTAAATTCTTTCTTTGCGTCGTGAAGTTTATTAATCAAGGTTTTATTCTTCGGATCAACCAGAGCTTTTATTGGTAAGTCAGGGGATATTCTGTCAAGATTAAATTTATTTTTAGAAGGCTTAATCGTAGATAATCTCTCGAATTCATCCATTTATAATTAAGACAAATATTTAAATTTAAATATTATATATATATATATATATATATATATATATATATATATATATATATATATATATATATATATATATATATAAGTTGCAACTTTCAGTACCTTATTTGCAGAAGATAGCTGCACACTGCATGACAAAGTATGCTACATACAAGACGAATAGATTGGAGTTTTCTTTGTCGATTACAACTGATGGTAATCTTTTACCTAGAAGATATTGTAGTTGCAGCTCATCTTCTGCATTAAATAACGTAATGTGCAGGCTCAGTGGAAATTTATCAGTAAGGAAATCCCAGAAAGAGTTTCTAAAATTCGACATATAAGGACAACTAACACAACAATGAAGTATCAAGTCTGTATAAACGTTCCCACATCTAATACACATATCGAACTGTGTTTGAGGAACAGCAGCCCATAGTTTAGCTACATATGTAAATACCTTAGTGTGTTGTCTGGTTTTAGCCGACTGCCACACTGAGGCAGGTCGTATGTATTCGTGTATCAATGAGAATCTATCAAAGTCTACTTGATTAGACATACGAACTCTACAGAGGCTATTTTGAAGACCAACAATTTTTGACCTTACAATTTCTTTCCAATTTTGTTTATCTGGAATTTCAGAATGATGCAAATAATCAGTTAGATTCCCGAGCAAGTCAAACTTCTTTGAGGTATAATATAAATTTGAACTTAACCCGTAGCTTGATATGCATCCGCTCAAAATGAAGTGAAATAACTCAACGTTAAACACACGTTTAGTATGTACGTTGTTAGGCATCAAACACAATCTGTGTAAAAACATCAATTTTCTTCTATCAATTTCGGACTGCGCTGATGTCCATCCTAGCATTCCCAGGGCGATGTCTGATCTTGTATGTGTTGGAAAACCTTGTGAATGTTTGGCAAAATACCTCAAAGCTTTATCCAATAAAGAAGGTCACGTTTTGAAATGTTACACCATAATTCACTTCCATAAAACATTGAAGGGAAAATTACCTTTTTAATTACATTTTCAGCAACCAAAGGATTTAAACCATTCGGTTTAATGCCAATACCAAACAGACCGTGAAAAGATTTTTTTCCTTTCTTGCATGCATCGAGTATTGCGTCATGCGACGTCAGCTTTGAGTTAATCCGGTGATCCAGGTGTGTTGCCGAATCAGCAACCGGCAAACATGACGGGCCAAGATACTATTTCATATTGATATAATTCTTGTACTGGGGACCGAAAACGATAATGTATGCCTTTGTGACACTAAGCTCGAATCGCCACTTATTACTGTAGTCGTATGCTATATCCTACAGCTTTTGTAGATTGCTAGGATATATAGCCAAAAGTGAAATATCATCAGCTAGGGTTGGATTTCCCACAGCTAAGGATCCAATCTTTGCTCCAAATCCACTATTTTCTAACTGTAGTAGCAAGTCATTTATAAATATTGTGTACATCAAGGTTGACAAAACACCCCGTTGTCTCACTCCTTGGCCAGTTGAGAACCAATCTGAAAATTGCCCACTGACAAGAACTTTACTCTGTAAATTTGTATACATGTTAACAAATATCAAAAGGGATTTACCCGTAATTCCCAACATCAATAATTTAAAAAGTAGTCCTTTCTTGGCGTCGTGAATTTTATTAATCAAGGTTTTATTCTTTGGTTAAACCAAAGCTTTTATTGGTAAGTCAGGGGATATTCTGTCAAGATTAAACTTATTTTTAGAAGGCTTAATCGTAGATAATCTCTCGAATTCATCCATTTATAATTAAGACAAATATTATATATATATATATATATATATATATATATATATATATATATATATATATATATATATATATATATATATATATATATATATATATATATATATATATATATATATATTTGTGTGTGTGTGTGTGTGTGTTTTACGACTCCATGTAACAAAGCCTGCGTAAACGAATTTTGCGGACATCATTTGCAAAGCGTTCGTAATGGAAGTCTTGGACCAAAACCGTGTTTGAAATGCGGTGTTGGTGTGAGAGGAGAAACGCGGTTGTGCATGCAATGTGCTGGTAATAAATACAGAGAACTGAAAGGATAGTATGATTAGAACAATAATTACATTAACAAGGTTATAAAAAGTGTAGAAGATTATCTGACAAGATTTTCAAAGTAATGATTTAGACAAATAATCAATTAAACATATAATATTATATATATAGAGCAAAATATGTCTGTAAAGCATCCTATCATCAAAGATTATGAAGCATCTCGTGATGGTGTAATCGTGCACTGACGACTAAAAGAACCATTTGGAAATATCATTATTACTGGTTTTCTCAAATTCCGTGCTGGAAAAAATGTATCTTTGTCACATGTTCACATTTGAATGTTTCAATGGATTAATCGAAGACGGTCCTGTGATCGATCATATCAGTTTGTAATTAATTAACCATCTATGTCATAATTAATATCAGTGAAGTAACATAATTGTATAATAGTTCAAATTAGTAGAAGGATGATTCATGGTTTCTAACTTAGAAGTGAAATCAAGGCAGAACACGCGCTTACATGTACAGTAAACATGTACATGTATAACAAAGCTATTGTTTAGATATGTTACACGGATATAATAGTAAATGGAGACCTTTTCATAATAAATGAGTATACAAAGGTCAGTTAGACACGACTATTAAAATGAATACATGTTCCAAACCAAAAAGAGGAATTTAAAATGCTCCAGCATGCTGATGATTGTACAAACTTTATAAGAGATGCAAAATCTTTTATACATTTAGAGAAAGAATTTGAAATTTTTCGGGAAAGCATCAGGTTCAAAAATAAATTTGGTACTCCAGTACCGTTGCATATGTGCTCTCCTGAGACTTCCGTTACTCCCGATCACGTGCTCCTTCAGGCAATGAACCTACACCCCAAACCTCAGACGTCACAATGGCCTTTTTTTTTACGCGCTCCTCGCGTCTCTTCCACGTTTCCGCTCTTAGGCTTATCACTCCAACCCGGAAAGCTTCCTGTCGAGCGTAGAATTAGAAGAGACGTATAGTCTGGTCTCCTTACTCTACTCTAAGGAAACACTCATCTCTCTCTCACAGACCGTTCATCAGAATAATGGCAAATGAACAGGTCAACTAAAGCACTCACATCTAAGTATGCCATACACGCTTTTATCCTATAATAATTGTGCGATAGTAATAGTATTATTGTGCGATAGTAATAGTATTATTAATGAGTTCTATTACGTGCATACGTATCCCTAATTGTTAACTTTTCGATATAGTAAAGTATCGTCTTCAATAGCTATCATATGCATTTTCCATCAACACCAACACGTAGAATGTGTGACCGGTTTCGCTTTATTGCTTCGTCAGATTTAAGTCCAACAATGTCTAACTCTGCGTAATTCGCAACTATATATTCTATATACTGGTAAGCAAGTAAAAGTTCTACACAATTCTCTAATGAATTCAGTTATGAATTACGATACTACCGAGTAGTAAATGACACAATCCACTTAGATTTCAGTCCAACAATCCAACAATACGTAATAACGTATCAGTCTTATAAGTTCCTATTTATTAAAGTAGTACAAATATTCGAGTGAAGATATATGTTACCTTAAGAAGTTTCAGTTCGCAATCGAACCTAGAATTCCACAAAAATTTCTTTTCTTTAACGAGTGGAAAATTAGTCAGCTCGGAGCACAATCTAAACTTTATGTGATCCTTCCTTGGCGGGGTTCACCCATGTACTGATTTCAAAATGAATTTTGGCGGCAGAATACGGTTCCGTAAAACTTAAGGCTATGGTGTGACTTTTTGAGCTATTATTGTGTATTAATTAAAGATATGGATATATTTGTGAATTTAGTTTTTTAAAATTATCTCCCAGGGAAAGGGCATGTGTTTGCACTGTGTGCATACCATGTTCTCAAAAATGATCTTCAGACATGAAAAATGTATGTATAAACTTAGGGGTGGGGTGCATTAACTTTCTATTCTGAGTTTCCACGGATTTGTCATGTCAAGCGAATGATATTCTTATATGTTGCTTTATTATACCTGTCCAAATATATGGACTTCTTTGACCTCATTTATAGTTTTCATTTTTTATGAATTTTTATATTATGCAGCAACACAATTTTGCATAAAAACTGTCCCTTCTCTCATTAGTTTCACAACTTTTCACCATATTGTTAATACCTTGATTCAAACCGGGCCAAAATACAACTTCTCAAGCTCTCTTTCTGCATTTTTCCATTCCCATGTGGCCTGCATGGATTTGAGTGAGGATATTTTGTCTTAATTCGTATGGTATGTCTAATCTAGTTCCTTTTAAAATCATGCCATTAAACACGGACAGTTCATCTCTGAAGTTTAAATATGACTGAATTTCTCGAGGACACTTTTTTTTCATTTTGTCATCCATTCTTGACAGTAACCATCAGAGTTTTCATAACTCTGTCTTTAGCGAGTTCGCGCTTAATAACCTCTTGTTTTGTATCCGATACATGTCTAGTAGACATTACACTGTCTACAAATACCTCAACGTCCTTCTCTATATCACTCAGCTACGTGTTTCTGAAGGCGTTCGTGATATTGCATCCGCTGTAAACATTTCTCTTCCTGGCGTATAAATAAGACGAAGATCGTACTTCGGAACTCGAAATCGAAATCGTTGAATATTGCAAATGTTGCAAGTGGTGGTTTATGGTCAGTTTCAATTTCAGCTGTTTGACCATATATATACTGACGAAATCTTTCACATGTAAATGTCAGTGCAAGTTCTTCTCTTTCAATCGGGAATGACGGCTTTCTGAGTTAGTAACGAGCTCTTGATGCATAATTGACTGGCAGCCATTTCTCACCATGTTTTACAAAAGTACAGCACCAAATCCTTTCTAATTTGCATTTGCTGAAATTCTGATTTTGCTTTGTAGAGTCACAGAACTGCAATGCTGGTTCACGTGATACTAGATTCTTAAGATCTTTGAAAGCGTTTTCATGATTTGAGTCCAATTCCATTGATTTTTCTTCTCTAATTGAATTCTCAATATTACTGTATGATTCGATAGGGCATTCAAAATTTTTTCCAGGTAGTTGATCATGCCTAGAAATCTCGGCAAGGCTTTCTTGCATGCTAATCTCTCCACACTTTGTATGGCTTTTGCTTTTCGTTGATATGGTTTCAAGCCATCTTTTGATACACTATCACCTAAAAAATGTGAGTTATGGGACACTAATTATGCGCTTTTCTCTCTGTAGCTTCAGTTTGACCTTTTTGGCTTTGTCCAAAACTTGTGTTAGGCATAAATCATGCTCCATTTGATCTTTTCCACATATAATGATTTCATCCATTGACGTATTAATTCCTCCCATGTTCTCAAATATTGTATTAATTGTTCTGTGATAGATTTCTGGGACACTTGGTATTCCAAAACGTAGTCGTAAGTAACGAATTCTGCCAAAAGGTTTGCTAAAGGTGCTTAATTTAGAACTTTCCTTATCTAGTGGAATCTGCGAAAACCCATTTGAAGCATCTAACTTCGAAAATATTTTTCTCCTGCAAAGCGTGACATATTTTCTTCACGTGCTGGAAGCTTGAAATGTTCTCTTTGAATAACTTTATTCTGATTCCATGGATCTAATCAAATCCTTAACTTTTCATTCCGCTTGTGAGCAATTACAAGCGAGTTAACCCATTCAGTATTTCCACTTTCTTGATTACATTGAGAGCTTCCATTTTCTTATGTTCTACTTTCAAAGTATCATGAAGAGCATGCTTCAACAATTGATTCTGCATCCCCTTTTAGCTTGATATCAATCTTGTTTGAGAAACGTCCAATAACATGAAACAGCATATTCCTCAATGATATCCATCTTAGGTTTATTTTCTCACGTTTCCTCCACAGTAAGTACAAGTTTGACTAATTTTATTGTATCACAAGTACTACGTCCAAGAATAGGTCTGACATCACTGTCACTTATGACCGTCACTTACAGGTAGTGTTTGTGTATTAGTTCTAGCACACATTGACCTGTTAATGGGTGTCTCCTCCATTATATGCCTTCAGTTTAATATTTCTTCTTTGTAATCTTGGCCTGTGCTTTAATAGAAGATAGTCCGATAATCCAAGTATATTGACATCAACTCCTGTATCTAATTTCATAGGCATCATTGTGGCATTGACATTGATTGGAACGATACAAGGGCTGTTTGGGTCGGTGTGATCCACTGAATATACGAACAATTCTCTATCAGTATCAACTGAATGAACCTTTCTTGTGTTGGTGTGTACTTGGTATTTACCACCTCTATGGCATGTGTTTTTATATTTTGTTACCTTACTGTAGCAAAATTTCTGAAAATGGTTTCTTCCTCTGCATTTCTGCATGTTTGGCCTCTTGCTGAACAGTGTCTTCCCCTATGATCTAATCTACACATTGTACAGTAATGAATCTCTTCTTTTCTACTGCTTTTGTTTCTTCTGTAAAGCTCTTTTGAGGTTTAGCACTCTGATGGCTTCCTTTCTTTTTCATTGCATTAACAGATTTATTTCGTTGTTCCGTGGTAGTGATTGTTTTCATTCTTATCGATGCTGCTTCGTCTGCTCTGCATATTTCGATGCATCTTTCAAGTGATAAATCTTTCTCTCTTGGCAGTCTTGCTCTTGTATGATCATCATTTATCCCTTCATTAATTCTGCCATCTTTCAGGTCACTAAATCCACAGTCTTCAGCTAGGACTCTTAAGTAGGTCAGAAATTGATCAAAGCTTTTTCCAGCTTTTTGTAATCTTCTGTTGAAAACATACCTCTCAAAGGTCTCATGTTTCTTAGGGAACAATATTCATCAAATTTATGTATCAACTACTCAATTTTGTCTTACTCATTTTCTTCAGAGGAAAATATATTGAACAGTTCCACTGTAGCCTCTTTTGCTGATGCTAGAAATTGCAATTTCTCACTTTCATGGTCCTTTTCAGTAGCACACATATACAATTTATATTGTTGCTTCCAGCGTCTCCATTTTTCAGTAACAATATCTTCTAGTACCAAAACCTTTGGTGCTGGACTCTGTTCCATTTTGTATCATTCACTATATTATTAAGCTTTGTTTCAACTTTTGACACCACATAATGATTTCTATAAGTCCGTTTTAAAGACTATAGAGTTTAATAACGAAAGATTATGCCTGGTGTTTACATGATGAAACCGGCTACTATGTTCCCTCAGGATCCGTATCAGGGAATAGTTACTTTTTAATCAATAGATTTAACGTCTTGTAGGTAGAGATTTGAAGTTGGTTTGTGTCAAGTTCAAGGTCAGTGCTATAACATATACATTGGACTTTTGGGTTACACACTCTGGTCTTGCCCTAAGGAAGGTCCCTGTGGGTATACTTGCCTTGAGTCACAACTTGGAAACTGTTGAGATCTCCACCCAATAATCACATACATGTTTAAAGACATGATATATCTCCATATCTTATCCTGCAGTTGTAAGGTCAAGGTCAAGGTGGTTAGTAGAGAAATGGGCACGAATTGGGCATAGGATAAAATGTGTGGCATACTTGTTACTTCAAGCCTGGGACTTGAATCACATATAGCTCTTTTGGTGCCATCTTCAAAACAAAGAAAATTGTTGATTTTGCGAGGGTTATTCTAGGTACGTTTAACGTCAAACGATGTGACACTCTCGTCAAATCGTGGGTACTCTGAGTTTATACATCCTATCCACGTTTGTAAGAAATTTTCAGAAATTGTATGCGCATGTCGCTATAGCAGTACGGAGTTAATAATTCATAAAATGGAAGAGCATGCAGACATGCTCCTATTTCTGAAGACTTCTTTTTGAAAATAACAATTTATAAGTCTAATATGACACAAAAATGTTGGTTCCAAAGAACTCTTCACATGAATATATTTGTGAAATGCTCTAAGAATGCGAGTGTTTCAACTGCTTGGAGCTTGATAGAAAGTGAGATATGACACGTACAATGTCATGCAACATTCGTTTATCATCTGTCCTACATGAAAATTAAGAAGTGACAGAAACATTACAAGAATTTTACATTATCTGCAATAGCTGTGGTTATAGAGAACTAGAAACTGCATGCTAAGGGATCAACCATTTATTTTGGAGGGGGGGAGGGGTCATGGATTTTCTTTCAAACCATTTGTTTCTATTACCTCAAGATAATTAATTCTTTTCAACTAAGATAATGGATAAAACATTGTTTTTGTCCGCTAATCAGAGCGATAATTTGTTCTAGCTTTTTGAGGGCTGGAAATTTGGAACTTTGGGGTAAAATATACTAGTTCCCCCATTCTAAAAATTAAATGGGCAGTCCCTGAGTTAAATGCAACAAAGAGAAAACTCTGAATCTAGTTTAACTACTGAGTTAAATATTTTGTTATTTGAACATTTATTTCAATATTAGCCTAGTAAGTCATATCTGATATTGTTAAAGTATGTTTCAATAACTCTAATAAAATTAACTTCGTTTCTTAAAAAGTATTCAGGAGTTACGACCTGTTCAAAATATTTTCTTGTATACTTTCATGGTCATAAACTGGTTGCATGGGCATACTAAGAGGGGTGCGAGGGGGTGGGGCGGTCCGCCCCGGATGACGGCCAGAAGGGGGTGTGCCACTTGAAATACCAGTACAAGTTTTCAAACAATACCTTTTTAATGTTCTGCATTTTTCTTATTTCCAGTTTGATTACGACAGCACTGTACTGTTTAAAAAATCGACTTGTTTAGATTTTAAAATTATTTGTGGGGTTTGCCAAAGGAAGGTACCAAATACTTTAGGTACGCCATTTGGCTGGTTTTACATGTTATTTGCTTTGTCAATCTTGTAATGATTTATATTAGTCCGTTTCAAAGACTACAGAGTTTAATAGCTAAAGATTACATTAGATATGTGTTTACATGATGAAATCGGCTACAAAACTATGTGACTTGTTAAGCTGCGGTACAAAATATGTTTCTGTAATATGATAAGTGTGAGAGCTGCAGGCCAAACTTTAAATTTTGACATTAATCAGAATAGGGAGGAAGGAGTCAGATAAATCGTATAAATACCATTGCACATCTGTGTGGGGGATGCGGGGGCTGGGGGTGGAAGTGTGTTTGTGTGATCCAAATACACGAGCAGTTTACTTGCTTATCCACTGTTCTAAAACTGCATATAAAAAGTGCTTCAGTTCAATGAGAATACATTACTATTAATTTCAACTCTTTCATCCCATGGGCGACGGCAGCAGAAAGTCTCGTATTATCACATAAATTAATGCAAAAGCATGAACAGCCACTTGCGCCGTTCGTGCCTTGGATTACCACCTTTATTTGTCACGTGACCGTATTATCTGACTACAAACTTTAGTTTTAGACGAGGAAAGTCCTACGTGAGGCGACGTTTGACTTTTCTTTAAGTGCGATTGTCAGCCTTTCTAGATCCAACACAAAGTTAATTTAATTTTTTTTCGACATTTTGAATCAAATAGAAAGAAAAAAAAAAGAAAGCAAAGTTAAAATTTTGAAAATGTATGCAGCAGATTTCCATTAAATAGCTTCAACACAGAATGTAACCAAATAAATGATGCTGATGACAGTGATTATTGTCTTTGAAATGACACTTTTATTTAGAGAAAGTTTTCTGCTGCACAAGAAAGTAAAGAAAGTGTAATTTTGCAGTTCCCATCACATCAACATAGTTGGATGCCAAATTAAGTTAACATCATACACTTCCCTTAAGCAAAATCTGATTTTAATCAATTTCTACTTGTAAAAAGTGGAACCGATGAGCACGACAGGGGCTCGTATCGTTGCTTACAATTTACCTGTCGTACATGTACTATATAATAAGTATATAGTATATGTATGACAGGTAAATTGTAAGCAACAATATGAGCCCCTGTGATGAGCACCAATATAAAATATTTGTCTTTGGTTGTTTTTTTCTTCACTTTTTGATTCAATAATCAGATTACAGCTACCATATTTCTGAACGTGAAAATACATCATCGGAATTTTTCCTTACTAACCACAAATCTCCCTTACCCTAAATAAAACACTGTATCTGATAAGCTACTAAAAACAAGCGGACGCGAAATTCCAAAGGCTCGGAACATGTACTTTCATATGTTTATGTTTGTCTCCACGATGTTGCAAATCAGGAGACTAAAAAAATTGTTTTTTTGCTATAATACCTACACCTTTCCCCATCTAAATGGCATTATCCCATAGACTGTAAACACACATGCACGCACACCAACCATACAGAGGGACAAGGAAGGGCCACTTACCCCCCCCCATTTCGCTTTTAAACATACTTATGGCCTACACACGTACAAATTTTTTATAGCTGACCACTATCTGTTTGTCCCCCACCACCAAGAAAATAATTCTGGTGCCCTTTACACACACACACACACACACACACACACACACACACACACATCGACACACACACACACATCGACACACACACACACACACACACATTAAGGTAAATCACCATACATCATTATGTTAAAAATTCTTTAAAAAATGCTACTGTACATATTATGGAGATGAAGCTATTAACGTTGATTTTTTTCTCTCAGTGCTTTTTCTACCAGTTTTTGCTAAACATTCAAGATAATTGTTAGTAGTGAATAGGGGCACCCTAGCCTCAATGGAAATTAGCATTACAGAGACCCCTGGGCAAACCTAGCCTCAATGGAAATTTAACATGGGAAAAAATCGTGGGCAACTCTAGCCTCAAGGGGAATTGAACATGGGATTTTTTTTTAAATTTAAAAAAGGGGGTAGGCAATGGAAAGTCATTCTCTTTTCGAGAAATATGGGTGGCCCTGAAAAGGACCTTTGGGTTTATGTTAATGTATCCATTAACATAAAGGGCATCTGCGGCATCTTCTTGTCCTCAAGCTGCGTCTTACTCGAGGGCCATAAATCAGTGTCCTCTTGAGGCAACCTTCTCTTTCTACATACACTCTTCGTATCCACAGACTGGTGTCTGACTTGTCGACGACGGTCCACTTGGACCGGACATACATGAGCATGTCCGTCCTAAACATCATGGAAGACACAATGGTGGATGATTCGACTGTGATCCACATCTTGAAGCGACGAGAACAGGTGAATCAATGCAGTGAACTGCGCTTATTTATAGGTAGAGGAAGGATTGAAACGGATTGAGTTCATTCAACAATCCGAACACGCGTTACAAAATTCAGTCAGCCCGCATCCAATCCGAAGAGAGCAGTCTGTGACGTCACGTGGTCTATATAGATTCGCTAGCGCCTGTGTGCAGTCAATCTATGCGACAGTGATTCAACATGACGGAAACTCAGAAAACGATCCATTGGGGTGCACCAGCAGTGGAGACGGCCCAAGGGAACCCGGACTTACTTTCAGAAGAGGTAAATTGGGATTTTGTGGATTTTCTTACCTCGCAAGAATTTGTTCCGGAACCTTCGTTACCTTCTTCATTACCGCAAGTGGAGAATTTTAGACAGAGACAGAAAGAAGAATTGGAGAAATTTATACAACGACAAAAGGAAGCGGAACAAGCTTTTCTCCTACAGCAACAGCAGGAAGAAGAAGAGGTAAGAAAAAAACAACAACAAGAAGAAGTAGCAGCAAAGAAACAAGAGGTTGAAAATCAAACGGTCACGGTACTGTTGGACATTTTAGCGGAGTTAAGAAGTCTGAGACAAATGTATCAGACTTCTTTATTACGACCGAAGACACGTCAACCCTGTGACTAAGCCTACCGTACCACCCTTAGTGATTTCAACCCAATCATCATCATCAACAGTACGCAGTCCAGAAGTAGGCCTTGGCCGTGGCAAAGGCTTAAGGCAGTTAAAGTTGATTGCTTAAACTCACCCCTACACCAAAAAAGGCCCTTTCCAAACCAAAAAGAGGAATTTAAAATGCTCCAGCATGCTGATGATTGTACAAACTTTATAAGAGATGCAAAATCTTTTATACATTTAGAGAAAGAATTTGAAATTTTTCAGGAAAGCATCAGGTTCAAAAATAAATTTGGTACTCCAGTACCGTTGCATATGTGCTCTCCTGAGACTTCCGTTACTCCCGATCACGTGCTCCTTCAGGCACTGAACCTACACCCCAAACCTCAGACGTCACAATGGCCTTTTTTTTTACGCGCTCCTCGCGTCTCTTCCACGTTTCCGCTCTTAGGCTTATCACTCCAACCCGGAAAGCTTCCTGTCGAGCGTAGAATTAGAAGAGACGTATAGTCTGGTCTCCTTACTCTACTCTAAGGAAACACTCATCTCTCTCTCACAGACCATTCATCAGAATAATGGCAAATGAACAGGTCAACTAAAGCACTCACATACAAGTATGCCATACACGCTTTTATCCTATAATAATTGTGCGATAGTAATAGTATTATTGTGCGATAGTAATAGTATTATTAATGAGTTCTATTACGTGCATACGTATCCCTAATTGTTAACTTTTCGATATAGTAAAGTATCGTCTTCAATAGCTATCATATGCATTTTCCATCAACACCAACACGTAGAATGTGTGACCGGTTTCGCTTTATTGCTTCGTCAGATTTAAGTCCAACAATGTCTAACTCTGCGTAATTCGCAACTATATATTCTATATACTGGTAAGCAAGTAAAAGTTCTACACAATTCTCTAATGAATTCAGTTATGAATTACGATACTACCGAGTAGTAAATGACACAATCCACTTAGATTTCAGTCCAACAATCCAACAATACGTAATAACGTATCAGTCTTATAAGTTCCTATTTATTAAAGTAGTACAAATATTCGAGTGAAGATATATGTTACCTTAAGAAGTTTCAGTTCGCAATCGAACCTAGAATTCCACAAAAATTTCTTTTCTTTAACGAGTGGAAAATTAGTCAGCTCGGAGCACAATCTAAACTTTATGTGATCCTTCCTTGGCGGGGTTCACCCATGTACTGATTTCAAAATGAATTTTGGCGGCAGAATACGGTTCCGTAAAACTTAAGGCTATGGTGTGACTTTTTGAGCTATTATTGTGTATTAATTAAAGATATGGATATATTTGTGAATTTAGTTTTTTAAAATTATCTCCCAGGGAAAGGGCATGTGTTTGCACTGTGTGCATACCATGTTCTCAAAAATGATCTTCAGACATGAAAAATGTATGTATAAACTTAGGGGTGGGGTGCATTAACTTTCTATTCTGAGTTTCCACGGATTTGTCATGTCAAGCGAATGATATTCTTATATGTTGCTTTATTATACCTGTCCAAATATATGGACTTCTTTGACCTCATTTATAGTTTTCATTTTTTATGAATTTTTATATTATGCAGCAACACAATTTTGCATAAAAACTGTCCCTTCTCTCATTAGTTTCACAACTTTTCACCATATTGTTAATACCTTGATTCAAACCGGGCCAAAATACAACTTCTCAAGCTCTCTTTCTGCATTTTTCCATTCCCATGTGGCCTGCATGGATTTGAGTGAGGATATTTTGTCTTAATTCGTATGGTATGTCTAATCTAGTTCCTTTTAAAATCATGCCATTAAACACGGACAGTTCATCTCTGAAGTTTAAATATGACTGAATTTCTCGAGGACACTTTTTTTTCATTTTGTCATCCATTCTTGACAGTAACCATCAGAGTTTTCATAACTCTGTCTTTAGCGAGTTCGCGCTTAATAACCTCTTGTTTTGTATCCGATACATGTCTAGTAGACATTACACTGTCTACAAATACCTCAACGTCCTTCTCTATATCACTCAGCTACGTGTTTCTGAAGGCGTTCGTGATATTGCATCCGCTGTAAACATTTCTCTTCCTGGCGTATAAATAAGACGAAGATCGTACTTCGGAACTCGAAATCGAAATCGTTGAATATTGCAAATGTTGCAAGTGGTGGTTTATGGTCAGTTTCAATTTCAGCTGTTTGACCATATATATACTGACGAAATCTTTCACATGTAAATGTCAGTGCAAGTTCTTCTCTTTCAATCGGGAATGACGGCTTTCTGAGTTAGTAACGAGCTCTTGATGCATAATTGACTGGCAGCCATTTCTCACCATGTTTTACAAAAGTACAGCACCAAATCCTTTCTAATTTGCATTTGCTGAAATTCTGATTTTGCTTTGTAGAGTCACAGAACTGCAATGCTGGTTCACGTGATACTAGATTCTTAAGATCTTTGAAAGCGTTTTCATGATTTGAGTCCAATTCCATTGATTTTTCTTCTCTAATTGAATTCTCAATATTACTGTATGATTCGATAGGGCATTCAAAATTTTTTCCAGGTAGTTGATCATGCCTAGAAATCTCGGCAAGGCTTTCTTGCATGCTAATCTCTCCACACTTTGTATGGCTTTTGCTTTTCGTTGATATGGTTTCAAGCCATCTTTTGATACACTATCACCTAAAAAATGTGAGTTATGGGACACTAATTATGCGCTTTTCTCTCTGTAGCTTCAGTTTGACCTTTTTGGCTTTGTCCAAAACTTGTGTTAGGCATAAATCATGCTCCATTTGATCTTTTCCACATATAATGATTTCATCCATTGACGTATTAATTCCTCCCATGTTCTCAAATATTGTATTAATTGTTCTGTGATAGATTTCTGGGACACTTGGTATTCCAAAACGTAGTCGTAAGTAACGAATTCTGCCAAAAGGTTTGCTAAAGGTGCTTAATTTAGAACTTTCCTTATCTAGTGGAATCTGCGAAAACCCATTTGAAGCATCTAACTTCGAAAATATTTTTCTCCTGCAAAGCGTGACATATTTTCTTCACGTGCTGGAAGCTTGAAATGTTCTCTTTGAATAACTTTATTCTGATTCCATGGATCTAATCAAATCCTTAACTTTTCATTCCGCTTGTGAGCAATTACAAGCGAGTTAACCCATTCAGTATTTCCACTTTCTTGATTACATTGAGAGCTTCCATTTTCTTATGTTCTACTTTCAAAGTATCATGAAGAGCATGCTTCAACAATTGATTCTGCATCCCCTTTTAGCTTGATATCAATCTTGTTTGAGAAACGTCCAATAACATGAAACAGCATATTCCTCAATGATATCCATCTTAGGTTTATTTTCTCACGTTTCCTCCACAGTAAGTACAAGTTTGACTAATTTTATTGTATCACAAGTACTACGTCCAAGAATAGGTCTGACATCACTGTCACTTATGACCGTCACTTACAGGTAGTGTTTGTGTATTAGTTCTAGCACACATTGACCTGTTAATGGGTGTCTCCTCCATTATATGCCTTCAGTTTAATATTTCTTCTTTGTAATCTTGGCCTGTGCTTTAATAGAAGATAGTCCGATAATCCAAGTATATTGACATCAACTCCTGTATCTAATTTCATAGGCATCATTGTGGCATTGACATTGATTGGAACGATACAAGGGCTGTTTGGGTCGGTGTGATCCACTGAATATACGAACAATTCTCTATCAGTATCAACTGAATGAACCTTTCTTGTGTTGGTGTGTACTTGGTATTTACCACCTCTATGGCATGTGTTTTTATATTTTGTTACCTTACTGTAGCAAAATTTCTGAAAATGGTTTCTTCCTCTGCATTTCTGCATGTTTGGCCTCTTGCTGAACAGTGTCTTCCCCTATGATCTAATCTACACATTGTACAGTAATGAATCTCTTCTTTTCTACTGCTTTTGTTTCTTCTGTAAAGCTCTTTTGAGGTTTAGCACTCTGATGGCTTCCTTTCTTTTTCATTGCATTAACAGATTTATTTCGTTGTTCCGTGGTAGTGATTGTTTTCATTCTTATCGATGCTGCTTCGTCTGCTCTGCATATTTCGATGCATCTTTCAAGTGATAAATCTTTCTCTCTTGGCAGTCTTGCTCTTGTATGATCATCATTTATCCCTTCATTAATTCTGCCATCTTTCAGGTCACTAAATCCACAGTCTTCAGCTAGGACTCTTAAGTAGGTCAGAAATTGATCAAAGCTTTTTCCAGCTTTTTGTAATCTTCTGTTGAAAACATACCTCTCAAAGGTCTCATGTTTCTTAGGGAACAATATTCATCAAATTTATGTATCAACTACTCAATTTTGTCTTACTCATTTTCTTCAGAGGAAAATATATTGAACAGTTCCACTGTAGCCTCTTTTGCTGATGCTAGAAATTGCAATTTCTCACTTTCATGGTCCTTTTCAGTAGCACACATATACAATTTATATTGTTGCTTCCAGCGTCTCCATTTTTCAGTAACAATATCTTCTAGTACCAAAACCTTTGGTGCTGGACTCTGTTCCATTTTGTATCATTCACTATATTATTAAGCTTTGTTTCAACTTTTGACACCACATAATGATTTCTATAAGTCCGTTTTAAAGACTATAGAGTTTAATAACGAAAGATTATGCCTGGTGTTTACATGATGAAACCGGCTACTATGTTCCCTCAGGATCCGTATCAGGGAATAGTTACTTTTTAATCAATAGATTTAACGTCTTGTAGGTAGAGATTTGAAGTTGGTTTGTGTCAAGTTCAAGGTCAGTGCTATAACATATACATTGGACTTTTGGGTTACACACTCTGGTCTTGCCCTAAGGAAGGTCCCTGTGGGTATACTTGCCTTGAGTCACAACTTGGAAACTGTTGAGATCTCCACCCAATAATCACATACATGTTTAAAGACATGATATATCTCCATATCTTATCCTGCAGTTGTAAGGTCAAGGTCAAGGTGGTTAGTAGAGAAATGGGCACGAATTGGGCATAGGATAAAATGTGTGGCATACTTGTTACTTCAAGCCTGGGACTTGAATCACATATAGCTCTTTTGGTGCCATCTTCAAAACAAAGAAAATTGTTGATTTTGCGAGGGTTATTCTAGGTACGTTTAACGTCAAACGATGTGACACTCTCGTCAAATCGTGGGTACTCTGAGTTTATACATCCTATCCACGTTTGTAAGAAATTTTCAGAAATTGTATGCGCATGTCGCTATAGCAGTACGGAGTTAATAATTCATAAAATGGAAGAGCATGCAGACATGCTCCTATTTCTGAAGACTTCTTTTTGAAAATAACAATTTATAAGTCTAATATGACACAAAAATGTTGGTTCCAAAGAACTCTTCACATGAATATATTTGTGAAATGCTCTAAGAATGCGAGTGTTTCAACTGCTTGGAGCTTGATAGAAAGTGAGATATGACACGTACAATGTCATGCAACATTCGTTTATCATCTGTCCTACATGAAAATTAAGAAGTGACAGAAACATTACAAGAATTTTACATTATCTGCAATAGCTGTGGTTATAGAGAACTAGAAACTGCATGCTAAGGGATCAACCATTTATTTTGGAGGGGGGGAGGGGTCATGGATTTTCTTTCAAACCATTTGTTTCTATTACCTCAAGATAATTAATTCTTTTCAACTAAGATAATGGATAAAACATTGTTTTTGTCCGCTAATCAGAGCGATAATTTGTTCTAGCTTTTTGAGGGCTGGAAATTTGGAACTTTGGGGTAAAATATACTAGTTCCCCCATTCTAAAAATTAAATGGGCAGTCCCTGAGTTAAATGCAACAAAGAGAAAACTCTGAATCTAGTTTAACTACTGAGTTAAATATTTTGTTGTTTGAACATTTATTTCAATATTAGCCTAGTAAGTCATATCTGATATTGTTAAAGTATGTTTCAATAACTCTAATAAAATTAACTTCGTTTCTTAAAAAGTATTCAGGAGTTACGACCTGTTCAAAATATTTTCTTGTATACTTTCATGGTCATAAACTGGTTGCATGGGCATACTAAGAGGGGTGCGAGGGGGTGGGGCGGTGCGCCCCGGATGACGACCAGAAGGGGGTGTGCCACTTGAAATACCAGTACAAGTTTTCAAACAATACCTTTTTAATGTTCTGCATTTTTCTTATTTCCAGTTTGATTACGACAGCACTGTACTGTTTAAAAAATCGACTTGTTTAGATTTTAAAATTATTTGTGGGGGTGCCAAAGGAAGGTGCCAAATACTTTAGGTACGCCATTTGGCTGGTTTTACATGTTATTTGCTTTGTCAATCTTGTAATGATTTATATTAGTCCGTTTCAAAGACTACAGAGTTTAATAGCTAAAGATTACATTAGATATGTGTTTACATGATGAAATCGGCTACAAAACTATGTGACTTGTTAAGCTGCGGTACAAAATATGTTTCTGTAATATGATAAGTGTGAGAGCTGCAGGCCAAACTTTAAATTTTGACATTAATCAGAATAGGGAGGAAGGAGTCAGATAAATCGTATAAATACCATTGCACATCTGTGTGGGGGATGCGGGGGCTGGGGGTGGAAGTGTGTTTGTGTGATCCAAATACACGAGCAGTTTACTTGCTTATCCACTGTTCTAAAACTGCATATAAAAAGTGCTTCAGTTCAATGAGAATACATTACTATTAATTTCAACTCTTTCATCCCATGGGCGACGGCAGCAAAAAGTCTTGTATTATCACATAAATTAATGCAAAAGCATGAACAGCCACTTGCGCCGTTCGTGCCTTGGATTACCACCTTTATTTGTCACGTGACCGTATTATCTGACTACAAACTTTAGTTTTAGACGAGGAAAGTCCTACGTGAGGCGACGTTTGACTTTTCTTTAAGTGCGATTGTCAGCCTTTTTAGATCCAACACAAAGTTAATTTAATTTTTTTTCGACATTTTGAATCAAATAGAAAGAAAAAAAAAAAGAAAGCAAAGTTAAAATTTTGAAAATGTATGCAGCAGATTTCCATTAAATAGCTTCAACACAGAATGTAACCAAATAAATGATGCTGATGACAGTGATTATTGTCTTTGAAATGACACTTTTGTTTAGAGAAAGTTTTCTGCTGCACAAGAAAGTAAAGAAAGTGTAATTTTGCAGTTCCCATCACATCAACATAGTTGGATGCCAAATTAAGTTAACATCATACACTTCCCTTAAGCAAAATCTGATTTGAATCAATTTCTACTTGTAAAAAGTGGAACCGATGAGCACCACAGGGGCTCGTATCGTTGCTTACAATTTACCTGTCGTACATGTATTATATAATAAGTATATAGTATATGTATGACAGGTAATTGTAAGCAACAATATGAGCCCCTGTGATGAGCACCAATATAAAATATTTGTCTTTGGTTGTTTTTTTCTTCACTTTTTGATTCAATAATCAGATTACAGCTACCATATTTCTGAACGTGAAAATACATCATCGGAATTTTTCCTTACTAACCACAAATCTCCCTTACCCTAAATAAAACACTGTATCTGATAAGCTACTAAAAACAAGCGGACGCGAAATTCCAAAGGCTCGGAACATGTACTTTCATATGTTTATGTTTGTCTCCACGATGTTGCAAATCAGGAGACTAAAAAAATTGTTTTTTTGCTATAATACCTACACCTTTCCCCATCTAAATGGCATTATCTCATAGACTGTAAACACACATGCACGCACACCAACCATACAGAGGGACAAGGAAGGGCCACTTACCCCCCCCCCATTTCGCTTTTAAACATACTTATGGCCTACACACGTACAAATTTTTTATAGCTGACCACTATCTGTTTGTCCCCCACCACCAAGAAAATAATTCTGGTGCCCTTTACACACACACACACACATCGACACACACACACACATCGACACACACACACACACACACATTAAGGTAAATCACCATACATCATTATGTTAAAAATTCTTTAAAAAATGCTACTGTACATATTATGGAGATGAAGCTATTAACGTTGATTTTTTTCTCTCAGTGCTTTTTCTACCAGTTTTTGCTAAACATTCAAGATAATTGTTAGTAGTGAATAGGGGCACCCTAGCCTCAATGGAAATTAGCATTACAGAGACCCCTGGGCAAACCTAGCCTCAATGGAAATTTAACATGGGAAAAAATCGTGGGCAAACCTAGCCTCAAGGGGAATTTAACATGGGAAAAAATCGTGGGCAAAACCTAGCCTCAAGGGGAATTTAACATGGGAAAAAATCGTGGGCAACTCTAGCCTCAAGGGGAATTGAACATGGGATTTTTTTTTAAATTTAAAAAAGGGGGTAGGCAATGGAAAGTCATTCTCTTTTCGAGAAATATGGGTGGCCCTGAAAAGGACCTTTGGGTTTATGTTAATGTATCCATTAACATAAAGGGCATCTGCGGCATCTTCTTGTCCTCAAGCTGCGTCTTACTCGAGGGCCATAAATCAGTGTCCTCTTGAGGCAACCTTCTCTTTCTACATACACTCTTCGTATCCACAGACTGGTGTCTGACTTGTCGACGACGGTCCACTTGGACCGGACATACATGAGCATGTCCGTCCTAAACATCATGGAAGACACAATGGTGGATGATTCGACTGTGGTCCACATCTTGAAGCGACGAGAACAGGTGAATCAATGCAGTGAACTGCGCTTATTTATAGGTAGAGGAAGGATTGAAACGGATTGAGTTCATTCAACAATCCGAACACGCGTTACAAAATTCAGTCAGCCCGCATCCAATCCGAAGAGAGCAGTCTGTGACGTCACGTGGTCTATATAGATTCGCTAGCGCCTGTGTGCAGTCAATCTATGCGACAGTGATTCAACATGACGGAAACTCAGAAAACGATCCACTGGGGTGCACCAGCAGTGGAGACGGCCCAAGGGAACCCGGACTTACTTTCAGAAGAGGTAAATTGGGATTTTGTGGATTTTCTTACCTCGCAAGAATTTGTTCCGGAACCTTCGTTACCTTCTTCATTACCGCAAGTGGAGAATTTTAGACAGAGACAGAAAGAAGAATTGGAGAAATTTATACAACGACAAAAGGAAGCGGAACAAGCTTTTCTCCTACAGCAACAGCAGGAAGAAGAAGAGGTAAGAAAAAAACAACAAGAAGAAGAAGTAGCAGCAAAGAAACAAGAGGTTGAAAATCAAACGGTCACGGTACTGTTGGACATTTTAGCGGAGTTAAGAAGTCTGAGACAAATGTATCAGACTTCTTTATTACGACCGAAGAGAATACGACCTTCCCGAGCTAAACACGTCAACCCTGTGACTAAGCCTACCGTACCACCCTTAGTGATTTCAACCCAATCATCATCATCAACAGTACGCAGTCCAGAAGTAGGCCTTGGCCGTGGCAAAGGCTTAAGGCAGTTAAAGTTGATTGCTTAAACTCACCCCTACACCAAAAAAGGCCCTTTCCAAACCAAAAAGAGGAATTTAAAATGCTCCAGCATGCTGATGATTGTACAAACTTTATAAGAGATGCAAAATCTTTTATACATTTAGAGAAAGAATTTGAAATTTTTCAGGAAAGCATCAGGTTCAAAAATAAATTTGGTACTCCAGTACCGTTGCATATGTGCTCTCCTGAGACTTCCGTTACTCCCGATCACGTGCTCCTTCAGGCACTGAACCTACACCCCAAACCTCAGACGTCACAATGGCCTTTTTTTTTACGCGCTCCTCGCGTCTCTTCCACGTTTCCGCTCTTAGGCTTATCACTCCAACCCGGAAAGCTTCCTGTCGAGCGTAGAATTAGAAGAGACGTATAGTCTGGTCTCCTTACTCTACTCTAAGGAAACACTCATCTCTCTCTCACAGACCATTCATCAGAATAATGGCAAATGAACAGGTCAACTAAAGCACTCACATACAAGTATGCCATACACGCTTTTATCCTATAATAATTGTGCGATAGTAATAGTATTATTGTGCGATAGTAATAGTATTATTAATGAGTTCTATTACGTGCATACGTATCCCTAATTGTTAACTTTTCGATATAGTAAAGTATCGTCTTCAATAGCTATCATATGCATTTTCCATCAACACCAACACGTAGAATGTGTGACCGGTTTCGCTTTATTGCTTCGTCAGATTTAAGTCCAACAATGTCTAACTCTGCGTAATTCGCAACTATATATTCTATATACTGGTAAGCAAGTAAAAGTTCTACACAATTCTCTAATGAATTCAGTTATGAATTACGATACTACCGAGTAGTAAATGACACAATCCACTTAGATTTCAGTCCAACAATCCAACAATACGTAATAACGTATCAGTCTTATAAGTTCCTATTTATTAAAGTAGTACAAATATTCGAGTGAAGATATATGTTACCTTAAGAAGTTTCAGTTCGCAATCGAACCTAGAATTCCACAAAAATTTCTTTTCTTTAACGAGTGGAAAATTAGTCAGCTCGGAGCACAATCTAAACTTTATGTGATCCTTCCTTGGCGGGGTTCACCCATGTACTGATTTCAAAATGAATTTTGGCGGCAGAATACGGTTCCGTAAAACTTAAGGCTATGGTGTGACTTTTTGAGCTATTATTGTGTATTAATTAAAGATATGGATATATTTGTGAATTTAGTTTTTTAAAATTATCTCCCAGGGAAAGGGCATGTGTTTGCACTGTGTGCATACCATGTTCTCAAAAATGATCTTCAGACATGAAAAATGTATGTATAAACTTAGGGGTGGGGTGCATTAACTTTCTATTCTGAGTTTCCACGGATTTGTCATGTCAAGCGAATGATATTCTTATATGTTGCTTTATTATACCTGTCCAAATATATGGACTTCTTTGACCTCATTTATAGTTTTCATTTTTTATGAATTTTTATATTATGCAGCAACACAATTTTGCATAAAAACTGTCCCTTCTCTCATTAGTTTCACAACTTTTCACCATATTGTTAATACCTTGATTCAAACCGGGCCAAAATACAACTTCTCAAGCTCTCTTTCTGCATTTTTCCATTCCCATGTGGCCTGCATGGATTTGAGTGAGGATATTTTGTCTTAATTCGTATGGTATGTCTAATCTAGTTCCTTTTAAAATCATGCCATTAAACACGGACAGTTCATCTCTGAAGTTTAAATATGACTGAATTTCTCGAGGACACTTTTTTTTCATTTTGTCATCCATTCTTGACAGTAACCATCAGAGTTTTCATAACTCTGTCTTTAGCGAGTTCGCGCTTAATAACCTCTTGTTTTGTATCCGATACATGTCTAGTAGACATTACACTGTCTACAAATACCTCAACGTCCTTCTCTATATCACTCAGCTACGTGTTTCTGAAGGCGTTCGTGATATTGCATCCGCTGTAAACATTTCTCTTCCTGGCGTATAAATAAGACGAAGATCGTACTTCGGAACTCGAAATCGAAATCGTTGAATATTGCAAATGTTGCAAGTGGTGGTTTATGGTCAGTTTCAATTTCAGCTGTTTGACCATATATATACTGACGAAATCTTTCACATGTAAATGTCAGTGCAAGTTCTTCTCTTTCAATCGGGAATGACGGCTTTCTGAGTTAGTAACGAGCTCTTGATGCATAATTGACTGGCAGCCATTTCTCACCATGTTTTACAAAAGTACAGCACCAAATCCTTTCTAATTTGCATTTGCTGAAATTCTGATTTTGCTTTGTAGAGTCACAGAACTGCAATGCTGGTTCACGTGATACTAGATTCTTAAGATCTTTGAAAGCGTTTTCATGATTTGAGTCCAATTCCATTGATTTTTCTTCTCTAATTGAATTCTCAATATTACTGTATGATTCGATAGGGCATTCAAAATTTTTTCCAGGTAGTTGATCATGCCTAGAAATCTCGGCAAGGCTTTCTTGCATGCTAATCTCTCCACACTTTGTATGGCTTTTGCTTTTCGTTGATATGGTTTCAAGTCATCTTTTGATACACTATCACCTAAAAAATGTGAGTTATGGGACACTAATT
Organism: Sinohyriopsis cumingii; assembly: GCA_028554795.2. Classification (NCBI taxonomy): domain Eukaryota; kingdom Metazoa; phylum Mollusca; class Bivalvia; order Unionida; family Unionidae; genus Sinohyriopsis; species Sinohyriopsis cumingii. The sequence goes on along the minus strand of CM068840.1, from coordinate 107,385,402 downwards.
ATGCGCTTTTCTCTCTGTAGCTTCAGTTTGACCTTTTTGGCTTTGTCCAAAACTTGTGTTAGGCATAAATCATGCTCCATTTGATCTTTTCCACATATAATGATTTCATCCATTGACGTATTAATTCCTCCCATGTTCTCAAATATTGTATTAATTGTTCTGTGATAGATTTCTGGGACACTTGGTATTCCAAAACGTAGTCGTAAGTAACGAATTCTGCCAAAAGGTTTGCTAAAGGTGCTTAATTTAGAACTTTCCTTATCTAGTGGAATCTGCGAAAACCCATTTGAAGCATCTAACTTCGAAAATATTTTTCTCCTGCAAAGCGTGACATATTTTCTTCACGTGCTGGAAGCTTGAAATGTTCTCTTTGAATAACTTTATTCTGATTCCATGGATCTAATCAAATCCTTAACTTTTCATTCCGCTTGTGAGCAATTACAAGCGAGTTAACCCATTCAGTATTTCCACTTTCTTGATTACATTGAGAGCTTCCATTTTCTTATGTTCTACTTTCAAAGTATCATGAAGAGCTTGCTTCAACAATTGATTCTGCATCCCCTTTTAGCTTGATATTAATCTTGTTTGAGAAACGTCCAATAACATGAAACAGCATATTCCTCAATGATATCCATCTTAGGTTTATTTTCTCACGTTTCCTCCACAGTAAGTACAAGTTTGACTAATTTTATTGTATCACAAGTACTACGTCCAAGAATAGGTCTGACATCACTGTCACTTATGACCGTCACTTACAGGTAGTGTTTGTGTATTAGTTCTAGCACACATTGACCTGTTAATGGGTGTCTCCTCCATTATATGCCTTCAGTTTAATATTTCTTCTTTGTAATCTTGGCCTGTGCTTTAATAGAAGATAGTCCGATAATCCAAGTATATTGACATCAACTCCTGTATCTAATTTCATAGGCATCATTGTGGCATTGACATTGATTGGAACGATACAAGGGCTGTTTGGGTCGGTGTGATCCACTGAATATACGAACAATTCTCTATCAGTATCAACTGAATGAACCTTTCTTGTGTTGGTGTGTACTTGGTATTTACCACCTCTATGGCATGTGTTTTTATATTTTGTTACCTTACTGTAGCAAAATTTCTGAAAATGGTTTCTTCCTCTGCATTTCTGCATGTTTGGCCTCTTGCTGAACAGTGTCTTCCCCTATGATCTAATCTACACATTGTACAGTAATGAATCTCTTCTTTTCTACTGCTTTTGTTTCTTCTGTAAAGCTCTTTTGAGGTTTAGCACTCTGATGGCTTCCTTTCTTTTTCATTGCATTAACAGATTTATTTCGTTGTTCCGTGGTAGTGATTGTTTTCATTCTTATCGATGCTGCTTCGTCTGCTCTGCATATTTCGATGCATCTTTCAAGTGATAAATCTTTCTCTCTTGGCAGTCTTGCTCTTGTATGATCATCATTTATCCCTTCATTAATTCTGCCATCTTTCAGATCACTAAATCCACAGTCTTCAGCTAGGACTCTTAAGTAGGTCAGAAATTGATCAAAGCTTTTTCCAGCTTTTTGTAATCTTCTGTTGAAAACATACCTCTCAAAGGTCTCATGTTTCTTAGGGAACAATATTCATCAAATTTATGTATCAACTACTCAATTTTGTCTTACTCATTTTCTTCAGAGGAAAATATATTGAACAGTTCCACTGTAGCCTCTTTTGCTGATGCTAGAAATTGCAATTTCTCACTTTCATGGTCCTTTTCAGTAGCACACATATACAATTTATATTGTTGCTTCCAGCGTCTCCATTTTTCAGTAACAATATCTTCTAGTACCAAAACCTTTGGTGCTGGACTCTGTTCCATTTTGTATCATTCACTATATTATTAAGCTTTGTTTCAACTTTTGACACCACATAATGATTTCTATAAGTCCGTTTTAAAGACTATAGAGTTTAATAACGAAAGATTATGCCTGGTGTTTACATGATGAAACCGGCTACTATGTTCCCTCAGGATCCGTATCAGGGAATAGTTACTTTTTAATCAATAGATTTAACGTCTTGTAGGTAGAGATTTGAAGTTGGTTTGTGTCAAGTTCAAGGTCAGTGCTATAACATATACATTGGACTTTTGGGTTACACACTCTGGTCTTGCCCTAAGGAAGGTCCCTGTGGGTATACTTGCCTTGAGTCACAACTTGGAAACTGTTGAGATCTCCACCCAATAATCACATACATGTTTAAAGACATGATATATCTCCATATCTTATCCTGCAGTTGTAAGGTCAAGGTCAAGGTGGTTAGTAGAGAAATGGGCACGAATTGGGCATAGGATAAAATGTGTGGCATACTTGTTACTTCAAGCCTGGGACTTGAATCACATATAGCTCTTTTGGTGCCATCTTCAAAACAAAGAAAATTGTTGATTTTGCGAGGGTTATTCTAGGTACGTTTAACGTCAAACGATGTGACACTCTCGTCAAATCGTGGGTACTCTGAGTTTATACATCCTATCCACGTTTGTAAGAAATTTTCAGAAATTGTATGCGCATGTCGCTATAGCAGTACGGAGTTAATAATTCATAAAATGGAAGAGCATGCAGACATGCTCCTATTTCTGAAGACTTCTTTTTGAAAATAACAATTTATAAGTCTAATATGACACAAAAATGTTGGTTCCAAAGAACTCTTCACATGAATATATTTGTGAAATGCTCTAAGAATGCGAGTGTTTCAACTGCTTGGAGCTTGATAGAAAGTGAGATATGACACGTACAATGTCATGCAACATTCGTTTATCATCTGTCCTACATGAAAATTAAGAAGTGACAGAAACATTACAAGAATTTTACATTATCTGCAATAGCTGTGGTTATAGAGAACTAGAAACTGCATGCTAAGGGATCAACCATTTATTTTGGAGGGGGGGAGGGGTCATGGATTTTCTTTCAAACCATTTGTTTCTATTACCTCAAGATAATTAATTCTTTTCAACTAAGATAATGGATAAAACATTGTTTTTGTCCGCTAATCAGAGCGATAATTTGTTCTAGCTTTTTGAGGGCTGGAAATTTGGAACTTTGGGGTAAAATATACTAGTTCCCCCATTCTAAAAATTAAATGGGCAGTCCCTGAGTTAAATGCAACAAAGAGAAAACTCTGAATCTAGTTTAACTACTGAGTTAAATATTTTGTTGTTTGAACATTTATTTCAATATTAGCCTAGTAAGTCATATCTGATATTGTTAAAGTATGTTTCAATAACTCTAATAAAATTAACTTCGTTTCTTAAAAAGTATTCAGGAGTTACGACCTGTTCAAAATATTTTCTTGTATACTTTCATGGTCATAAACTGGTTGCATGGGCATACTAAGAGGGGTGCGAGGGGGTGGGGCGGTGCGCCCCGGATGACGACCAGAAGGGGGTGTGCCACTTGAAATACCAGTACAAGTTTTCAAACAATACCTTTTTAATGTTCTGCATTTTTCTTATTTCCAGTTTGATTACGACAGCACTGTACTGTTTAAAAAATCGACTTGTTTAGATTTTAAAATTATTTGTGGGGGTGCCAAAGGAAGGTGCCAAATACTTTAGGTACGCCATTTGGCTGGTTTTACATGTTATTTGCTTTGTCAATCTTGTAATGATTTATATTAGTCCGTTTCAAAGACTACAGAGTTTAATAGCTAAAGATTACATTAGATATGTGTTTACATGATGAAATCGGCTACAAAACTATGTGACTTGTTAAGCTGCGGTACAAAATATGTTTCTGTAATATGATAAGTGTGAGAGCTGCAGGCCAAACTTTAAATTTTGACATTAATCAGAATAGGGAGGAAGGAGTCAGATAAATCGTGTAAATACCATTGCACATCTGTGTGGGGGATGCGGGGGCTGGGGGTGGAAGTGTGTTTGTGTGATCCAAATACACGAGCAGTTTACTTGCTTATCCACTGTTCTAAAACTGCATATAAAAAGTGCTTCAGTTCAATGAGAATACATTACTATTAATTTCAACTCTTTCATCCCATGGGCGACGGCAGCAAAAAGTCTTGTATTATCACATAAATTAATGCAAAAGCATGAACAGCCACTTGCGCCGTTCGTGCCTTGGATTACCACCTTTATTTGTCACGTGACCGTATTATCTGACTACAAACTTTAGTTTTAGACGAGGAAAGTCCTACGTGAGGCGACGTTTGACTTTTCTTTAAGTGCGATTGTCAGCCTTTTTAGATCCAACACAAAGTTAATTTAATTTTTTTTCGACATTTTGAATCAAATAGAAAGAAAAAAAAAACGAAAGCAAAGTTAAAATTTTGAAAATGTATGCAGCAGATTTCCATTAAATAGCTTCAACACAGAATGTAACCAAATAAATGATGCTGATGACAGTGATTATTGTCTTTGAAATGACACTTTTGTTTAGAGAAAGTTTTCTGCTGCACAAGAAAGTAAAGAAAGTGTAATTTTGCAGTTCCCATCACATCAACATAGTTGGATGCCAAATTAAGTTAACATCATACACTTCCCTTAAGCAAAATCTGATTTGAATCAATTTCTACTTGTAAAAAGTGGAACCGATGAGCACCACAGGGGCTCGTATCGTTGCTTACAATTTACCTGTCGTACATGTATTATATAATAAGTATATAGTATATGTATGACAGGTAATTGTAAGCAACAATATGAGCCCCTGTGATGAGCACCAATATAAAATGCTTGTCTTTGGTTGTTTTTTTCTTCACTTTTTGATTCAATAATCAGATTACAGCTACCATATTTCTGAACGTGAAAATACATCATCGGAATTTTTCCTTACTAACCACAAATCTCCCTTACCCTAAATAAAACACTGTATCTGATAAGCTACTAAAAACAAGCGGACGCGAAATTCCAAAGGCTCGGAACATGTACTTTCATATGTTTATGTTTGTCTCCACGATGTTGCAAATCAGGAGACTAAAAAAATTGTTTTTTTGCTATAATACCTACACCTTTCCCCATCTAAATGGCATTATCTCATAGACTGTAAACACACATGCACGCACACCAACCATACAGAGGGACAAGGAAGGGCCACTTACCCCCCCCCCATTTCGCTTTTAAACATACTTATGGCCTACACACGTACAAATTTTTTATAGCTGACCACTATCTGTTTGTCCCCCACCACCAAGAAAATAATTCTGGTGCCCTTTACACACACACACACACATCGACACACACACACACATCGACACACACACACACACACACATTAAGGTAAATCACCATACATCATTATGTTAAAAATTCTTTAAAAAATGCTACTGTACATATTATGGAGATGAAGCTATTAACGTTGATTTTTTTCTCTCAGTGCTTTTTCTACCAGTTTTTGCTAAACATTCAAGATAATTGTTAGTAGTGAATAGGGGCACCCTAGCCTCAATGGAAATTAGCATTACAGAGACCCCTGGGCAAACCTAGCCTCAATGGAAATTTAACATGGGAAAAAATCGTGGGCAAACCTAGCCTCAAGGGGAATTTAACATGGGAAAAAATCGTGGGCAAAACCTAGCCTCAAGGGGAATTTAACATGGGAAAAAATCGTGGGCAACTCTAGCCTCAAGGGGAATTGAACATGGGATTTTTTTTTAAATTTAAAAAAGGGGGTAGGCAATGGAAAGTCATTCTCTTTTCGAGAAATATGGGTGGCCCTGAAAAGGACCTTTGGGTTTATGTTAATGTATCCATTAACATAAAGGGCATCTGCGGCATCTTCTTGTCCTCAAGCTGCGTCTTACTCGAGGGCCATAAATCAGTGTCCTCTTGAGGCAACCTTCTCTTTCTACATACACTCTTCGTATCCACAGACTGGTGTCTGACTTGTCGACGACGGTCCACTTGGACCGGACATACATGAGCATGTCCGTCCTAAACATCATGGAAGACACAATGGTGGATGATTCGACTGTGGTCCACATCTTGAAGCGACGAGAACAGGTGAATCAATGCAGTGAACTGCGCTTATTTATAGGTAGAGGAAGGATTGAAACGGATTGAGTTCATTCAACAATCCGAACACGCGTTACAAAATTCAGTCAGCCCGCATCCAATCCGAAGAGAGCAGTCTGTGACGTCACGTGGTCTATATAGATTCGCTAGCGCCTGTGTGCAGTCAATCTATGCGACAGTGATTCAACATGACGGAAACTCAGAAAACGATCCACTGGGGTGCACCAGCAGTGGAGACGGCCCAAGGGAACCCGGACTTACTTTCAGAAGAGGTAAATTGGGATTTTGTGGATTTTCTTACCTCGCAAGAATTTGTTCCGGAACCTTCGTTACCTTCTTCATTACCGCAAGTGGAGAATTTTAGACAGAGACAGAAAGAAGAATTGGAGAAATTTATACAACGACAAAAGGAAGCGGAACAAGCTTTTCTCCTACAGCAACAGCAGGAAGAAGAAGAGGTAAGAAAAAAACAACAAGAAGAAGAAGTAGCAGCAAAGAAACAAGAGGTTGAAAATCAAACGGTCACGGTACTGTTGGACATTTTAGCGGAGTTAAGAAGTCTGAGACAAATGTATCAGACTTCTTTATTACGACCGAAGAGAATACGACCTTCCCGAGCTAAACACGTCAACCCTGTGACTAAGCCTACCGTACCACCCTTAGTGATTTCAACCCAATCATCATCATCAACAGTACGCAGTCCAGAAGTAGGCCTTGGCCGTGGCAAAGGCTTAAGGCAGTTAAAGTTGATTGCTTAAACTCACCCCTACACCAAAAAAGGCCCTTTCCAAACCAAAAAGAGGAATTTAAAATGCTCCAGCATGCTGATGATTGTACAAACTTTATAAGAGATGCAAAATCTTTTATACATTTAGAGAAAGAATTTGAAATTTTTCAGGAAAGCATCAGGTTCAAAAATAAATTTGGTACTCCAGTACCGTTGCATATGTGCTCTCCTGAGACTTCCGTTACTCCCGATCACGTGCTCCTTCAGGCACTGAACCTACACCCCAAACCTCAGACGTCACAATGGCCTTTTTTTTTACGCGCTCCTCGCGTCTCTTCCACGTTTCCGCTCTTAGGCTTATCACTCCAACCCGGAAAGCTTCCTGTCGAGCGTAGAATTAGAAGAGACGTATAGTCTGGTCTCCTTACTCTACTCTAAGGAAACACTCATCTCTCTCTCACAGACCATTCATCAGAATAATGGCAAATGAACAGGTCAACTAAAGCACTCACATACAAGTATGCCATACACGCTTTTATCCTATAATAATTGTGCGATAGTAATAGTATTATTGTGCGATAGTAATAGTATTATTAATGAGTTCTATTACGTGCATACGTATCCCTAATTGTTAACTTTTCGATATAGTAAAGTATCGTCTTCAATAGCTATCATATGCATTTTCCATCAACACCAACACGTAGAATGTGTGACCGGTTTCGCTTTATTGCTTCGTCAGATTTAAGTCCAACAATGTCTAACTCTGCGTAATTCGCAACTATATATTCTATATACTGGTAAGCAAGTAAAAGTTCTACACAATTCTCTAATGAATTCAGTTATGAATTACGATACTACCGAGTAGTAAATGACACAATCCACTTAGATTTCAGTCCAACAATCCAACAATACGTAATAACGTATCAGTCTTATAAGTTCCTATTTATTAAAGTAGTACAAATATTCGAGTGAAGATATATGTTACCTTAAGAAGTTTCAGTTCGCAATCGAACCTAGAATTCCACAAAAATTTCTTTTCTTTAACGAGTGGAAAATTAGTCAGCTCGGAGCACAATCTAAACTTTATGTGATCCTTCCTTGGCGGGGTTCACCCATGTACTGATTTCAAAATGAATTTTGGCGGCAGAATACGGTTCCGTAAAACTTAAGGCTATGGTGTGACTTTTTGAGCTATTATTGTGTATTAATTAAAGATATGGATATATTTGTGAATTTAGTTTTTTAAAATTATCTCCCAGGGAAAGGGCATGTGTTTGCACTGTGTGCATACCATGTTCTCAAAAATGATCTTCAGACATGAAAAATGTATGTATAAACTTAGGGGTGGGGTGCATTAACTTTCTATTCTGAGTTTCCACGGATTTGTCATGTCAAGCGAATGATATTCTTATATGTTGCTTTATTATACCTGTCCAAATATATGGACTTCTTTGACCTCATTTATAGTTTTCATTTTTTATGAATTTTTATATTATGCAGCAACACAATTTTGCATAAAAACTGTCCCTTCTCTCATTAGTTTCACAACTTTTCACCATATTGTTAATACCTTGATTCAAACCGGGCCAAAATACAACTTCTCAAGCTCTCTTTCTGCATTTTTCCATTCCCATGTGGCCTGCATGGATTTGAGTGAGGATATTTTGTCTTAATTCGTATGGTATGTCTAATCTAGTTCCTTTTAAAATCATGCCATTAAACACGGACAGTTCATCTCTGAAGTTTAAATATGACTGAATTTCTCGAGGACACTTTTTTTTCATTTTGTCATCCATTCTTGACAGTAACCATCAGAGTTTTCATAACTCTGTCTTTAGCGAGTTCGCGCTTAATAACCTCTTGTTTTGTATCCGATACATGTCTAGTAGACATTACACTGTCTACAAATACCTCAACGTCCTTCTCTATATCACTCAGCTACGTGTTTCTGAAGGCGTTCGTGATATTGCATCCGCTGTAAACATTTCTCTTCCTGGCGTATAAATAAGACGAAGATCGTACTTCGGAACTCGAAATCGAAATCGTTGAATATTGCAAATGTTGCAAGTGGTGGTTTATGGTCAGTTTCAATTTCAGCTGTTTGACCATATATATACTGACGAAATCTTTCACATGTAAATGTCAGTGCAAGTTCTTCTCTTTCAATCGGGAATGACGGCTTTCTGAGTTAGTAACGAGCTCTTGATGCATAATTGACTGGCAGCCATTTCTCACCATGTTTTACAAAAGTACAGCACCAAATCCTTTCTAATTTGCATTTGCTGAAATTCTGATTTTGCTTTGTAGAGTCACAGAACTGCAATGCTGGTTCACGTGATACTAGATTCTTAAGATCTTTGAAAGCGTTTTCATGATTTGAGTCCAATTCCATTGATTTTTCTTCTCTAATTGAATTCTCAATATTACTGTATGATTCGATAGGGCATTCAAAATTTTTTCCAGGTAGTTGATCATGCCTAGAAATCTCGGCAAGGCTTTCTTGCATGCTAATCTCTCCACACTTTGTATGGCTTTTGCTTTTCGTTGATATGGTTTCAAGTCATCTTTTGATACACTATCACCTAAAAAATGTGAGTTATGGGACACTAATTATGCGCTTTTCTCTCTGTAGCTTCAGTTTGACCTTTTTGGCTTTGTCCAAAACTTGTGTTAGGCATAAATCATGCTCCATTTGATCTTTTCCACATATAATGATTTCATCCATTGACGTATTAATTCCTCCCATGTTCTCAAATATTGTATTAATTGTTCTGTGATAGATTTCTGGGACACTTGGTATTCCAAAACGTAGTCGTAAGTAACGAATTCTGCCAAAAGGTTTGCTAAAGGTGCTTAATTTAGAACTTTCCTTATCTAGTGGAATCTGCGAAAACCCATTTGAAGCATCTAACTTCGAAAATATTTTTCTCCTGCAAAGCGTGACATATTTTCTTCACGTGCTGGAAGCTTGAAATGTTCTCTTTGAATAACTTTATTCTGATTCCATGGATCTAATCAAATCCTTAACTTTTCATTCCGCTTGTGAGCAATTACAAGCGAGTTAACCCATTCAGTATTTCCACTTTCTTGATTACATTGAGAGCTTCCATTTTCTTATGTTCTACTTTCAAAGTATCATGAAGAGCATGCTTCAACAATTGATTCTGCATCCCCTTTTAGCTTGATATTAATCTTGTTTGAGAAACGTCCAATAACATGAAACAGCATATTCCTCAATGATATCCATCTTAGGTTTATTTTCTCACGTTTCCTCCACAGTAAGTACAAGTTTGACTAATTTTATTGTATCACAAGTACTACGTCCAAGAATAGGTCTGACATCACTGTCACTTATGACCGTCACTTACAGGTAGTGTTTGTGTATTAGTTCTAGCACACATTGACCTGTTAATGGGTGTCTCCTCCATTATATGCCTTCAGTTTAATATTTCTTCTTTGTAATCTTGGCCTGTGCTTTAATAGAAGATAGTCCGATAATCCAAGTATATTGACATCAACTCCTGTATCTAATTTCATAGGCATCATTGTGGCATTGACATTGATTGGAACGATACAAGGGCTGTTTGGGTCGGTGTGATCCACTGAATATACGAACAATTCTCTATCAGTATCAACTGAATGAACCTTTCTTGTGTTGGTGTGTACTTGGTATTTACCACCTCTATGGCATGTGTTTTTATATTTTGTTACCTTACTGTAGCAAAATTTCTGAAAATGGTTTCTTCCTCTGCATTTCTGCATGTTTGGCCTCTTGCTGAACAGTGTCTTCCCCTATGATCTAATCTACACATTGTACAGTAATGAATCTCTTCTTTTCTACTGCTTTTGTTTCTTCTGTAAAGCTCTTTTGAGGTTTAGCACTCTGATGGCTTCCTTTCTTTTTCATTGCATTAACAGATTTATTTCGTTGTTCCGTGGTAGTGATTGTTTTCATTCTTATCGATGCTGCTTCGTCTGCTCTGCATATTTCGATGCATCTTTCAAGTGATAAATCTTTCTCTCTTGGCAGTCTTGCTCTTGTATGATCATCATTTATCCCTTCATTAATTCTGCCATCTTTCAGGTCACTAAATCCACAGTCTTCAGCTAGGACTCTTAAGTAGGTCAGAAATTGATCAAAGCTTTTTCCAGCTTTTTGTAATCTTCTGTTGAAAACATACCTCTCAAAGGTCTCATGTTTCTTAGGGAACAATATTCATCAAATTTATGTATCAACTACTCAATTTTGTCTTACTCATTTTCTTCAGAGGAAAATATATTGAACAGTTCCACTGTAGCCTCTTTTGCTGATGCTAGAAATTGCAATTTCTCACTTTCATGGTCCTTTTCAGTAGCACACATATACAATTTATATTGTTGCTTCCAGCGTCTCCATTTTTCAGTAACAATATCTTCTAGTACCAAAACCTTTGGTGCTGGACTCTGTTCCATTTTGTATCATTCACTATATTATTAAGCTTTGTTTCAACTTTTGACACCACATAATGATTTCTATAAGTCCGTTTTAAAGACTATAGAGTTTAATAACGAAAGATTATGCCTGGTGTTTACATGATGAAACCGGCTACTATGTTCCCTCAGGATCCGTATCAGGGAATAGTTACTTTTTAATCAATAGATTTAACGTCTTGTAGGTAGAGATTTGAAGTTGGTTTGTGTCAAGTTCAAGGTCAGTGCTATAACATATACATTGGACTTTTGGGTTACACACTCTGGTCTTGCCCTAAGGAAGGTCCCTGTGGGTATACTTGCCTTGAGTCACAACTTGGAAACTGTTGAGATCTCCACCCAATAATCACATACATGTTTAAAGACATGATATATCTCCATATCTTATCCTGCAGTTGTAAGGTCAAGGTCAAGGTGGTTAGTAGAGAAATGGGCACGAATTGGGCATAGGATAAAATGTGTGGCATACTTGTTACTTCAAGCCTGGGACTTGAATCACATATAGCTCTTTTGGTGCCATCTTCAAAACAAAGAAAATTGTTGATTTTGCGAGGGTTATTCTAGGTACGTTTAACGTCAAACGATGTGACACTCTCGTCAAATCGTGGGTACTCTGAGTTTATACATCCTATCCACGTTTGTAAGAAATTTTCAGAAATTGTATGCGCATGTCGCTATAGCAGTACGGAGTTAATAATTCATAAAATGGAAGAGCATGCAGACATGCTCCTATTTCTGAAGACTTCTTTTTGAAAATAACAATTTATAAGTCTAATATGACACAAAAATGTTGGTTCCAAAGAACTCTTCACATGAATATATTTGTGAAATGCTCTAAGAATGCGAGTGTTTCAACTGCTTGGAGCTTGATAGAAAGTGAGATATGACACGTACAATGTCATGCAACATTCGTTTATCATCTGTCCTACATGAAAATTAAGAAGTGACAGAAACATTACAAGAATTTTACATTATCTGCAATAGCTGTGGTTATAGAGAACTAGAAACTGCATGCTAAGGGATCAACCATTTATTTTGGAGGGGGGGAGGGGTCATGGATTTTCTTTCAAACCATTTGTTTCTATTACCTCAAGATAATTAATTCTTTTCAACTAAGATAATGGATAAAACATTGTTTTTGTCCGCTAATCAGAGCGATAATTTGTTCTAGCTTTTTGAGGGCTGGAAATTTGGAACTTTGGGGTAAAATATACTAGTTCCCCCATTCTAAAAATTAAATGGGCAGTCCCTGAGTTAAATGCAACAAAGAGAAAACTCTGAATCTAGTTTAACTACTGAGTTAAATATTTTGTTATTTGAACATTTATTTCAATATTAGCCTAGTAAGTCATATCTGATATTGTTAAAGTATGTTTCAATAACTCTAATAAAATTAACTTCGTTTCTTAAAAAGTATTCAGGAGTTACGACCTGTTCAAAATATTTTCTTGTATACTTTCATGGTCATAAACTGGTTGCATGGGCATACTAAGAGGGGTGCGAGGGGGTGGGGCGGTCCGCCCCGGATGACGGCCAGAAGGGGGTGTGCCACTTGAAATACCAGTACAAGTTTTCAAACAATACCTTTTTAATGTTCTGCATTTTTCTTATTTCCAGTTTGATTACGACAGCACTGTACTGTTTAAAAAATCGACTTGTTTAGATTTTAAAATTATTTGTGGGGGTGCCAAAGGAAGGTGCCAAATACTTTAGGTACGCCATTTGGCTGGTTTTACATGTTATTTGCTTTGTCAATCTTGTAATGATTTATATTAGTCCGTTTCAAAGACTACAGAGTTTAATAGCTAAAGATTACATTAGATATGTGTTTACATGATGAAATCGGCTACAAAACTCTGTGACTTGTTAAGCTGCGGTACAAAATATGTTTCTGTAATATGATAAGTGTGAGAGCTGCAGGCCAAACTTTAAATTTTGACATTAATCAGAATAGGGAGGAAGGAGTCAGATAAATCGTGTAAATACCATTGCACATCTGTGTGGGGAATGAGGGGGCTGGGGGTGGAAGTGTGTTTGTGTGTGTGTGTGTGCACAGGGGCTCATATCGTTGCTTACAATTGACCTGTCATACTTGTACTATATCATAATTAGTTATTATATTGTACATGTATGACATGTTAATTGTAAGTAGCGGTACTGGTCCCTCTGTGTTTGTGTGTGTGTGTGTGTAATTTGTCTTCAACATCTATTCTGAAACTACTACACAGCTTCACATATTAAGATTAAACGGTCGCTATTGCACTATTGGTCAGCTTGGGGATTAGTATGTGTTTACTATATAGATAAACTCTGGGTTCGCCCATTTAATATTTTACGAGAGAGAGAGAGAGAGAGAGGTGACGATGGTTGTGGTGGTAGTAACGTAAACTTTCAATCGGTAGCACTTTTAGAAGACCCCCACGATCCAAAATACACGAGCAGTTTACTTGCTTATCCACTGTTCTAAAACTGCATATAAAAAGTGCTTCAGTTCCATGAGAATATATTACTATTAATTTCAACTCTTTCATCCCATGGGCGACGGCAGCAGAAAGTCTTGTATTATCACATAAATTAATGCAAAAGCATGAACAGCCACTTGCGCCGTTCGTGCCTTGGATTACCACCTTTATTTGTCACGTGACCGTATTATCTGACTACAAACTTTAGTTTTAGACGAGGAAAGTCCTACGTGAGGCGACGTTTGACTTTTCTTTAAGTGCGATTGTCAGCCTTTTTAGATCCAACACAAAGTTAATTTAATTTTTTTTCGACATTTTGAATCAAATAAAAAGAAAAAAAAAAAGAAAGCAAAGTTAAAATTTTGAAAATGTATGCAGCAGATTTCCATTAAATAGCTTCAACACAGAATGTAACCAAATAAATGATGCTGATGACAGTGATTATTGTCTTTGAAATGACACTTTTATTTAGAGAAAGTTTTCTGCTGCACAAGAAAGTAAAGAAAGTGTAATTTTGCAGTTCCCATCACATCAACATAGTTGGATGCCAAATTAAGTTAACATCATACACTTCCCTTAAGCAAAATCTGATTTTAATCAATTTCTACTTGTAAAAAGTGGAACCGATGAGCACCACAGGAGCTCGTATCGTTGCTTACAATTTACTTGTCGTACATGTACTATATAATAAGTATATAGTATATGTATGACAGGTAAATTGTAAGCAACAATATGAGCCCCTGTGATGAGCACCAATACAAAATATTTGTCTTTGGTTGTTTTTTCTTCACTTTTTGATTCAACAATCAGATTACAGCTACCATATTTCTGAACGTGAAAATACATCATCGGAATTTTTCCTTACTAACCACAAATCTCCCTTACCCTAAATAAAACACTGTATCTGATAAGCTACTAAAAACAAGCGGACGCGAAATTCCAAAGGCTCGGAACATGTACTTTCATATGTTTATGTTTGTCTCCACGATGTTGCAAATCAGGAGACTAAAAAAATTGTTTTTTTTGCTATAATACCGACACCTTTCCCCATCTAAATGGCGTTATCCCATAGACTGTAAACACATATGCACACTCACCAACCATACAGAGGGACAAGGAAGGGCCACTTACCCCCCCCCCCATTTCGCTTTTAAACATACTTATGGCCTACACACGTACAAATTTTTTATAGCTGACCACTATCTGTTTGTCCCCCACCACCAAGAAAATAATTCTGGTGCCCTTTACACACACACACACACACATCGACACACACACACACACACACACACACACACACACACACACACATTAAGGTAAATCACCATACATCATTATGTTAAAAATTCTATAAAAAGTGCTACTGTACATATTATGGAGATGAAGCTATTAACGTTGATTTTTTCTCTCAGTGCTTTTTCTACCAGTTTTTGCTAAGCATTCAAGATAATTGTTGTACTTAGTGCGGCGAAAAAGAGAAGGAATGGCATTTTTAGTAATTTTAATGGTATACATCCATGATAAATACAAATATCTCTCACCAGTATAGCAACATTGAAATACATGTACTGTCCTAAATGTTCAACTCATTCTTCATATGAGTAGCAATATAATGGTACCATATAAGCTATCTTTTAAAAATATACATCTGCATTGTTGTTAATTTATATACTGAAATAAACTGTGTAAACTAATGCATTCTTTGTTTTATGTGTAGATATTTATCATGCTTAAATAACTATAAAACAATGATTTCACATACCAAAGTTCATAGTGACTGCTCTCAGTAATGAGAAAATCAGACTATAACAAAAAATTTCACAAAAATACACCTTACATTATACACATGTTCAAAGGAGTTCATATGCAACATAAATTTATGTCTTTACTACGCATCTTTCACAATACCATTTGTCAAGTTCAACTTTGCTTTTTTGGGTGAAATGCTGGCACTACCATTTTTTACAATAATCACAACAAATACTGTTATCATCATCAGTCACAATATCCTTGGGATCCTTGCGAACTGAATCACACAGCCCGCATATTACATTATTATGCATTGTTTTAATGCATTTCTCTCCTTTCGATAGTGTCAAAAGACAAATTCTCACCGTTAAAAGACATCGTTCACTGCTGTTAAATGGCGTTATAAATGAGGGTGTACCGCTTTGGTCCCTTTGACCTTTGACTCGTGACGTCACAACAACTATGGTGGCACATAGTATATTATCGTGAACTCGCTTATTTGTAACAGCCCAAATGCTGGAGCTAATCGTTACATTGCAATCTTAAGATTTAATACATACTTTACTAAATGATATTAGATCCGAATATAATATTTGAAACGAACATCTGACATGGTTTAAAAAAAGCAAAATTTACAAACAAGATGCACGGCGTGGACCGTGTTGATTTGTTAGGTCTGCTCGTTTCCGTACTTCGAGTTCTGTATATATTTGCGGGGATTACTATACGCATGCGTAGTGATCCTGACAACCCTTGAAGCTTCAAAATAGAGAATGGCTACGAAACGCCAAGAACAAACGAAACTTATTGAGAAGCTCAGCAAGAGAAAAGACAAGGATGGGCAATGCCATTGTATGTTTTAGAGTTTTAGACCATTCTTGATGACACGCGCCTGTTTTATGTCTTGAGATGGAATTCGTAACGTCATCTGATGCTCTTTCTTGTCCTGTAGTAAAAAAAAATCATCTCCCAAACACTGATATAAAATTGTGGGTTTGATGTCTTCTTTTCATTAAATCGCACAGTTGGTGCCTTTCTATTCAGAGCAATCATTCGTTTCAAAGGTTATTTCGTCAGTACATATTTTTTCGATATGCACTGACATGCCGAGTAGATTTTGAAAATGTAGTATGATTTAGATGGTCAGCACAAAGTACTGCATGGAGCCAGTTACTACACATTAGTAATTGTTAATTATTCCGTGCAATGTTTTTGATGGCTGCAGACACAAAGTATACAAAACCTTACATGTCAATGCTTCAGAATACTAGTATATATAAAATATGCTGCACAGAGTAGGCCTATAGAAGAAACAAAAGATGTGGTTTTATTTGGCAACTGGATGGTGCAGATCCCTCATTTAGTTCTACATGGTTAGACGTCGACCCTGATATGCATGATGAGGGAGGTTGACATGTTACTACTTAACAAGCAGTGTGATGTAGCATACTCTGGGCTGGTTTTTCAGAAGTATCTTACATAATTGGCAGCAATAATGATACTGTTGCACAGGTTAAAGTTTAATAATTGCATTGGTTCTGCTATATCATGAAGTCTTTGGTTTTGATGCACCAAAGCATGTACTTTCACCTTTTCAGATATATGTTTTTTATGGTGATATTTCTCATTTCTCATGAAACATGCGTTGTGTTAGCAAAGCATGCATATCAATTGACATTGAGATATTCTGTCATACTCCTTTTGGCATTTTTTAAAATCGTTGGTCAGAAGGTTTCTATATCACTTGTTTTGATGTATTTGACAGGAATCTGCTTCTACCTGTGACACCATTGCCCTTCAGCCAACTGAAATGACTCACAGCCATCAACCATGTTTGGAAACTTAGCTTCTTAATTGTGTTTGGATATACTCTAGTAAGGGAAAAGGTATTACATTAGGTGTAGTATGACTAAACCAATTAGACTTTAATCTATGTAACAGTGTCAATATGTGCTGCCAACTTTGTGAAATATTCTAGAAAATTTGGCCTCCAGTTCCAGGGATGCTTGTTCAAGCAGTATGACATCGACCCAGCCCCCATCATGCATGTCAAAGTCAATATCTTACAATGTGGGACTAACCTTTTATTGTGAAATGCCTTCTTAGAATGGTAGCAATAATGGTCAGAACATTCCTTTGATAATGCAAACAATCTAGGATGTTGTGTGGTATTTAAATTTATCTTGACCACTTAAACTTCTTGCCTATGTTAGTCAACCATGCTGATTAGCTCAGACACATTTTTCTGCTGACCAAGTACATTTCAAAGCTAGTGAAAGCAGTACTATAACTTATTAACTAACCCACATTTCCCATTCCATTTGTCCCAACAAACGGAGAAAAGAAAGTTATTTTTAGCATATATATATATATATATATATATATATATATATATATATATATATATATCTTAAAATTCGAAAGCACTTAGGCTAGCTAGATATTAGTTTTGCACTGTTCGTAGTCAGTTTATTGCATTTATCTTAATCAATCCCTGACAAATATGATCCCTTGCTGGATCCAGTGCACTTTAAAGGACTGTTTTTCGCCATATGATCTTTATATATATATATATATATATATATATATATATATATATATATATATATATATATATATATATATATTTTTGACTACTGGCTGTTATTAATGCTTATTTTACATCATCACTATCAAGGTGGCCACAGTTTTATTAGTTTGGTTTTAAAGGTAGCAATTTTGTACATGCATTTATGATTGTAAACGATATTATGTCAAGGAAATGAGAGCTAAGGACCTTTCCCAATGACACACTGGGACAACCTGTCTGTGCCTGTCTTCATGTACAGGAAACCCACAAGCTGTAGCCAACCTTGCAGCTCCGCTACCACAGGTTTTGAGTTGACAATATCTAGTGCATAGAGAAAATGCAGACAGAAAAATTAATACAACCAATTTTGGTTTACAGAAGATGAGAAATTCCCAAAAATTATCATTATGAACATCAAATACTTTATTTTTCTTTTTGCAGTTCAAAAACCAGAAATAGAGAAGCTGATTATGATGTTCAATAAATATGTGGAAGGATCACCGCACAACAAATTAGACAGATTAAAGTTCAGGGATCTACTCCATGATATGTTTGGTATGACAGATGATATTCTGATGGACAGAGGTAGGTTAACTGTCAAGCACCTTCACTTTTGGTATAATACATGATATTCTCTTGGAAAGAGGTAAGTTAATTGTCAGGCATCCTCAGTTTGGTATGACAAATGATATTCTCATGGACAGAGGTAGGCTAACTGTCAAATATCCTCAGTTTGGTGTGAGAGATGATATTCATATGGACAGAGGTAGGTTAACTGTCAGATAACTTCAGTATGGTATGACAGATGAGATTCTCATGGACAGAGGCATGTTACCTGTCAAACATCTTGATATTTGATATACCGGTACGAGATGATATTCTCATAGAAAGAGGTAGGTTAATAGTCCCCTTAATATGCTTACACTTTACACCCTTTGTGTGGTCATTATTCTAGCATACAGTAATTAGTAACCTTGTCTCTTGATTTTAAATGAAAACTCCCTTCTAATATGAGTTTTCTCAGTGTTGATGCCTAGATTTAGATTATAACTACAATTTGTACTCATCCAGAATACACTCATTGTCAATCAACTTTTTGTAGAAATATAAAAGTAGGTGATGTTAACAACCTATATGCAATTGTGGTTCTATTGAAAACCAGTTATGACATGGTTTGACATCACTAAATGTTGTGTTGTATGCATTAAAATTACACATCTTCATTAGGACATACTTTAGTGTAAGGGGGTCTCATTTATGACATGGGTCACATGTATTGCTCACATGAACCACATTATAAAGAAGGAGCATTGTCCTACCTTGTTGTAGATGCATGTAAAAGTTCATTGTTACAAGCCATGGGCAGATATCTGCAATGTTCCCATGGCTGCCTGTGATGAATGTGCATAAACCAGCTTAACTGTGCAAGCCTGAGAATTTTTTTTCCAGAAAGTTGACTCATTGTGGCCTTTTGTGCTGACTGAATGAGCCAGTCACATGTGCTCTTCCAAGCATAGTCACTTATCACTACCTTTGTCGCATTGTGTTGTTAATGATTGTTTTATGTATGCATATTCCTGAGCAACAAGGTAATCTTGTCATCAGCAGCTATGGGTGAAAAAAGAGCATAGTGGATTTTTGCCTGTGGTTTTTGATGATGGTAAAAGTGGAACTTTTTCTTTAGTCATCTTCATTTAGATTTGTATGCTGTTTATTAAAATGGGAACAAATGAACATTTATAAAAAAAATTTCTTTGCAGTGTTCCGGGCTTATGACCGTGATAATGATAACTTTTTGAATCATGATGAGTGGGTAATGGGTCTCTCAATATTCCTGAGAGGAACGCTTGAAGAGAAAACAAAATGTAAGTCAATAATTAAACCACAGGATTTTTAAATGGAACTTTTAAAGCCCAGCTGGTTAGGGTTTTAATATTTCTTTCAGGAACTTGCCATAGATGCCTCCAGAGCACAACTACGTTCCAGTAGTTGTCTCCTCATCAAAGGTTGCACTGCTTAAAGGATTTTAAAAAATGTTAATACACTGATTATTGTATTGCAGTTATAGCATGAGATAATAAAAATTAGCAAAATAAGTATGTCTTGTTTGATGGATAAAAGTGTCATAATTTTGACGTACAAAATTTGCAAAATGTATCATATGAACAAATTTATATCATCTTTCATAGTTTGTAACTGAAAGCTAAAAAATTTAAACATTTTTAAAATAAGATATTGACAGCTCAGACATGCCACCTTGAGTGGAATGAAAATCAGGATACCAAAGGAAAAAGTCAGGACTGGAGAAAAAAAATCAGTGTTTGTGACCATAGATTTATAGAAACTTTACAAAGGAACTGATATCTTCGCTGTCTTATGCTATTTACTTAATGTTAAAAACGTATGCTACAGTCATACCATGAAAATCTATGCATTTTCCATTTTCAATTTTTTATGCTGATATTTTGTGTTAATTCAGTTTTTATGGCATGACTACTGTGTATTCCTTGTGGAATTTTTTAATAATTGTTTCCTTTTTTATAGATGCACAGTCATTGTTAATACAAATGTATTTGGGGGTATTTTTTAAAAATTGGAATTTTTAGTTAAATTTCAGAAAATTGGAATTCAGGATGATCCTGAGTAAATTGAGATAAGTGGCAGGTTTGCTGTCTCAGTAATATAGGAACATTATTTTCAATAAAATGTTGAGGATCAGAGTTCAGAAGAATACAGTATTGTTGCAAAATTATATATTCCAAAACCAACTTATCTTCTTTCAATCTTTCAGTTTGTTTCAATGTATATGATCTAAATGGAGATGGCTACATATCTAGAGAAGAGATGTTCCAGCTTTTGAAAAACAGCTTGATCAAGGTATTTCATCATACAGGTGGAACCCATATACAGTGAATCTTTTGAGGCTAGTAATATAGGTTCATTTACAGAGAGTTTCATAATAAACCTGAATATAAAGTTAAACCTGCTGCAGTGACTACTTTATTAAAAGACCACCAGTGTATGAAGGTCAGATTTAATATGCCATATGTTAATACGTATTTACTAGCGTATAGGGACCATGACATCATAATGGCTTGGTCCTTCTAGTGGTTATTATACATAGATTAAATAAAATAAGATTTAGATTTGGATTCAAGTTGATACATTGTTAAAAAAAGGTTGATAATAAATTGACTACACTAACTGAATGTACTTGAATGGATTGAATTTCATGTATCAAATGCTATGCAGCTCTGTGTGTGTGTCCTTTTGTTCAATGGAGGCTTAATATTTTGTAAACCAAAATGCCCATGATGGCATGTGTGTTATGACTGAAAATCGGAAGGAGCAAAGGAAGAAACAGTGAGGTATATTCTGTGAACATAGATTGATGCAAAGGAAAGTCATCAAATTGGTGATAATGTCGGAAAGATAATGATGTTTAGATGACATTGTCTTTCATTACAGAGGCATTATTGCTGATTAGAGGATATTTGTTTGTGTCAAGTAAATAATGGGTATATTTTATAGAGTGGATAGAAATCCTATTGTGTTTAGTTCTGCTAGTCATAGACCCAGAAGACTGTATCTGATCATTTGTTGTCTGTTGTCCATTCATCTTTTAGTACAAGTTTGTTTTCGCTGCTTCTAAGAAACTACTTGAATGATTGCCTTGAAACTTTACACACAAATTCATCCCATGGTGTACTTGGTCCTATAATGGTGCTGCTCATACATCCAGTTTGGCCACCACAGTGGCCATCTTGAAAATCTTGTTGTTGTTGCTTCTCCTGAATGGATAGTCATGTCAGCTTGGTGTTTTCATGAAAGGATTTCTTGTAATGTCTTGTTGGTCCTAAACAGAAATGGAACCAAGTTTGGCCATTACAATGAAACATTGTGTTGCCTGCACTGGCACTGATAATTTGCAACAATAGACTGAATGTTATAACTCTGCTTCAAGACATCAACTGATTGCATAGGGTGTTGACCATTATTAAAAGAAGGCTGATTATCCATCTGGAGCTTTGATCTGTTACTTTCTGTGCAGCCCAGCACACACAACACGTCAGGTGCTTGTAATTTGTTTACATTAGTTTGGAGAGCTACTCAGAATCATTGTCGGATTTGGCTAATGTGGGTATGTGAGAAAACTTGCCATTAGCTTCTCGTGGGTCAGTGGTTCTTTCTGGGGTTTTCCCAGGTTCTTCCTCCACCATTAATACTGGCCGCCATGTATAGCCAATCGCGTGCTGAAAAATGGCGTTAAGCCCTACTACAACAACAACAACAACAGAATCATTGTTAATAAACTGTAGAATCACTTAGTAGTTGCCTAAATAACAAGTGCATTAACCTTTCTTTATTTCGTGTCTTTCATCACATGTTGTTTACAGACTGATAAGAAAATATTGCCTTCATCACTACAACAATATATTTATCTTGATGATGAGATTAATTTCAACCAAGTTGGTCATTGTGACAAGAGTCAGTGTTATTGGTCATATCTATGCAGACAGGGACTTGATTTTGGATGGTGGTGGATTTGACAAGGATTTGGAGTAGACAGTGTTAGTGATGCACAGATTTTGATGGTATTTTAAACTCAGATATTCGTTTTTTGGTATCTGGAACATGGACCTGTGATTTACTTTTTTTCAGCAACCAACAGAGGAGGACCCAGATGAGGGAATAAAAGAGATGGTGGAACTTGTTCTCAAAAAGATGGTATGTCTTTAATAGATGCAGAGAAGAATGACACCATTTGTGTGTGTGTGGTTTCTTTTTCCTGTTGCAGAAGTTGCCTGTATAAAATTAATTAAAGCATACGTGATTAAATGGTTGTAAATTGATTTATAGCATATGTAATACATGGTTGGAATCAAAAGTTAATTACCTGTAAATTCATTTACAGAATGTATAACTCATGTTTGAAATCAAAACCTTATTACCTGTAAAATCTGTTGAGTGTTTCAATACTGACTGTGTAAGCATTCCTTAGGAGTTGCTTGCTTTGTAAATAGTACATATTAAAAGGGTACAAATTTAAAGAAAAAGTCTTGAAAATTTGTCAGTTATAAAAGATTAAAGTCAGGATCCACAAACCTTGAATATTAAATTCATTAATGACAATGATTTACTGTAAGAGCAACAATTTTCTTCATGGAAACTATGACTAGCATTGGTGAGAATATTTTTTGTTGTTCTGAAACTAGCTGTTTCATATTTTTAAACTATATTAAACCCATAAATACAGATAGCAAAATCAATTTAAAATGGAACTTCTCTGGCATGTTCATGTGTAATTTAATATCCTCCTCTTGTTTCGGTATCATTTAATATGCTAATTAAGGACAAAGATAAGTTGGGTATTATTGTACATGACTATTTCTTTGTTGCAGGATCATGACCACGATAGCCGTCTTTCCTATGCAGACTTTGAATCAACAGTGAAGGAAGAATCATTGTTATTAGAGGCATTTGGTCCCTGTCTTCCTAGTCCAGAGGTAACTTTATTGTAATTAGCTTTGTCTAATTTTCATTGGTACAATTCTCTACATAGGTATCATTTTCACAGCAGTAACGTACAGCTCTCTTTTGTTATGGATAGGTACACCACTCCCACAATAACTTGTGTCCAGATAACTTGTGAACCCGATTGTATGAGGTCAGATGTGAATTCCATTTTTTTTCTATTAGAAAATAATAAAAAAATTGGCTCCTATTTGTTGAATGTGAAGAAAATCATGACCAAAATTGACAAGAGAAACTCTGATATATCCCTCATTTTGTTATTGAAACTGGTGGTTAATACTGGAAACGTAAATCAACATCATGAAATTCTGATCTCAGCTTTTAATAAGTCATATGTTTTGTTAAATTTTCTTTCCAAGCAATGTTCTTAGAAAACTGCAAATAAAAATATTTAATGAAATTTCGATAAGTTAAAAATCTCTTGTTATGACATCAGTATTTAACTAAGAGAACAAAATAAAACAAAGTTTCAGTGTGAATGGTTGTTTCACAAAATAAATGTCCCCAGTATTTGAAAACAAGGAATCTTGATTTGTGAATCAACAAAAACACTGATGATAGAATGCACAAAATTTTCACATACACACGTTCTTGGAGTAATGTTGTTAATTATCTTTCAGAGGTTGATTATTTAAAAAAGAAGTAATTTATACAAAGAAGTGAACAACTTCTTTAGAAAGAGCTCTTTATTGATCATTATTCCCAGGACAATTATAAAGCAGGTGTTCAGCAATTAAACAGCTCTGCTGCCTCCCATCCACCCAGGTTTCCTCAATGCCCAGTGAGTTAGGTAACACCTTCCAAATTTTTCTTGAGGCCCTCTGTAACTTGCATACTAACTTATAGCTCAGTCTATGTTTTTGGACCCAGCTGTGCATGAGTTATCAAGGGAGAGGTGCAGTTTTGTTCATAGTTGCCAACCACATTTATGTAGTGAACCACACTATAGCACAAATTATTAAAATTTAATGATTGTATGTGTGTTTTCGTGGGGTGAATAAGCATAATGACAGAGAAGCAAATACGGGAAAGACCGTTTGTAACCTTTCACAGGGGACTGCAATTTATATGATATTGTTACTGAAAAATGTTATATCCAAATTTATCATTTATTTTTGAAAATGTTTATGTACATGTCCTTGTTGATGACATTGGATATACATGTAGCAGAAAATTGCTACTGGTATGATTAGTGTCAGAATTTTGTTTTGAATTTGTACAAAATTAGGAATAAAATTATGAAACAACATGCATTTGTATAAATACATAGAAAGCAAATGGTAAACCAGTAAGTTTTACCATTCACTGAAAATGCCAACATACATGTACATGTACCAGCCAGTGAATCATGAAAATCACTTTTGTGTGAAAATGTCTCAGCCATCCTGGTTACTTCCTGGTGATCACTAATTTACAAACAATATCTTTAATTGTTGGTTTTGCAGACGTGACACTGTCACTATTGGAGTTGACATATTTCAAGAGATCAACATCCTTGTTACCATACCCAAATAGGTGTAATGTATCATGCACCATAGCAAGGGGAACATCTTCAACATCAATACGTGCTTTCATCACAGAAGTATGAAATAAATAAAGACATTGCTTTTCTTGCTTTATTTGCATTGAACCAGTAACCAGTGATTATAATTACCAATTAGGAATGATATTTGATTATCACATCTTTGTTCTTTAAATGACCACCTTAACTTACCTGGCTTTGGCATGTTGTGTGATCAAAATGTTATAATCTAGCTCATTTTCTCAGACAGACCACACAAATCAAATGATATTACCAACTAAACACTAAGAAAGGAGAATTAAAAAAAGTCTTTAGAATATAAAGTAATTAGGAATTTGGTTGGGGAAAATTAAATTTGTAAAATCAGTCAGAGAAAACATTTTATCGATGAATGTAATAAGCAATCTTCACTGTAGAAATATTGTGATTGTTGAGATTCATAACTGCTGACTGCATTAGGTACTGAAGTATGGTTTAGCAGCATGTAACAAGTTCAATTATTGTGTGTATGTGTGTCAAGTGGAAATGAACAAAATGCCAGGCAGACATATAGTAATAAATTTAGTTCATGTAAATTAAACATATTTCTTTCCTTCATGGGCAGATAATTTTGTCAAATAAAATATAATACTGAGCTTCATGTTATTTTCCATATTGTTATACATTTCATGTTATTTTCCATATTGTTATACATTTCCAAGACCAATTCAAGTTCAACGGTTTCAATTTTGATCATTGGTCCTTAGCTGTACTGTGTTTTATTTTATGCTAAGCAGTGAATTACTTGATTTTCTAATTAAAATGATATTTCACTGTGGTGAAAAAATAACACTATTTTTTCACTACAGGAACTACTTTTTTTGGTCAGAACATACTTACCTCCCTTTGATTTCTGTCAGTGAACTACTCTTTCCTTATGTACATGTCATTGTCATTATTAATAATCCCTGTCTGTTATCCTTGAATCTTGTAGTTTGTTATTCTGGAAATATCACTTAATTTTTATCAATCTGATGTGGAACTAATTTTGTGCGCAGGTACACATAGCACAGCAGAACATGTACGGTAAACAGCTGACATTACCATAAGAAATCTTCTAATTCACTGTGTCATAAATTGCCAACTTATATGAGCATAAAATAAAAAGAATATTTGCTTGAAACGCGTGAATAATGGATACATTTCATCTCGTGGGTGAAAAACTCAAGTATTTTCACGAGTGGCTTTGCCACTCGTGAAAATACTGAGTTTTTCATCCACTTGATGAAATATATCCGTTATTCGTGCGTTTCAAGCAAATATCCTCTATATGTTCTGAATCACATTTTAATGAAATATGCTTTGATGAGGAAGAGCTGTAGTTGTTATTAAATGGTGTCAGTGAGGTGTTTAAGATACTGAAAATAGCATATATAATAGCACTTTTCTCAGCCAGGCCTGTAGAACAGAAAACTCCAGGAATGACTGAGTTTTCATTTTCATCCAATCAAATATGTTTCAAATGTAAAGTTTTTTTTAATTGTTTGACAAAAAAAGTCTCAAGATCAAACTCGATCTCTTGCAGTTCTCTGCAGAATTCTTGAATTATTTGATGACTCTATTGTTCAGTCTTTGTCTTTATTACAACTTAAAGAGCCTCATATGCTTCATGTTAAAATTCACTCTTTTTGTCTCTCCAACTGAAATACACTCAGAGCAAACTTATTACAAGTAAAGTAGCATGAATGAAATGTGATTAGGAAGAATGGTAAAAAAACAAGATGTATAGAGCAAAATCAGTTAATTTTGTAAATTATTTTGAAGGAAAAACTATGCTTTGCATAAGTACATTCAGTACACTATAGAGCATAGACTGAATACTACATGACCAGTGAAAATTGTGTGCTCTTTGTTTCCATTTATTTCATGTTGGAGAAATCATAAAATACAAGTACATACAAATGCATTCAAAATAATGATAAAATTACAATATTAAAAGCAATTCTTGCTCAATTACTGCGCCAATAAATCGTTATAACTAATATGACATTAGTTATAACAATTTATTGGTGCAGCAATTGAACAAGAATTGGTACAGCTGACCTGAATTTGATTTTGCCGATTGCATCTCAGAATCGTGATATTACTGGTACATAAAGCAATTTCGATGACATAATCCATGTATAAGTAGATTCAGAATAAAAGACACGGTCCAGAGTACCAGGTCAATGAGTACCAACTTGTAGGCCAGAAAATATGGTAATATCATTAAGCAGTGTAGAAATGTATTGTTTTTCCAGAGTTAAGTCTTGCTGCAATAGAGCGTAAAGAAATGTGACTTAACTTTTCCAACCCAATAAAATGTCCACTTTTAAAAAATAGAATTTAAATAAATTTGTTTGATAATAATTAACTTGATAACCTTAATTGTATTTTAATTTATTCATCTCCTCTGCTACATAACTTGCTTAGAACAATGTTTAATTCTAATTTCAGAAAAGACAAGCCTTTTTGAACTTGATCAGTGAAGACTACCATCATAAGTATTAGCCTGTATCTGATGAGGAACATTCAGGTCTCGTTATGAAGACCATTAATCCAGTGACCAATCTAAATCCAGTTACATTTAGTTATTGAAACAGTGAAATTGTTATGATTGTTTTAAGCACTGAAGCTATACCATCTGGAATACTATTCCTACAGATGATAGTGTTCATTATATCAAAAAACGAGTCATATATTTATCAGCCTCTTTTCACCAGCAGCACAGCTAAATGTCATTTTGAAAACAGTCCAATACTAGTACATGAATTAAATATAGTCAAACACAAATTATTTTGATAATTTTTCAAGAATTAGTTTTGAAATTGGGATGATCAGGTCCGAGATATTTTCATTAGTACAAATGCATGAACAAGAATTATAAGTTCTAAAGTTTTAGTGGATTTATCTGCATTTAATTTTGAGCTGTTATTAGAAATGCTATTAATTTTATGAAAAGATTTATAACTTTGCACAAAATTCACAGTGTTCATTTACACATATTTTATGTTAATACCTCCTTATGTCAAAATCATTTTCCATAGTTCAAAACTTGATTATACACATACTTTATTTATAGTTACATAGTCATTATAGGCATTTATTTTTAAAAGTTTTGTTATTTATAGTTTTTATTTTTAAATAGATATACATGCGTGTATGTATATATCACACGTTATATGGTGACCTGTTTCATTTTAAGGCATTTGACAAGTGATGCAAATGCTAAAAAATGTGTCAGATTTTTTCCAGTACATTTTTCAATATCTTTCTATAGACCTGTGTCAGGTAATTTAACGACTGTTTCCCAAATATAAGAATCTATTGCATGCTTTGGTACTTCGTATTGTTATAAAATTCCATAAAGAGATTGGTCCTTGCACTTGGGTCAGGTCATCTTTTAAAACCATAAAGTACAAACCATAGAACATATATAATTTAAATGTGAAAAATTACTGCCAAACCTGAGTTTATTTCATAGTAAATGCAGATTTTGAGGAGTACTGAAATAGATGATATTAAATACAGACCTCCCTCACTATTAGGCCATTCATAATAACATAGTTTGTGGTTTAAAGCAAGTATGGTCAAGAATGTTTCATAATGTGTTAGAATAATTATATGTGTTATGTACTTCATTATGTCTGACTATACGGTGGTATACTCTATGGTTCACATGAACATTATTATAATGAGGAAGTGATATACATCAGTAATAAATCCTTCCACAGTGTACATCAGTAATAAACCTTCCACAATGTACATCACTAATAAACCTTCCACACTGTACATCAGTAATAAGTCCTTCCACAATGTACATTTTAACAAGTGTACTAAACGTTTATAGTTCTAATTTGGAACAACTAGATAACCAATGTCATTATTTCAAGTGTCAAAACAGTACCAAAATCAGTAATTAGTAAATCTTAATTAACAATGAAAAGCACCAGAAGTGCATTAGAACTTAAAAAACTCAAAGCAGTATGGGCCAAATTATTGGCTTGAATTTTGTGGTTATTTCAAGTTTTTCATTATCTCATACAAATAAATGCTTTACATCAGGACTGCGAAATTTGAGTGATGCCAAGTTCTTAGAGTGATGAGTTATTCCAGTGATGACAAGTCATTTGAGCGATTGATGTTAAGCTTAAAATGTTCTATTGTTCTTCCTGTTGAGCTTCCTTAATGAATTTCATCAGATCTTTGCACTGCATCCAAATTTTGGGCTTAACAGTTAGTTTCGAGATTCCTGTGATTGCAGACATTAGAATGTTTTACAAAGAGACTGAAGGAGTCAAGTCATTATAGCAACAACTTATTTGAGCGATTAATGTTTGAATTATTAATGTTACCTGTAGTGCATGTTAAGCCCAATAATTTAATTATTTTGTATGTAAATGACTACCTCTTGCTTTTTCATCTAAGCAATATCTATGTGAACATGTGATTGTTTGAATCCTTAGTCTTTTATTGTCAGAAAGGGTTCATCTTTTCTTGGTTAGTTTTGATCATAAAGTTGCATAGTAAAAAAGTTTTAACCAGAATTTTATGGCTGTTCTAGAAATGAATCAAAAGGGAAGTTTCAATAAAATCGTAATAATCAAAAGTCTTTTTAAACTAGATAGCTCTATATTAATTTGCAACCGCTTGGGTTAATTTTCATGGAAGTAGATGTACTTATAGGGCATAGCAACAAATTCAGTATAAACAATTTTTTAAGAGTGAAACCATCTTCTGTTTTTGTTTTTTGTTTAGTGGAGAATGTTCTGTAAACCTGGTACCTCTTGCTTTAGAGGTGATGTTACTTCAAAGACATGATTGGAGACAGCTGATAATACTGCGTGCATTCATATTTTGAATATTGAAACAGTGAACGATGATTTATTTTTCAGTATTTTCCTCATTTTTTGATATTAGTGAACATCTTGTAAAACAGGGTTGATAGCTTATGTATTTGAATTTGATATTGAAAACTGCATTTAATCTTTCATATAATAGTTTTGGTATTTGAAACAAAATTTTTTGGTTGGTTTTTTGTTTTTAACATTTTATTTATCACATTATTAGTGATATTATGCAGAGTTAATGGGAGCTAAGTGCTTATGTTAATCTCAAGGACACAGCGAGGCAGCCAACTTAGGCAGACCTGGAAATGTATCATATCATCGACATATGTTGGATTACGAGTCTGATGCTTTACAAACTTAGTTGACATGGCTCCCATAAACAGTTGTGCTGGTGCACTATTTATGATTCCATGAAATAGCGAATGATTTCTATGAGACAGGTGTTGAAGGAATAAATGTTGTCATTTTGTTTTTACACTTCTAATGAAACTATAACTTTTTCTATTTTCCGAAAAGTCATTTATTCTACAGTAAGCCCTAAAAACAGCTATTCTGCATAATCCATGCACTTAAATGAGAACTTATGAGGAACAAGTATCAGTAATTACTGTTTTGGTTTTTGTTTAGTTCAGGGTATATTTATTGACTGTTCATTAAATAAGATATACAACAATGAATGATGTTCCATTCAAAGCTTTATTATTTACCATAGATAGTAATACAGCATCTAATTGTAAATACACATTGATAGACCAAGGTACTATTTAAATTTTTTTCAATAAAGTACTATATTATGAACATGTTTCAATAAGCAAGGGTTAAACTTTAAATGGTTGAAGAATTCAAATGGTGTAGGGATTTTAGTTGGCTGTAATCATTCTCTTGTAGCTTTTTAAGATCAAATAAGCACTATACATCTACATTATTTTTGTAAGTACTTGTTAGCATGTGCATTCCCAGCTGTATATATTAGACCAATTCAGCAGGGTTTGTCAGAAAAATGCTTTACAAAGACCATTTTAATTCTTGTCTAATTATATATATCTTTCTACCTGGTGGGTCTGTGGGACTGTATTTTTATTATTTATCATGATAATAAGATGATTTACAACAGATAGGTTACTGTGACCTAAATTGTAACTGATTTAACAAAATCAGACGTGAACAAAAGTGTACAAGTAATTATATTGTAAGATATATTGTTGGTTTTCTTGGAGTAAATTACATTAAAAGGGTTTCATGTGACTGCTGAATACATATAAATATCATAAATCAAATAGACTTTCATATAAAACTGTCCCTTTTTGATACTGACATTTTGGGGATTTGAATTTTAAACATGACACTTTGCATATATGGTACATGTACATCTATATTTTGCTTTCTTTTAACTACTAATGTTTGATGGTTTTTATTCTCCTTAAACTTCTTTGCTCAAACAATGTGATTCTGACAGGCTCTAGTCATTATATCCACATCATAAATTACCAGCTCAGCTTTATATCAAATTAAATATTGTTAAGTTTTCTGTTGCCATTTTTCAAAATTTGTATCTTGTATGTAACTCCTTTATATCTTGCATGTAACTCCCTTACTGGACTTGAAAGAAAAACCAGTTGTAGTAAAGATCTTTTGACAAAATCTCCCCTTTTCTGCCATTTTGGAGGTTGAAAGAAAAAGAGTTCAGTTTTGTTTGAAAGAAATTCACTGTAATATAAGTTGCCTGTACAGAATACATACCATAAACACTATATGTTGAATGTTTATTTTATTGATTCTTCTGTTGTGATTAATTTAATCATTTGGACAAAATACACGTTTCATAAAGACTTTGGATATAAATTGAGATTTTACTGTATCACAGTAGAAATTATTGTTTGCTTTTTTTAAGAGTTAATGTGAATGTATGTAATTTTAAATTTGTAAGTCAGACATGAATTAATGTGTTTTAGTCATTTGTAATATTAAGACAGTTACACATCACAGATTCTGCCCTATCTATCTCAGTTAAGAAGGCCTCAAGGGAGAATAGTCCTTGACTAATGAGTCACCCTCTAAAGCATTATTATTATTATTAATCCTGAGATGTTTGACAAAAATCAAAATCATTCCATTAATTGAGAAAGGCAATGGGGTCATAGTATTTTTAAGTTTTTTTTCAATAACTTACCCATGTATGGTGTTAATACAGCTCAGATGCTTACAACAATTTGCTACATCATTCAAAAAATGGGGGATGGCCAAGGGTCATATGGTTTTCAAAGTTTTTCAAGAGCTGAACCATGCATGGTGTTGTTACTCTTAATTGCCAATATTTTTTTAATCAAAATACAAGTGAATAATTTTGGCAAAGAGCAATAGAAAGTCCTAATACATAATTGACTAAGAATTATTTTTAAATGGTTAAAAGCTAAAAGGACTGACCATCATAAGGTTTAGATGACAAATCATAATCGAGATCAAATTTTCTGGTACAGAAGGAGGAGGATGATGATTAGGATGATGATGCTATTTTCTTTAGTCGGTGGCATAGATTCTTACAAAACTGACCTCTTTTATTTATTCAGGTTTTTTTAAATTTACTTTTATTGTAACTAAAATCACATTAGTAGAATACATCTGCAGTCCATCTTTCACTGCAGTCAGCAGAGGCATTCATCATGTTCAGAGCTTACAGAGAAAAAGTCAGTTAAATAAATTTGCTTTTTGTTCTCTAACATGTTTTGTTTTAAATAAAAAAAACATGGTATAATATAACAGATGCTAAATATTTATGGATGAAAAAAAAGACCAATTTTACAAAGAATGTTTCTTTTTTTAGTTATTGCTTTTAAATGCAATTTATTATTGTAGATGAGATTTAGTTTCTAAACACTATCTTCCCTTGTGTTTATTTTGCCTCTTTTTTATTTTTCAGTTATTACAATAACTGTAGATATCTTCTACATGGCATGTTATTAAGAATCTTGTGGAAATATGAGAAATAAAATATCACTTAAATAGATATTTACAACCTGGTGAGTTATTTCAGACTTAGAATTAAATAAATAATGCAGAAAGCAAAACTTTACCAAACTATTTTATAACAAGTAATTGACATCTTAGACCCAATTTCAAACACATATCTTAAAGTTTAGCTCTAAATCAAGGACGTTTAATTCAACAGACTTAAGTCAGCGCGTGTGTGTGTGTTTAGGATTTTGAATGTAGCTTTAATAAAATTTCAGTCATATTGCTACGATTTTTGCAGTGTGGCAGTTTATAGTGATGTCCATCACTGAGGCATCACCCGGTCATATTATCCTGACACCAGGCCGACCAGTCCTAACACTAACCTCTTAATGCTGAGCGCCAAGCGAGGCAGCTGTTAGTACCATTTTTGTAAGTCTTTGTTATGACTCGGCGAGGGATAGAACCCACAACCTCCTGCATATCAATCAGCGTACTCATGACTAGACTTAACTTTAGGTTGATACTCATTTAAGGAAAATGCCAGGTAACTTTCATTTCTGGCCAAAACAAGATATGGCCTTACAATTTTTGTTTGATAGATTTAAAAAGAGAAAGAAAACAAAACGGGTATTTCTTGTGAATAAGTATAATATTAAGTGGGAGTTTGTTGTATAAAAAGGCCTGAGTATGAAATGTTTCTGTAAACTGAATTGTAATATCAGCATCAAATTCAGGTGGCAATTTTAATCGCTGTGTATCTCTGGTCTTTCAAACAAACTTTAAAGTTAACATAAATAGGTAAGTAAAATCAACTTTCGTGATCAAATCAGCCACTTTTTCAGCAATAAGTTATTTGCTTGCTGATGGAATGTCCAAGGTTTGAATACTTTCATTCTGGATTTGATTTTTAGTTGCACTGTACATTTTGCTTTTAGTACATGGTAACTAGTTTTATAAAGCTGTGCAAAGTTATGTTCATTTTTGTGTAAGTTTCTTATATTCATATATGTTATACATTACATCTACATATCTATTTCATAAACATCCCCAGAATACCAGGTTCACATTATTTGTTTTACAATATTCTGTATGAACCAAATATTGTTCTGAGTAACAAGCCACTATATTAGGTCAGATATTATTGATTGCTTTTTTAAAAATAGTGTTATATTTTTAAGCTCAGTTCACAAGTCCATTAGTTGTTTCACACAACAACCTGCCTAGATTGTTATCACCAGATTTTATTTTTGAAAATATATGTATACAATCATGCAACTGTTTTTGATATTTTTTTATCCCCCCTCCCTCCAATTAGCTGTATCTTACACACACCTCTGTCAGTCTGCAAAACATTTATTGACACTTTCCATAAAACTCAGCATCTGTGCTTGAAAATGCTGTGCTATATTACCAGGATGCCTTTATACACAGGTAAAAAACATTCCAACTTAAATTGAAATTAAATTTTCCATAACTGGCCAATATATTGCATGAAAATAACCACTATATTCATTTTGACTGCTATAAAAAATGAATTGATGGACAGTGTCCAAGTTATTAAGTAAATGAAAACAGAAAATATCTGCCCTGTCCTTGCACTGCCATAGTGAATCATCCAAGAGTCCCTTTGGGATCAAATGCTCTGCTGACTTGGGGACACTCTTGGGTCTCATTTTACATTGTCCATTTGGCTAAGCTGGTAAATTTAATATATTTACTCTTGATAAGCAGCCCCACAAGTAGTCTAAAATGACACTGATAAAGCAAACAAGTCCAAATGCTGTATATCTTGAAGACTTTCTTTAAAAAAGATTAAAACTGTTCTGTGCCTTTTCATATACAAGGATTAATTTATGATTCAATCTAAGATGATGGGATGACAATATTGAAATGGATGTACAGTATTTTGTACTAGGATTAATCAATTTCCTATTGAAGCAAACTACAATCAAATTTGCACATTATTCCTTCTGTGACTGAATGTTATTATGCACAAGAAAATTATTGTTGTTGTAGGGTTTAACGCCATTTTTCAGCACATGATAGGCTATACATGGCAGCCAGTATTAATGGTGGAGGAAGAACCCTGGAAAACCCTGGAAAGAACCACTGACCCACAAGAAGCTACTGGCAAGCTTTCTCACATAACCACATTAGCCAAATCCGAGACTCTAACCCACGCAGACAGAGGTGAGATGGCAGTGATCCGTAACGGAGAGCGCTTTAGACCACTCGGCCGCTCAGGCCCCCCACAAGAAAATAGCTTATAATTCACACACACACACCAATAACCATATTTGTCTGAACTTTGCAGGCTTTTGTTTTTCTAAACAAGTTTTCCACAGAATTTGCTGTCTCACCTGCTCATCATACTATGACATATATCCAACTTGCTCAAATTCAACACAGAAGACTAACAGAGACTCTAACTGATGTTGGCAAAACCATTATGGGGGCACTCACCAGTTTGTATGTACTTTTGAGATAGTGACGTTTGTAAGGTGAATTTGTTTGCATTTGAAACTGCACACGAGAGAATGTTGGCATACCTCTATGTTACTTTGATGTAATGTGGCTGACATTTCTTTGGATATTGTACTTATGAAAATTGTACATGATCTAAGCACACTGCTGACTAAAATGACTGCTCCATAGTGCTAAAAATATCAGCCTGAATTAGTCTAAAGTACACTATACTTGGCAGCTATTAAGATTGGGAATTTTTGGGGGGGCAGACTAGACAATACCAACTTCTGAAAGTGCAATGAATGAATTACCAAATATATAAAATAAAAATAAAAATTATCAGCTTTTTTTATTACACAATTTATATCTGAAGTTTGGGAAGTGAAAATGACCAGGTGGAGTTAGCACTCTTTGAAAGGTGCACATCTGGAGTAAGGTCAAGCTGTATACTTTCTAACCCATATTACACCCAACAATCATACACCAAAATAAAGGGAATTAAAGTACTTTGAAGAAAATCCAAAATGTACAAGGTATTTTTTTAAATATCCAGTATAACCAGTGAGGAAACCTGGAGAAATTCTTTTTTCTTTAAAATTCTAACCCTATGCAAAATACAAAACTGTAGAGTACCACCAATAATTGCTACTACAAATGTGATACCTGTCCCATCAAAACCATTGTAATTGCTACTGGAAATGTGATACCTGTCCCATTACAGCCATTATAATTGCTACTGGAAATGTGATGCCTGTCCCATTAAAACCATAATAATTGCTACTAGAAATATGATGCCTGTCCCATCAAAACCATTTTAATTGCTACTGGAAATGCAATGCCTGTCCCATCAAAACCACTATAATTGCTACTGGAAATGTGATACATGCCCCATCAAAACCATTATAATTGCTACTGGAAATGTGAAACCTATGTCTCATCAAAACCATCATAATTGCTACTAGAAATGTGATACCTATGTCCCATCAAAACCATTATAATTGCTACTGGAAATGTGACACCTATGTCCCATCAAAACCATCATAATTGCTACTTGAAATGTGATACCTATGTCCCATCAAAACCATTATAATTGCTACCGGAAATGTGACACCTATGTCCCCTAATTTGCAAATGAAGAAACAAAATGCAAAGTATTTATGTTTATAGTTTCTGCTACATCTTATATTTCCCAAATTTACTAAAATCTACAATGTGTTTTATGCATACTTAGAAAGTCCTTTCTGGAGATATGTAAAAGGTTTAAAAATTCATGAAAAAATGTGCCAAGATCTTTAAATACAGCAGTCTAAACTCTGAGAAAACTGGTTATATCTGGGACCAATGAATTTAACTTATATTTACCATCTGGCAGTAGATTCAAATTACCGACATCTCAGAGCCAACAAAACATCAGTGGTAAGAAAAAGTATAGGAAATTTAGAAAGCCAAACTTGGCAATGCAAAGATTTTTCATTCTATTTACTGCATAGATAAGTAATCTAAGATAATAATTTTTCAATTCACTGAAACGGAATCAAATAAAATTATTATTCATCTTTCCTCCAGCAGTTAATGTATGCATCAAATATACATACATCAATATACAAATTCCATCCTACCACAAATGGAAGCCATATGCAAGAAACAATTTTCCCGATTTTAATATGAAATAAAATTAAGAATCAACATTTCCAATAAAAAGGCAACAAAATTTAGAATCTGAAGTCATAATTTAATAATTTTTATTTGAAAATGTGTTGATTGCTACCATGTTGAACAAGCTATGATTTTGTCATGGAAAAAGTTATTTTAAGAAATGGAATGCATCAAATTATGGAATGTGGATGATTAAACAGGAATTAACTGTCTTGTGACTATATTGTGAGTTTACATGTCACTGCTTGCTTGGAAGATATTTTTAAGATTATTCAAGACTGAACTAAGAAAACTGGCTGGAATTTTAAGCTGGAATTTTGGATTCACAAGTCAATTACTAGTGACTGTTCTGTGTGTAAGAATAAAGAACAACAAATTTCAGAACAAACAAACTCAGAAGACTGCTTTTGTTAAAACCTGGACAGGATTTCACCAAATGAACTTAAGTTGAAACTTAAGTTTAAGTCCAGGATCCAGTGAGTGGAAAAACTGACTAATCAAATGTCTTTAGTCTAAACTTAATGTAAAACACTTGTATTGGTGACTATGGTGCATAGTTTTCTCAAATTCCACTGTACCTTTGATGACAATCTGTCAACTTAAAGATTGAAAGAAAATGAATAATTAATATATATGTAATTCCTGAGATATGCTCATCAGTTTTTCTTTATAAAAAATCTATAACGTGGTGTTCGGGGTGCTCTGGGAGGGGTAGTACCTAATGTGGTGGTGGTGGTGGTGGGCACATTGTGTTTCTTCGGGAGTAGCTCATCCACCTTTGAACCCCACCAGGCGCTCATCTCTCACCTGTGGCTCCAGGCAGATTAGTATGCACAGCCGCCACACCACGGGCAACAACTTCAACTGGCCTTCTAAACCAGGTTGAGGGTAGCTGATGGGCCTCAAACCCTCGGTGAGTTAGGAGCTTGCCTATCCTTGCATGCAAAGCCAGCTTCGACAGAATGGGCAGAAGAGATCAACTGAGTGATCCAATGGCCATGAAGGTGAATCTGCAAATGCTTTGTGGAGAGCACAGGGCATGACAAGGCATGGCCATCCAATGCAGCCGAAGTAGTCCCCAGCCATGACCACTGAGCTCCAACTACCAAGGTCAAGAGAGTGAGGCTGTCTCTGTGCAAAGGCTTTTTCACTTAAATCTCCTTTACGCACAGGTCATGTTGTGCACCAATCATTCATCCTCACCATCACACTCTTCGTTCCCTATCTGCACCTACCAAAATCCTATGGTGTGGGCGACTGGCGAAGCAATAGGTGGAGACGACCAACAGGAGTTGTAGTCGGAGACCTACATGTAGGTGGACTTTGGAGAAGTGGTTGCTCTGCTCTGTACCCAGGGCCGCGGAACAGTTCAGCATCATCCAGGGCGACTGAGCAGACCTTTTCAGGACAGCGCTGCTCACCCTGCATAGGGAGGGTCCAAGAAAAGGTGGCCAGAAAATAGCCTTCCCTTCAAAATCTGGCTAGCTTTCTACGGCTGGCATGTTCATCCATATCTGTGTTGAAACCATCAAAGAAAAAAACTTCTTATTGGAGCATGGAACATCTGTACTCTCAGGGACAAATAGAACATAGCAAGACCTCACAGGAGAATAGCCCTAGTTGTTAAGGAGCTTTCATGCTATAACATAAACATTGCAGCCTTGAGTGAAACCAGGTTTGCAGAGGTGGGTCCTCTGACTGAGCTAGCAAGCAGTTACACCTTCTTCTGGAAAGGAAAAGCCACAAACGAAGACAGGATCTACCGAGTTGGCCTGGCTATCAAATCAAGTCGTCTGAAGCAGCTTCTGGACCTGCCTGTTGGTATCAATGAGAGGCTAATGAAATTGTGACTACCTGTCAGCCAAAAATGCCACGCAACAATCATCAGCACCTACGCCCTACACTCTCAAACCCAGCAGAAATCATTAAGCAGTTCTATTTGGACCTCAGCTCTGTACTGTGCTCAGTTTCAGCTGATGATAAGATCATACTACTGGGGGACTTCAACACCCCTGTTGGCTGCGATTATGGTTGGCGGAAAGCTGTGCTTGTAAAAGACAGTGTTGGCAAGATGAACAACAACGGTCTACTCCTACTCAGCAAATATACAGAATTTGACCTCCTCATCACAAACTCAATGTTCAAAATGGCTAACAAATACAAGAACACCTGGATGCACCCCAGATCTAACAATGGCACTTAATTGACTATGTAATAGTCTGCCAGTGCAATGCCCAGGATGTTCTCATCACCAAGGCCATGCAAGGAGCGGAATGCAGGACAGACCAGACTTGTTCAAACTACCCCACATAACCCAAGACATCCTAATATTGTGCGCACAGCCTTCAACATTGTCAAACTCCAGCAGCCTTCCACCCAGCTCAATTTCCAGAAAAGGCTAGATGACAAGCTGTCCACCAATGGACCTATACATGGAAATGCCTCAGAGAAATGGAACAAGCTCAGGGACATGATAAGAGAAACAGCTATGGCGACTCTGGGCCCCAAGAAGCGAACCCATTAAGACTGGTTCGACGAGAACAACTGTGCCATTGAAGATCTGCTTGCTGGAAAGAACAAAGTATTCATGGACTGGCAGAATGACCCAAACTCCATCCCCAAAAGACTGCTTCAAATCCTTTCAAGCTGAGGCTTAGAGATACATCCACAAGATGTATGACCAGTGGTGGGAAAGGAAATCTGATGAAGTGCAATGTTATGGTGACACAAACAACTCCAAAGAGTTCTACAACACCATCAAGTCAATCTTCGGCCCTTCAAATCATGGCTCTGCCCCTTTGCTTGCTGCAGATGGCAGTACACTAATAAAGGACAAAGCTGGCATTAAAGACAGACGGAAAGAATGCTTTAGTCAGCTCCTACACCTGCCCTCTTCGGTCTGCTATTCTGTTCTTGACCAAATACCCCAACAGCCAATGCATAACCAACTGGATGTTCCGCCAACAATAGAGATGTTGAGGATCGCCATTAAACAAATGAACTATGGCAGGGCACCTGGAAAGGATGGTATCGCAGCGGAGGTGTACAACACTCTCAGTGAACAGACTCTGGAGGCATTCCACGATGTGCTAATTAGCATCTGGATGAAGAGGAGATACCAGACGACCTCTGCGACGCATCCATTGTGACCCTCTATAAGAATAACGGCATAGGTGCGGACTGCAGTAACTACAGAGGCATCTCCTTGCTCTCCATAGCTAGCAAAATACTTGCTCGCATCGTTCTCAACAGGCTTATTGCGGCAGTGTCAGAAGATAACCTCCCCGAGTCTCAGTGTGGTTTTCACCCAGACTGCAGCATCATTGACATGATCTTCGAAGTGAGACAAGTCCAAGAGAAGTGCCTTGAGAAGAACATAAATCTGTATGTCTTCGTGGACCTGACAAAGGCTTTTGATACAGTCAAAAAAGACACATTGTGGGTAGTACTCAAGAAGCTTGGTTGTCCTCTGAAGTTTACCAAACTCATCTGGCTCTTTCATGATGACATGACTGGAGAGATTCTTTCAGATGATGAACCCTCTGAGAAACTCCCCATATCTAATGGTGTAATGTGGACTGTGTACTTGCTCCAGTACTCTTCAACCTCTTCTTCACACAGGTACTGCTCCATGCCATCCGTTACCTTGACCTTGGTATCTACATTAGATATTGCCTGGATGGATTAGTGTTTGATCTCCATCGCCTAGCTGCAAAAACCAAGACGCTAGAAAGACTCATCACTGAATCACACTTTGCAGATGACTGTGCCCTCATGGCCCATGAAGAGACTCACCTACAGGCAATAGTGGACAGGTTCTCTGAAGCTTCCATTCTATTTGGACTCACAATTAGCCTAGGAAAGACAGAAGAACTCTTCCAGCCCTCCCCAAACACTGTCCCTTCACAACCCTGCATCACCATTGGCGAGATGCAGCTAAAGAATGTGGAAGTTTCAAATACCTAGGCAGCACAATATCTAGTGATGGCTCCCTGGAAAAAGAGATCACTGCAAGGATCCAAAAAGCCAGACAAGCACTTGGATGGCTCCGAACCAAGGTCTTGTAGCACAAGGACATACACCTGTCAACAAAGATGAAGGTGTACAATGCTGTTGTCTTCACGTTTTTTATTGCTGTGAAACATGGACGGTCTACCAAAGGTAGATCTGTTAGTTGGAACAATTCTACCAGTGCTCCCTGAGATCCATCATGCAGATCAAGTGGCAGGACTGAATCCCCAACAAGGAAGTCCTTGATAGAGCCAACACAACAAGCATCGAAACCAAACTAATCCAGGCCCAGTTTCGTTGAACTTGCCATGTCATCTACATGGATCAAAACAAACTCCCAAAGCAGCTGTTCTTTGTTGAGCTAGCCCAGAGCAACAAAAACCAAGGCCACCCTCGCAAGAAGTACAAAGATAATCTCAAGACGCCCATCAAATGCGCAGACCTTCAACCCCACCAGCTTGAGCTCGATGCCTCAGGTAGAAGTCACTGGCGAGCCCTGACCAGAAAAGCCAGTTCCACCCTCGAGGCTGACCGCCGCCAGCATCTTGCTGCAGCTTGTGAGATGTCAGAGCTGTGTCCCAGTCCATTCTTCATATTGCACAAATTATGTCCATCGATTGGTTTGGAGCTAGTAAAACATATGATTTATTTAGACCATGACTCAAGAGAAAAAACCCAGCCTTCATTTAACTGAAGAACAAATGTAATTTTTGTAACTGATTTACACGCATCTTGTTGGTATATACAGAGATTTGACCAATATTCATGCTTAAGCTGTTTTGTGCAAAACAAATTATTTTTGTGTTGCTTGTAATGAATATGACAAATTAGTTGCATCAGTTCTGTAAGAATATCTATACATGTGTTGTGGTCTGTTACTGTTATGAGGGTACAACAGTAAAAGATGGATATGGTCATATCTGAAATTGCTTATATCTGTACTGCAACAATACACACATATTTTAGTCTCTTATTATATGGTAGGGGCTCCGAGTGGCCTAGTGGTCTAAAGCTCTCACCATTATGGATCATTGCCATCTCACCTCTGTCTGCGTGGGTTCAAGTATTGGGTTCGGCCAATGTGGGTATGTGAGAAAGCTTGCCAGTAGTTTCTCATGGGTAGGTGGTTCTTTCCATGGTTTTCCCAGGTTCTTCCTTCACCATTTATACTGGCTGCCATGTATAGCCCATCATGTGCTGAAAAATGGCATTAAACCCTACAACAACTTATTATATGGTACCTCAGTATAACAATGATATGGTCTCTTATTATATGGTACCTCAGTGTAACAATGATATGGCCAGAGTCCTCTGAAATTAGTCATTATAGCACTACTTTAACAATATACATGTAATGTGGTCTGTTACTCTACAGTACCTCAGTATGACATGAATTTGGTTAAAGTCATCTGAAATTAGTCATTATAGCACTACTTTAACAATATACATGTAATGTGGTCTGTTACTCTACAGTACCTCAGTATGACATGAATTTGGTTAAAGTCATCTGAAATTAGTCATTATAGCACTACTTTAACAATATACATGTAATGTGGTCTGTTACTCTACAGTACCTCAGTACGACATGAATTTGGTTAAAGTCCTCTGAAATTAGTCATTATAGCACTACTTTAACAATATACATGTAATGTGGTCTGTTACTCTACAGTACCTCAGTATGACATGAATTTGGTTAAAGTCCTCTGAAATTAGTCATTATAGCACTACTTTAACAATATACATGTAATGTGGTCTGTTACTCTACAGTACCTCAGTATGACATGAATTTGGTTAAAGTCCTCTGAAATTAGTCATTATAGCACTACTTTAACAATATACATGTAATGTGGTCTGTTACTCTACAGTACCTCAGTAGGACATGAATTTGGTTAAAGTCATCTGAAATTAGTCATTATAGCACTACTTTAACAATATACATGTAATGTGGTCTGTTACTCTACAGTACCTCAGTAGGACATGAATTTGGTTAAAGTCCTCTGAAATTAGTCATTATAGTAGTGTAACAAGATAATGTACTTTGGTCTCTTACTATATGGTATCTTTGTATAACATGGATGTTGTCACCATCATCAAGTTGGGCGAATAAGGCTAAGTTATTATTTTCTCCAGTACAGCACTCCCTTACTATATTGCCCTTTATTATAACAGTTCCTGTTATAAGGCAGTTTTTGTCATGTATCCCATTCATTATTAAGGAGTAAAATTATATGTACTTCATTATATGGTTATCTCACTATAAGGCAATATACTTTATGGCTCCAACTGAAAATGGATTAGCTATGACACAATCTTTATATAACACGATAAGGCTTCTGTGATCAACATCATGCTGAGGAATAAATGTGATTCTACCGGTAGTAGGCTAAAAATAACATTTTAAAAGTTGTCTACTACACAAAACATTTTATAGTTGAAATCTACCACTTTTGAAAATTACAAGAATTGTTTAAAAATTTGATTAAAATAAACCAAACACTGTATTTTTATGTGTTTCTATCAAAACATTAAAGAAACCATCCATAACCAGTCTACATCCACCAAAATAATGACCAGTGTAATGATGCATGGTAAATCCGCTGTTCAAGAACAATTGATGTGTGTACACAACAAATTCCTAATCGATTCCCTTACTGCTGGAAAATGGGGAGTTCAAAGCCAAATGTGGGATGTCTTTTAAAGTCTTATAATAAAGGAATAAAAGATGGTCATTTTGTCTTTTGAGCCTTTAATGAAAATTGTCTGACCACTGCTGGTAGGGAGATACAATGGAGAGACTGACCAGAAATTATTTTGGCACTAGAGTAAGTATTTTGATTTGTTTTTGTTAATCATGTTTAAATGTTACTGTATTGTTCAAAATATTTTATGTGGAATGTGGAATATTTAAGGGCAGCTATTGCATTCTTTGTTCAATTCACAGCACAATGCCAAAATGTGTGCTTTCTCCTAATGCTAAGAAAGAAACCACTGGATCCGAGTTCAACAGTGCATGGATATCAGAGTTTTAAACATGTGCAGGCGAGTAGTTTGCATTGTGTTTTTCAAACATATGCATCTTTTGTATTTCATACAGATAAATTCAGTTCAATCCCTTGAAAAAATACATAATTTAACAGCATATTAACTTTAAACTTGGGATTAATTATTCAAAGAAGCATAATTACATCATGCATTTTTTTGAATTGTCTAAACCTTGACGCTACAGAGCTTGGCAGTAGGCTACTACCTCCTGCCACGTAAACGCGGCACCACAAGTTAATGAGTTAACAAGGATTTTGGAAATTTTTTTACAGATTGTCAAGGAATGGCTAAATTTGTAATTTATGTGCAGTGTCGATGCACAAATGATGAAATATGCAAGGAATATTCAAATTTGATGGCGTCATCAAAATGCACCCATTAACTCATTAACCCTTGAAGGTATTTGTTGTTTTCACCTGAAATGTAAGTAGGAAACACATTTTGGGGGCTATTTATGAACAGATCCTAATACATCGACTTTTAAGAGATTTTCCATTAGCCTAATGCCTAGTTGTGTTAGAAACATCATTTTTCATTGGTTATTTTGCTCTCACATGAGAATAAAGGTAAAAGTTGGACTTCTTTTTTTTTTTTTTGCTTAACGGACCTATCATTTGCGTATCGAGACCACTCTTAATTCCAAATGCCCACCTTATCCTACTTTTTGCAATGGTTCACATGTCTGTGTGCAGTTCAGACCAGTCTGCCTTAGATCTGAGGCCAAAAAGTCTAAAATCCAGACACAAAATCGGATTCCGACCACGGTAGAATTTTAGGTGAG
Organism: Sinohyriopsis cumingii; assembly: GCA_028554795.2. Lineage (NCBI taxonomy): Eukaryota > Metazoa > Mollusca > Bivalvia > Unionida > Unionidae > Sinohyriopsis > Sinohyriopsis cumingii. The sequence continues at coordinate 107,340,612 of CM068840.1, read as the reverse complement.
AGAAGAAAAACAAATGGGTGCAAAAAAATTCAGTTTTTCCCTCTGTATTTTGTAGTGCAATTAGAATGTCCAGATTATTTGGTATCACTGTAGAGCTACATCTGTCTACCTTTCTATAATACCACCCAATTTAGTGTATCATGCATGACCTTGATGCTACAGAGCTTGGCAGTAGGCTACTACCTCCTGCCATGTAAACGCGGCGCCAGGGGTTAATGAGTTAAATTCTAAATCAATGTTTATAATTTTCTTTACAGCGGTAAAACCTGTCAAAAGATTTTTGGATCCGAGTCATGAAGAGAAAAAAGTACTTAAGGATGAGACTCAGAAATGCATCTAAAGTCCAAGTCAGAAACTTCCTCTGTGGAGTGAACGTAATTTGGAGAATTGGAAAGCAGTTAGTAACCTTACAAACCGGGCAACCTACAAACCATCCTGGCAACAGGAAATTGAAAGAAGAAGTTCTTTGCAGTCAGTAACCTAACAAATCCAGCAACAGGAAACTGGAACAAGAAGATTTTTGCAGTCAGCAACCTAACAAATTTGGTAACAGGAAACTGAAACAAGAAGTTCTTCGCAGGATGAGTATAGTTTTCATGTAATTACAACAATCTAATGCTGATAAACACAGGGAGTTATCAATTCTTCACAAAATGCAGATCGGTTCAGGGGGCAATCTGGATCACAGAACCACTGAGAACCTGTAAAGTGTGCAGCTTAATAATTACAGTGAATGTTGTCAGTGGTTACCAGACAGTGATCTTGAAAAGGAAACTAAAAGTGATAAGTGTGTGTATGTATATGTGCATATATGAATGTATAAATAGGTATGGTTGTATGTATGAGGCTGTCCTCCGTGATGTTAAGGCATCTGCACTTCTAGCACTTGATTGACCTCTCCATAAGAAAAGACAAAGCACACAACAAATATACAAATTGTTCAAACTTATATTACTAAGATGACCCAAGAAGTTCATAATAAACCAAAATTTAGCTGTGTAAAACAATTACCCAGTGAAAACTTTATCAATATCAATATCAAATGGATGATAGTGAATGGTAAAAATATGCATAAATACAAATACCTCCACTGGGAAAACTGTAAATGTTCTATACATGAGGTATATGAACCTTTGTGACTTACCACTGAAAAATAAATGTTGGATAGTCAAAATTGATTATAAATTGCAATGGATTCTTCGGAGGCAATGTTTATAGCTGCAAGGGAAAGTTTAAACTAGCAAACCTCTGTGATATGTATGGTCACCTAGGGGAACAAGGGTTGATATCTAAGAGTTACTTCCCTTTATATGAAACAAAGATTTTGTTAAATCTTTCAGAGAGTCATGTGATTGGGTAATGTCTTTGACAGAGAAATGGAAGAACACTCATTAAATACAGCCCTACAATCATGCAAATTCTTAGTCCTAATTTTATGGCAAAACAACTACAGCTCTCCCCTAATTTAATACACTTCATTATAATGTGGTTTCAGGTATAACATGGAACTATGTGATAACAAGGCAGAGCTGTATGTCAATAAGAATTGTGATGGATTATTAAGAAAACTTTCATGGAAGTCAAAAGTCATTTCCAGCATCAAGATTATTATTGTTGGACTGCCAGTAGCTTTCTGTGCATCAGTGGTTCTTTCTGGGATTTTCCTAGGTTCTTCCTCAACCGTTTTATACTGGCTGCCATGTATAACCTTTTTTTTTTGCTGTGAAATGGTGTTAAATTCCCCAAAACAACAACTACGGAACTTTGCATAGCACCAATATAAATTGATATAGTATTTGCATTGACATCAGTGCATTCCCTTTGAGTTACATATACTTTGCTTTCAATTATTTTTCTAGAAAAGTTCCATACAGTGGTACATGAGACTGATCATTCATTAGCAATATTTATATATAATTATATACATGAGAATAAACAGCAATACAGCACATTCCTCAAATAAGAATTATACTGAGTGAACATTCCAGTATAAAGGATCGTGCACATTTCTGTATTCCACAGTGTGTATTTTTGGATTTTTAATGTAGCTTTAACATCTATAGTCATATCATTATGATGTCCGCAGTGTGGCAGTTTATAATGACTTCTAGCACTGGGTCATGATGCTTGCAGACATGTAGCATCATTTCCCATACAGTCACATTATCCTCACACCAGGCTGACCAGTCCTACCACTAACCACTTAATGCTGAATGCCAAGTGAGGCAGCTGCTAGTACCATTTTTATGTCTTTGGTATGACTGGACAGGGTTCGAACCCACAACCTCCTGCATCCGAGGCAGATGCTCTAACCACTTAATCAACTGAAGCAGTCGTATTCCACAAAGAAAAATATGACTATGTGCACATAATTTATCAAAGTGTACAAATTAGTACTGTAATTTTGTCAGCATGAAAAAGAAAAGAGAAATTGAAGTAAAACTTTATACATAAAACATTGTGAAACAATATTACAAGACAAGAATATGTATGTAGGTGCATATAAATGAAATAAGTTGTCTGAGAAAGATATATCTATATTCAGTCTAATGTAAAACAATCAAATTTCAGTATTCATCATAATTAAACTGAGACTGGCTTGGAAAAGGGACCAACATATAGTCATGAAAAATTACTGTATAACAGTTAAATACATTTGGATTTCCATATCTTCCATTTATAACATTTCAATCTGCAAAAGCTGCTTTGGTGTTGAATTTTAGAGTGCTCTTTTACAACATAATATAACATAAACAAGCTGAATAATTTCTGTCCGACACTTCACTGGGTAAAAAAAATGAAAAGATTCAGAAAGGGTTGAAAAAACAAATTATGTTTAAAATGAGCACAAATATATCATTTTAGTTATTCGATCGAAAGTATAACTGATTTTGTTGAAGAAAACTGCAAAATAGTGTTGTAAAATAAGTTTACAGTACAGTCTAATGCCTGTAATATTATGCTGTTATATTCCATGACATTAAAATATTAAATAGAGCACTCCATCATGATAAGGCCCTTCATTATATCACTTCTTGTTCACAAATCAGGCATGATCATGGAATCTGTTTTATTATGTAGTAAAAGTAAATGTATAATAAACTTTGTTATAAGATGCTCTTACTATCTGGTGGTTTACTCTACTGCTCCCATGGAGAACAAAATAATGACAGAGTGCTGTATATTCAGATTTTTAATTCCAGCGTAAGATTTTTTTATTTATAGATTTACATGATTTATCTGGAAGTACAGTGGAACCCTGCTATAATGCGGTAACTGGGGTTATATCCGAATTCGTGTTATAGCAGGGCACATTATAGTGGGGTTGCACTGTATAAATATTATCTGTATGTCCAATAAATTCTTTAAATATTGCAAATTTACATTTAGATAATGCAAATTTACATTTAAATAATGCAAATTTATATTAAATAATGCATACAAACACGATAAATGTGATACAATAAAAGGGAAATAAGTTCTTAAATATTTTCATTCTATTACTTAATTTTAATTTAACAAAAATGACAGTGATGATAATAATAATAACAATAAAAATAACTAAATTCTTTATTTTAAGAGGTTAACAAATTAGCTGACAATAAGCTGATCTCCATCTCAGTGCTCAATTTGAAGCACCATTCAAGCTTCGTGACCTGGTGAAGAAAACCACATTTCTGAAGAAAAAAAAGCCTCAAATAAACGGGACACAGAAAAAGTATTTAGTACTTGTAAAATAATAACTCATATGGAGTTGATATTATTACTTTTAATACTGAACATTAAAATGTTAATTTTGTTGTGTGGTTAACATTGGAAAATCACCGAGTTTCAATATTTATTCTTTCATCTAAAAGTGACAAGAACAAGAGATCAAAGTGGGCCTGATATATCTCACCTGTTTACATAGCTTGATAGGTGACCATTTCAATAAGCAAACGAATTCCAATTATACTATATCCAACACTTTATGCTGACTTTACCCATTTTACCATATCTTAATACAAATTCTATCTAAAGATAAAGGCACAATTAATATGAACAGTTTCATGCAAATAATCAGCAAGGGGAGCTAATCATTTGAAAATGACCTCACTGATATAAGTTGATCTTGCTTACTTTGGTGATACAAGTTCATATTCCAATTTTGATAAAAACGGAATTAAATTTGCAGCATCCAGCGTGGTCATAAGCTCAGCTAATTGCATGCAAGATCAGCTCATTAATATGCACAGAGTGGGCATAAGCTCAGCTAATCAAATGCAAGATCACCTCATTAATATGCACAAAGTGGTCATAAGCTCAGCTAATCACGTGCAAAATCACCTTATCAAAATGCACATTGGCATAGGCATATTTTGCAAGGCTGATCAAGTCTTTTCAAACTCAGATAAAAAATCTGGGCACCAGAGTGGTATATGTATGTGTGTGTGTGTGTGTGTGTGCTTTGGATTTTTAACATAGCTTTAACAATTTTTCAGTCATATCACTACGATGTCTAGAGTGTGGCATTTTATAGTGATGTCTAGCACTGAGGCATCATGCTGCAGACATGTAGCATGATGTCCCACCCAGTCACATTATCCTGACACTAGGCTGACCAGTCCCAACACTAACCTCTTGATGCTGAGCACCAAGTGAGGCAGCTGTAAGTGCCATTTTTGTAAGTCTTTGGTATGATTCAGCAAGGGATCGAACCCACAATCTCCCGCATCCGAGGCAGATGCTCTAACCACTAGGCCACAGGAGCAGTTACCAGAGTGGTAATAAACTTAGCTAAGCAGATTCATGATCACATTATTAGTGTGCACAGATGTTGCTCATTGCCAAATTTATCCAAGATCATAATGACATAAGCATATTTTCCAATTTTGATTCAAACTGATCAGAAATATTGCCTCTAGAGTGGTAACAATGTTAGCCAATCAGGTGCAAGATCACCTCATTAATGTTTATAGAATTCACTAACTATCAAACTTCTCAAAGATTTAATGCTATAAACCCATTTTCCAAGACTGACTGAAATTGGATCATAAATGTGGACTCCCAAGTGGTAACAAGCAATTGTTCACAGATGCACAATGTGATGGATGACACAAAATGCATGATGGATATGCAGAAACTTGTGGCCAGGTGAGCTGAAAACCTGTTAATTATCTCCATTTGTACATACCACAGTATATGCAATGTTAAATGGGTACGTGATTAATTCATTGCTGACTTACAATGCACAACAGAATACAAAAAACATACTTCAGCATTGACAATGTTCACCTATGGAAAAATCAAAAAGTATTTATGACAATGCACCAGCAAGTAATCACAAAGTCACTTTAAAAAGGCATGTCCATTTTTACAATTACAAAAGATGGCCAACTGAATTCACTGAGATGGTAAGAGAAAACAAAATAATTTGCATAAAATTGTGAAAATGTGCAATATTGTATGCTTGAAATTTTTCACTGTAGTTCAGTCCTAACTTAAACGAATCTAGAACCTTAAAAATGTTTGTGCCAGTTCTACTAATACTAACCTAGAGCAAATATTTCATCAAAATTGAGTTTTGAATTATCATCTATTTAATCAGAAAAATCAATTCATCTAAACTATGTGTGCTATAAAATATATTTAAAATAAATTGTATTCAACTTTTAAAATTTTATTGCACTATCTATGAACAAGGCAAATGCACATATCCCATTCTAAATCACACCAAACCATTCCATCCCTATTCATTCCAATCTGAGTAAACATTCTAAATACATTAAGAATACAAGCCAAAACTGTCATCTACCCTGGTAGGCTTAATTTTCTAACACAAACTAAGCACAAACAATGGTTTTAGAGAATGCAGTGTTTACCCTGGGAACACTGTTATGTGGTACTCCACTGTATCACTTGCCAAAATTTTGAATGCAGTCTTTCCCTTGGGAACACTGCTATGTGGTTCTCCATTGTATCTGACTTGCCAAAACTCTAAGACATAAGCTTGATGTTTTATGATGAAACCATTGACAGCAAATAATAGACAGGCCTCATGATTTCTTAGTAAAGGCAAACATAAACCAGTATCTTTACACATTTAGAGATGTACATTTTTTAATCAATATCTGATAAAACACCATCAAGAACAAGGAATTAAAAAAAATCAGTTACAACACATTCTCATTAAGCAGAGAAAATTAATTTTTTTTTATTATATAAAAATGGCATAATTTATGTTACATTTACAAGCCAGATTGATAACAAAAAAGCATTTTGACCTAAGATAATTTCTGTCAATATGCAAATCAGTCTCTGTTACTCTTTTCTGTGATTTCTTGGATGTGTATTCTTTTTGCAAATTACATTGCCAGTGTTTAGAGCCCAGAATGCAAATCAGATCTCACTGCAACATAGTGTTTATTTGGAGAGCTAATCAACAGGAACTAGTGTATATGCATGCCATGTAATTCGTACACAACTGTGAATAGGTGTATACCCAGATTATTATGCTCTACACTGCTCATTCTCATAATTATTTTAAACAGTGTAGACAGACTTCTGTTGGTGCATAACATACCAGCAAATCTGTGTCTATGCTCTTTTTTGGGACAAATATATAGGACAAACAACATAGACCCTGATGTGCCAGTGCATTATGTGATGGTATATCAGGGTCTATATTGTTTGTTGTTGGATTCAGCTTATATATATTATGAGTATTAACTGTATTTAAACATTATGCAAAAGCAGATCAAAGTCTATGTTCATATATGTTTTACACACTAGTAAATACGGCAATATTGACTTTAAACTAAGTATTTTCATGAAACATGGTTGCCCCAAAACTGTGCCGAAAAACTGACCTAAAACAGAAAGCTACTAAGGTGTGACAGGTACGCACACAGACAATGGCAACAAGGGGGTGAAGCATGTAAATGCTTTTAGATCAAAGACTGGGGTATCAGGCAGCTAATTGGTATAAGGTGCTCGCCTTTACAAATCACTTGATCTCACCGCTGTCCATGTTGGTTCAAGTCTTGGGCCTCGCCAATGTGGTAAGTGAGAAGGCTAGACAGTAGCTTCCTGTGTTTTTTCCGGGGTTCTTATTCCAGTTATACTGGCCACCATGTATAGCCTATCGTATGCTGAAAAATGGTGTTAAACCCATAACAACAAGATCTAAGAATCTTTCATTACATGAAGGTGTTCTAAACAAAGAAGCTGTCTACCATTTTAGCTCATAACATGTTAACCATGAACAACAAAATCACCTGATTCTGTTTTATTAATTGCAATTCTGTGTAAACTTCACTAGAGCTGTATGTGAATAGCTCAGTGAAAAATAATAAAAAAATGAGTTATGTCAGCAAACATACCACGGCGTCATCTATTTTCAGTTGAGTGATGATCTGCGAGTGTAACTGACTCATAAATAAAGCAAACAGCTGTAAAAATATTGGTTTTGGACTCAGTTTGTTTTTATCATTTAATTTGAAAGTCTTTATTTTGTTCAAACAATAATAATGATTATTACAGTCACAAAAGTATACACAATTGCTACTCCTCTCCCATCCCCAATATCTGCTCATTTTAGATTAAGTCATAAAATGCAATATTTCAAAACCTACAATTGTCATATTTCCAAATACCTTTACATGGTGATATAATGACTGATTAATTCAAATAAGCTGAGAAAATTGATAAGTCACCAGCTATTCAGGGAAATGCCGAAGAGAAATACAGCAACTGATACTTATTTGCTGGATGCAGTTATCTGCCCTTAGAGCCTTAGTTGTTTCATGCAGTATAGCAGGAACATGTTAAAGTGTCATTTCATTAGTCAGCATCAAACCCAGACAATCTTATCAAAATCTGAGTAACAGTTATGTTAATGAGATAATAGGCTACACAGTACAAAAACTGTCTCTGACAGCAAACAATGTGGAAAAAAGTAATGCTTTATTATTTGGTTTGGTGCTTTATGGTGCAGCAATACAAGTTGGTTATTTAGTGATGAGGCAGTCTGATTACAGTGCTTTGCCCCGGGACATACCATGGTAGCTGACCCAGGCTGGTCCGATGGTAGGAATCAAACCTGCACCCTTTTGGTCACAAGTCCATCATGCAGAGCACAAGACCATTGCAGCTTCCCCTTTTCTAAATTGAAAGAATATCTAGCATTCTACTCAGACTCTCAGTAGGTAAGTTTGAAAATGATATTATTTTTGATATGCAATGTGCTTAATTTAATACCAAATGTCATTTTATTTACATGTGAGTCTTGCAACTTCTAAACTATAATAAAGAGTAAATCTTGTGTTTAATTATCAGTAGCAAACATTTAAATTTGTTTTAAGTACAACATGTAGCTGCAAGTTTCATTTTGTTCATTTTACTATGTGTGGTTGGGTTTATATGAGAAATCTTGTATTACTAAGTTGTTTTTCTTATTATAAAATTTTTTTAAAATTATAACAAAATGAAGTCCACCATAAAACAAAATAACAGCATCCATGATTTTTTCCTCTACTGCACGGCGATGAGTGAGTAAAATGATGACTTCTTTGTTTTTATATTCCATTTACAATGCCACTGAAAATGTATTTGAGACAATTTTAGTTTTGACTGTTATCACTTTGCACAAACATGCAAAATTTAGCATTACATACCTTTTTCACACATGTATAAATTAATGCGGATCACCTTAAAATCTTGCATGCCTTTGTGTATCTTTTGTGTCTCTGTGTATCTACTGGTCCATCCACCCCCCACCCTCCTTCCAAGCAACATGGTGATTCCAGAACAAAACCTTAATGTAAGTTCAAAAATTACAATGTGACAAATATGTAGTTCAACAAAAAAAATGAAAACATGGCCATCTGGAAAGAATTATTTTTTTTTGAAAGATAATTTTGATAAATTTTAAATTATTTTATTTGCTAGTTGTTTTCTGTAAACTGACAGTCAAGAAAGAAAGAATGCAAAAGAGGAAAACAAAATTACATGGGAAGAAATAAAGGGAGGTGGATTTTGGACGGGGAAGAAATGAGTCTTTTACATGATCGACATTTAAATTGGCATTCTCTTGAACAATATAGATAACCTATTGTATTCAACATCACCTTTCAACAAATCATGCATGACCAGATTCCTTCTCAAACTGTAATCAACAGGCAAAGTAGCTGAAAAAGTCTCCCATTTGTCTATCTGTGGCACAAGTTGCCAAATAAATTGTTAAGTTGCCTTTTGTCAACCATGGTCTTCAATTTTTTTTGTACATATTTATTATCCGCTCTTTTTGTAATAAAAATATACAAATTGTACATAGTGGTTCATCCTTCAACACACAAAGCTACACTTGAAAACCTGACATAGTGATTTATTAAGTATAGTCATTTTATGTTGTGCAACAGATGGCTCATGAGAAATAGTGTGCTTCGTCTTGGAACCTGTTTTATGACCTGTTTATCTGGACACTCTGTGTTAGGGCTTAAGTTGATGGCCTTATAAAACCTTATAGGATTCTCTGATCACACAGATTTGGAAGTTTCCAGTGTGACAGAATTATAACAATACTGTGAAACCCCTCAAAACTAAAAACTCTTGTGTACAAATGTAATTTTTGATTTTTTTAGATGGTTTTGGTTTACTGATGGTTTTGCAGATGTGGAAAAAGAACTTTTTTATAAGCACTTATGTGAAGAGACAGAGAGAGAGAGAGATTGAGGGAGAATATGTAATTATGAGAGAACATCTGTGTAAGTGTGTGCAATAGAGCACACAAAAAAAACAGATTAGGGTCTATGTTGTTTACAATGGGACTTGACTTAACAGCAAGTATATAGGGTATTTATGATCAAATCATATTTGGAATTTATGGTAGTTAAGAATAATCACTGTATTTTAAAAATAGGTTTAGGTTATCATACACAGTCAGTAAAACTTCTTTGTAAATATACCTCTTACTTAACTATATTTTACTTCAAATGGTTCAAAAACATCACAGAGGAATACGCAATTCCATACTTAATAGATATGTCACTGCAAGAACATCTGAGCATGTAAAATATCCTTGTAGCATATATGCATACACAAAACATTCAGAAGAATTAAGAACTTTCAAATTAAAAATATATACAACTTAAATCAATCAAAATCTACAATTACAGTGACTAAACTAATGCTATGAATTTTTTTTAAATTTTACATTCATAGTTGTTTATATAAAACTGTGACCTCTTTCATCACATAAAACTTGCACATCCTCATAATAATCTCCAACGGCCTTTCAGTTTCACAAATGAAAGATAAATAAATTACAACAACGGTCGATGTATCACCTGGACACAACAAATAATAAATATTTGGGGTCAGCTTTTCACTGATTTCTGCCGAAAAGCATTCTCCTTCAAGTTATCTCCCTTGTCAAACTCCTTAGATTTTAATCTTGGTGACTTGGAATGTAGTTTGCAAAATAATTCTGGGAATTTATTCTGTGGGAAGAGTGTCTCTATCACTCCTTCAAGTATCACATACACTAGCCTCTTGTTAATACTTTTATGCTGAAACATGTCAAATATTCGTCCAACACCAATTTTCACAGTCTCTGTTCCCATCATGTGACTTAGGTTATCTGAAACAATAAAATACTGGCTGTACTTATATAAAAAAGCATATATAAGGAAGCAGTTACATACAAAAAATCTATTTTTAAAAACTTACCTATACGCAATTTTATACATTTATCTACCTAGATAATATAAAAATCTTTTAGACTGTAATGGTTCTATTACATGATTCATATAAGATACTGATATTAAAGAAATTAAGAAAATGTGACACAAATCTTGAAATGATTGATAAACATGGGTTGAAAATGTTGAGAAACACAACATTTGCATCCTCTGCTTGTTATTTAGTAATGACAGGTAAAACAGTGATGAAAATATGTCAAAAAGGTGACATTCAAGAAATGTGCAGCTACCAGCAAAAACTTATTCATAGTGGCCCAGAATCTGTAAAAAATCTGCACTGAACCTAACATCTCAAACACACAAAAAAACGTGGGTAACAGGTATATTAATGTTAACTAATATCTTGATGTAATCTTCACCTGAGCAGTATTGTAAAGTGTCAAAATCAAAGTAGAGTCACCATCTTTATTTAATTAAGGAGTGGCTGTTACTTTTTGAGTACTGATGATATAATGAACACAGCAGATCATATGCAAGCTAGCTACTGCATTTATCATCTCGTAAATGCTCAATTAAATATCAGTCAATCCTTATATGTTTACATTTTCACTTACATATTTTTTTCTTCTACTGCATGTGTGTGTCCTTAATTAAGCAAATGCTATCACAATGACCAGACTGTTGTCAATGCTTCCATTTTTATGCCTGCACTTAGGTATGTTAAATTCTGATACCCAGACCATTTACTGATTCATTCATGGATTATAATATATAGTGTGGGGTAACAGACTGGTTTTAGTATAGCCTAATACCTTGATCTTTTACTGATTCAGATGTGAATTACAACAGATGTGAATGCAGGGGTTTCAGACTGCTTGATTATAGTCTGATATCCAAACCTTTTATGGAGTCAGATATGAATTATGACTGATGTGAATATAGGGGTTGCAGACTGCTTGAGTGTAGTATGATACCCAGACCTTTTACTAATTTTGACATGGATTATGACTGGCATGAATCTTGGCATAGCAGACTGCTTGAGTATAGTCTGATACTCAGACCTTTTACTGATTCAGAAATGAATTATGACTGATGTGAATATAGGAGTAGCCAACCAATAAGAAAACTGTACAGCAGGTGTCGCCAACCTATGCCATGCATGCCAACGATGCAATGCCAGACTCTCTGGAAAGGCACATTGTAAGATTTGTAGTTTTGTATGTACTAAAAACAATAATTAAAATAAAGAGATGAATATGACTTGGCATGCAGTACTCTACAAATGAGCAGATCTGGCACAGCACTACTTAAGGGTATACTATGCCTGCTGTACAGGATTATGCATCTACATTTGCGAGACAGTAAGCTAGGTTTTTAATGTGTTATATCGAGGACATACATAACAAATGTAAATATTCAAAAATATATGTATATTTTAAGTAAAATGACTTTATGTGAAACTTTCGAAACTTCAGGTCATCAGATGAGAACACACATCAGCCAACGATGAAAAATATTTAAAAGTGCCAACATATCTTCCTTCATTATGCTACCACCATCAACTGTTATTCAGGACTCGAGTTAGAAATTCAATAAACACTTCCAAATTCTAATGGTTTTAAGTTACATTAAATCTATATGTGATCTATCAAAGACTGATGTGGTGTGATAAGTCTTTTATACCATTAACTGCCTGGTTTGGTTGGCGTGTTACAACACAGCAGCATATGAAGGTTATTTAGTGCCAAGGTAATTGAAGCAAAGTGCCATGCTCACAGACAAACCATGTCAGAATAATTGGGCTAATTTGACTGTAGGATCTAAACTTTCACCATTTTTCACACAGAGCCATAGTAACTCGTACTTTTAATGAAGACTTAGGGTATATTCATCCCAGAAGACTATCTGAATACAGACACGACAAACTAAAATACTCACAAAAAATATGTAAAATCTTAAGTTCTTCATTGCAAATTTATTTGAAACATTTTATAAATTTAATATATGAGAATATCTATTGAATTATCAAAATTACTTCTCTTGGAAAATGCACTAATTCAAGGATCAGCATAAAATAAATTGATATATTATTCAATCAAATGATATTTTCGAGCTTAGAGGAAAAGGGTACTCTAAGGCATTATCCACTGCTCAACCCAAACAATCTGCGTCAAAGTATCTAATAAAAAAAAAATGAGAACCATAAAAGGTACAATACTTCCTTACCATGTAGTAAATAGTATTATTATAATTCTTTCATGCAAATTCACTGGTCTGATACTCGGATACTAAAATGCATGGTACCCAATGAACTTGTGTACAATCCTACTCTTACTGTCACCCTGATCTTTTCCCTCTTTTACCACCATAATCAACAGTTTTTTTTTCCCCTTGCCTCATATACAGTCCATCCAAAAAGGCCACCAAAACTGCAAGCTACTAATGAACTTTAGGTTAGGTATATAGAATAAAATTAACTCTCTTGGAGTCATTGTGACCTTGGCCTATGACCTTTTGAAACTAAAATCAATTGGTGTTTTCCTTGTCTGAAATGAAACAAAATTTGCTAAAATTAAAGACACAGAACTCAAATTATTTTGCAGAAACCAATTGTCATCTTTCAGTTGGTGACCTTGACCTTTGTTCTATTGACACTAAAATAAATAGGTGCAGAGTACTTTTATTGTCTGAGGTGCAAGCCATCCATAGTTTGGTCATGGTTTGTGGCATAAAACTTGAGTTATTTAAGGAAAACATTTTACTTTTTGGAGTCCCTCTCATAAACTTTTAACCCCCAAATCAATTGATGTTTTCCTTGTGCCAAATGTATGCCACGTATAAAGTTTAGTCCAGACATTTCGTACACATTGTGCAGCAAAAGTTGGTTATAAAAAAAATAAATATACTGTGTGAAAACCATATCTCTTCTTAAAGTCATCACCACCTTGTCACTGTATATTTTGACCTAAAATTACGTACCTTCTTATCTCAAATGCAAGCCATTTACACAGACTGGTCAAGGCATCTGGTACATAGACCAAGTTATTGTGTGAAAGCAGTTCCCTTCTTTCAGTCTGTGATCTTGAACTTTGAAACTTTTAGCCCCAAATCAGCATCTTTCTTCCTTACTCCAAATGCAAGCTACTTAAAATGTTTGGTAACTAAGGCTGGTGGGCAACTAAAGTTATTGTGTGGAAACAGTTTTTGTTCTTTCAGCCAGTGATCTTGATAATTGATACATATGTCTTGGACATATGAAATAACTACTGTCAGGAGTTCATTTAATGACTAGAAATATATCTTGTCATCTCTGATGCCAATGTGTAGGGTAACAACATAACATAACATTAAATGTATCTGAAAGTGAAAGTATCTGAAGAATTTATGGAACATGATATCAATCATTCAAGCAGGTAAATACCTGGAATGCTTCCTAACATTTTGGCTTTACATACAACCCGAGTTCTCATCCTGGTGTTTTGGTCCCTTGGGGGCCGGGGCTCAGCCAAACTTCCACCAGGCCAGAAGGAGTCTCTGCAATAGAAAAGCAAGTCCTGACAATGCTGTGGAAAGGTATGTATCAAATTTGTCTATATTAAGCTGCATGCAAAATGTGGTTGAAATCGAACAAACCTTAGCAAGGCGATCTTGAGGAAACCAAAGTTAGAAGATTCAGGAATAAGGGGCATCAAGATGCTTAAATGATGTCAAGGAATGTAGGAAATCAAACTCAATTAAGGTCACCAAAGTTAGAAGGTTGGCAGTCTTGTACTGTACTTAGTTTAAATCATTACTGAACAGCTGAAAAAGGAATTTGTATAAGGTCACATCAACATAAAGCTGGAATGATCTTAAATTCCTTGTAATCCAACCATTCTCAGTAAAGTTACTTTACAAAAACCAAACTGTTGATAGGCAATGATGTAATTACCACAGAGTTCTGCTGATTTTATCGAGTGAAGCACTAATGAGTACGCTAAACCTACTTCTGATAAAATGTTTGCCAACAATGTGCATAATTTGCTGCCTGTTTTGAGAATTAAGTGTCTCCTGAAAGTCTGACAATTTTATCCTTCTCAAAATTTTGTGATTTATATTCCTCTGATCACAAGATATCACTAGAACAGATAAGTGAAGGAATTTACATCCCATTACGGTAGATTTGGTCCTAGCTCTGGTCTCCTAATAAATGTTAAACAGCTTGAGTCTTATGTCAGTCAATAGCTAGGTATAGCATATGGGTTATGCATGGACATGGTTTGGAGAGAAAGTTTTCACTAACACAAGTCCAGCAGACCACTCTGCATCGTTAGGAAATGCTGCTGCTGAATGACCTGTACTACTGATATAGATCCCACCACATCTAATTAAACGTTTTGAAATGAGAGGTTTGTGAGGCAAAGCTAGACAATATTGTCTTTGAACTCCATTCAAAGGCTTCAATGATGTTAGTTAGGGAGCATTTGTGTTTAAATGGTACGCAAGTGGCAACTGCCCCAAATGTATATGCAAAAACATCATCTAGTTTTGACTCAGATCCTTGTATGCTGAGCAGATAACCCACTGTATTCAGGATAAAGAGCAGATAACCCATTGTATTCAGGATGATAAAGAACAGATAACCCGTTGCATACAGGATGACAAAGACTAGATAACCCATTGCAAACATGATGATAACAAGCAGATAACCCATTGCATTCACGATGACAAAGACCAGATAACCTATTGCAAACATGATGATAACAAGCAGATAACCCATTGCATTCAGGATGACAGTGAGCAGGTTACCCAATGTATTAAGGAAGTTAAAAAGCAGATAACCCATTGTATTCAGGATGACAAAGACTAGATAACCCATTGCAAACATGATGATAACAAGCAGATAACCCATTGCATTCAGGATGACAAAGACCAAATAACCAATTGCACACATGATGATAACAAGCAGTTAACCCATTGCATTCAGGATGACAAAGACCAGATAACCTATTGCAAACATGATGATAACAAGCAGATAACCCATTGCATTCAGGATGACAAAGACCAAATAACCAATTGCACACATGATGATAATAAGCAGATAACCCATTGCATTTAGGATGAAAAAGACCAGATAACCCATTGTAGTCAGAATGATAAAGCCTCATCTTAAAAAAAATTCCTTCCTTCATTGAGTGGTAGCAGGTGAGGTAGCAGGTGAGGTTGGACTCTTTGGATCAGCTCAGTTTCCCTAAGGAATCAATTCAAATCCTTTGGAGTATCTGTTGATTTCCCTGAGGCAAAGGGTTCAAGGAAATTACAGGTTTCAAGACAAAGAACTGATTGTCCCATGAGCTGTTCTTGGGAATGAAAGCAAAAACTATCACATGTGAAGCCAAACCATCATGGTAGAACTGCAGATAGTTCAGACTGACCAACAAAGTATATCT
The DNA here is from genome assembly GCA_028554795.2 of Sinohyriopsis cumingii. Classification (NCBI taxonomy): domain Eukaryota; kingdom Metazoa; phylum Mollusca; class Bivalvia; order Unionida; family Unionidae; genus Sinohyriopsis; species Sinohyriopsis cumingii. Next base: position 107,324,504 of record CM068840.1, on the reverse strand, counting down.
CAGTATCATGCCTACTGTGACTTGGATGGCTATGAAGTTAGTTTTGCATGAAACACGAGTCAAGGATGCTCTAGACCATGGTTCAGAAGGTGCCTCATTCAACCATATCAGAACCCAAAGAAACTTCAACTTCAGGCAAAGAAACAAAGCTTTTGGTTGCAGCACATGTATTTTCACAGCAAAATTTTGTTCAGAAACACTGTAAAGACTCAGAAAATGCTGTGCAATCATCCTTAACCAAGGATCAACACATTGCTACTTTGTAAGCAGAATATTAACCTACTTCTCAACTCCAATGTTATGTAATGCACAAAAATGGGTAAAAATGACACTAATATATGTCATACATTATAACCGTACAAGAATAAAATGAGGTTCATAAGCAGTATATACTGTAAACATTTCATAGGTAGCTCATGCATTGGGACATATCCTTTCAAAGTTATCTGATATTCACACCAAAAAGCACACAGTGTATCTGTTGACATTCCAAAACAGACTCACCGGATCTATTTATTTATATTATTTTATCCATATGGAGCTATATATACATGAAGATTTCATTCTATTTTTCCAATGTGGAATATACAGTTTCTAGATTAACTGAAGGAATGTACATGCTGATGATCTGAAGTAAATACCTGAGGTTCTTGATGTACTCTGCCATCTGTTCTGCAGAGGTCATGAAATCAACCTGCTCCACGATTTTCCTGGAAATATAAAATTAAATGCCATTTTCATGTTCCAAGCATGATGGGGTGGAGTGGGGGGTAAAAATGAGATAAGTAGGGAAAATTGCTTCAGAAATATTACAGATAATTACATATACAACATCTGAGCTCATTAGTGTATGACACAACAAATAGCTGTCCAAATAGTTTTCACGACATGATAGGTTTATTGCATCATTATTCAACACACAAAGAAGCCTGTTTTCAAGGACACATCTATGTAAAGGACACTTTCATGATTGTACAATGACAATCCCTTACAATTACCCTTTAAGAAAGAACCATCTATTTTTATCCCCAAGCTTATCTTTACCTGCATATAAAGATGCTTTTACTGTGTTCAGAATTAATTAGATCTATCGGTAAAAGCAAGCGCTTATGGAAAATGCCCCAAAAGATATTTGTATGTATGTATATATTAGGTTCAGCAAACATCTCAGCACAGTAACAGCTACATGGTGTGTGTGAATGTGTGTGTGTGATTCGGATTTTTAACGTAGCTTTAACAATTTTTCAGTCATATCACTACCATATCTGCAGTGTGGCAGTTTATACTGATGCTTAGCACTGGGGCATCATGTCACAGACATGTAGCACAATGTCCCACCCAGTCACATTATCCTGACACCAGGCCGACCAGTCCTAAAACTAACCTCTTAATGCTGAGCGCCAAGCGAGGCAGCTATTAGTACCATTTTTATAAGTCTTTGGTATGACTTGGCTGGCGATCAAACCCATGATCTCCAGCATCCTAGGCGGACACTCTAACCATTAGGCCACCGGAGCGGTACAGCTATATGGTGCCAATTAAAAGTAAATTTCCAAAACACTACAAATGAAGAATTACACAAAACTTCAGGAAGATAAACCCTTTCAAATAAATGTAAACATTAACTACAAGATAAAATGTAACAGGTAAAAATGTGAACATTCTGTAAAAGTTGTGCGACAAAAGATACAGGTAAAACTTGTAAATAAGGCTGCAAAATGTATGTGGTACACAATAAATAGAAGAATACCAATTAATCAAACTATCTTCCTCCAATTTGCCTGTCAGGCATACAGGTGACAATTAAATGTAAGTTACTGACAATGTACCGTACATCATTACCTATTATTATGACAGAATTCAGTTTACAGCTGAAAATTAAATGAAAGCCACTGACAACGTGCTGTTTCATTTGCTTTACATCATTACCTATTACCATGACAGAATTCAGTTTACAACTGACAATTAAATGTAAGCCATTGACAATGGACTGTTTCATTTGCTGTACATCATTACTTATAATTTAATTGGTTAAATGTAGTTTAAGTAATACACAGTGCATCCTTCTCTGGCTCCTTGCAGGGCCCCTCTTTGTCTACTATGGTTCTCTGCCCAGACATTATGTCATTGCAGCCAATATATGTTAATAAGCAAGTAACTAAATTTAAATACGCTGTCATTTTGAACCAATCAGATGACTGAGTTGAAGCATGTGATCAAACTTGTGTCAGTTAGGCGTCATTCATATAACTGATACACCTGTAGAGATGCATTCATCTCAGTGCAGATGCTGCATTTAATTTTTAACATTATTTGCGGAAAAAATCACCCACCTCTCCTCTTTCCACCATGTTGTTTATTTGGGACATTTCTTGCATAGCATACTGTTCCAGCTCTGTTCTAGGGGCCCTTTGTCAAATCGGCTATGTTACCAAGTTTCATGCATTTACAACTTTGCTTTTGACCCCCTATTTGTGTCAGTACTTAAATGTATTCAACTATTATGCCCATATACTTCATACCTGCTTCCTACGGTGCAAGTATGGAGTATCGGCTGATATTTGTTATCATAGCAATCCTCAGGATCAGATTTATAGAGTTCCGGTTATCAGTGCCCCTATATACCTCATATCAGCCCCTTGCGGCTCCAGATACAGGTGTCGGACATTCTTCACAATCCTACAAATTCCCTTCCTGAAGTATTCCTACAGAAACAATTCAGAGCTTGGCTGGTGCAGTGTGCTGTGACAGGATTTGCCCCCATTATGCCAAAGATTTTTTATATTTACAATAAATTTTATACTGAACCTGTGTATTGTGTGTTATTTAAACTATCATTATGACAGAATTCAGTTTACAGCTGACCATTAAATGTAAGCCACTGACAATGTGCTGTTTCTTTTTACCTTAGAATTTAGATTATAAGACTTATTTTAAGGGCTGTTCTGCTAAATTGTACTTTGGCACTTTTAATGCAAGGTAGTAACACATAGATGCAATTAAAAAATTTGTACTGTTTTCATATGAAATTTCTAATCAGAGTATGCTGGGATATATTTTTAAATAGTGCCTTCCCTGGGTACCATTTATATTTAAATGGAACAGCCCCTACTGAATATTTCCAACAATTTCAGTAAAATGTCCTCAAGGATCATTTTGATACTGTTTTGTACTGCTACACACATGTAAATAATGTCAAAATAGTTAATAAAACCAGAGATACTGTCTGGACATGAAAAGAGTTCATTTCAGGCTACACCTCTAACACTTATTTTTCATCTTTGACACAAGAATGGTGTTTCTAGGTCACACCAACAAGACACCAGAAAATAAAGATAAAATCATGATTATGGTTCTTTTACACTGATTGGACCGATCTCATCCCAAGCTGGTTTACTGAAATAATAAATTCTAGCATGGAATTGATATTCAAGCATGAGAAAATAAAATCCTGGCTTGAAGGCATACAGCAAGGGATGCTGATTAAGAAATGTGCTTCAATTGTTTTCTATGAACAAGAAAAAGTTTATCTCAATACTTTTTTTTACCAGGTTGGTACCCCTTGACCCCACTTTTTTCAAGTTAATACCCTAGACCCCACTTTTACCAAGTTGGTAACCCTGGACCCAACATTTACTTATTTACCACCATGGACCCCACATTTTTATCAAGTTGGTAACCCTTGAATAGTACTTTGTTCTACTAAGTTGGTTACCCTTGAAAGTACTTTGTTCTACTAAGTTGGTTACCCCTGGATGCCACTTTTACCAAGATGGTACTCCTAGACACCACTTCTACTTAGTACCCTGGAGTCCACTTCAACCATGTTGGTACTCCTGAAGCCCACTTTTTTATACCTAGCTGGTATCCCTTGAGAATCTTTTTATACCTAGTTGGAACCCCTGGACCCCACTTACCCATTCTTGGCTATAACACTGCAAGCACATAGGATGCTTTTTGTAGGATATACAATGACTATAAAACAGTGGAGTGGCTTACAAGCTTGAAATGGTGTTTCTTTAGAATTTTTGTTGTTGTATAGGGTTTAACACCATATTTCTGCATATGACAGGCTATACATGACAGCCAGTATAACTGGTCGAGGGAAAACTCAGGCAAACCCCGGTAATAATCACTGAACCACTGGCAAGCTATCTTACATACAAATAAAATGTTGCTGAATAAAGATTCTGTTAATGCATGTTTTTTAAAGGTAAAAAATATAGATTAAAGAAACTTTTACCAGCATTATCAGTAAATGAACATGATGTGTAATATGTGATACAAGTGATTCTTATCAACTTTGCCATTCTCCTAGCAATGCAACATTTTACAAGAAAACCACCGATATAATTGAAACAGGCTGGCAGCCATATGCATACCTTACTTATATAAATTACTTATTTTGACAAAATTTATGGGCAACAAATAAATGACTGTTGTTTACACTTGAAAATTAAGAGATTATACAATCTGAACAAAAGTCCCTGAAGTAATGGATGTTCTACCAGCAGAATGCTTTTTCTTCAAGAATCTATGATAAGATCATTTCTTCACCATCTCTGATATTTTGAGAAACTCCAACATTCCAAATTTGATAACAAAAATATTTTCTTAAATATTAAAAAAAACAAGACTTTTTGATTATATTTGCTGAACAAAATCTGATTTGTTACAGGGATGATTGTTCAGCAGACAAAAATTCAGCCAAAGATCTTTCACCACTGTCATATCAGTATGTTGACTGGTTACAAGCTATAATTTACTGGGTTCTGACTCTTTTGGAGGGACCAGTCTAATGATTGTTTTGGTTTTTGAATGGTGTTTTATGGCACAAACAGGCTATTTAGTCCTGAGGCAACAGGTGTAATGCCCCTTGCCCAAGGACACACCAGGACTGTTTTGATGGTAGGTTTCAATCCACACCTGTTTGGGACCCAATGAATAATTCAGTTCCCAGACTGAAACATAAATATGTGTCCAAATTACTATTCATTTGTCGTAAGATCAGCAAATGATGCTTACATCTTGTGAATGATCCATCCATGACAAAATTTTTAAAATGAGAATTATATGCTGTGTGCCTTTATTTTACAAAAATTCCCCTTGTATGTGTCTACAATAAAAATCCAACCCTGTAAGATCCCATTTACATATAGTAATCGTAGATTCAAGCCAACTATAAGTAGCCTTCTTCTGAGTAAATATGTTAATGTTTTCCAGTAATTATTTTCAACCAATGAGTGGCCTTCATTCTTTCAAATACTGTATTTAATATACCATCATCCAAAACTCATAAAATAAAAATTAGCTGCCTGTGATTGTTTGATTGTGAGTTGGGCAATCTAAGGAGTGAGCACCTGCAGCTCCTTCAGTCTTATCAAAAGAACAAAAACCAGTCACAGTAAAATGACGGAATAGAAATAACAATGGGAACATTTTGGAGGTTGAATTTTCATATGCTAAATTATTTAACTTGTAAGTTTAAAAAAATCATCTGTTAATATATTTAAAAAGTCATTTTTTTTAATGGAAGGTAATAGTTATTTCTCAACTGGATGGCAAGTTTTCTAAAATAATAAGCAACAAAGGCTGAATCATGCTTTGGTGGTCAAGCTTTTAACTGAAAACTATTGAAAGCTGATGTCTTGATAATGGAATTTCTCTTGTAGTAAACACCCTTTAAAATGCACCAAAAATAAATGGTAACACTCTGTATTCCTTCACCTGTTGATTCGATCTCCAAATGTGGCCTTTATTAACTGCCGCAGTATTTTTACTATCTGCCTTCGCAGCCACTGGTTTTTATGTCTCAACTCGAACACTTCATCCATCAAGAGTAGCATGATCCTCAGTGGAATGTTGTCTCCCAGCTTAATGGTCTGCAGCAAAAGTAAGTAAATACTAGATCACAACAAGCTATTTTAAAATCAAATACAAAGTATGCTGAAACCAAAATGTATTCATCAACTGGCAAAGTATTATTTATGCTATTATTTATGCCAAGTTTCTACCAAGGCAAGCACAACAAAAATGTAAACAGTGATCCTTGACTATTGGAACTCCAGTGAGACAATGAGTTTTACAAAAATATTTGTCTTCACTTTATCTTAACCTTCTGAATTCTGTTTGGGTTCATCTAAGCCATTTCAACGGCAGCAACCCCATCCTCATTAAGTAAAGATATGTAAAAACGCAGAGAATCACAGTCATTTATTATCCAATAATTCAGTCCTACGTGTGCAAATGTATAGGAAATACAAGGGAAAAATTACTCCATAACTTTTGATGTACCTCCAAGTCAAGCCCTGCGCCCACTTTGCCAGTATCTGAATTGCCAACCACCTCTTTGGAGCCTGAGAATTCCTGTAATAAAATGCCAAAATCTTGTTAAACAACGTTATTTATTATATATTTCACGAGATACTAAATTGTATCAGTGGAAGATAATTTGATATCGCCAAAGTCGCAATACCACTTTTATCACCACAGTCACTTTTAGAAACTTTTTTTGTTCCCATTTAGGATATCTTTATCCTTGTGTATGTTATTGAAACTTGTAATTCCATTTTTAAGATTAGCCTTATTTTTATTTTTACAGTTCTTTTTCTCTCTCTCTCCTTTTCCTTCCCTCTGTCCTATGTTTTTCTCTCACCATCGGGATGGACAAATCTTAAAAGAGTTCAAGACTGAAGCACAAGCTTATGTAATCAGTAAGGAGGAATTTAAGAAAATGCCTAAAAACTCCAAACAACAAAACAAGCAAGTATTAAATTCTTCGAAAATAGTTTTCAACCTGAACTGTGCAAATTGTCAGTGACCAAACTTAATGACCTGTTTTCTACTTAACATTCAGAGCCACCAATACAGCAACATAGACCTGTCTAACATGATGACAAACCATACAAGTTTTAGAGAAAAATTACTGTGTAAATATAGTAATAGAACTGTTTAAGCAGTGATTTTAAACTTTCTCACCAATGTAGGTCCTTCTTCAGTTGCTTTTTTTGACATGAAGAAAAGGCAAGAAAGAAGTGTGTGTGTGTGTGTGACTTGGATTCTTAATGTAGCATTAAAATAATTTTAGTTTTATCGCTACGTTGCCTGAGAAAACAAACAACTGATAAAGCATCTAAATGTCAATTCAAGGAACTTTATTTGTTAATTTTGTCCAATACATTCTTAAGTAATATTAACCCTTTCAACACTACAGACTGGTAAAGCGGTCCAGGAACAATAACTCCCACTCAACACTACACTGGTATTCCGGTCTCACATACTTGTCTCGTTTTGGCGACAAATTCTCTGACTGATCAATGTCTGGGATTCCCCTATAGTAAATATTTAAATTGTACATTGATTCATTTGCATACTATTTGGATACATTCAGAGTTTAAGGTAGGTTCTTTACAAGAAAGTTTTTTTTCCAATCTATAAATGGAAATCTTCTAAGTCAACTAAGTACATCCAAAATGGCAGACTAGTCAGATGATAAATCAGAATTATCTGGGGACTAAATAATTGAAAATATCGGCAGTTTTGATCTTGTAAAGATCAATCAAGAAGAGAGGGAATGTATACAACAAGAATGGTGTGATATTGTTGGCGATAATGATGATGAGGAATTTTAAGGTTTTGAACTCGCCAATGTGTATGACAAAATCTCCATCGGAACATAATCTTCACATATTTACTGAATGTGTAGGTCCAACATGATTATTTAATGGATCATGAACACCTCTTGAATATTTTCAGCTATTTTTTAAAGCAACTACCTGTTTCCAGAAATGGCAAGATTTGCAAATACCAGTGCACACCTGAAGCGAGAGACTGACCCAAATTAACACAAACAGTGTTTGGACTTATGTCAACTTATCAGAAATAAAGGCATTTTATGGTCTGTTCATATTGATGAAGTTATGAAATTTGACAGAGATGAACTGTATTGGTACTAAAGTGAGAAATTCTTGGATCAAATTAATCTGGTTCACAGTCAAAACATGCATTTTATTTCATATTTATTTCCATTGAAATGAACACAAAACCTTGTATACGTCAGTTTTTAAATACCTGTAGAAATATCGTTAACACACCTTTGGATTTGCTTGAATTTTGAGATAACATTGCATTTATTCAATCTGTGATTTGTAAGAACAACACAATGGATAAAAAGCAGACCACATATTACTACTTTAAACACTTTATTGGCCATTTTATAAAGAATACAGTATAACTTACCTTTAACTTACCTTTTGAAATACCTGTATAATCATCTGTGTGAGGCTAAACTTGCTTATGAGAATATTTTCAGAAACCTGAATTTGTCTTCTTTACAATGGTACCAAATATGTATTCCTATCACAATAAATGAAATTTATACAAGTCACTGAAAACATGTTGCCTACATTTATTAAGATCTTGAAAGTTACTTAGTGTTGAATGGTAGTCTTTCCCTTGTAGTTACTTAGTGGTGAAAGGGCTAAGTTTCTCCTCAATTGTACCTCTTCAAGAATAAAGTTTTCGTTTATTTAGCTCACAAGTACAAAACAAGTGTTCTACAAAATCTACATGCCACCTCTGAACCAGCTATGCAATATGGTAATGTGGTCTCACACTACGAAATTATCACCCTTGAACCATGCTATACGATATGGTAAAGTGGTACTTCAGTAAAAGGTTCTTTAGCACAATTCTCATTCTTTAATAATGTTGCACAATATGGTAATGTTGTCTCTCGCTACAAAGTTCCTCAGCAACATTCTCATCTTTCAACCATGCTATGGTAAAGTGGTCCAACGCTATGAAGTTTCTCAGTATATCTTTCATCTTTCAACCATGCTATGCAACATGGTAAAGTGGTCCATCACTACAAAAGTTCTCATTATACCTCTCATCTTTCAACCATGCTATGCATTATGGTATAAGGTCCATCACTACAAAGGTTTTCATTATACATCTCATCTTCAACCAATGCTATGCAACATGGTAAAGTGGTCCAACACTACAAAAGTTCTCATTATACCTCTCATCTTTCAACCATGCTATGCATTATGGTTTAAGGTCCATCACTACAAAGGTTTTCATTATACATCTCATCTTTCAACCATGCTATGCAACATGGTAAAGTGGTCCAACACTACAAAAGTTCTACATCTCATCTTTCAACCATGCTATGCATTATGGTCTAAGGTCCATCACTACAAAGGTTTTCATTATACATCTCATCTTTCAACCAATGCTATGCAACATGGTAAAGTGGTCCAACACTACAGAAGTTCTCATTATACCTCTCATCTTTCAACCATGCTATGCATTATGGTTTAAGGTCCATCACTACAAAGGTTTTCATTATACATCTCATCTTTCAACCATGCTATGCAACATGGTAAAGTGGTCCATCACTACAAAAGTTCTCATTATACCTCTCATCTTTCAACCATGCTATGCATTATGGTTTAAGGTCCATCACTACAAAGGTTTTCATTATACATCTCATCTTTCAACCATGCTATGCATTATGGTATAAGGTCCATCACTACAAAGGTTTTCATTATACATCTCATCTTTCAACCATGCTATGCATTATGGTTTAAGGTCCATCACTACAAAGGTTTTCATTATACATCTCATCTTTCAACCATGCTATGCAACATGGTAAAGTGGTCCCATACTATAAAGGTTCTCATTACACTTCTCATTTTTCAACCATGCTATACAGTGTGGTATATGGTACCTCAATACAATGCCCCTCATCATATCACTTACCTCATATAACAAAGGTATACTGATTCATCCCATTAAACTGGTCAAATTCTGTTTTATCAATACTACTTAAAATATTTTTGCTTCATTTTAGACATTTTCGTTCATGACAATTAATCACAATGTGATTTCACATCAATAAAAACATCTATTTTTGTTTATATTCACTGAGGAAACAAAGCCATGTTGGAACTTCCCTCAATATAATGCTTAAATATTTGTAATTTTATGAATAGCATTAGAAAGAGGGAACACTGTATGAAGGATAATTTCTAAGCAAGAATCCATTGTGAATATTTAGCAACTTTTCACCAAACATATAAAACTGAACGGTAGAGTGATTGTAATAACCACTGCTGAGACAGAGTGAGAGACACTCTACTTTTACAGAAACAAAAAAAGAAAAGAAACCACATGTAAGCGTCAGGTTCATAAGACATGAAGACACTGAAACAAGCTGTAACATGATTGCATGGACTATTCATTAGAATAAAGAATACTTGAAATGCTGTTATCTTTTTTTATTCTCCAATTCTCTTTACAGCGTTTTGCTTGATGTTTTCCCACACCAAGAAATATACATGCTGATATCCAAGATACATTCTCTAATCCAGCCGGTATAGCACTTCCACATGAAGTACACAAGTGACATGATTTCCCAAGAACTGAGGTATAAGAGTGACATGTTTGTATTTGGCACAGACCTACTGCTTTTATACAGACTCTACAAAACACACACTGCTGTATTCATTTGCTAAAAGCTCAAAAACTAAACTTATGATTGCTGGCTTCAACATCTAACAAGTACAATATTTCCAAATGTATGGGTAAAAGTGGAGAAAAAGCATAATCACTTAAATATTTTCAGTTGCAGCTAAACCTGCATAATTATTTTCAGTTGATGCAGATACAGCTTTATTAATGCATAGTATATTCTTTCAGTTGACATAACAAATACTGCAAAATATTTCAAGAATATCAAGTGAATATTGCTTTGCTATAAGTTTAATTTCTAACTTTTTATATTTTGACCCAATTATCCTATTTAAGACATTGATGTAAATAAAAATAGATCATTCTGTAGCCAAAGAAACTGTACAAACACGTATTTTAGAGTTTAACAAGCCAATACTGAGAAATTACTGAAATTATGTACATGATCGGCCAAACAACATTATCTTTGGGAACCAAAACTAATTTTAAAGTCACCTGAACACACTATGAATCCCCAAACAGTAATAAAGAAATATCATCGTCTTTTAGAAATTGAACTGTATTTTACTCTACAGTAAATACCCTTTAGTTTTTAGTTTTTGTATGTCTGTTTAGTTTAGTTTAATAAAAGTGAAATATCTTCTTTTATTTTTTTTTTTTTTCTTGTTTAACTTGTACTACATTATGCATATGCTGAACACATATCTATCAAAAATTTCTGTATGTTGTCCAAAAATTACTATAAGCAACATGTTAGCCAAGGGCATACAATAATCTCTAATTGTGCTGATTGCTAAAAATATATTTCTTCATATTCTATATTGCTTTAAAACAGGTATCCCTGGTAAATGTTTTATGATCTACTCCAAACTGAAGGTGGAAGAGGTTTTGGCCTCAAAAGATGTAAATTCATACTATTTCCTGTTTATTGGGAACCTTTTATATTAATTCTTGGATTGTGAAAAATATTATCCATGTGTTCACTCTGATTACTGCAGCAATACTACTGTCTCATTTAACTTTGCCAGCCATGGTCAGGTTATTAGTGTCAGGAATTTTCCAATCAGTTTGTTCAGTGTGATGACTTGCTGGGTGAATACAATAAAATCAGTGAGGAGTGTCATCAAACCTATTATGGCTGCAATAAAATCTATGATAAAGTGAATAGACAAAAGATGAGGTGGACATCTACCATAATCAGAGTTTGAATAGACAAAAGATGAGGTGGACATTACCATAATCAGGGTTTGAATAGACAAAAGATGAGGTGGACATTACCATAATCAGGGTTTGAATAGACAAAAGATGAGGTGGACATCTACCATAATCAGGGTTTGTGTTTTGAGGAGCCTGATTGCTCGTGTGCTGTCGCGCTCCTTAAATTGTTTCCAGAGAGCAGTCCATCATTCTCACCTATCTCATTGTTCAAAACAAAGGTTTCCAGATGCTTTCTGAGCAAACTTCTTAAATTTTTTGCCCGATTTCATGCCAGTTGCCTTTCACAAATATTGATATGTTCCTCCATTTTGATATATGATGTCATGTGCCATAAACGATGATATAAATATTTTAGCAGCAGGAAGTCTTTACAATGTTAATTAATTTAGTGAAATGATAAAACAATGAACATATTAATCCAAACAATTTAGGTTTTTTGGGGACATCATCATATAAAACCTGAGTTTATGTCATCTGCTGAGAAGATAAAAGGCAATTCAGTTCAGCTGGTCACATTTTGTCACTACCAGTAGTATATTGTATGTCATTTTATGTGTGAATGCATGCAAAAGTTTGAATAGAATGAAATGCAAACTTAAGAAACAAATCTCCGCAAATTTTATTACATATTATCCTCATACTCTCCTCACTCCCCCTACACCCACTCCTTCTGGACAGTGACTCTAGGGTCAGAAACCCAAGTCTATTTATAACACGTCTTCCAGCTATAAGTGGACACACAGTTATAAATCATATTATGTTTGAAAAAGGTCACTTTAATTTTAAAACTAATGTACGTTTAATTCTGAATTCACTGCAGGGGCCCCAGGAGAGGAAAAACAACATCACTCATGCAGAGGATTCACTTATGGTTTGATGACTCCTCCCCAGATAGAGTTTGGACAATTGGACAAATAAAACAGACATAAAGATGAACAGTCTCACAATATAGCTGATGCTGACATAAAAGATGTGAAAAATAGACTACTGACCCCTCTGAAGACATCGGATGAAAGATTTCTGAAGCCATCAGGAACCTGCTTGACAGCATGACCCACTGTTCTGAGGGGGTTTACTATGGTGTCCATCTTAAAAACATAATAGAAAACATCTGTGTGAGACACAAAACAGTTTATCCTATTTCTTTACTTACTTACATACACAATTTTGAATATGAATTTTACTATAGGTGTTCAACATAAAAGCTTCTCAACATGTGTGCATAGTAAAATCCCAGTTTTTGCAAATGCCATAAACAATATACTTTTGAAAAGTTTCTTTGAATAAATTATCAAAAATTGTAGTGAAACAGCACAATCTGACTTTGAATGTAGACTCAAGTCGAGAATGAGTGTACTCTCAAGTTGAGAAGCTGACTTTAAATGTACACTCAAGTTGAGAAGCTGAAGGAGTGTACACTCAAGTTGAAAAGCTGACTGATTGTACACTCAAGCTGAGAATCTGACTGCACAATTAAGGTGAGAATCTGAACTTGATTGTACACTCAAGTTCAAAAGCTGACTGATTGTACACTCAAAGTGAGAATCTGAACTTACACTCAAGTTGAAAAGCTGACTGAGTGTACACTCAAGGTGAGAATCTGAACTTGAGTGTACACTCAAGGTGAGAAACTCACTTTGAGCTTGTGCTTCAGTTATGTTAGACATCATATTCTCAAAACATGTTGAATAAGAAACTGGCCACTCTTTTCTGCTGCTGAACATTTGAATTATGAATGCCTTGCACTTTTTGTGGGTGAACTGAATGCAGTGTCCATGTTAATGGGGAAAAGAACAGCATAACATTATTAAAGCAAATGTAAAAAGGACTATCTTTATCCATTTTTCAGGACTTTAATCAAAATTTTTTTTTAGTAAATTACGTTTCTCCCAGAATACGTACCCAATCAAGTTAATGCAAGAAAATAAACACTGCTACCTCTCAAATCCAGCAATATCCTATAAAACCATCTTTCCTGTCTATATGACATATAGACAGAAAGGCATAAAATCTTATCCATTAGCTCCCAGGTGGTGACCCATCGATTGGATGTTTACCACATTCAGCTTTTTGATATATCAACAATGCTTAAATTTGCAGGCAGGTGTGTGTGCAACTGAGTATGTATTCAACAGAGAAATACCATTTACTAAACAAATTTACTCTCTCCCTTGAACACACATTAATGAGAATAGGTGAGAGCAGAAAGAAAGACTTGATCATTTTACCTTTAACAGAGACACCTGGCTGGATTCCTCACATGAAGGATAAACTGTTACCCTAATATGAGAACAGCACAATGGACAGACAAGTATCCATTGAAAATAACACCCAATTAAGAAGAATGAGTTATCCTTATCCAGCAAAAATGTATGAGTGAATCCATTGAAAGTGCTAAACCTACACCTGTCAGGAGGTTGTGCTAATGTTAAATTGGCCTGGTGGTCATCTGGGCTACAGCCATTTGACCTACCAGATTCAATTTGTGTCTCTCTTCTTAAGCTAGATCATGTAGATAAAAGCCTGAACCGGCCTCAGTTAGGTCTCTAACTAAAATATTATATTTGAATGTGATCACTGAATGCAAAGATGAAGATGAAATCATCATGAGGCATATCTGATCTTCTGAGATCTCCTAGTAAGCCATGCATATTACCACATCAACCATGAAGTATGGTCTTGATGGGTTGTATCAACTTTCCCAGCATTTGCAAGAAGAGACACTACAAGGCTTCCTGACCCATCTCTGTGCGTTTCAAGTACTGCCTGAAAGCATGGGCCAGTTCTGTATTGCTGCCTCTCTTGATGTATCAACTGAGACAAAAAAGATTATCAATCTTTACTTTTCCGCAAATGGCAGTCTGTTCTTAGCGATGAAGTCTGGTTGCATCATTAGGACCACGGAGAGAATCTCACGAGCTCCAATTTAAAGTTTACATCGAATAGTGGCAGATTTTCAACAGCATGACTACAATGAGTACTTCAATCCTGCAGTTGGCTCACTTTTATCTCTTGCTTTTTTAGGTGGAAATGTTAGCTCTAGTTACTAGCAAAAGCTACCATTTCACGATCTCTGGTATTTTCTGGCATGGAATCTATCAGTATAAGGAACTGGCATATGCGCTGACCATAATTTCTGCAATGGGTTTTCCCACAGGAATTCCTGCTGTGAAAATTGTGTTGCTCCACTGATGCAGGAATGATACCACACCTCTTCCTCAATAACTTGTGCAGAGTTAAGTCATGGACCTGCTTTTAACACAGAGTCAGGCATCAATCCCATGTTTTTCCCCAGAAATAACAAAAATATCTGGCCCTTGTTTGTTTCACATGAAGAAAATCGTGATCAAAATTGGTAAATGAAACACTGATCTATTGCTCATTTTAATGATTGTTAAATATGGTTAGTACCCGGAAATTTAGAATAAATGCCATAAGATTCAATAGTTTTAATAAGAAATCACATATTTGTTAGATTTACCAAGAAAAATTCTTAACATACTGCAAATAATATATGGTGAAATAGCAAACAATGAAAAATGTTGGCAAACAGGTGGCAGCAACATAAAAAATAAAAACCAATTAAAGATGTTATGTCAGGTGAAATTTCATGCCTTAATCGTTTGATTTGCTTCACTGTAATCAGTATAATCATGGTATGTGCTCTTATATTCAGGCACGTAAAGAGTCAGTTGACTGCCACATTGCAAGAACTTCTGTGATAACCTCATTAAGTGCTGCCTGTTTGGTGCCAAAAAAGTTTTGATTTAATTTATCTTTGCTTTGATTCAGCTGTGAATTTGATACTTGTTCAGCATCAGAGTCCAACCACTCAGTGCACATCTGACTTTAATCCTTAAGCTTGTGAAGGCAGGACCCATTTTATTTTCCAGTTAACAACCCTTTGATTGAGCTACAAATCTGATACTTGTTCAGTTCTCAGTTAATAGATTTTATCTGAACTCACTGTAATCATGCCTCACAATTGGCACATGTACAGTTGCGACACATATTTAATAGATATCACAGATTGTATGTTCAAAGTGTCACAGTGCACTATATAAGTACCCATAGATGACAGTCAGAGTCAACAATATTTATGATGGATGAACTGTTGGGCTTTGTACTGGATGACATTTCAACAATGGTATTTACCGATACCACAAATCACAAAAGTATGGACTTTACTTTCACTATTTATCTGTAAGATGTATGGAATCAACATACTACAGGATACTGTGAACTGGGTCATTCTGGCCACAATATTTATACCAGTGTGTGACCTATAATAGAATTCATGGACTTATCATGTAAACGGGTTAAAAATATCACACACTGATTTCTATGGATTTTTTACTTGATGAAGGACAAAATATATGTCAATGTATCTGTAACATACTCCACTCCATACTATAATTAACTTTATGGTTTTGTCTTTATTTTCCCTTTCTTTCCATCTATAAATTTATCCAGTCTGGCTTGTTTATTTTTCCAAAGTGCAATTCTGATTTCCTTTCAACAAGTCAACCCTTTCAGGTTTCAACATGGTTTCTTCAAATTAATTTCTACCTTGTTGAAAAAAGAAATTTCCTTTAATTTTGAATGAACAATGACACTAGAATGTATCAATTCAACACAAAAAGCAAAGGCTTAATACATAATGTTCTCAGCAGTAATGTAACAGTCTTTTAAGGTTGCTTATCTAGAAATTAAAGGTATTTTACAATCCAAAATGAACAATTCCATTAAAATGCTATCTAATCACATTTATTCTCAATACAATTATAAAGCGAGTATTAAACATTACAATCTGCCCTCACCCCTTTTGTCTCTTTGTGTCAATCTGCCCTCACCCCTTTTGTCTCTTTGTGTCAATCTCCACCCATTTCTTAGTGTTTCAAAAGCTCACTTGGTAACTCATGCCTTCACTTATGTCATAGTACATGTGTTTGGGTGTGTGTGTGTATGATTTTGATTTTTAACGTAGCTTTAACAATTTTTCAGTCATATTGCTACGATGTCTGCAGTGTAACAGTTTTTAATGATGTTTAGCACTGGGGCATCATGTTGCAGACATGTAGCATGATGTCCCACTAAGTCACATTATCCTAACACCAGGTCGACCAGTCCTAACACTAACCTCTTAATGCTGAGTGCCTAGCAAGGCAGCTGTTAGTACCATTTTTGTAAGTCTTTTATGTGTTTGGATCCCACTGTGAGTTTTTGAGGGCGAGATGTATTTTGGCTGAGACTTTAAGTCGCTGGA
The DNA here is from genome assembly GCA_028554795.2 of Sinohyriopsis cumingii. NCBI lineage: Eukaryota > Metazoa > Mollusca > Bivalvia > Unionida > Unionidae > Sinohyriopsis > Sinohyriopsis cumingii. The sequence goes on along the minus strand of CM068840.1, from coordinate 107,307,544 downwards.
GGACTCAACCTGAAACAGTCATCACTGGGTCAGCAAGGCTGTCTGCTAAGCGAGCTTGAAAAATAGGTTAAGAGGAATCAAATCTGCTGCTGCAGTTGCAAAACTATTTGCAAAAACTTTCCATAAAACCCACTCCATCTTGGAAATGATTCCATGAGCTCTATAATCAAAAACTTTCCATAAAATCCACTCCATGCTGGAAATGATTCCATGAGCTCTATAATCAAAAACTTTCCATAAAATCCACTCCATGTTGGAAATGATTCCATGAGCTCTATAATCAATCCATGCCCTGCATAGGTGTGTCAACTACCTCTGCTACTGTACTTAAACTTGGAGAGTAATTTTTTGAAGGAAAAAAAGGCAGGTATGATTGAATCCAAGAGTGAGCTCTCAAGCTTTGGAGTGTTGCGGATATGATTCCAGGTCTGCTAAAACTCCAAATCAAACCGTAAAACTATTGTGGAACATATCTTTAATCAAGAACAATGCAGAGGTTCAAATCTTCAGAATATTCACAAAGTCTGGTGTTTTTAAAATGTATACTTACCTTTCTTTGAAGTTCACTCTTGTGTTTTTCCCACATCCCTGGAGCTAGAAATTTCATTACATATTCTTTCATTCCTGGGTGGTGTTCCCACACTTCTGGATTTAAAAGGGACTGTAATATAAATTAACAGCACAGTAGCCAATGTCAACTATTTAGAGTACATCATTCAACTTGTTCTGAAAGATCTTGAGTAGCCTATCTGAATACATGCAAAACTTTGTTTGCTGCTTTCTAATTAAAGATGTATATTAGAGGAAATTACAAGTATTTCTATGAAATAATGTTTTTTATAAAAGTAAAAATCTATAATTTCCATTACTCGAATTCAAACTGAAAAAAAGAATAGGATGAGAACTGAAAAAAAGAATAGGATGAGACACTTAGGAGGATGAATAAATAGATAAACAGTCTGACATTTTTAACATCAAAACATATTCTATTCAAGCTCTTAATACACTTGTCTACAAAAGTTATGGCAAAGTAGGCATTCAATTTAATTTCAAGCTGTCTGAAATAGGCTTTAGCTACATAATGATGCATCAGTAATCATGAATAAACCCACCCTGTCTTAAATAGTCCTCTATGTAGACACCATTGCAGTTTGACTGTCCGATACTAATGGCCAAAAGGTGTCAATGATTTTGGCCTTTTTTGGTCAAAGGTATGTGATCTTGCACTAAACCTACTGCACAGAAACCATTATTTTCTCATCTGACATGACCTTGATCTATGGCCATTCACATACTTTGGTCAAGGAATTTACTTTGAAACAAAAGTCGTTAAGAAAAAAAATATCTGAATCACCATGACTGATCTTTGGCCTTTTGACCCCCCAAATCAATAGGCTTCTTCCATACCTTTCACAAATTTTGGACACATTTATGGTTTTGAATAAATTTTTAGACAAAAACCATTTTCCTTTTTTCAGTAAGTAACCAAGAACATTGACCAAAAATACAGATCTTTTATTACTCAAAGTGCAAGCCACCTACAAAGTCTAGTCCAAGTCTGTGTAGAACTGAGATTATAGTGTGGAAATCCTTCAATTCTTTCATTCACAGTTATCTTGACCCTTTGAACACATAATCGGTAGGATTCTCCTTACCAAGTAAAAGACATTCACAAAGTTTGGGAAAGGCAGATGGTGTTTAAAAAAAAGGCACTGTGCGGAAACAAAACAAGGGTCACAGATGGATGGATGTACATCATAACAATATACACTACACCTTTTGTAGACATGTAACAAGAGTCCTACAATGGAACTGATGCTCTACTGGCCAAGAGGAATTTTCAGGAATCCAAGACCATCGATTCAAAATTAACAGCAACAAGACTATTCAAGGAAATATTGGTGCTATTTTGATTAAGGACCAGCTAGATATAATGAGAATTGTTTTGGTAAACGTTCTGGTGTAGCAATAACATGATTTTCCAGATAGCACCATTGTTGTCAGTTCAGCACCATTTTTTTTATGGAGCAGCTAGGCTTCATCTGAAGTTATTTAATGAAAAATCTATGTTGATATGTCCATCCTCTCAGATGGAATAGTGATAACAAGATTTTCAAAATGGTTATGGTGGCAGCCATGATATTAGATCTCCAAGCAGCTCTATCTTCATGTAGGGCCAACTAGACCAGGTGATGAATGTGTGTGCAAAGTTTCATTTAAATATTATAACAAACTGAGAGACGGATAACAGACAACAGGCAGTCTCATAAGCTCTTCTTGCTGGTAACCAGTCAAATTAAAAATTGTACTGGTTCAATTTTTTTTTATATCAAATGGTATTTAGTTTCTGATTATGTCAAGGTGGTCTTGCTCAGCTAGGGTTGTTTTCCTGCAGAACTGACACAACATTTGACAAGCAAAAGGATTTGGTCCAATAAAGCTAAATGATGTTATTGTACACTTACCATTCCAAGACAGTCATCTTAATATTGTTTTTGTTTGCTTTCTAACAGCATTTAAAGTTGTGTACATATGTGTTTCTATGTCTTGCAATCTGTATGTGACTTAGATTTTGTTATCTCTTAAGTGAAATGAACTCCCTCTTGCTTTATGATAGTGTACTGTACATAGCAGTTTCCTTCCACATTTATGGTTCTTAAACTTTAGTAATACAATACCATCAACCTGAGGACATCGGCCTCCTTTCACGTGAATTTGATAGATTCTATTGTTTCCTATGCATTCTTCTGTGTGCAGTGAAAACTGTTTTACTACATATTCTAAGTAAAGGTTCTACAAAAGAGAATGCTGAACACCCCCCCACCGAAAACTAGATTTGTGTTTGTAAAACACATGCACTCCATGCAGGCCAGAAATGTCCAACTAGATTCGTCAATAGTAAAACATGTATTGAACAATGAACGCCAAAAGGTCTATTTCCAAGATCTACACATTTTGAAAAATTGCTATAAGAGCATGAAAATTTAATCAAGGCATACTCAAGCATAAAAACATGCCAACCAAATTTCATTTCTCTACCTTTAATCACTTTTGCTTAAATGCCCAAAAAGTTAAAAAGCTTTTAAAACTTTTAGAAAATTAAGGAGTATCATAAGAGGATTTTCAGGATGGCTGCCATGGTGGCAACATTGGCTCTCAGAATGGTTCCATTTTCATTTAGCACCAGTTAGACAGTTAATTACTCTTCTGGTGAAGAACCAATGTTGATACGACTTTCAACCCAGAGAAGCAATTAGATTTTCAAGATGGCCACTCTGGTGGATATCAGATTAGCACACTTTTTGTTCATGAACAACTTAAGATCACAAGAAGTCTTCTAGTGAAAAGTTCATGCTGAAATGACTTCTTTTTCAGGAGGCAATAACAAGATTTTCATGATGGTTGGACCATTTTCATTAACATTCAACTAATCATCATAAAAAGTCTTCTGGTGAAAACCCTAATTTGATAAGACTTCCTGTTCAAAAGAAGGTCAAACAAGATTTTCAAGATGGCTGCTATGGCAGCCATATGGATAACAGATCAGCATTATTGGATAACATATGGATAACAGATCAGCATTATTGTCTTTCAGGGCCAACCAGACATCAAAAGAAGTCTTTCAGTGAAAACTCCATGGTTATGTGACCATCAGGAGGAGCAGCATAAACAAGATTTTCAAGATGGCTGCTGTGGTAGCCATACTGGTTGTCTGAGCTGCACCATTTTCTTTTAGGATCAACGAGACTTTGAGATGAAGTTTCACAGCAATCCTCAATGTAGTTTAGGTGGAGTAGCAATAAAAATCTTTTGCTAAAGGACAAATGTATGTTGGACGACAGAAAACAGGCCATCTCAAAAGCTCTTCTGGTCTATGACCAGTGGAGCTAAAAATAACATCAGTCACCAGAACCAAATCAGGTCATAAGATCCATACAGGGATATAAATATTCAATTTAGATTTGGTTTGGCTCAATAACTTTTCAGAAATACCTTGATTTCATGGCAGACTGATAAGTGAATTCTGAGTATAATCTAGATTTACTTATAGTAAGAACATCTGAGAGGCACAGATAAAGGTTCAGTTTCTGGTGATGTTTGAAATTTCCAGTCCAATTATTTTTAGTAACCAATCAGATAAAGCAATGTATTTCAAGCCAGAAAGAGGTATCATTAGAAATTATATCTTCTGAATCATGTTTCTTCACTTTCATAAATGTGAAAGCTATAATCTGATTGGTGAATTGTTCAGTCTACAGAAACATGACTTTGAAATGGTCAGAGGTGAAAATCAAGTTGAACATAGACAAATAAATAAAAAAAAACTTAATTGTCTGTATATAAGATTAACTTACCATATTTGCAAAGTTAAAAAGTAAGTGGAAGAAAGAACCATTAAACTGTTTACTTCCATTATGCTTCTACATATAAATGAATATAGCATGGGTCGGTGACATGTAAAATATACTGGATATTTCACTGTCTTAATTCTGCTGTAAAAGGTATACTTAGACTACAGATGTGAGAAAACAATACAATTTATGCAAACCTTTATGTTATTTTTTTTTTAAATCCTGAGTCAGTGTGTTGTCAATTGAAATGAAGAGAAAATTAATGCAGAAAATAATTCAGTGGTCACTAACACATCAATCCATGCTAATTAATAAAGAGAACACTAATCAGAAGCTATGGCCTGCTTCACTTTTGCTCTAGCCTTGCTGTCCCCAATTTTATCAACGACATCTTGCAGAAAGTTTACACCAACTGACTCATGTACAGATAGGTTGTGCTTCAGTCTGAGAACTCAGATGCTTGGTTTTATGTGTTATGCCTTCTTCCAGTACTTACGTTTAACCAACATGTATTGTATTTGCACTTTTTTGGTGTGTTAACAGTGTGTCTTTCCTTTGTGTTCACTTGTGTTGCAAACAATACACTGGTCTTGTCTGCAACTGAGTTGAATCTCTTTCATATGTTAAGAGATGCTATTATTTGATCTTTCTTTGTTGACCTTGAGCCAAGGAAACTCCTGCAGCTAAGAATTGTTAAAATCTCATTTTTGTAGCTTTTATCATAATCCTTGTTGGAGTAAAATTTAGTTTCATACCGTTCTCTTGACTATTCATTCAACTTTTCACCATCTTAAGAAAATGATCCATCCAGATGCATTCCCAGGAAAATTATCATAGCCATACATAATGGTTCCAAAGTGTCCAGTGATAGATTCCTTGATGAAGCCCTATCCTCCAGGCAATTAAATTCATTCTGATGTAACCATAAAAAAACAGTACTGTCTGCTTCCATTGGTTGTATCAACCGAAGCTGTAGCTGGTTTGAGTTCTAACTGCTAAATTTCTGCATAAATATACAATGCACCCTTTTGGTACTACTCATTGGTAGGTATGAATGATGCTTGTGTAAACATTGCTCTGATAAAATGGGAACTATTGCACTTTCAAGTTACTAGCCAAAATTTACTTTTTCATGAACAAGTAACCTTGAAAAAGTTGCTTGTCCATAAAAATTCCGACTATACAGACAATGTCCAGTGTCAGCGTCCATCAGCTCTTCAATAAGTGACAAATCTTGATTTTAATCAGAATGTGTGGACAGCACAGAACTAAAATGCCTTCCTCATAGGGTGGGTGGACGGAAGAGGAGAAACTGTTTTAAAGAGAATATTACCTGTAGGTATTGGTCTAAAGCTTTCCTGCGTTTATTGAGAAATTCTTCATTCATATTCTTTCGAACTGTTTTGGAAGGAAGAGAGGGGTGAGCAAAATCTGGAAACTAGAAGACAATCCAATATTACTGGAATAATAATTTTACTATGAACAGTAATAATACTATAATTGCAATTATTGTGACTGAAAGCAAGGAATTACAAATATAAGCTAAAATCAGATTGGATTACCTAGGCATAAATCTACTTTCTATAGTGTTACATTAAGTATTATTCAGGGAGTTTATTTCAATTTGAGTATACCAGTTAAGAATAATGTGAAAAAGCTTGAATGGAATCACTAACATGGGTACTGTTAACAGTATATTATATGCGCATCCTGTTTAATAAAACACTATGCATATAATTTATATGTTTGTGCAGAACCCACTTTTCATTTTTAAGTCACACTGATTTTGTCATCTAATATTTAGGCCCCAAAATCAAATACAATTTTTCACTTACTCCAATGTTAACCATCCACAAATTTTGGTCCTGGTATGTGAAGTACAATGCATGCTATTTTGCACAAACTATATTTATATTTTCAGTCCCAGCAACTTTGACCTTTGACCCCAAAATCAAATAACAAAAATTTCTTACCCCAAGAACAAGCAATCCACAAAGTTTGGTAACCATAGATGGCCTTGATCTTTGACCTCAAAATCAATAGAGTTCTTTACCTCAAGTGCAAGACATACTCTAAGTGTGGTAACTGTAGATGTCAGACAACTTGAGTTATTTTGCAGAAATTATTTTTATTCTTTCAGTCACAGTGTCTGTGACATTGACCTTAAAACTTTTCACCCTGAAATGCAAAGGATCCTTCCTTACCCTGAAATGCATAGGATCCTTCCTTACCCTGAATGCAAGTCATCCCAAAACAATCTGGAAAGTGCAGATGGTGGAGACCCTGAGTTACTGTGCTGAAATGGTCTTTTTTTCAGTTATAAAGAACTTTACCTTGGAGTTTTTCACTTTGAAATCGACAGTGTTTTTCCTTACCCCAAGCATATGCCACCATCAAAGTTTGGTAACTGTAGATGGTGATTGTGAGGAAACCAAACTGGTAACAGATGGATAGAAGATCAACATCATAATGATATCCACAGCCATTTAACCTCTGTCGGCTCGATCAATGTGGATATGTGAGAAAGTTGCCAGTAGCTTCCCATGGGTTGGTGGTTCTTATGTGGGTCTTCCCGGGTTGTTCCTCCACCACTTAGACTGGTCACCATATATAGACTATCATGCACAGAGAAATGGCATTAAAGCCCAATACACAACATAAGAAATGCATGTTCAACTTTTTAAGTGGTGATTTATGGTACAGAGTTGAGTATTTTATATTGCAGATATTTGAATCACAAATTCTACACTGTCTGTTGCTGAAAAACAGTTGAAAAGTTAGTAGTAATCAGCATTTTGTAAAATAAAGGAACGGAGAGAGAAGAGAGAGAGAAAGAGAAAGAAAACTTGCATAAATGACTAACATTTCCAGGTTTTATTTCTTTTTCTTTGGCAGCAGCAGCATTACAAATATATTAGTTCTCATCCAGTAAGGAAAGAAACATTACCAGCTGGTAAAAGAGAAACCTTTGCACATACATATCATGTCAGTCAACTTTCTTCATCTATTTCAAGCTTATTTAAATAATGTATTTTATGTCAAATCCATCCTTATACATTAATGTAATACCAGACTAGTGCTGCTGGAGGGAAGCAGCTTCCAAAACTTGCCATGACAATCATTGATCACTGCTATAAATATTAATGTATAAATAAAAGAATTAAAAACAAAACTTGAATTATCACAGTCACTAGCAAATGTGATCAAAACTAGCAAGGCAACCAAGTGAAAGGAGTACTTGGTGAATAAAAAACTTTGACGGAAATGATTCATCATGGAGAAGTGAGTTCCAAAGTTTGAAGTTAACTTGAAATTCCTGAATTGGCACTCAGATATTTATTCAGGATGAGCAGAAGTTTCATTACTACTTGCTATGAAACCATGACATAAATATTTTACTAATAAAACAATTAAAAAAATTGAGTTTCAACACTGATGGTTGTTTCATAAAATGAATGTGTTAATTTATTTTAAAAGTAATCTGTGCAAAAGAAGTGACTTAATACACAATGTTCTGCAGGGAGACAATGAGGCACATGTGTATGTGATGTGAGCTGAAATCTCATGGAGTCATGTTATGATCTTTCAGAAATTTATCCTGAGAAGAAAAGTAACTTATACCAAAAAGTGAATAATAAAACTGTTTATTGACAATTATTCCCCATGTGATTATAAAATGAGTATTCGGCCATTAAACAGCACTGCTACTCCATGCTCTTCCCAATCTTATAGATGTCTAGAAGGGATGGCATCCCTTCTTCATTTTCTAGAGCTTCCTTTGTAACTGTTGCCCTCGCTAATAGTCCGACCTATGTTTTTGGACCCTGTTGTGCTTGAGTTATCGAGGGAGAGATGTAATAGACGCATTATGACTTCATCAGTGTGCGTTTAAAATTATAAGCTTTAACATCACAAAATTTACACAAATAATAATTTTTTGACATAAAGCATAGGAATTACATCAAATATGGTATTTGCTTGGTCTCCTCTTTGTTTTTGATAGATTGCTTAGTTTTTATGCAGTTCTATAACTACAGAAAAGTAAGTATCAAAATTTGAGGGGAAAAAAATGTATAATTGGAAACAGATTTTAACAGAATATAAATTCCTGTAAGATTCCCATCCCTGGTTAAGACATATTATCATCTTGTTCAATAATCAGAAGCATTTTAATTCTAGCGTATATGAATCTTTTGTGTACATTCTTATAATTGTTATGTTATTTTTTCTACACATTCTCTGAAAAAACTGATTGCTTTTCTGATGAAAATTATTTCTACCCTATAATTTTAATTACAAAAATTAAAATATGTCAAAGAAGATAGCACAGTGCATTTAAGGGAGGTAATTATAAATGCTTTGGATG